>OY987252.1:1845965-3045965 GCA_963920765.1 Ulota crispa | reverse complement strand
TGATGGAGAGAGTTCAGAATCTTCAGATGATTCAGAAGGTTTGGATTCATCCGATGACGCTGATCCTGAAGCAGTCAAGTTTGCAGCTCAAACTACCCAAAAGAAGAAAGGTCAGGTTCTTGTCAAGGGTAAGGGCGCAAGTGGAAGCCAAAGGTTGCCAACGCGAAAGGTGGTGTCTATGGCTCAAAAGAAGAGGAAGACCTAGTCATTCAGTAGTAGTACTAACTAAAGTAACTAGAGTAAATAGAATAAAGGGAGCAGGCACTAGGAGTACAATTAGAGTTACTTCCTGGTACTGTGCATGTAGCACTTGGATCCGGGATTATAGAATCTCAGATCCATTTTTTTTGGGATTTTGTGGTTAAGGGGGGGATCACTACTTTTTGGTAAAGGGAACAACTGTCATTCTCGGGTCCACAGCTTTTCAAAAGGAGACTTTTTAGCTTCTCCATGATTAGTTATTAGAGGTATGGTTAAGATTAGTGCCTTGGTTCATTTGTTATCTCTGATTCTCTTAATGCAAGCAAAGTTTTCTTATTTCAGTGCTTTGAATTGATCACTTGGAGTGTTGTGTATGGGAATGTGAGTGTTGGAGGAAGAAGAGAAAGAAGTGACCTCGGATCTTGTCTGATCCAGTTTCTAGAGCCAGTAGGGAGGTAGTTAGAAAATTATGTGCATTAAGCGGCAGTTTCTATTTGGATTTATGATCCAGATACTCTTGTAAGGGATAGCCAATCTTAGGTTGGGTGCGTCCAAATAGCAATCCCCAAGTATGCAAGCTGACGATTGAGAGGTTCCACTACCACCAGGAGTGATTGTGAGCCAAGGAGCAGGGATCCTTTAATTGTTTGGTTACCATCTTAGCACCAAGAGTTGTGTCAGGAAGGGTTTTTCATTGTAGTATTGTTGGGGTTGTAGGGATTCCATGCGTGACATGTTAGTTTGGATCTATTTCTAAACTGGCTGTGAGGGAGTAATTGCACCATGTTGTCTTTGTATTCTTTGTTGGTGTTTTGTTTAGTGATACTTCATTCACTATAAACTGTTGAAGGGTAGGATTTCATGTGGCCTTCTTTAATCTCCAATCACAGAACCCTCTAATATAGAGGCTAAACTCTTGTTATTGTTGTAAGTTTGACATCTGGATCCGAAAGAAGTATAAGGATCAGCCACTCCTTCCTGGAGTTGGGAACGTTAGTGAAGAAAGGAAGGATAGTTAGGAGTCCTATCGGTTGACTAGGGATCTTCTGGTTACCTTTTCTATTTGTGTGTGTGCATTGTGTCTGTTTGTGAATTACCTAGAGGATTTCTTCATCTTGTTTTGGACAACCTTGAGGATCTACAAACTAAATCTTTGTGGAACAAAAACAAGTCATCTAGTTGGTGTTTTAAGCCTATTTTAATGCCAACAAGAAGATAAGTACTCTCCTGTGCCATCACATTATCTATCAACACTTAATCAATATTACATCAAGTGAAACATTTGAGGAGCACAACAATTTAACTCAAGTCAAGTTAAATAACACTTATCCATGCAGCACACTTTATTTTTCTTGCAGCAAATATCAAGACTATATCATCTTGGGATGAACTCAACATGTCAAGAACCTGTAAGTAAAACTCAATCCTCAGCTCTACATTGTATGTTCAATATAGAAGCTTGTTGTATAGCTGTGACTTCTTGTACCTGTCAATGTCTAGAGCAATAAATGTCCTTGGAATTTTCTTTCCTTTTACTCCACACCCAATCTTGATGAAAAATAGCAACTGCACAGGATCCTTAGCTTTTCTTTTCGGTAGATCATAGAGATGTTCATTCACTATAGGGAAGTACATTGCATTTTGAATCACATAGGTCTCTCTGAACTTATGAGTTTGAACGTACTGCCTTAGCTGCAACTTAGTCCCCATGTTGCCAGCTATCCACAACCATACTTGAGGATCCTCCATCTGAGGTTGGTCTTGCTGACCTAACTCATCCAAAAAATTTCTGAAGTATGGAGTCATGGCCAATATCTCTTTGCTCAAAATACCGCAAATATTGCAGAAGTCAATGATTCCCAGCTTGTGAGTTGACTGCAACGAATCGTCATAGACATTGGCCGGCCACTCTCCAAGCCGGCCTTCTTCCATATCATATGCTCTGTACTCTGCAATTACCTCGGGCATCTTGACCTTGCCTTTGCTTTGCAAAAAAAATCTTGAAGAATTCCTCTGCATAGGGTGATAACTTGTGGAGGGACTTCAATTTATTTGAAGGCTTCTTCACTTTGACAAAGAGTTGCTTACCTGGTCCAGTGAGGAGGTGTACATTCTAGCTGGGGTGACGTTATAATTCTTCTTGAATGTCTTCCAATCATCCCTCCTCAAAGCGCCTTCTAGAGTAACTGGTTGGAAGGCTGGCTTCTGATAATGGAAGTGCAGACGCACAACTTGCTTCCTCTTGCATCTTTCTAACTAATCCTTTGCAGAGTAGCAGTCCACCATGCATGCCGCAGGCTTCTTCATTGCGACCTTGGGGTGTAGGAACTCTTGATTTGGGGTTTGGTTTCGCAAATGCAAGGCCAGTTGCTTCAAGTCCTCCTCTAAGCAATTCTCCATCCACTTGAAAAAACTCTTGGTTTCACTACAAGAAAAGGAGCCATTTTTTACTAAGGGTTTTAACTACAAAAAAGACTAAGACGACTGCACTTTTGTGACTAGTATTTATGACCACATGTTGTCATAAATAATTAATTTATGATTGAATAATTTCATTTTGTCAGAAATAATTTAATTTGTGACTACACGTAGTCATAAATTAAATTATTTATAAATACATGTGGTCATAAATACTAATCACAAAAGTGTAGTTGTCTTAGTGTTTTGGTAGTCAAAATCCTTAGTCAAAAATGGTCTTTTTTCTTGTAGTGTTTAGAACTCCATCCTTCTTGACATTCCAAGACTTTTTGTCCTTGAACTTCAAGCAAGTCCCTGGATCAATTATATTAGTTCTCCCACCGTGGTGTTGTATATTACTTCCTTCCACAGATTGTAGACGAGCTTAGCTGCGGTGATGATCTTCATCTCATTGTGGATGTCCACTTCCCTCTTCTTGTTCATCTCTTGGTTCTTCTTGACGTTGATTCCGGAGAACCGCATCTTCATGGCCATCTTGAACTCTTGACAATACAATATCACATATTAGCAATTCAGTAGTTATTAGTATTCAACTCAAGTTGAGTTAAATACATGTACCACGCAGGAACTAGACATTGGAACTTGAAATCCTGAACTAAGAAGATGTTTAACTCAATTTGAGTTGAATCTCACCACGTACTTTTCTTGATTTTTTGCATCCTTGCTTCCCTTCCTTGCACTGTTGACAACCATGCCAAGCCAGCCGGCTACCTTTAGCAGAGTTGGGCAACCTATATTGGTCCACACAAACCGGTTCCAATAATATTTGTCACCCACGTGGGCGAGAAGTGCTGGAAGTGGTTCACCCGATTGTAGTACAAGGAGATCTTCCAAATTATCTTGTCGCTCTTGTTCCACATAACAAAGCACTCCCATGATTCAAATTACTTTGCCTTGGTTTCTGGCACTCGCGTCATTGTTTGGATTCTTTTGGCAGCCGCTACTGTGTGTTGCCCATTGATCATCCAAAATTTCTAATCCTCCATCTCTTGAAATGACATGTGCTTTTTTTTACATTCTATAGCATGACACATAGAGTCAGTTTCTTATCTGGATCCGGCATGTTCAACAAGTAGTTAAGACATTTCTTGATGCCAGCATCCTCAAGCACGCGGATGTTGAGGTTCTCTAGTGGAGTCTCTAGCTGGTCCAGAATGATGAGGTATTTGTCAGTCACAATAGTGACGTAAGATTCTATACACTCCTTCCAGTAATTCTTATAGATCCTGCAGGACTCCTGTAAGTTGATGTCTTGGTCTCTCTTGTCAATGTCTTTTGGGAGATTCAGGACCTCTAATGCAATGTTGCTCTCAACCATTGGTGGTGGGTTCTTCTCCTTCTTAACTACCTTGCCTTTAGCATTGGAGGTTGATGGTTGTACTTTTGAGGGTGTCCCTCTCCCATCCACAAGTATTGTCTTCTTTCTTGTGTGACTCCATCCAATACAAAGAGTCTGCACAATAAGTGAGCTGCGACTGCCACCTTGATTCTTGTAGTCCCAGGTAATGGAGACAACTTGCATATTACTGGCCTTCTCCTTGTTCAACACTTTCACTTTCTAGAAGTTGGTGAGGAGCGCATTGCACCTTGTTACAAGCGTCCTTGCAAGAAAGGGTGCTTTGTCTCTCGTCTCCTAGTGTTTCTCAATGTGGAGCTTTTCCAAGTCAGCTTGCATGTGGAGAAGTTGAAATTTGTCAAACTGTTGTAATATGACAACGGGGAGAATTTTGTGAGTGCGTTCTGGATGGCATAGGCAAAGGTGTACTCTTTTGTTTGATCCGGGTCAATTGTCACACAGGAGATGAGGAGATAATCCTGCGGCCCGTTGCTCACTAATGTCACCCTCTTGTAGAGTGAAACTGGGAGTGTCTCCTCCGAGTTTTTGAACTTTGTCATGAAGCTGAGGTTGTTGTTCATTGGCACTAGTGTCAATGTCTAGAACTCCACATCCTCTAAATCTTTCAGTCCTCAGCATTTGCCAACAATATCTAAATCGCCGTAGTCATCAGCATCTTCCTTTGATATGGCTTTTTTATTGTAGAAGACCTTGAGTTTTGTCCTCTATTCAGCCATTGCTGCATATGGAACATCATATGTCAGATTCTACTCAACTTGAGATAGAGTAACATTATTTTTGTCAGACTAATTTTGTTATTTGTAGGATTTTGATGCAATTTTCTGTTATTCAAACGAGTATGTGTTAATACACTACAATTGGTTGTAGATTCATTTTAGGATAAATTAACTTGACTCAAATTAAAGTGTAGTATAGTGTATGTGTTTATGGCATTTCCATTTGACATTTTTCAGGAGATATTCAGAAGTTGTTCAACTTATTACTTCCAAAGGGATTCTTGTCCAGTTTGTCATTGTTGTTTTCAAGGAGTTTAACTCGACTCGAGTTGAATTGCAAGTTTAGAATGTCTTGTTTTGTAACAGATGATATCTCTGCTTTTGAGTACTTCATCATTTTAACTCAAATCAAGTTGAATTTGCAAAGCGGACCATGCCATGGTAAATCTCTTAAGCTCCGGATGATGTGTTCTGCCTATCTGTTTTGTCTATTCTAGTCTTTTAGTTATTATTTGCTAGGAGTTTTAACTCAAATCAAGTTAAAACTCTTGTGCGTCATGTTAATTAAAGCCCTCTTTTGAGTTAAATTGACATTGAGTTAAATCAGCATCACTTGATACTGTCTCCTTGATCTAATTAACCCCTAAATTCAATTGTTGGGAGACTGTAATTTCATGGAAAACTACGGAATTGAAACCAAGATAGAAGAAATAATAGAGATAAACAAGGAATGAAATGATAATGAACAATTGCTATACCTAAACTAGTTGTTAAGGTTGAAAAACATGACTAAACCATAAACCATAAGAAAACACTATCAAATGCACAGTTTGCTACACTAACCCTAAATCCTAAACCGCAAGAGTACATTCTCAAACGTAGAATCTGCGACCAGAATTTCAAAAACTTCTATGAAATTTTGGTTGGAATATGAATTTGGTGCAGCATGATGACATAATCACATGGAACAGTAGCCCTTTGGTAACAAACAAAACAAAAATTCAATGAAATAAAACTTTAAACTCTCAACTGTAAACAGTAAATGAACTTACTATTGAGCAACAAATCAATATTCTGACCTACCAAACAGGATGTCTTTTATAGTTGGAATAGCCAATGATGTAATTCAACCTCCGCTGCACCACCCCCACCTCACACCAGATTTAACAAGATTTCAACTGCAGCACACCTCGAAGATTGCAAAGTCATTTTGCGCTATACAAACTAATACTAGTAGAAAATCGGCTTATACTTTGTGTTCATCTAGATAATTTCATGTTCGAACAGCTGATTTTGTACTAGCTTCCGGCAATATTTGCACCCACTTTTCTTATCCACGTTTGTCTTAACGTGTTCTCAGCGTCTTATGTTTTTGATAGTCTCTTTCATATTCCAAGTTGAAAATTGCGTTATAAACAGCTTATGTCCTATAATTTTGGCATTGCAAAATGCAGCAAACTTATCTTGCTAACTTTAGACAAGCCCTTCTTTTTGTGAAAGGTCTACTCACCGGTATTAGGGCTAGCAATGAAAAGTGTCAAATCAGAATTTCATCTACATGATGCACTATAGTGGCCTTTTGTTTTAGGGGCCCGGTACACGTGTTTCAAAGACCGGATAAAGAGGCCTGCTTTTCAAATAAATTGACTTGTGTGTTCATTTTGTGATATCCAACTGCACAATAGACGTAGGTATCTCACTTAAAGACACATGCACAATCACTCACGACTTTAAGTGGTTTAAACACAAATATGTAGGCAAACGATGGTTTAAGCTACATGTATATATATTATGTTACTCCTAAGCAATCAATAAATGTCTACATATGAAAAAGGTGAGACAATGCTATGCAAAACTTAAATCGTAGTTTTTGTCTGTGTTGAAATTATATTTTGGATAGCATTGTTGCTTGAAATGCAACAATGCAAAACCCACTTGTAAGTGCGTAAGGTTCCATAAAGATTGCAATTCATAGATTGGGTACCAATTCATGTACACTGATTATAGGACTGTTTATCAGTTAAGTGCTTTCCTTTTCCATAGAGTTACACATTCTCTAGCAAAGTTTTACATCTTCAAGATAGATGCAAATTCAACAAATAAAGATACTACCTAATGAAACCACGGCCTTCCCAACACAGATTTTCAAGTGACAAGGAAACAGATCATATATCTGTGAAACATATCCTAATCAATATTAGTAAATAATATATGGTTATCCAGCACCGTTGCCTTTGCCATCATCAACTAAATGCAATTTTTTATAAGGTCATAATCATTTCCACCTCTCCAAACAGTTGCTACCTTTCCCTTCAAAATACAAGTGTGATACAAGTATATATCTTATCAATATGAACTACTACAACAAGTTGCCTTATTGGCTTCATAAACTCCATGGAATAACAACATCCAATAACTTTTCATTGACCAATTGTGGTTTTCATTACAATCTAAAAGGTAGTAGCAAGTCTTGATCCAAGAAAAACATTCACTACATGATGGTTTCCTCATACATACTAAGCAAACATGAAGAACTACACTAGCATGTTTTGTCCATTTTTGGGAACCATAACAGATTCCCTCTAATTTCCTTCTAGCACCTGCATTGTACGTGATTTTCTTTAGCATATACTTTCACCCACATACCTTAGAATTCCAAGTGTTTCTATGCAACCGGATTTATACTTGAATTGCACAATCATTTATCACATCCTTAGCCTCTTCAACTGTACGATGACCCGACATTTGGCACTGCATCTTGTCATCTAAATTCATGTGGTTCACCAAATGATCCATTGCTATGAAATGCGTAGGCCCGTGGAATTTGAATCTCTACCGAGTGCTAGAATTTCAAGGTAAGGTCTCTTTGAGACTCCTTCTGCACGCCTTCCTCTCATTTCTATGTCGCAGACCACTTTCCAATTTGCTCCATTCTGTCTTCTCCTTGTAACATCGTCTCAGAAAAATATCTATTGACATTGGCTTGGAAAAGCAAAAGAATGGGGTCCCAGAGGTTCAAAATCATTGAAATTGGCAACAGTGAATCCATACTTGTCTCTCACCACGTTTGCATTTGCTGCACCTAATTTTGCCAGCACCCATTCACAAACTAGAATGACATAATTGTTACACCTATAATCCAACTCCAAAATCTCCTATACTCTTCCCACATTCACATGTCTCCCACCAAAGTTGTTTGTGAGGAAGCCTTCCCCTCCTGCATTGTGTGACTGCTGCCGCTATCCCACTATCAAATCTGACCTTTTCCCTTTCCGCACTTTCAATTCTCAAGTGCATCCCGTGAGCATACATGACTTGGTAGGATGTTGCTATCTCACTAGGCAATCATGCTGCCTCCATAACATCACGTGAAGGTTTGTTGGGTCCTTCCATAGCCATTAAAAATTCAACTTGCAACCACTGTGAAAAACACGGAAGAGTTTGATAGTTGTCCGGGAATGTAATAGGATGGCTACTACCTTGCTGGGATTGAATAGTATAAACACACCTTAGTTGCTCTTGAACCCGCTCTTCATACACAGCGGCGTATTTCCTGTTATAGAAAGGGTTTAGAAATGAGCTTAGTACGGAAAAACTTCTCCATTTGGCAGCAACTTGTTCATCATAGACTACAAATTCATTTTTTGCAGTCATGTCTATCACATTTCTATGTTTTAAATGTTAACTTGGGATTCCAATTGCATAATCTTTCCCTTCTGATGTATGCAATCTTCCTCTGTTACGTTTGGTACATGTTTTGGTTTGTACACCGGGACTTCGTGGCAGGACTAC
Source organism: Ulota crispa (assembly GCA_963920765.1). NCBI lineage: Eukaryota > Viridiplantae > Streptophyta > Bryopsida > Orthotrichales > Orthotrichaceae > Ulota > Ulota crispa. The sequence goes on along the minus strand of OY987252.1, from coordinate 3,037,421 downwards.
TTCTTCATCATGTACTACACATAATATAGAAACTCATTTTTATCTTATCCCATATAACATCACTCACTGTCAAAACTTACTCTCTCCACGGCTCTAGGTCAGTCAAGTTGGATATGACAAAGTCATGTGCCCATTCCATGAATTGTCTAGACATAGTTCTTTCCCAGCCACTTTGTAGAACCTCATCGGTCATTATGTGCTCCTCCTCATCCCAAACGCAGTGTTCTGTACCTTGAAATCTTTGTAGGTATTCAGTGCAATAGCCTAGAGTCTCTGACATAGCGTATCCCTCTGCCATGTTTGCTTTGGATCTTGCGTAGGTCCTAACATAGTCCTTCGATGTCTTCATGTATCTCTCAAGAGGATACTTCCACCTGCAATGGACTGGTCCGCAAACACAGAGCTTCTCTACTAGGTGAATGAGAAGATGTGTCATCACATCCATGAAGGTTGGTGGGAATACCTTCTCCATGGCACACAAAGCATCCGCTGCATCAATCATGTCACCAATTTTGTTACTCTCTAGAATTCCCCTTTGGCAAAGACGTTGGAAAACTCTACTAACTTTCATGATCGCCCGCCAAACGTCTTTATTTAGTACATTTCTCACCGCTAATGGAAAGACCTGCAGGGAATAGAGATGGTGAATTCAAGGATGACATACAATATAATTATACAATTCAAGTCTTCATTACCTAATGCCAAGACCTACTATAGCAGCCTCCCTTGTTTGTTAGGAACGGACCGTAGTCCATTGTAACAAGGGTACGTTTGAATATGACAAGAAACAACAACAAAAGTCCTCTTTGGTCACTCTTACTGCAGATTCTATGCGTTTTTGACATAGAATTATCACACAAAAAGACAATATACATGCTTACCAGTTGCATAAGAACATGGAAATTGTGAGACTTCATGTAACATAGCTTTCCATCCTCAAAACATTTTTGAATAGCGCCCACATGTTTGCTGGGTGTTTTCCGTTCCTTTATAATTTCAATGACAGAGTTTTTCTCTATTGGCTTCAAGATGTACGGAGCCCCAAGCATGCGGAAACCTGAGTCATTGGGACCACACCTCTCTGTCCATAGCTCTGGACAAATGTTATTTGACTTCATGTCTTGCCGGCTTCCAATTGAATGTTTCAGACATAGAATTGTCTTTATCAAGTTCTTGCAAAGGTTCCTCTCACAATGCCTAGGGTCCAGTAAGTGTTAAACAAGTAATTTTTGCAAGTACAAGAGGTACAGAGTCAGATAAACCTCAAAATGACCTTCTCACCATTGGAATAGTATTCTTCCACTAACACTGCATATATATGTAGTAAAATGGAATCTAAAAAAATACTAGAACCACTTGCAACTCTAGCACCAACAACTTCATGGAAAATTGGAGATAACTTCAATTTGAAGCAGTTCCCCATTATGATTGTTCACTTACTTTCTTCATTGGAGAAGTGGCAATTACACAAAACCAATGGTCATGCAAACTGACATTCATCATCACACTCTTCAAGTATGTGAAATACTATTGCTAATCATGCTTCTATCCATTTACAAAAAATAAGGACCACGTTACAAGAACTGGCCATCGTAGGCAAAAGCACAATCGGTTTAGGGTTCATGCATTGCAATATCTTTGATTTATATATTTGTAAAAACCATTACTAAGTACTACATTCATCCATCCAATGCTTTTCATATCGAACCCATAAAGGACTAAAATGGCTTTTGCAACAACTAATACATTCTAGGGAGTGATGGAATTGCTAAATTCACCACACATTTTTGCTAAATCCACAACATTGCATCATATTTAGGAGTTCTATAAAGGAAGAAAAGGGCAAATGTCATATTTATCTAAGGAAATATATTGAAAATAAGGTTGATAATTGGCCATATTTTGAAACATGACAATTAAAAAATATTGAAAATAAGCCTCATCATACTTTAAAAGTAAGCCTTGCAATTAAGGTGACCAAAACTTTGTGCATGTGTATTTAGAGAAATAGATATATGCACATTGGGGGTTTGATATATGCAACATGCCAAGGGGCTAAACTTCAAATATTTATCATAAAAATGAACCGCAATGGAGTTTAAAATTGAACAATATCCACTGAAAAAACTGAGATTATTTTACAAATAAGGGTAAAAGTAATAATTTGCCCCCTACCTAAGCTTTTCCATTGCGCATTGTTTAATTGTAACCTCCATTTTGGTTTTAGGCTAAATTGAGGTCTTGTAATCCAAATGTGAAATTCAAATTTTCCAAATTCAACTTTTTGGTGGTAAATATCTAAAATTTAGTCCCTTGTGTGCATCTATGAGTTTCCATAAATAAACATGCACAAAATTTTGGTCACCTTAGTTGCAAGTCCTATATTTGATGTATGATTGAGGCCTATTTTTTATATTTGTTTATTGTCAAGGTTTTTTTTAGAATATGGCCAATTGCCAAGCCTACTTTTGATGTTTTTCCTGTACCTAATGATAATTTTGCAAAATTGGTAACAATTTTGCAGTGTTAGAGTTGTTTGACTTTCATAGCAATTGTAAATAACAAGAAATAGATGTATCTTCTTATCTCTTCTTCTTTTAAATTTTCTTTGACTTCCAAAGGAGGTACAAGTCATCGTTGATTAACTTAATCTTTGATTAAATTATAAAAATGGAAGTTGGCGAGGATTATTTTTTTGTACACTAATTCACTTCAAATTTGTAAATGTTAGGAAAAGGGTACTTACCAATATGTTTGACTATTAGGGTCTGGATGCTCATACAGTTGGTCTAAAAAAGAAAATTTTCCAAAAATACATCTTGCCTCTATAATTCGTGACGATTATATATGTATACAGCTTTGAATGACTCTATGAGAATAAATGACGTTACTCTTATGAGGAGGGCGTCCTCTTCAAGAGCAATTCACAAATCAGTTCTATAAATTAATCATTGAACCTCATTATTTTACTCCATTTCTACTATTTTCAATTTTTTTAAGAATAAAGCATATTTACAATTTAAAATATCAAAACAGCTGTTGCAATTGACATTTCTCAATCTCTTAATTTGATCAATACCAAATTTGATTACCAATACAATATACACTTACTTCTACTTCCAATTTTTCACTTCTTAGTTGCACAATCCCCTAGAAAAAAATTGTTGAGGTCAACATAGACTACATGACGTCTTCTTGCTTCTAATGCAGAAGTTTGCGTTTCAAAAATAACAAGGATTTCTGCGTTAGAAGCAAAAAGACATCATAACACCATGTTCATTAATTTGGAAAAAAGAGTACATTTTGGGATTTTCAAATTTTGATTTGAAGGTTTTAGGTGGCCTTCTAAAACCTTCATGTGTCCTCACATGAGAGGAGGAATATGCAAGGGAAAAAACCTTACTGGCTCACATTGAATCTGACACCTTCAAATTTGGTTTAAGGTAACTTTTTGGGTTTAAAGTGGAGTATAAAATGAGACACTTGTTTTTCCCAAATTAATGAATATGGTGTTTCATGTAGTTCATGTTGACTTCAACAAAATTTTATTCTATTCTAATTCTGAATAGATTAATTTTTTTATTACATTCACTATATTGAGGCTGTCTTTGGAATGTTAAAGATGAACGCGTAATCAACAATTCCCCCTTCAAGAATTCCACCTTCTGAATGAAGCTCACCAGTTTCTGACATAACTCACAATAAGAATTCCTATTGTCCTATCTTTGAATCTACTTTATGAATAACTCAAGAAAAGTTTCATATTTTGAAACTACTACCGTTTTTAAACTTAATATTGTTACAAGTGCATAAAGATGTCCATAATCTCAAATTGGTGGATCTATGGTAATTGCAAAGCATTTTTAGAGTTATTTTTAATTTTGAACACATCTTACTTCTAAATGGGGTCATATACTTTGACGACTATGATTCCATAATGCCATTTATTTTGCTTTGAATCTTACTTAATCATGCAAGTGCCATGGTATAATCTCAGGTTTAATCACAGTCACTGCTCTCAATGCCTTTCCCTCTGATAGTCTTACACTGACGTTCACAACCGCAGATTAAAGAGTACAAGTTACTACTTGGTGTCTTCAGCCGGGATATTATGAACTACTAGTGTTCAAACATAATTAGCATTTCCTTCAAAGAATTGTGTTTGTAAGTACTTTCACAAAATTATCAGTGTTTTCATTTCAAAAGACGCACCCTCCACTGTTATTCTATTCTTGCTTAATCACAGTTTGCAAATGCTTCTTAGATTCAAACTACAAAAATATCTCACTTTGCATAAAATTACTTACAGTAGACTCTTCTTTGTTGAAACAACTCAGTGCATCCACCAAATGAGAAAGGATAATTCAATAGTACAAAACTTTGCTGAAGTGAACATACACTACATGATATTTTCTTGCTTTTGATGCATAAATTTGCATTAGAAACAAGAAAATATCATGTAGTGGATGTTCACTTTAACAAAAAAAAATTCTAGTGATATGAGGTCTTAACGTCCAATATAGCAGTGCATATAACGCACTCTTCCATTTCACACCATGTGTATGTATGGGGTTGTTGTCCGCATTAGTTCTCCCTCCACTAGCCACATACTACTCCCTTTCCTCCCCACAAAACTTGACTTTGTTGGAACTCATTCTAATTGGAGCTAATCTCCTCTCCACCTTCCTGTCAAAAAGCAAATCACAGCGATAGGGATGGCTAGGTCAAGTCCACCAATTGCTACCACCATAAACCATCTTTCAACCTTTGGCTTTGTTTTGGAAGTTCACTGAATTTCTGGATGCTGCACATCTAGCCTCAGTTGCTGGTCCACATGCTACACATCCCTTGTATCCATGGATGCATAATCTCGATATTAACCCATAGGCAGGGTAGTTTGACATTGTCCATAGTAATAAGCCTCTCATTGTGAACTTCATATACCTTTGTGGCTTTGAAAAATCTTGAGCCAAAACTCCTACCCATAATTGCTGAAGTTCTTCAATTAAGGGACTAAAGAATACATCTATGTTCTTCTTTGTATGTGACAATTTACTTGAGATTAGGATGCTTAGTTGTATGAAGAAATTCTTAGTTACTAAGTATGGTGGCAAATTGTATATTAGGATTAAAATTGGCCAAGTAGAATGACTAGTACTATTGTGGGCAAATGGGTTAACTCCATCCAACAATAACCCAAATTGGAGGTTTCTTACCTCCATTCCAAATGTGGGATCAATTGTTGTATCAACATGTTTCCAAGCTGGGCTATCCACAATCGACCCCATGACACCACTATTCATGTTGGGATGTTTGGAATGGTGTTTTAGTAACTCTGAGATTGCTCGAAAGCAGAACATGCGCATCAATTTGGGAATTAGTGGAAAATGACAGACAACTCTAGCTGGGATAACCTCTAATCCTGCTATGTACCTTGATTTTTCACAATGCTCATTTGGACAATTTTTTAAACCTTTGTTCAATCCCCGGAATAGCACACAACCATCTGGGCAAGCATGAATGATATTGTAGTTGAGACCTAAATTTTGGATAAGTGTCTTTGCCTTATAGTGGCTGACTGGTAGGTTGTTGTTAGTGGGCCATAATACTATTGATAATTATTTGAAAAGCTCATCCAAGAACGTGTTCATTACCCCATGCACAACTTCCATGTTCATCAACACTATGGTCATAGAAATGACAATAATGTTGATGCCTGCATAAACCGGTCTGGTAGCTTGTTCGTAAAGGAGATGCAAGGCATCCACCAAATCAAAGGAAACGTCTGCATCATGAACTGGGTTGTTTCCTTTGCTTGATTCCTGATGCATTCTGTCCCCAACATCTAATGCATCAAATACCTATAGGCGAACGTTATGGAACGGGTCTAAGTGTTTGTTGTATTTGCTGCGGACATCTGAGTCATCAAAAACATTTATGTCCGGAATGATGATGTTATCACAGTTCAACCACATTCCTCCATTTGGATACACGCCTTTAGGATCTCCTCCAAACATTGAGTACATCAAATACTGATCACGTCCGTGGAAACATAAGTGATCTTGTATTGTCTTAATGTGAAATCGCTTCCCTTTGTGGCATTTGCTGCAGGGGAAACAAAGTACGATGTGCCCCCCCTCATTTGCCATTTGAAATTCTGTTTGAAGTATCAGGTCTACCTTTGAAATGTGGAGTCTTGATCTGTTTGCCATTCTTTATATATAAAACATCAATAGAACAGGTTAGTGAGAACATGACCATGCAACAACCTCTTTGGCATTAAGGTATTACTAATGGGAAATGGGGAATTCTATTTACTAGAGCATGAGCTCGCAACAAAAAAATTTACCATGCCCGTGATTCACTCTCCACTAGCTAGTGACCAATTGTAACGAATCAAGATATGCAAGCTTGGATAAGGTCATTCTTAAAAATGTTATAATAGTATAATAACTTCTCACTTCCAGAAACTCAATTTGAATAACCATAACATGGACTTTACTAACCATTTCAAAAGATTATATATGTCGTATTTTGAATAAAATATTCACTTTTATTCAGTGACAGTTATATGGGTATTTTGTGACAAAAATTCAAATAGATCAACATAATCATTACAATTTAGATAGCAACCCATTTAGGACCATGTTACTAATGAAAATGACATTCCTGCGCTCACATAGCCTTCTAGTACAAGAATTCAGTAGCAAACTTAGAATACTTCAGTATTCCAATTGTATATTCCTTCAAAGTGAATTGAGATAACACTCTATCGTTTGAGGACATTATTGTACTGTGTAAATTTTACATGACCTTCCACATTCAATATCTGGTAGGGACTAGCACTAATATTAACACATATCCAATGTTATGATAGGTACTCTTGTGTCTTTTTGAATTGTAAGCTTACTAAACTAGAGGCTTGGACATGTTGGTGATAAAAAAATTCAGCATAATATAATAGACTCTTCAAAGACATGAAATGTTACAATGGTAGTTAATGGTCAATATGTATGAAATTATAAATTCAATTCTAGGCTAATAGTGTGCCATTTAAATGTTACACCGTAAAATTAGATTGCCTCATAAAGAGGGGTGTATTAGGAACACAATGCATAGCACCTGTCACTTTGTTCATTCAGATCGTCTACTATAGGAACTAAAAAAACCCAAAGAATATGTCCATAAGCAAAAATTGATAGAGTGCTTCACTAAGTTGTATGAAACATGTGTCCACATTTATAGAAAACAAGGTATCCATGCCCTCATCTGCACAGTGTTTTTAAATATGAAAATTTTACCCTTAATTTACAGTACCCAGTGTGTATTGCAGGCTACAAGTGAACTATAGGTACGTAAATGAAATGGAAGGATATTTACAAATTCCTTCTTTTTTATATATTATTCTAGGATTGTCATGAGTAATTTCATGAGCAGTTGGAATATATGGGGTCTAGCCATAAAGAGAATTATAATGGTCCACATATGACATCTTATAATTTAGGGAAAATTTCATGGATACCCTTGAAGTTTGCAATAATTTCATAGATACCTTGCTTTTTCAGAAATTTTACAAATACCCTTGGACCAAAAATTTCAAGTGTTTGTTTTGTTGTGCATATCATTTTCCTTCTTCCTTTGTGTGCACACATAACAAAAAAGTAGTAGTTTGTGCACAAAGGGAGAAGGATGTTGCATGTCCAACAAAAAAAAACTTGAAAATTTTGGTCCAAGGGTATTTGTGAATTTTTTGAAAAAGCAAGGTATCTATAAAATTATTGCAAACTTTGGGGGTATCCATGAAATTTTCCCTATAACTTAAGTGGTGAGGGAATGCCCAAACTATGAAGAATGTTGCAATCTAGAAAATTTATCAAAGTAATAGAAACTTTGCTTTGAAACAAAAATACCAATTAATCTTTAAGTGGTTATGCAGATGATTGTGAATTAAACTTTGTTTTCTATGGACGTAGCTAGTAGTGATAGACTTGAAGAACCAAAACTATAAATGAAGAAGAAACCACATGCTATTTTATATGTAACCTCATGTTCATGTGGTTTTTTTAAAAAAGGCCATATGCTTTGGATTTTTTTTGAATTGTGCACAACAAGAAAGACATGTCTTATATGACTTGTTCACAACAACTACAAATGTCCTATACAAGTACACAATGACTCAATAGTAGTCATTTAGGACATTTGCAGGCATTGTGAACAGGTCATAAAATAAATATTTTCTTATAACAGTGTTTACAAAGTCTGGATTTAACACCCTACATATGAACTTCTAAATGATTGATTCTTTTTTATCAAAGTTATTGTGGTGATATGTGCATTGCAAGCTTTATTGTAAGGTAAGAGGCTCAAACTCATGTAGGGCAGTAATACCGCTCACCACCCCAAATGAACTTCACAGGTACATGCCTTATTCATAGCCTTTCAAAACTGTATAGTATGTGTACATTTGAGGAAGTGATCCATTTTAAAGCCCTCTGACCTTTCCACTTCAAAATTTCATAACTAATTCCACGTTGCTCTAAAAAATACAAAATAACTTTAGTTAGATGCCAATTCCTCTTATCTTTCAAGGAAAATTTATTGAAGTTCCACCTCCTTAGTATTCAGTTTCAACTCTTAGATGGTCGATTTACAAGCCTCTTACCTTAGTAGTTTGTAAATTCTTCCCATGTGAGCCTAAAAGCATAACATAGTGGACAAAAATTCAAAGTAGTACATGGTTGAAGTAATCAATAGAGAATATGTTGAGAAGCCATAGGTCCATTAGAGATACTTTTGTTATGTACATCACCTTCATATTATTCAAATCATCAATATACTTGATTAGACATGTAAAAACAAGAATGAAAATCTTTCATTCATTTGTAAATTTTCATAGATGGTGGTTGATAGATGATACGTTACAATATTTAAATCATGTTTGACATCATCCTGGTTTTATTAGCAAGTAATGTGCAAGAAATGTGCTTATAACTTTTGAAATTTTCCAAGAAAAAGATGAAGCGGTACTACTAATAAAGAGTGTGGGCATTTGCAAAACTCCAACTTTTTTTATGAAACAGTGCAAGGTCGACTGGAACACATAGTGGTGACATTGAACATTAAATGATATGCATTCCATTATTTCTGTTTCATTCTTTCAATAACGCATCACAAAATCTCATACAATAACATTCAAGTTTATTGACAAATACGGAGTTTAGTAATAAAAAAATATGTATGTGTTTTGAAATTTAAAATAGACATTTCATAAAGAGTATAAGACTGCTACTATGAACATGGTGTGACATACAAAATTATTTACAACATATGAAAACATCAATAAAATGAGAAATATTACATGTAGGGGTATGAAAACATATCATTCAATTTTAAGGAAGACCTAACAATGTTTTTGTTTTTTAATGTTATATACAAAATAATTCCATCAAAACAGCATGTAGTGTTTCAAATACACACGTACTACCTTCTGAATGTCTATTGTAAATTTAAAGAAATTTTGAAGAATACGGTGCATTCTATGTTTTCTCTTAACATGATCATCATGTTAATGTGATTTGACCCACTAAGTTTTGAGCTTTAAAAAATAATGTGATGTTGAAGCACCCCATGATTGCTTTACATTTAACAGCAGCCATTATGGTATAACTCCTACCAAAACTCATATTTATGGAATGACAAGTGTCATGTTACCCTTTGTTCGCAGCCACAGCACCTCAAATCAAATTGAACCCTCTGCCGTATTGTATGCTCGGTGCTGCAGTGTCCCTGTCAAACGCAATTGCATTGCCCCTCTTTGCCGTCTGGAGATTTTTTTGCATTAAGTACAAGGAAAATGGAAGCCAGCTCTAATGAATACGAAGAACAAAGGAACATCTAGAAGAAAGCATTTCACGACGCAATAGAGAAACAATTACTTGCCGCCAGTTTTGCAGGTGCCTTTGCTCTGCGTCCGCTCTTCACCAATGAGGGAATTTTTGCTGCTGCATAAGAGAAGCCATCATCGCAGAAGAGGCGACCCCGCAAGTCTTGTACATTGGCGCTAGACTCTATTGCTATTAGACGAGCTAGAAGAGCAATAGTGGTTGTTGTGCCAGAAGGGAGTTTGCAAGGGGAGAGTGGCAACAAATCAGAGATTGCATAAATAAGGATTGCTTCACAAACCTTGCATTGCAGTAGATGATGTGAACTTTCTCACCGTAAGTGGCGTGGATTGCATGTGCAAAAGCATAGGGAAGGTGGTCGCTGCAACATATTTGCCGCCAATTACGATGGGGTCTTGCTCCAAGTAGGCATTAAAGAGAACTTCCAAAATTAACTTGGGTTCCAGAGGGGTGCGCATTAGGGTTCAAAAGGCGGAAGTTTGAGGTTTCTTTGCTTGCTTTGCAACAAAAGAGAGCGCCAAAGCTTGCGGAAGCTTAGGGAAGTTTAGAGTTCCACCATAGTAAACACTTGTTGTTTTCATTGCGGTTGTCATCATCCTAATGGTACGCTTTAGAGTTTCCATGTTCCAAACAGTTTGCCTTCAAAAGAAGTTATCTTACTTGGGATTGAATGACAAAAGTCCTGTGAGGCTAATAGTACAAGAAGTAATGACTTTGTGGATTTTAGCCTCGGCAAACCTCAAGAGGTGTGACATGCTCGATCCTTGTGCACACTGGCGTTTACTTAAATGCGCTGCAACCATTGCATAGCATAGTTGCCATTTGAGGAGAAACATGCTCAAAAAGCACATGTTCATTTCCGTCACATTGTAGCATTTGTATATGTATTTTGCGTTTGGAATTAAGTGTAACTCAACATCATGCTCTTTGGTACAGTTATTGTCGTAATAAAGAAATACAATCGTCATTTTGCATATTTCATGATGCATGTGCAAATTTGTAGATTTTTTTTAAACTTTTTTCATGAGGACTAAATGAGTGATTGCAACAACATCATGCGGCAGTGAGGCTTGCGGTTCTCAGTGTGGAGCTATGTCTGCAGCTATAAGTGATCTTCATTAATCAACTAAAGCATATCTTCTCTAAAAATTGCATGTCTGAGACCAACACTAAATAAGAGTGCTACTTCTTTTTCCAAGAGGAAGTAGAGGGATTTTGTCAGTGGCCAGGGATGGAAGGGCAATCAAAGAGTAAGAGTCAAAAGTTGGGTAAGAAGAAGTAGCATTCCCAATCAATACATGAAGGATTACCGACTGCCAAACAAGTAGAGGACATGGTATAGCCAGAGCCAACAACCTTAGGGCAAAAAGAGGTTGTTCCATTTGAAGATGTGCGTCTACTAAATGGAGATCTTTTTGCTTGGGATATGGACAAGGGCAGGCGTGTAGAAAGATTTGTAGGAGCGCCGCAACCGGTGGAGGGAGGTTACCGCCCAACAAACCTCAGAGGATGGAGTGATAGAGACTAGGCAAAAGACAACTGTACTAGGTATGGAATGTCATCAAGCACACTAAGCGCGGGACCGAATTGTGCACCCTAGTCCCTAATGCCATACGCTGATGCAAGGGAATTCGACGAAAGAGTTGGAGGTTACATGGAGCCTAGTAACCCCTACGATGGGCGGCAAAACTGCGTCAACCCAAGAGGTATGTATTTAGCTACACCTACACAGCCATGATTTCAGCATTCATGTTTGCATTACTTCTTTAGTCACAAAATTCAGTTTGTAAAGCAGTAGATATCAATGGAAAAAATATTTTATAGTGCTAAACCATTACACAAGGGACGACATGCTATTTGCTTATTGGAAGCACCTCCAACTTACAATTCTAGTGAGTCATTTCAAAAACGGACAAGGATGGTACTAACTATTTTGAACAAAGCTCAATTACCCCCAATACAACTATTAATGCTTTAAAAACCTATCGTGCATGTTCTATTGAAGCACATATAAGACAATGCATGAAACAACATTAATGCGTAATTTGTTATTAGTCAAACAAATAAATGTTCCTTCTACATAATTAATAATGAGAGCTTTAATTGATTGCAAAATACAATAGTGAGCAAGCACAATAATGTGGAAACTGCTATAATGAATCATTTTTTTTAATAATAAAAAAGGAAGGACTAGAATCCGTTCATTTCAGAAGATTCATTCATTATTTGTTCCTATAACTCCATGTAAAGCTATTCTAAAGGTTAGTGACAAATGGAAGATGAGGTGATTAAGATTTTTAATAATTACTTGAATTTAGCTTTCTAATCAATTAGTTGAATATGTTGAAAAGTAGTTTTCCTTTATTGTCTATCAAAATGGGTACTAGGATGTACAAATACAACCAATGGGAGGAGGAGACCTTTCTATGCAGGGGGGAGGAACTACAAAAACAATAGTCGATATGACCCTCACAAATATGCCCTGCAATAGCGCGTGCCGCCGAATACGTATGTCCCTGCCGTCTCCTATCCAAGTGCACCTCTTGCGTATGCAAATACAAGCAAACAGCCGGCAAGGAACATTCCATTTTTGTGAGACCAATTCAATGATGATGCCCATGTGGAAGAGGATGATTGTTGCCCCTTGCACCTAAACTCTAAAGGTGTGCCTACAGGTAAAATGTTTGATTATTTCTATGGCGACATTGTTTTGTTTGTAAAACAATTGGACTCAGTGGGAGGGTAGGATTACCAGACAGATGAAGCAAAGCAGCAATTCCAGGATTGCTTAGCGCATGAATATAAGTACTATGAGGAGTCAACATCCCTAGACAAGGCTCACTTGAAAAAAGAAGCTGGAGGCGCCCTCATTAAGTATTGTTTTAATTTAAACTAGCTCATTAAGAACAAGGAATCTAAACCATCAGATCTTTTGCAAGAGTATTAGGATGGTCTCATATTGAAGAGGAACACGAATGAAGCAGAGAAGTTGTCTCTTCATATGGCAAATATAGCTAGAGGCTGAGGTGCACAAAACACCACAAAGAGAGCATTGGAGGAGATTATCCATGTGGAACTAGTGAGCCTTGATCCTTCCTAAATATGTTTGTTATACATGTAGTTTTCAATTTACCTTTGTGTACTAGATGAGGTACAGTTAAGTAGGAAGGTACCTTTGAAGAGTACGTTGAGGAATTACCTTAGTAACAGTCACTGTCTTATGTGATGTGCTAGATTGTATAGAGTTATAGTAAATGTTGAAGGCAGGGTATTGTCTTCACGCCCTTATCTTAAATGTTCTAGTGATTGTGTGTTATTCTATTGTAAGGTTTCACCATATGTTTAAAAAGAGTGTAGAAGAGATTACATTTCTTTGGTAATTTGGGTATTTCATTCAAGGATTGACCTCTTCCATGCTTTTGAACTAACTATTTGTAGGTGAAGAAGTTGGGACATGAACCTATGAGCCAGAGAGTAGAGAGGCACTAGAGACGGCTTGGGCAGTGCAACAACAAGAAGCGGCCGCCAAAAGACAGTAGAGAGTTTTCACGACTGCTCGTAAAGTTGCAGCAACACTTTGCAATGGTCTTGGGAATCGCTTAGACGCTATAGAGGAATTCTTGAAGAAGTGGGGACCAAAGCTGGAGTTTTGGGACAGCATCCTTTCCAGTGGGATGGAGCATACAGTTGTGAAGAATGCAACCAATAACGAAGCAGGATTGTTTACATTTTTGATCACGACACCTCCAGTTGGTAGTGCTAAAGGGATTGATGGAACAGCTAAAGGCAAAAAGAAGGTGGGCTCCGAGAATGAGGAATCTGTAATTGATTCAAAAACTTTGGACAATGAAGGTTCCCATTCAAGCAGCAACAATGAAGCATCTTCCAATGAGGAAAGCAACCAGGAGGGGCATGAAGTTGCAAACGTTGTGGAGCCAGACTTTCACAAGCCGAGCGCTGTCAAACCCAATTGGAAATTGTTGACTAAATTGCCCATTATTGGTATACTACAAAGTTAATTATGTTGGTGAAGAAAGTTAGCGTTGCTGACCAAAGATGTATAGATGATGGATTGTGTTGGGACTGCTACCAAAAAAATCATGGAACTAATGACCCTTTGTATTCAAACTTTTGCAATTTTTATTCATTTATTGCGGAGTTTGTAATTATATTAGCTAACACAAAAACTCATTGTAGGCATTAATTGTTGATGTTGATGTTGTGGTGGTAAGGTCTAATGTTCCTACGAAAGACAGATCAGCGGAGGCGGTATCTCAGCCGTAGAAGAATTCCAAGGCACTTGAAAACAACACCCCCAAAGTTCCAGAGTAGGTTTATTACTGTGAAATAATCCGTTTCAAGTTTAAAGCATTTAGCATGCATCGATAGTAATTTAGAAGGAGTTTTTTTTATTTTTAAAAACAAAAGGAAAATTTTGGTTAGGATTTGTATTATCATTGAACCCAAGTCCTCTGTAAACTTAGCAATAGCTGAAGTTAGCATTACATATTGAAAGACGAATTATGTGCATGGGTAATTGAGGAATCTGAAAATTTATGCCGTGGTACATATGCCTTAATGCTTGGTGTTTTCTATTATATGCAATAGTGATTGTCCTTCCTTCTTATTGTGATATTGCTGAATAATCATACACGTAATTCAAATTCTTGGCAAAGCTAGAGAAACGACTGCAATAGAGAATCGGACGCCTAAGTAGGTGAAAATAACTCCAAATTCAATGGATCAGTTGTCGCTAGTGGACAAAGAGGCTGTGAACAACAATGGGTTAGCTGAGAGAAATACGGGGAGAACACAAAGGAATATCGGGAAGAAAACTGCTCCTGAAAAGACAAGGGAAATTCCAAAAAGGACCAAGGTTAGTGAGAAGTGGAAACAGACAATGGTTTATTGAATGTTCATATATTTAAATTTCCCCTAATGTCGTTCATGTCTTGCAGTTAGGCATTTCACTATTGGGTGATTGCAAAAATGACCTGTACTACATTCTGTCCCCCTCACCTTGTGCGGCTTGTTTTTTGCTTGTAACTTTTGCAAAAAAGTCATATTAACTTGTCTTTTTAAAATGATGTGAACATGTAAGTTATTGACATTTAATGATTTTTTGGTGTTTTTTAAAATTATTTTGCTATTTTTAAGAAGCCCCCAAATGGGTGTCTACCTTGGCCATTTTGGGGATTTTTAGTACTATTTTAGGGATTTTTAGTATTATTTTGGGGGTTTTTAGTACTATTTTGGGTCCAAAAAAGCTTTTCTAGGGCTATAAATCAAGGATGTCGTTTATGGAGCATGCTTACATGCATTCCTAAAAGGAATTTGCAAAATTATAAATTCCAAGGCATCTACATTGTCTCAAAGTGGGCATCCTATCTCCCTTCATTTTCAAAATACAAAGAAATTCCTCAGCAAAGCAATTGTACCATGTGAACGTGTTTAATGGGTTCTCAAATGGCTAATTTTTATTTTATTTTTTTGAATTAATTTACTATTTTCTAAAAAGCAAGAAAAAATTGGTTTTTTGTAGATGATTTTGTTTTGTGGATAACTTTTAGAATACAAATTTTCTAGGTTTGAATTTTCAAGAGTAAGCTATTTTGAGTGCTTTACAAATTGTCCATATTTTATTTTATTTTTTAAAATTTTATTTCAAAAGTTCGGTAGTACTATTAGTACTAGGAGTAGTAAGGATGTTTGAGACAAAATAGGGAGGTCATTCTTGCAACTAACCTGTCATGTTCTGTGTGAAAGAACATTGGACTAACATGTTTGGCAGCATCGGCATTAGTATTATTATTGTTTTTAATCATGAATGGTCTAAAAATCATAGTACATTGTTGGAAATGTCAATTACCCTTTTATGTATGGAGAATCGTTTACTGATGGTAACCCATTTATCAGTAACTCGACAACCCAAACAATATACGTTGGATGGTTGGCACATCCTTTGACATTATGTTTGGATTGCTGCAAAAGGAAAAATCAAGCACATAGTGTAGGGTGAAATCAATGCTTTCTGCGTCGTAAGTCACCGCTATTTCAACTATTGCTAGAATTGGGTGTGTATTCATGAATTTCAAAATATGATGTTGTATTATGAAGAACATGATTGCTTAATATGCTTGTTGTATTGTTAGGTGTCAAAGTTTTTAGATATGTCAGCGTTGTGCCTTCTATTTATTTTTCTAAGCATAAAACTTTGATTGTAGAATTAATGAGTAGGAAGGAAGTCCTGAGATTGAAGCCTGCATGAACATCGACCTATTGGTGGATTCAAACCCCCAAAAGCTAGTAGCTTTTGGATCTTTGCTTAGTTCAGAATTTGAGTGGGAGAGAACTCTCCTTTGCTGTGGATCCCATCGGAAACTGGTGAAGGTGCTATTGAGGAAGGTTTTTTGGCCTCATGAGCCGCTAGCATGTGTAGAATTGGACGACTCAAGGAAAATGCAAAGCGCTACTTTGAGAGAAGCTATGAGGACAAGAGGTGTTGTCTGGTGGCTTGCATCGCCGGAACTACAAGACTGATTTGTGGAAGTAGTCATCCAATTAAGCAGTAGATCTTTTTAGCCCCTTCTTATTGGTATGTGCTTAGGCAAAGCAAGATTTCTTGTTGTTTTTCTATGTTCCTCAAACTCAAAGCTTTGTGACAAACTTCTGCATTATACAAAAGTGTTTACATATTATGTGTCAAATTTATTTGGTTCATTGAATGCACTGAGATAACTTGATATTATTATGAGTGTTTGACTTCATTCATGCAATGTTTTAGCTTATTTTTTTGCAGTAAATTTTCTGTAAGCTTGCATGCAGATGTGAAGTTAATGAGCTCCATGACCACTCTCGACCAGAGCATGTGTACATCCATCAATAACCGATTTTGGTAAACAATTGTCTTTTGGGCAATATCATCGAGACAAACCTTAAATCACATGATCCCAAAAGAGTCATAGTAAACCTAAATCCTAATGAATAGATATGGGTCTAGATGATCTCATCTTGTAATGGACAGAAATCCATATCCATGCTTGTTAACCCTAACCTACATGCACGTGTCATCTTCAAATTTAGAAATTAGATTCCATCAAATTGCGTTTGAATATGGCAAGTGTCATCATAATCATACGTGATGAAATCCCAATCAAACAGCTGCAATATTGATAGGTGCCTTCCTCGACAAGAGCAATTAATTAAAGTGCAATGATGTAGCGAATGCTTTATAATGAGCTGAACGTAGAATTCTTGAAACAAACGAGTCCTTGAAATCTGTACACATATTCAAAGGGATGTTTTAAACAAGGTCCTGAATATAAACAACATGATGCTCAACCCATTCTAGAATGCATCCATTTGAACATACTTTTATGTTCAGAACTAAGAGAATGCAAGCCAATTTTCTATTAGTGTAAAACTGCAAATTCCAAACTACAGATAACCTAGTACTGAAACTTGCAACTACACTCCAATAGCGACTTGAACCACACAAACCTAATGGCAGAGGACTATACAACATCAACAAGATTTACAAGCAATACTACAACAATTGGCAATTTAGCATGATACAAAAGCAACAACATCGATACTATATGGAAATGGAGGAGGAAGTATTTGCGGGAGAGAAAATCAGAAGTTGCGCAAGGAAAACGATGAGAGTGACAACAAGTTGTGGCAGATGTCAAACTTGGCCGTTAGCCTATAACCCTAACCTAATTAAAATAACCGGACCTCCATCCGAACCAGTTGGTCCCGCCTCCACATCTTCCGATCTTGCTGAGGCCGATCAATTGTCCTCCATGTGTCTTCTAATCATTCTTGGACAATCATGTAATGATTTCTGAGTAATTAATAAAGTAGAAGCCTTGTAAATGGGGCAGGTAAGGGTGAATGAACCTCTGTGGAAAAAGAGCGGCAACTTTGTAAAATGGAAATATTTATGGTAGAATGCGAAAGAATAGGCAATTTTTTGGACCTAAAATTTGAATTGTTTTTGGGTGTGTAAGAATTAAGTACAATACATCAAAGCAAAACGTGCATACATAGGTACTTTTGATCATGAATGGCAGCAATCATGATGCAAACACAGCTTCTAAATGGAGCAGATGACTCCTCACTACAACAAATTGGGGATTTCCCAACTCTATGTTATGCATGTCTTGAGTCCTGTAAATTTATAGAAGTCTTACGACAATTATATTAACCCTAAAAAGTTTCAGCCAATTTGAAGGTGGTTTTGATCTCAATTTTGGAAGTTATGAAAGGGTGAAGCTTGAAACAAGTTCTCCATGCATATAAACAAGTCCTATATTTTTAGGCTAAAAAAAGTTGAGAAAATATTCTTTAAATAGTGACGTCCTCACCTTCTACTTTTAGAAGTTATAAATAAAATATTTAATTCTCAAAAATATAGAAGGGCTAGAACTTAACAGTACAACTCTAATTCCATCCATGGACAGGTTTGTAAATTTATTTAAAATCAATTAGTGACTGTTCTTCTAAATTTGAAAACAACTCTATAACATGTCTAACTTGTTATTCTTTCAACTGATCCAAAGTTTAAGTCACTCTTTACATGCCTAAGTGTATGAATGGTTAGGTTTAAAAATTGATGAACCCATTTATAAATTTAAGGATTAAGTGAAAGTGTTGAATTGTCCACGCATTTTTGTTGTATTACCTAAAAGCACCCACTACAAAACCAATAATGTTGCCATGAGGCTCTGAAACTTTTCAAGCACCCATTCCATATAATCATACAAAAATTATAATTAACAGAAATTTTTCATTAAATTTTCATAGACATACACATATATTTCTCTTAATGAGAAAATTGTCTAAATATGTGACAAAAAAACTCATTCAATATTGCCTCATGTAAATTTTTGAAGTTACAAAGATGGTGCTTAAAAATTTACAATTTTTGAACACACAATGTGTTACCCAATAAGAACCTCTTTGCCAATTTTTTGTGGCTAACGAAAACTCCATTCAAAATTCTTCTTGTAATATGATCCTTGTACTTTAGTTGGTGTCAAACTTGGTTGTTTTTGGTATTTATCAAAAGATTATTTTGTTAGTGTTCACCCCATAATTGAACAAATTTTGCAAGGTATGAGTTTATAAATGATAATTTTATCATCCACCTATTTAGGGGATTGACAATTGAAATTATTTATTGCCTCTCTTCACAGAATACATGAAGTGATCTTGTAGCTCTTTTCTCATCTCTTACATACGTTTTGAATAATTATTGAGTTTCTTAGGGGATTGATATATCAACCACACCCTAAATTTCAATTATTGTACAACACTATTGAGGTAAATTGTAGATTTCTACCATCAATTAGTTGAATTTGATAATTTCAAATTCAGATCCAAACTTTAAGACCTTGATTGTGTTTAGAAGCACAAAAAATAAGTTGTATATGAACACCCAATGAAAAAGCTTAGCTTAGAGTTAAAGTTTTACTTTAATTGTTGCTTACCAAGAAAATATGCTTTGTCATTGGGTGTTGTTCAATTAGAATATTATTGTGAGTATAGTCTAAACCACAGTTTCTAAGTCAAAATTTGAATTCACAAGTTTGAATTTAAGCATTTTCAAGGTAGAAATCTACAATATACTCCAACGGTGTGGTAGACTAGTTGAAATATTCTTGTAGACATATCAATACCAATATTTTTTCAATTAGTCCATGAAGCTTTGCAAGGGTTAAAACTTTGTAGCATGCGGTATTAGCCCAACCACATAACCTTTAGAAGACATAATCTTATAGTTATCTAAATACCCCTACTTGTTTAATTAATGTCTATGGCACCAAATTTTGGTGTCTAATTGATTTTGAAGTTTAACAACTCTTACCAAGATGCTAATTAATTTTAACAATACACATGCTTTTCTGGTTCTTCTTAAACTAAACTTATAGCATACAAAACATTATAATTTCAAAAATGACTGATTTTGATTTTTCTATCTAAATTTTGTAAAAAGATTTTGATATTCCTTGGTGTTGAAAGCTTTGGGTAATGAGCAACATACACAGTATATGCTAGATAGAAATTTTAGAGTAAACTCTAAAATTATACATAGAAAAACATTTTTGAAAAGCCCTAAGTGATTGGAGTTTCATATGATTTTTATGTTAATTAACATTCATTTTATTTGCAAACAAACTTGTTACACAGGACAATCATGCGAAAAAAGACTAAACGAGTACATGTCATATGTACAAGTTGAACACCTTCATGATCATACATTACAATACTTCAATACATAAGTAATTATGTGATATTGTAAATTCTGTTATCTATTCCTATAAAATCTTGATTAACATATCAAGTTTGAATTTATACAGTCACAGAAGAAAAACCTTCACGGTACTTACTAAAGTGCTAGTATGCTGTTCAACGTAGAGTAAATTCCCTCAAGCTGAATTAAGACATTAGGCATGTAGGGTTCCAAAAGTTCATGGATTCACACCCACTAGTATTGACTCAAAGTTAGTGGTGACCCCTCAATGTTGGGATCACACATTAGGAAACACAAAATATGCATGTTTGATTTTGGGGTTGTTTTTGGGTTTACATATCAAAACATCTCTCAGTTATTTCCATATATGAGAAGTACCTCTATATATATGAAAAATGAAAAATACCATTGGCTTTATATAGGAGTATAATTTATACAGTGTCTACCTCTAACACTATGGGATCCTGAATGAATATTAAATCTCATAAATACCTTTGTATTATTTCAATTATAAAAACCTTAGTTATCTTTTGAATGTTTTATTTTGTTATTTTTAATTATCTGTATTTCGTTTTTAAATAAACTCTATTTTAAAGTTTTTGAAGAATTTAGTAATAATAACGTCAACATATCAAAACTTGATGTAATTGGATATGAGGCTCAAAGTATTCAAAATGAATTTCAATTAGTAATTTTTCGTGATCCACGTTACTTTTGAATATAACCCATGTTGATAAATAGATGTGACATTCACTTAAAAAAAAATTTATAACAAGTCTTTGAAGTAATTGAACCCAAAATCCTTAATATGTTGATGAAATTGCAAATTTTGCACTATTATAATGTGTATGCAAAGTTTAATGGTATTTCAAATCAAACAATTATGATTTTGAATCAAAATGTATGTGGTTATCATAAAACGAGCAATGATATCTAAAAAAATTTAAATTTCATTTAGAAAAAAAAACCAAAAACTTAAATATTTCCATTATTGTACATAATCTGACTTTTTGCATATCTGTATTTTAACAAATAAAAAACATGTCTTCATCTAGGTGAAGAACATATAAGAATGATACAATTGCAAGTATATAAGATTTTATATGGACATACTCATGCCCACATTCAAATATGTATTAAAACAAAAGTATAACAAGAACTATAAATATTAGTTAAACCACAGACTATAATCAAATTTCATAAGTTCTTTTAGTTAATTAGTGGCCTTCATACTGTATACTATTCCCAAGTCAACTTCAATGAACAAAGTATTTGTTCTTGAACCAATTACATTGCATCATACAAACAATATCATTTTCCAATGTCTTTTGAAACGACTAAAGGAACAAAAATTTGAATAATAAAAAGAGCATTTCAGTTTGCATAATGTTTCTATCTAAGCTTCTGTATATGATTCAGAAGGCTAAAATGTTCAAAATTTCAAATAAATATGACAGATTAAAATTGATTAATAGTTGTGACTACATTTGTCCGTGAATGATGAATTCAATGAGTATTGTTATAGTTGTTAGTTTTCATTTTCAGTAAAACACATATTGGTTACCATTTTCTACATTTGCGTAGTAGAATTTACCATTCAATTAAAAAACCCAAAAGTTCAAATATTGGCATTCTAACTATACTGTTAGAAGCCAAATAACCACTACAATAATAAGTATCACCCTTTTGCTATGAAGGTACTGAAGCTTCTCTTTCATATTCTTCCACTACCATCCAAAATTATCATTTTCAATGTTATAAGCACAGTATGAGAATTACATATAATTCAAGGTGCAAGAAGAAGTTCTCTTAAGTTGTTTGTCTTCAAAGAGAGTGCGGGCCTTATTCATACAAATAGTTTTACCAAAATATCGCAGAATTTTTTTTGTATCAGGGCTAATTCTAGTAAAAAAGACTTTAAATTGCTGCTTGATATTCTGAGTGAAATGCTAAAATGAAAAAGAAAGCGGTAGAGCTTGACATCATTGATCTACAAAGTCTAAAAAGGATGTAGAAAAGACATGGTTTGGGGAAATTTAGGCAAATGAGTTTTTGGGGAGCTACAATCATTACAAGCTTAGCTAGTGCAATACCTGTGGTTGGAGACACTATAGTAACTTGGCTTTGGGGTGGTTTCTCGGTAGATAATGCTACCTTAAATCATTTTTTTAGCCTTCATTACTTACTTCCTTTTCTAATAGCTGCCGATACTATTATTCATCTTGCTGCATTACATCAATATGGCTCTAATAATCCATTGGGTATCAATTCTTTTGTGGATAAAATAGCTTTTTATTCCTAAATGTACGTAAGAGATTTAGTATGTTGTGTAGCTTTTGCCATTTTTTTCCATTTTTATTTTTTATGCACCTAATGTTTTGGGACATCCCAAAAACTACATACCTGCAAACCCTATGTCAACTCTAGCTCATATAATGCCAAAATGGTATTTCTTACCAGTTTATGCAATTCTTCAAAGTATACCTAACAAATTAGGGGGTGTAGCTGCCATAGGACTAGTTTTTGTGTCATTATTTGCTTTACCGTTTATTAATACATTGTATGTACATAGTTCAAGTTCTCGAACAATTCACCAAAATTTATTTTGGTTGCTTTTGGCAAATTGCCTACTTTTAGGCTAGATTGGATGTCAGCTTGTGGAAGCACCATATGTTACTATTGGACAAATTGCTTTGGTTGGTTTTTACTTTTATTTTGCTATTAAGCCCATTTTTGGCAAATTAGAAGCTAGATTAATCCAAAATTCTAATGTTTGCAAGGACTTAAGTCCTCGTAAGCTTTCCCACATTTTTAAGAATTCAATTTATGTTGTGAAATGAAAAGCCATCAATTTATTAACCGTCTTATTACCAAATTCCCGTATCCAGTTTTTACCTATTATTTTTGCATTAATTAGTGATGTGTTTTTAATTGCACCACTATTCAAACCTATCATTGCACTTTGTAAAAATTGGAAAAAAAATTTCTAAAGGATTTGAACAAGTATCCTTGCCGGGATTGCTCTAGCAATTACAGCAAATATTTTAGGAATCCAGCGTCGGTCAAGAATTCCGGATCAAATAAAATTTTTGTCCAGAATTCTTGACCTATGAGAGTTTGCTGAAGTTTATTTGCTTATAGTTCACAAGAGATTTGACAAATAGATTAAGAGAAAAGGAGAGGTTTTGTATGCTGCGGCATCTCCATACTAAATTTATTAGAGCTTACGCCCTGGCTAGAGAAGTTATAGTAGAAGAGAGTATTATGACCTAGACGTGCCGCCGTCCTTTTTTTTTCATTGATTTTGTTTTATTTATCTCTTCATTAATTTGCTGAGATTTTGCTGATTCCACACCAGACCCAGCTACAACGCAAAAAATGTCTATGCCTAAAACGTATCAATTAGCTACTTTTATGCACAGTATACTGGGAATTTTTTTGTATACCGGACATAGACATTTTTTGCGTTTTGCTAGTCTTATTATAATAAGCGCGTAATCATTTGAATAGTTGTTGTCTACTGTTTCAATTAAATTTGATGATTTATCACATTGCAAAATTGAATTGACTTCGTCGAGTCTTTTGGAGAAATTATCAAGTACAATAGCAATGCTGAGCTCGGGCGACCGGTCTTGCCCAACATTGTGCTCGAGGGTTGGTGTTGTTTACCACCTAGCAAAGAAGCTTCTCCCAGCTAAATAACCGCTTGCTCTTTATGACAGCCAGGATGAGTTGGCAGTAGCATGGCGCAAATATCCTGCTATTGGTTGAGAGCCTTACTTGATAACAAATCGGTTAGAGCTTTCCACTTGGTGGATGACTTTAATCCCTTTAGAGTTCACGGATCCCGCAATTGTTTTTTAGCTTATTTTAGTTCTTCGTATATTTCTATCTTATTTAATTGATGGTTTAGAAGAGATGCCATGAAAAAGTTTCATAGCATAGTCTCAAAAAAGAATATAACACATAGAAAAAAAAAACTAAATTACTCTATTTGTTTCTAGGATCTTTTATACTTCCTTTTTGATTTTGGTTGGTTGTTTATTTTGATTTTTTTCTTGCTTTATTGTGGGCAAATAAATAATCTACTGCGGCTTTATGAAAAATCATTTCTAAAAAAATCTTTATATTTTTTTGCTTCATCTTTTCTAGATTTATCAAGTTTACCAAGTTTACAAGTTCAAATCGGTTAAATTTGTAGCAGAGCACTCTATAACATTTTTACACTTGCAGTAGATACTAAATGCTACACAACATATTCATTGTGCTATGCTTTGCGCCCAATTTTGCATTTTTTTATTCAGTTAAATTTTTTTTATTATTCCTTGCCCCTGCAAGTTAAAAGGTGAAGCTTTTTAATGTAAGCTATACAAAGATTCTAACTTTGGGCCTAAGACTTTTGTGAGCAAGTCCTTGGCTAATTAAGTCATTAAGGTGGCTCTCTAAATGGCTGCAGTAGGTAAAGGCTCAAGAAGCACAAGCTTTGTCCTTTGTAAATTCTGCCACATCACATCAATAAAGTAAGTGTCCAAGATCAGCAATGCTCCTAGCTTTTAGACGTTTTGCAATTTTGTAATATTCAAATATGCTTTGCTCTTTAACTCATGTTCTAATGTGTTTACTTTTTAGAAAAAAAGAGACGATTTGTGGATAACCAATTGTTTTTCAAATCTCTGATAGCTACTTTACCAAAATGGATACATCAATTTCAAAAATCAAAACATGAAAATATATTCTATACCAATCCTGATTACCTATTTCAATTATTATGGTTTTTGAAATATCATACCAATACACATTTTCAGGTCTTAATTGATATTTGTGGAGTTGATTATCCTTCTCAAAAACAAAGATTTAAAGTAGTTTATAAATTACTAAGGGCAACCGTAAAGTAATTGAATAAAGTGCTCATTTGTATCAAACAAATGAGACGTTGTAGAAGTCTGCAACAAAACGGCCACGACTTATTTGACAAATATACTGCTAGAGACACCCAACAAGACAAACTTCCAATGGGGAACATAGCCTGTAGTGAAAGGGGATCACAAGGAATAGCCAACCTGTAGGCAATATCCAATTGTCTTTAAAACGCAGTTGAATGGGAAAAGAAAGTTATTTCTTTTTTTTTCATTCATAAACGTGAGGTGTAGGTGGGATATTAGCCCGGGCGCATTAGACAGGACTCGAATGAAGTATCATAGTGTCTTCTTTGTACGACGGAGCTTAGTGACAATCGTACCAGGACAACAAAGAAACCAAGATCTCCAAAAGTATTTTTTTTCCTTTTGCTATGCTCATAAAAATTGTAGTAAAGGGCAAAGCTTCAAAGGCACAACACTTAAGGGTATCTAAAGCACCTGAAGCGCACTGCGCAAAGATGCCCAAGAGCATTCAATTACGAGCATTCGGTGGAACTGGTGAACTATACATTTTTCTAGATAGAGATGCGTGGGACAAAGGCCTCGTAGTACCTGCCTAGTCTTTGCTTTGAGAACCATTTGCACAAAGGAAGGAAGTGCTGCTAGAAAGCAAAAAGAAAGTGCTGGCATTGTATGACGGAGGGGAAGGAGCCTAAATCAACGTACCCCCTCCTAGCCAAGGGGATACATTGCGTACTCAAGCAGCACAAAGGGACCGAGATTGAGCTTAGATGAGACTAAGCAATTAAAAAAAATATAGATTTTTTGCTACTTTGACATATTCTAATCGTCTGCATGTTTTTTGGAAACATTGTCATAAAAAGCAGTTCCAGACAGAATGCCTTTTTCAGCTTATAAAAAGTATCAATCTGTGGATTACCACCTAGAAAAAGCTTTTACCTAATCAAGGTTTGAATAATGATACTTTTAGGAAACCTACTATATGGGCACTTTGATCAAAGTACCATAAATACTGGAGGACTAGGTAATCCACTTTGAATTACATTTTAAAGCAAAAAACTCTAAAAGCGTGCAGCAAATAAATTTTTTTTCTCTGTAGCTTTCCTTGGCCACACTGCAAGACATAGAGCCATAATTGAGACAGTAAGAAACCTCGGTCTAGGCCATCCGCAAGCGTGTGTTTCACAGATGATTTTACTATTTAGAGTAATTGGTCCACGAGCTCTAGCAGAAAAGATACTTGACTTGGTTACATAATTTATTGAAATACGGCTTTGGCTTAGGCTTGACCTAGATAAGACCCTAATAACCCGAACCAAAATTAATATAATTTCTTTCCTTGGACATCTTACTAGTTGCAATTCAGAATATATCCACAAACTTTTACAACAATATGGCAGCAATTAGATAATATATAGAATCCATCAATCAGGTGGGCTTAGCTTACTTGTTAATATGTGTAAAATGATAAACCCTCTGGCAATTTTATGATAAATGAAGTAACCCAAAACCTTGTTTTGCTTAGCTTCAGTATCTTTAAAGCTATTTAGTAGTGAGCATTAACCTTCATTCTACCTTGCCCTGTCAATTAGTAGCATTTGGCAAACTCTAATAACTAATGTATAACGCACCGTGCTTAAGCTGCACACTATATATTTCATTGGCTAAAACATATACAAATTATATAAGAAAGGCAAAGCCCGCTCGAATTGCATAACTCATTTGCCTACAAAAATCACCACAATAGGCAATATGAGGGCACATCACCTCTGGAAGCCATATATGCTGCTAGTTTTTGCTATAATACAAAGCCACGGATGCTCCATGTACGTAAAAAATTGAGTATTTCATTGGGAAAGCCTACGCTAAGAGCCATATGATTACAAACAACCTTAGTTGAACTTGAGTTGGAGAGCCGTGTGATGGATAACTATCTTGCAAGGTTTGGAGAGCACTTTATTACATTGAGAGAATGCATAGGGAAATTGCGGCATTGTGATGGATTTCTTGACTCTATGTATTCAATATAACTCATGCATTCACATACAAACAAGTGTGGACAAAACAACTCCAATTTGTTTGGCAATCAATATATTTCCGTCAACCGGCTTGTGGGAGCCAAAAGTTTGGGATATGTTTGGTGTTTATTTTTCTAATCATCATGATTTACGCCATATATTAACAGATTATGGTTTTGAGGGTCATCCATTACAAAAAGACTTTCCTTTAAGTGGATATATGGAAGTTCGTTATGATGATTCAGAGAAATGTGTGGTTTCTGAGCCTATTGAGATGACCCGAGAATTCTGCTATTTTGATTTTGCTAGTCCTTGTGAATAAAGTTTGCGTAGTGACAAATTGAGGAAAAAGTAAATAATTTTTGCTTACAGCCATCTTAATAATATTCAATTTTGCAATAATTGCATGCTCGGCTGAGTTTTATGGCATGTTGAATAATCCGCTTTGCCTGTCTGAACCAAACTCAGTCTTTTTGATCTAAAATAGCGGAAATGTTGACCTTTTTTTTTGGAAACGCTGCGCTTGGGTGATGAAGACTCGAAAGAATAAAGTGGGCCTCTGCTACTTTATTGGCTTGACAAAATATATATATATATATATATATATATATATAGAAATGCCCCAAAATTTCTTCTCTATTTTACCTTTCATCTTCTTTTACTTATGTTTTATTAGCTTGAAGGAGCTTGGCCAATGAATGCCTCCCCCCTTCTCATCTTGATCTATCATTTAAGATGATAAATTGGACACAATCTAAAGGTTCAGAATGTGGAATTATTTAATTTATTGGTAGAAGGTTTTATTAATTTATGAACAAATTAATCGGAAATAAGTTGGTTGGAGCAAAACTATCTTCATTATTAGAACAAAGAATTACCAATTACTACACCAAATTGCAAGTGGATGAGATCGGTTGAGTGGTATCAGTTGGAGATGGAATTGCACGTGTTTATGGATTAAACAAGATTCAAGCTGGAGAAATGGTTGAATTTGCCAGCAGTGTGAAAAGAATGGCTTTGAATCTAGAAAATGAGAATGTAGGGATTGTTATATTTAGTAGTGATATTGCCATTAAAGAGGGAGACATTGTCAAGCGCATTGGATCTATTGTGGATGTTCTTGTAGGAAAAGCCTTGTTAGATTGTGTGGTTGATGCCTTAAGAGTACCTATTGATGGAAAAGGTGCTTTAAGCGCTGCAGAACAAAAGCCTGTAGAAGTTAAAGCTCCTAGGATTATTGCTCGTAAATTTGTGCACAAACCCATGCAAACAAGATTAAAAGGAGTAGATAGCCTAGTTCCTATAGGTTGTGGTCAACGAGAACTTATACTAGGAGACAGACAAACTGGAAAAATTGCTATTGCTATTGATACCATATTCAACCAGAAGCAAATCAACACATAGGGCACCTCGGATAGTGAAAAATTATATTGTGTGTATGTAGCAATTGGATAGAAACATTCAACCATGGCACAATTAGTTAAGATTCTTTTGGAAGCAGGTGCTTTAGAATATTGCATTATTGTAGCAGCTACTGCTTTGGATCCTACTCCCTTGCAATTCTTGGCGCCATATTCAGGTTGCGCTATGGGAGAATGTTTTTGGGATAATGGAATGCACGCATTCATCATTTATGATGACCTTTCAAAACAATCAGTGGCATATTGACAAATGTCATCATTATTACGTCGACCACCACGTTGTGAGGCATTCATTAGAGATGTTTTTTAGTTACATTCTCATTTATTAGAAAGAGCCGCTAAAATGTCAGACCAAACTGGCGTAGGTAGTTTGACTACATTACTTGTAATTGAAACACAAGCAGGAGATGTATCTGCTTATATTCCAACCAATGTTATTTCCATCACAGATGGACAAATCTTTTTGGAAACAAAACTTTTTTATCGTGGAATTCGACTTGCTCTTAATGTAGGATTATTAGTAAGTTGTGTGAGCACGGTGAGATTTACATGGAATCGCTGGAGTTGAAAAGCTTTGCGTAGGATCCCTCAACGCGTAATCTGCGTTACTTGATTATAACTGGGTTGAAAGCCAGTAAGTCAAAAACTAACTATTGGAAGTTCAAAAAAACAAACCTCGATGATGGTTGCCCTACTCTCATAGGGAAGACACTCGAGATTTTACTTGCGTGAACTTGCGATATGTATTGTCTGCAGCATGAATACTTCTACTACACAAGAGGGAAAAGGGGAACCTTGCGTCAGAAAACACACGAACTCCACGGCGATGAATGAGTCAACCAAGGCTCTACAAATTGTTAAATACCTAGAGGGAACTCCCAATGGGAATCTGGACCTATTCATGAGGAAAGGCCGCAATTTGTACGGTCCCAATGGAACCACCACAAAAACTTACGAGGAGGGAACCTCGTTGGTTTGGCAATGGATAAAACTGAGAATCAAGAAAGTCCTGCTTCTCTTGCTCGAGTTGAGGCTGCAGCTCATCAAATTCGGGAACTGAAACCTAACATCAACGTAAAATATCAAAAAAACGTCAACATAATAACGGACCCACATGCGCTCATAGCAGCGTACCAACGCATTAAATCTAAATTTGTAAAAAAAGAGGGGATGACAAATGGGAGATCTTGTAGGGAGGAAATCAACTTCTTACCCGTGTTAATCAAAGATGATTTGAGCATATTGCGGAACAACTGCGCCCAAGGAAATACCCGCAAAACAGGTAAACATCTCAAAATTGGCAGAACCCAAAGAGACAAGACCTCTTACAATGATCAGCGCTAGAGACCAGATATTATAAACAAACATCACGCCGGCCTTTAAGTTCACGCCATAAGACTTAAGCAAAGGCTATAAGACCACTAAGGAAGAGAGTGATGCTGCACAATTCCAAGATAATAAACTAGCATTCAATAGGAAGCAAATCCCGTTGCGAGTTTAACATTCTAAAAAACTACACATGGACAAAATATTATTGATGATTTGATTGTCCTTGTCTATAAGTGATAGGTTTTGGGAGAAGGAAGCTGAGTGATAGGCGACTATCGCGCGCAATTCTATGAGAGGGAGCCGGGTTCCATATCCTATGCTAACGCCTAGAGATGAGTGCGAACCCTACTTTAGAGGTTTTGCGGCTCAATTAAAAGCTATGAAACAAGTATGCAATAGCTTAAAACTAGAATTGGCGCAATATCATGAAGTAGCCGCTTTTGCTCAATTTGGTTCAGACCTTGATGCTGCTATTCAATATTTATTATATAGTGGGGCAGGGCTAAGAGAGGTTTTTAAACAACCACAATATAGCCCAATTCCTATTGAAAAACAAATAGTGGTTATTTATGCAGCTGTCAAAGGTTATTTAGATCAAATTCCTATTTTGAGCATTAATCAATATGAACATGAGCTTTTGAAGTCTGTAGACTCAGATATACTTTTTGCTATTGTACAACAAAAAAACATTATTGAGCAAATTAATAGTCAACTCGCTACTTTTTGTCAAAAGTTTACATAGAGCTTCTTAGCAACTCATTCAGTTTAAAATAATGAAACTAGAAAAAAAATTTTAAGCCACAAGTTTTGTTTCCGTGCTTTCAAGTGGAGGGTGAAAGCAGCCAAGGCGCAGCCAATTTTTTTTCTTCCGCTCTCTGGCTGCGCCCCTATTAGGGCTTTGTCAAACGAGCAAAGCTTGAAAACCCTCCATCCCACATTAATTGTAGATTTGAAAAAAACAAAAACTCAACAAAACATTAACAAAATTGAATATATAGAACGCTTCTTTTTCTAATGTACTATTTGTAGGAAAAGGGCTTTACGCCTTTGTAATTGCACTATTAGATATTATTTATGTATGCGTTATCTTTTGCCACTATCCAGGCTCTTGCTTAGATAGATGTTTGCATCAATCTTTTCTTTCTTCTAAAATGAATCAATCATTTTTGATGATTGCTTCATCCTTCACCAAATTATAGCTGGTGTAATCTGGAGAAAAGGGATTCAAACCTTTAACTTGTGGTTTTGAAGACCATTGTTCTATCACTGTAACTATTCTCCTAAAAAAAAAGTGGTTCTTGGTTTATAAAATTTGCACCTATTTATGTCTATTTAGTAATAAGTTTGCTATTTTCTTTGATCTTAATTGGTGTTTCCTTTCTATTTGCTTCTTCTTCTAACTCAACTTATCTAGAGAAATTGTCAGCTTACAAATGCGGTTTTGATCCTTTTGATGATGCTTGAAGTCGTTTTGCTATATGATTTTATCTTGTTTCTATTCTATTTATTATATTGGATTTGGAAGTCACCTTTTTATTTCCTTGGGCAGTTTCTCTTAACAAGATTGGTTTGTTTGGATTTTGGTCTATGATAGTATTTTTATTGATTTTGACAATTGGATTTTTATACGAATGGAAGAAGGGCACTTTAGATTGGGAGTAACCCGACAATTTCTGAGCTTGCAAAACAATAATAGCAAAAAAACATGATTTTTTGCTTTTATCGATTTGCAAGCTTTTAGCATTCTTTGCATTGCCATGTAAACAAAATGGGATGAATCTCAATAAGTAGGCATAATAAGTCATTCATTAACTTTGTTGAGCTCTCAGAGCCTTTGTTGGCGTAGCCAACAAAATGCAACCCACGGCAAGAGAGCCCGTGAGGTTGCACCGGCTCTTGGATAAAATTAACTAAAAGGATGCTAGGACATCAAACAAATCGAGCAAAGCGCTGCCAAACTAGTTTGTTTTTGTGCTTTTGATTTTTTTGTTCTATCAAGTAGTTTACTATTTTCACCCTATTGGGTAAAATAGTAAAGCGTTTTGCAGAACAATGACTGTTTATTCTCGTACAATGAATGCTTAAAAATAATAGAATAGTCTTTTTGCCATGGGGGAAGCCTGAAAAAGCAGCTCGGAGGGTTTGCACAACAAATGAAAGGTGAAGGTAGTTTTCCTACTTTTTCCTCTCGCCAAAGAGCTTCTGAATAATATGCTTCGCTTCTTCCGCGCTCTTTTTGACAAAATTAAAAAAAAAAGCATGATATATTAATTATCGTATACTCAATAATATACAATCAATAAAGAAATTAGCGCAATCTACCTTTTGTTGATGCTTTATGCTATATAAAAAAAAGTGGTAATAGAGAGAAAAAAAATTTGTTATGCTTTTTATCTTCAAGCCTTATGCTCCTACTTTTGGGTGCGGCCTTTTATCCGCTTTACTTTAAGCAATAGGCTAGCTAGAGAAACCACTTTGGTGGCGTAGCTATAAATGATTAATTTATGTGATGTGCAATAAAATAAAGTAACACGCAATTGGTAGAAAGTGAACACCTTTGAGAAAAAAGAAACTAATTTTGATGTGTTCTTTTTTAATTGATTATTTAATATATTAGGGTAATTTTCTCAGTTGGTAGAGCACCTCATTTACACCAAGAGAGTCAATGGTTCAAGTCTGTTATTACCCAAGGCAAAAAAAAAAAAATCTTTATTTAAGTTAGTTAGATCTGTAATAAAAAGATAGCGCAAAACAGTGTCTTTGTTGTGACAACAAAATAAATGTTTTGTTGTACTACTACAACAAAACTATCTTATTGTTAGTTGTACAACAAGATCACCATTTTGTTATGGTAATACATATTATTGCTTTTTTTGCTTTGCTTATTGTTGGGCCAACTATCGCAGAAAACGCATAGCATTTTTTTAGTTTATAGTACAATTTGAACTATAAGATGATCATGAGAAAAAATATAAATGTATATATATTTTATTGTAGACATTTCATTTAAAAGGTGCCTTGGTTCCATATGGCTCCACTAGCATAGCGAGTAGCGGCCGAAGCGCTTTAAGTTTATTAGCTATTACTACGTAATTGGCCTAACGCATGCAAGGCCACAAGTTGACTAACTAAAAAAAAGAGCCTTTCAGTGCAAAGCAGAGAGCCGCACAGTCTTGTGGCTTTGCTTGAATGAAACTTCCGGGTTTTTACTAATGTATGTAAGCCAGTAGAATGGAAAGATCCTAATGAATCATCTACGGTGATTCATTATGTGTGGGAAAATAGCTTAGTTGGTTGGAGTGCTGGTCTGTCATGCTAGAAGTCGCGGGTTCAAATTCTATTTTTTCTGGTAATTTTTTGATTCAAAAATTAATTATTATAAAATCATTTTAGAAAGAGAGATATATATCTTTTTTTATGAACTAGTAACTAAATCAATTAAAAGTTAAAACTAATCTCAAGGTGTGAAACTTTAGGGATAATGGAATAATAGTTAAGATTACATACTAAGCTAATGCTAGGGTAAAGAGATTGGAAAAAAAAGTTATGCTATACGGATAAATAGTGCAAAGAACTAATACAAAGACCTTGTCAAAAAGAATCAAAGATCTTAATTGGTGTTAGCGAAACCAAAAAAATTTCTATATAGAATTTTTTATAGAAAATATCATAGGTTAAGGTAAGGATTAGATTGGCGCCTTGAGTTGTTTGATTATAGCAGGAAGCCAGCGATGAAAAGAGCAAAGCTCTATTATGATGAGACAGAAAGATTTACTGTGCATTATTTGCTCTGCCCGTAATTAATTTAGTAGTTTCGGCTAAAAGAAGGACATCTGATAATGAAAATGAGATCCCTTGGCAAAGCAAGTAAACATAAGCTTAGAAGAGTGTTGAATAGACCACAGGGCTGAAGGCTTCTTACACTTAACTTCTCACAATATACATAAAACATCTTCTAGTAGCCAATGAGTCAAACATTCTTTCTGCGGATTAACATGGTTAATAGGTTGCGTAAGTTGTATGTGGGCGCAAAGCGCAACACGTGTGGTTCTAATCGGAGGAGAAAAGCATGAGAGGCCCCACCCATCTTGACAAATACAACAATACTGTATCCTGGGTTCAAATCTTACCTTATCTGTAGGGGAGGTAGTTCAATTGGTAGAGCGCATGTTTTGCAAGCATGAAGCTGTCGGTTCAACTCCAATTGTCTCCAAATAAAAAGGTGATATATTGTAGAAAAGTAGTATAAGTGCTTTGATGAATTACCCTTTATAATAGCTGCAGGAGATCTTGTTATGCTTTGCAATTTAACTTGGTTTTGATAAAAAGAATTTGAAAACCAAACTGAATAATTTGTAATAAAACGTGTTAAAAGTAAAGATGGAGGACACTTAGCGTTCTTCCAAAGCTGGCAAGATAAATATTTGGCTGCGTTCTATGCTTGAGTAGAAAGTTGGCGCTCTAATGCATGCCGCAAGTAGTAGTGCCCTTGCATTTTTTCTTCCTGTGTCCTGCTTTGCAAAGCTATGATGTTCTGATTTCATGGGCCTTCAAGCTACAAAGCAGCCAAGCCAAGAAACAAAAACCTTGTATAAGCCAGCAATAACTACGGTATTTTTC
Source organism: Ulota crispa (assembly GCA_963920765.1). NCBI lineage: Eukaryota > Viridiplantae > Streptophyta > Bryopsida > Orthotrichales > Orthotrichaceae > Ulota > Ulota crispa. The sequence goes on along the minus strand of OY987252.1, from coordinate 3,002,993 downwards.
TAACATAATACAAACAGTGGCTATATTATATATTGGCTTGCGTAGCTCAGATGATAGAGCATTCCCATGGTAAGGGAAAGGTCTCCAGTTCAAGTCCGGTTGTAGGCTTTGTAAAAAGAAAAATGATTAAATATGGCTAAAACCAAACAAATCAAAAATTTTACTTTGAATTTTGGACCTCAACATCTTGTTGCTCATGGTGTTTTACAATTAGTATTAGAAATGAATGGAGAAGTTGTAGAACGCGCGGAACCGCATATTGAATTACTTCAATGCGGCATGAAGCCGCTGATGCCGAGTCGGCATGTCCTATGCCGCTAGCTATGTCTAGCTTGTTCCCCACCATGGGTGGCGCGTGGAGGCAACTCCCGCATCATAAGCACCGGGCAAAAGGCGTTTTGTTGGGCAACTCAAGTGAGGCAGATTGCTCAAGGGAAAGAAGGGAGAAGGTCGTGAAGGTGGCCTCGTTATCCACACTAGAGGTCTCAATAGAGATGAATAGGGGGACACCAAGTCCCCCACTGTGGTTGACTTACCACTAGGCTTTCTTGGAAATGAGAACGCGTTGGCGAGTCATGGAGTACCGTCAAGGGCGCATGCGTATTTCTGCGGGGTGATTATTACAACCAGCCCCTCTGCATCTTGGCACAGCAGAACATGTAACCGGCCTGAGGTCCCATTTCAACTGCCAATTTATTGTCTTTACAATGGATAGGCTAACCACATAGGATACAAGCCAAAACCTTAGGATGGGTAGGACGGCACTACTGGCAAATACTATCTGGCAAAGATACAAGTTGTAAAGGATAAAGCTTGCGTCAAAAGCATACAAAAAAATTCTAGCAACGAGGAAATCAAGGGAGAGGAACCAGTAGAGCTGCAAGAGCATAACCAAAAGGTCAAGCCTAGGAGGCCGGGTCATTTAACAGAAGTGGAAAGGTTTGAATGGAGGTTGGAAGAAAAAGGAAAAGTAGGTAGCTTGTAGGACCCCACTGTGGTTGAGACACGGGGCAAGACTACGGGTGTTGGATACTCCACTCCAAATAGCACTACCTAAACTTCATGGAATTCCATGAACTAAGAAAACAAGCAATCTCAAATTTGCACATGCAAATTTCCAAGCTACCAAAATGGCTACAGAGCATATATATATATTTGCAGGCTTCAAACCTTTTTATTGAATCTTGGGCTACCTGTAATAAATGGCGTGAGCCATATGCAAGGAAACTTGCACGTACGGTTCTTAGGGAGGTTCCAGCCAAAAGATCAGCGCCTACCCAACTAGAGGCATAGAAAAATTAATCAAGTATAAAACTTATCTTCAAGCTTTACCTTATTTTGATTGTTTAGAGGGCGATTGCAAAGTCATTGAATGAACTCCTCCATTCTGGAGGTGCTGCAAAAACTCGCAGCAGAATAAATTCAACTAAGCGACATATAGAATATGGCAACTTTGATAGCATGTTGTAAAAGGAAATAACTAGGAATAGCCAACCTTTAGCCGTATCTTCAATTGCATCCTTCAGTGAATTAAATGGAAAGTGTCATGAATGAGAGATGCCAGCAGAATGATCACCTGGGCGCGCTAGGCTAGAAGGAAAATAAGCTTCCTTTGGCAAGATAACAAAGTAAGGCAATTTTTTTTTTTGCTAGCTTTCAGTTTTCTGAATGCAGCCTCTTTCTATAACGTCTTTCTTTGTGCGTTGAAGATCTAAAGCGAGTACATTGGAGATAGAAATAGAGATTATGATTCAATATGAATATAGCAGCGCATCTGAAACATAACTACACACTCACATAATTTTGTAAAAGGATAGGAGCATTCGATGGAATTGGTGAACCATACATTTTTCTAAATAGAGGTGCATGGAATAGAGGGCTTGTCATATCTACCTACTTGCTTCAAATATTCAAAAAAAAATTTGCTGCAAGTTTTTTTAGAAAAATGCTGATATCAGCAAAAGGAAAGAAGCCTAAGTTGGCAGACTAACGTCGCGCACTTGAGCGATTTGAAGAAGACTAGCTTACTCCATATTCTTTAGAAATTAAGTCAAAACTCGCAACTTTTAAGAATCAAAGGAAATCCATGAATATTTAGTTTGTTTGCTAGCACATAAACCAGGCAGACATTTTTTTCAAACTAGAGCTTGATCACCCAAAAGCAAAAATACTTTTGAAGTAAAAACACAACCATTGATTATGACGGTGCGATCCTAGTTTGCTTATTTAAAATCTAAGGGTAACTCAAGTTAGAGAGCCATATGATGGGTGACCATCTCACACGGTTTAGGGAGCACTTTATTATGTGATGCAAGTGAATGTGTACGGCATAGCTAGCATCAAATAAATTATGACTCTATTTATGTTTCTATGATGGCCCAAGAACATGCTTATTCTTTAGCTGTAGAGAAACTTTGTAATTGTGAGGTACCATTACAAGCTCAGTATATACAAGTGTTATTTTGTGAAATAATTCAAATTTTAAATCCGTTATTTGCTTTAACTACTCATGCTATGGATGTGGGGGCATTAACTCCGTTCTTGTAGGCCTTTGAAGAGTGAGAAAATCTTTTAGAATTCTATGAAAGAGCTTCAAGAGCCAGGATGCATGCCAATTACATACAATCAGGAGGAGTTGCACAAGACATGCCTTTGGGCTTAAGTGAAGATATTTTTCTACTTACACAACAATTTGCTTCTCGTATTGATGAAATAGAAGAAATATTAACCAACAATTGTATCTAGAAACAACGATGAATTGATATTGGTACTATTACTGCAGAGCAAGCTTTGGATTGGGGATTGAGTGGTGTAATGTTAAGAGGCTCAGGAGTATGCTGGGATTTGCAAAAATCAACACCTCACAATGTTTATAACCAATTGATTTTTGATGTACCCGTACGTACCACAGGAGATTGTTATGACTGTTATTGTATTTGTATTGAAGAGATGCAACAAAGTATTTGAATCATTATGCAATGTCTTAATCAAATGCCTAGTGGCATGATTAAAGCGGATGATCGTAAGTTATGTCCTCCTTCACAATCTCAAATGAAACAATCCATAGAATCTTTAATTCACCATTTCAAACTTTATACAGAAGGTTTTTCTGTACCAGCTTCTTCTACCTATACTACAATAGAGGCACCTAAGGGAGAATTTGGTGTGTTTTTAGTCAATAATGGAACCAATCATCCTTATCATTGTAAAATAAGAGCACCTGGTTTTGCTCATTTATAAACGCTTGATTTTATGTCCAAACATCACATGCTATCAGATGTTGTTACCATAATTGGTACTCAAGATATTGTTTTTGGAGAGGTAGATAGATAGAATTATTATTTCACAGGTAAAAAGCGCCCTAATTTTCTGGAGCCAAAAAAGATTTTTTTCACAAAACTCAAAACGCTGCTGAATCATCTATGATGACTCATCAACATAGAGTGCGGAGAAGGATATACATAGCAAATTGCTACGGAATGCACTATTTTAAGGCTTTTCTTCTACAAAGCTACGCACTTTTTTATTCATTTTATGAACAAAGAGCACAGAGGCAAAGGGTGCCTTGGCGTTTTTCTTCTCCACGCCTTTTTGATAAGTAGAGAAAATTAGCTTGCAAAGGTCACAGAGCTTAATATATATATATATATATATATATTTCATTTTGCAATTTGCTTTACCCTTGACATAGCAAATGACAAGGCCAAGTAGAACAATGAAAGCGCCCGCGGCCCATTAGGATTATGGCATTCCTACGTAATGCCCTAAAAAAGCACTAATTTCATGATGTAACGACTAACTAAAATGCATCGTTATTAAGTCTTTTAAGAATGCAAGCCTAGAGCACCAACTTGACACACACAAGATTGAATTGCTTAAAGAAAAGATCTTATATATAGAAAACAATCTGAGATAAGAATACATAGAAAAAAGTGAAGAAAAAGCGCAAGAAGGGTGTAGCAACTCTATGATCTAGTTGTAGTTCAATCCATCTTATTATAAGATGATAGCAAACTTTGCTGCAAGCGATCAATCACTGTAGATGAGACATTGATACAAATAAAAAAGGCAAATACACCATGACACTAGAACAATTAGCTTTTCGTTAAAAGAAAACATCTGCTGGCAAAAATTCATTAGGGCGTATTACTGTTTTACATCAAGGAGGTGGATTGAAGCGATTGCATCAAAAAATTGATTTTCAACGGAGCACTTTGTCTATTGGCCTTGTACAAAGAATCGACTATGATCCTAATTGTTCTTCTTGGATTGCTTTAGTACAATGGCTTGAAGCAATGAAACAAGCAAAGGCAGCCAATAGTCAAACAAAAAAAAACGCTTGCCATTTTCTTGGTCAGAGAGAAAAAAATCTTTTTTTTTTCAACCTCTTATTTTTGTTTTCTTCCTTGTTCAGGAATGCCCAGAGAAGAAATTCTATTTTTTTCTTTGCCTTTTTTTCCACAGAGACAAAGAGAGAGGCTGCAATTTTAGGCCCTTTCGGTAGCTTTCTTGATTTATCTAGGATAGCCTTAGCCGGGGCAAAGCCCGCTTTCTTTGCTTTGCAAATGAAAGACTTTGGAGGACATAACATAGTTTCTAGAAATGAAAGCGAAAGGTGGAAAACGCATAGTAGGGTGCAGAGAATCCAACACAAAGCTCTTTCTTGGAGAACCAATATATTTTTTTCTTTTATACCTAAGCATAGCAAAAAATGACCAATGGTTGAGGCGGGCAAAGTAGATTGTGCACCTTTCACTTATATATTAGCTGGTGATCAGTTAGAAGTTGGCAAGACGATAATGAATTGTGATTGGTCTAAACCTTTGACTTTGTTTGATCAACATCAATCTTCCCAAAATTTGCTAGGCCATAACAACCTTTGGTTTCAAAATCACTTGGTTCACATAACAAATGAAGGCCAAAGATCCCTCAGAATGGAAGAGCCCGGGCAGCGTAGTCAGGCTGCTTCTTGGCTATGCCTTGGGGGGGACTACGCTTCAAGTGAGCATAAAAACATACTTGATTCATATTATCAAATGGTAGGAAATTGCGTATCATTGGCTACTATACCTACAAGCACATGGATACATAATATTGAATGGAATCCAGGTCAAGGTGCAAAGTTGATTCAAGCTGCGGGGACCTTTACTCAAATAATTAAGAAATTCAAAAATACACCACAATGTATTATGCAATTACCTTCGGGTGTTGACAAACTCATAGATTCCCAATGCCAAGCTACTGTTGGGATAGTGTCCAATCTTCATCATGGTAAACATAAGCTTGACAAAGCGGGACAAAGCTAATGGTTAGGCAGATGTCCCATTGTTTGGGGTGTTGCTATGAATCTAGTGGATCATCCTCATGGAGGAGGTGAAGGACGCACAAAAGGAGGTAGACCTTTGATATCACCTTGGGGAAAGCTTGCCAAAGGTGGATTTAGAATAGTAGTAAGAAATCGCAAAAATTAGTTCATGGCACAATCTGTATGGAAAGGCCCTTTTGTGGATGCTTGCTTATTCAAGCAAAAAAAGATCAGATGGAAAATTTGGTCACGTAGATCTTGTATTTTGCCTCAATTTGTTGGTTGCTATGCACAAATTTATAACAAAAAAGGTTCTGTTGGTTTGAAAAATACTGAAGAAATGATTGGTCATAAATTTGGAGAATTTGCTTCTACGCGGAAACCTTCTTCCTCTAGAAAGAGAGCTTTGCCCTCAAAAACAAAAATAAAACTAAAAAAAAAGGTATAATAGTAAACTATGGCGCAAAATACAAATCCAATTTCAATCAGACTAAATTTGAATCGTAGTTTAGATTTAAGTTGGTTTAGTGACTATTATTATGGAAAATTGTTGTATCAAGATGTAAATTTTAGAGATTACTTTGATTTAATTTGTCCACCTACGGGAAAAACGTTTGGCTTTTGTCTCGGTAAGTTTATTATTCATCATTTTCCTAAAAGGACATTCATTCACGTATTTTTTTTGGATCAACTTAGCCGATCAAGACACACAGGCCTTGGGGCAATACAATCGGTCAAGCTGATTAGGCGTATTGACGACGCTACAAAGATATAGCAAAATAAAGTCAAGATTGGGCGCTATGGATTCAATCATAGGTTACCATCAATGCACAAAATCAATCAATTACTTTGGATCAGCCGTTGGATGGCCTCCAAAAACTCTACTTCTTTGAGGAACAATGCCTTTTCGGAGAATGATGACAAAAAAATGTCAAAAAAAAGCTATGCATTTCCTTGTTTTGGCTCTTTGCGTCAAATTAGCGATGTATATCCATAGACCATTTTTGCGGCTGTGTGTGCTCCTTTAAATCATTTAGTCATGCAATACTTCTTTTATTCAAAGAACCAAATTCAATTTGATCCTAATATTAACATAGTTTCCAATTTGGCGGCACAAAGCATAATTAAAAAATATATTACAAAGGAGACATAAAAAAAGAGGACAGCTTGAAAAAAAGAATGCGTTCTATTTTGTCAAATAAAAACATTTGTTCAAAAAAAGAAGGCTTAACCTATATGAACAAAACTGTGCAAGGCTCCTATGTGGAAGCCTTACGGGGTTCTATCCACTTTATTTGCTTGGCAAATGAGGTGGATTTTGCGAGAAAAAATGGACCCAAAATTTCTCCAAACATCTAAACGGCTTATTCAATTTGGCTTTTCTTTGAAGATATTAATTCCAGAAGGACCCAGATGCGTAGCGCAAAAGAGCTTTTAGCTTTGTGCACAGCACTCTCCAGCTTTGTCCAAGCACTAACGTTCCCACACCAAAATGTCCTCCACTGCTTGCACAAACAGAGCCTTTTAAGGCTTTGTTTTCAAATCCATTGCAAGCAAAGCATGCCATTAGCTAATAATTACGTAATGAAAAACACAAAGCCGATTTGTCAACCCTGGTCTATATTGGATTTTGGTGTTTCCTTTATTTCAAAAGATGCTAAATAGAGGAAAGTTCACTCTTTGTTCAATTGTTATTATTATTGGAAAAAAATGCAATATTTTTTATCTAACCAAACAAAATCTTATACTTTAATTAAGCCAATCAAAATAACTTCAGTTTATCAAAGTGCTTCTCTAATTGCTCAAGAAATATCTTGGAATCTAGAACAAAAAAAGTCATTTTGACAAATTTGTAGATCTACATTTCAAGAGATTGAAAAAAGCCAATATGTTAAAGGAATCCGTATTTGTTGTTTGGGCCGATTAAATGGCGCAGAAATAGCTAAAACTCAATGCAAAAAGTATGGTGAAACCTCTTTACATGTATTTTCCAATTAAATTGATTATGCAAAAGCACAAGCACCTACTCTTTATGCGATTTTAGGTGTCAAAGTGTGGGTTTCATATTTTTAATACAAAAAATAGGGACAAGTGGTGCTATATCCAAAACGTACAAAATTTTGTAAATATCAAAAAGGCAGATTTAAGGATTGCAAAGCAGACTGTACACAACTTTGTTTTGGAAAATATGGCATGAAAAGTTGTGAAGCTGGTCGTATCTCATATCAAGCAATTGAAGCAGCGCGTCGTGCTATAAGCAAAGAATTTCAAAGAAATGGTCAAATATGGGTAAGAGTTTTTGCAAATATTCCTATTAGCAATGAACCCACCAAAGTCAAAATGGGAAAAGGAAAAGGGAATTCTACAGGTTGAATTGCTCGTGTGGTAGAGGGACAAATTTTATTTGAAATGGATGGTGTGAGTTTGTCAAATGCGCAACAAGCTGCCACATTAGCAGCGCATAAACTATGTTTGTCAACCAAGTTTGTTCAATGGTTTTAATTAGTTAATGAATAAAAAGCAAGGCCAAAAGGCACGGAGCAAAGTAAAGAAAATGGATAAAGACCAGGAATCTTTGTAAACTTATGGCCTTTATCAGCTTGAAAACGAACAAGCAGTCAAGACGATAGAAGTGCTGAAATTGTAAAGCAAGTAAAAAATTTATTATTATAAATAATTAATTGTCTTTAACCCTAATAAATATAGCCCATAGGTTTTTTAAAAAAGCCTAAAAAAAGAAATAAATATTTATATAACGCTCTTTGCTGCTCTTTTTGGAATGAAGTAACAGCGCGACTTACCATTCATTTGCAATGCAAATAAAGTAATTTTAGCCTGCGGAACTAAATAAAATGCCCTGAGACCAAAGGCCTTGAGTCCAAGACGATTATTTTGTTCACAGCCTTCTAGGTGAACCATGTAATAGATTAAATTGCATAGCAAAGTTTTGTTCCACACAGCAATTTTCTTGTTTTTGAATAGAATAAAGTGCATGGTGTTGAGGTCAAAGACCCCTGAGTGAAGCGCTAAGGCTTTTGAGCTAAAGTATTTGCTGCAAAAAGTTAAAAAAACATTTTTTTCACTTTCTTGGAGCACAAAGCAAATCAGGAGCTTGCTACTATGTCCTTTCACACTTTTCTTTTTATTATATAAAAGGAAGGCATAACAACCCGCTATTTAGAAATCAAATAGGGGAGAATGTTTATATTTGGTTTTACTTGAAATAAATTAAAAAAAAACCAACTTATGTTCACTCCAAATAGGCTCCGTTTTCATTACGAAATTTTATTACGTCAAGATTTGTTGTTAAAATTGAATTATGGCAACATTATGGAAGTCCCAAAATTGTGTAAAATACTAATAGTTCCAAAGGCACCCTCTAATTTGATAAAAAATGTAAAATTAGCTATGGAGATTGTTTGTGGTCAAAAATTCATACGGACACAAAGCAGAGATTCGGCAGGAAAGTTGTTTCGATTTAGTAAATCTATATTGAATCAAGACTTGAAAAAAGACACAGGATATGTCACTTACCTAGCACAAAGCACTCTACAAGGGCATACCATGTATAATTTCTTAGAAAAACTTATTACAATAATATCATTTTACGATTACTTAGTTAAAGTACAAAAAGGCTCCATTCAATTATCAATGCCAAAGCTGTTGTTACAATTATTTTTGGAAATACAAAATCATTTTGAGTTTTTTGAACATATTCAAGGATTTGATGTAACTATTGTTACTTCAGCCAAAACACAAGATGGGGCTTTCATTTTGTAGAGTGGTTTTTTGCAAAACAAGGTTTAGTCATATGTCAAATCAAATGAAACAAGATCATAGATGTAGATTACTTGTGGCTAAATATGAAATAGAGTGAATGCAATGGAAAGCTATTTCTTGACTAGAAAACCTCCCTAATGAAATACGTTATGAATCTTTTTTCAAATTGTCTAAGTTGCCAAGAAATAGTTCTAGAGCACAAGTAAGAAATCAATGTATTTTCACAAGTCACCCTCGTTCCATTTCTAAGTTATTTTGTGTTTCTTGTCTAATTTCTTGTGAATTAGCATCTAAAGGTTATTTACTAAGCATAAACAAATTGTGTTGGTAGTCAATGGAATGAAGGTTAGCTTTGCGAGTATAGGATGCAGCAAAAACTCTTTTTTGTATGCATTTTTTTTGCTTTGTGTGTTTGGGAACTAAAGTCCTTTGCATGCAACGCTATGTGCTCTTTGGTTTTTGAATACTGAACAAATTCAACCGATGTGCCATGTGGCTACTCTTTGTATACGACGGTGTGCAAGTTGATGGTATGTAACAATTCTCTTGCTAGAATTCTACAAGATTTTGATGAGGTTACGCGCTAATCTCATCCACTATAAGAAGCAAGCAAGGGTCAAAGACTGCGTAGCATGCTTGAATGAGCGTACAAGAAACTCTTTATCTGTCCACGTTTACAAATCTACCCAATGAAATTGCGGCTGGGATACTCTTCACTTTGCGCCTTTGCATGCTACTTGCCATTAGTAAATCATGCGAAGTACTGCAAAAAAAGAAACAAGAGAAGAAAGTGCTTATTTTTTGTCAGCATCAAGGTGTTGAAGAAAGAATCTTCTCCACTTCAAAGTGGGCTTTGATATGGGATCATGAAGGACAAAAAACCAATGGCAAGATTCTATAGATAATGGTTTATAAAACAAAATTAAATCAAGTTTATGGAAGCCAAATTGTTATTTTTTTTTGGAAATAATTGGAGTTGGGTACAAAGGCAATACTAATCCACACGGCTCTATTTTAAATCTAAAATTAGGGTTGAGTCATGAGATTTGACTTCAAGTCACGTCTGCAGTTTGCGTTTTTTGCTTCAAGCCTAATATCATTTGTTGTACTGGAATAGATCATCAATAGTAACTCAATTTGCTGCTAGCATCAAAAGCTATAAACTTCTTGAAGTTTATAAAGGAAAATTTATACAATATTGAAACAAAATTTTACATAAAAAACAAGGAAAAAAAAAATCATATCATATATCTTAGAAAGTAATTTAGTGCCAAATGAACAAGTAGAAATTGCTTTAACTCAAATCTTTGGACTTGGCCCCAAAAAAGCAATTCAAGTGAGTGCTCAATTAGGTTTTAATGATAATATTAGAGTTAATAACTTACCTAAGTTTCAAATTGACCAAATTATCAAAATAATAAGTTAAAATTATTTAGTTGATTTAGAATTAGCAAGAGTAATTCAGAGGGATATTAAACAATTGATGAGTATTGGTTGTTATCGTGGTTTTTGCCATAATGCAAGATTGCCCTTATGTGGTCAACAAACTCATACTAATGCTAAGACTTGTCGCAAATTCAGAAACGTTTCAATCAATCAACAAAGTTGATTTAGGCCGCAAGCTATAAGCTTTTTCCAATTATCCATAACAAATGATGAAGGCGCAAAGCAATGTGTAATGAAATTTAAATTTCATTACACATTTTGTTATTGGCTTTTCCTTTGCAAAAACATCATCAATTGGTAAGGCCGGCTCTTATTGGTAGGCATATAGGCGCAACAAGTCAAAGGGCGCAGTAAATCTATACATATAGATTTTTTTTTTGTGTCATTGCATATTTTTTATCTATTTTTGCACCGTAACTGCCTTTCAGCAAGGCAAGCTTGGATAATAGAATCTGTCACCCAAAGAACCAAAAGCTGTGGCGTTCTCTTTTGTTTAATGGATTATTTTGTATAAATTTTTTCCACAAAGCTTTTTTTTAATTAGTAAACAGATAAAATGGATTGTAAAAAAACCCAATTGATGATATCAAACAAAATCTAAACATTCAAAAAAAACTCATGCAGAAGAAAAAAAAGCACGGTATTGCATATATTCAATCAACTTTAAGTAATACCATTATTACTGTAACAGATCATAAAGGAGATACAAAAACTTGGTCCTCCTCAGGTTCATTGGGTTTCAAGGGATCTTGTTGCTCAACCAATTATGCTGCTCAAGCAACTGAAAAAAATGCAGCCCAAACTGCTATTCAACTAGGAATTAAGTTGGTTGAAGTTGAAATAAAAAGGTTAGGTTATGGAAAGGAATTGTTGCTACGTGGTTTATGACTAGGAGGTCTTATTATTACCAAAATTAGAGATGTAACCCCAACCCCACATAATGGATGCCGACCCCCTAAAAAATGTTGTGTTTAAATATCATCATAAAGTTATTCATTTTCAATTACTTGACAATGCAATATAGTGAAATCTCGGGGTATAGACCCGGTTTCATCATTTTCTAATGCTAATGTAGGAAGCCCTCGTTAGCATTTAACAGCGAGTTTATCATATCTTGGAAGAGAACAACAAGTACCAATCCTTTCCAGTCTTATTATGAAAACCAGCCAAGTTTATGGGTAAAGATACATTCTTTCTATAAAAAACGATAATAATTAACTTTAGATCAATTCATTACATGGATTTTTTTTAAGGAAAGCAGGATTGGCTAAACTCAAAAGCAAACCCGAGGCTACTTTACTTATTTTATAAAAGATTACATAAACGTGATAAAAGGCCAAAAAAAATAGATTTTTGCTACGCCCACAATTACATAGTAATTGCGTTCCTCATGAAATTGGGTATGAGGCGCATCTCTCAGCCATACAATTCTAGTCTCTCCTGGCTTGCTCCATTAGTCAAGATTGTGTGAATAGAACACGTCTTTCCGCCTTCATTTGTGTTTTAACCACATGAAATGAATATAACATCACTTGGCTAAATGGTTGGATTGGCCTCATTTTGATTGATCAGCCAATGAATGGTCATTGTTTTGACAGAAACAAAAATGAAATTGTTATGCTAGAAGGTGCAAAATTAGTGCGTCCCGTTGGCCTACAAACCTAAAAATACTTTAAAAAAATCTAGTTTTTTTTTGGCTGGAACTTAGTATTCTAACTCTTGTCGGATGCAAGTGTAATCCCTATCGCGCGGTAATGTCCTGCAAACTCTCAATCATCACATGGGAGTGGCAACCCTAGAATTCATAGCAGAATGACCGGAGGAAGAAAATTGAAAAGAACACTTTGGTTAACAAGTTAAAGCTTTGGTGCCTGATCACCTTCAATATGCTAAACCCTTATTGGGGGCTAGACTACAAGTCAATGAGGACAAGTGTGATTAGCTTGATTTCTAATCATAGGCATTCTAGGAATACATTAAAAGAGGCCAGGAAAGTTGTTGTTTTCACTACGTTCTACGTGCGTGTTCCACCTCCCGCAATATTGCTTGTTTCTCAGGTTTTTGCAACAATCCAACTCGGGAACAGGGTAACTACCTTGAACTCCAAACAAATGATTGTAGGGTAGGCTGGCCAGGCCACATGTTCATTGGTAGCAAGATTCTCCAAAAATCAAAAGCATGATGATAAATTATTAAGATATGCTTACTTGGAGATTCATAACTTTAAAAAAAATTGTGTGTTCCGTGTAAAAAATATATATATATATTTTTAAGTGATACTTTTCAATAAAAAATCTATTTTTTTTACTTGCGGCCTAGACATGCTATGCCTTGACCAAAGGCTGAAGAGTTTGTGTTCAGATTAAAATCCAGAATAGAATCTATAAGGTTTCGCGACAAAATAACCATGTAAAACAAAACGTAGGCACTCCAAAAGAGGTTCATGACTGGAACACATGCCATATTGTAGATATTTTGAACAAAGGCAGACTATAAACAAAGTGGACGTGTACGTTGATTTGCTATATCTTGTATGTACAATTGGGTACAATGCACTTACGAACTTTTTTGCAGTTCAATTTTAGCCAACTTCAAGAAATTCCGCAGGCCATAACTTCTTCAAAAACTTTCAGTTTTTGAAACCAAAAATAGTGTTAGAAAAATACTAAAGGGTACCAATTGATTTGGAAAACATATTTTTGAAATGTTATGAATGGAAAAAAAATTGGGATACTTCCTATACAGTGTATTTCCACGTCTTGCCAAATTCACCGCTTGAATTAGATTGAGCTACGCCAGCACCAACGGCTAAAAAAATAGCAAGAAATGGTACACGTCATTCAAAAAACATGGGATGAGGTATCCATGGAGCATCTTAAAACCCTTATTGCAAGTATGCCCTATCAATTGAAGCGATGATTTTTGCAAGAGGTCAAATTACTACGTCGTAGGCACTACATAGGAAGTAGCAATTCTTTTTTATCATTTGTAAAATTTTAATGTTTTTATCAAATTCTATAGTACCCTTCATTGGGATTCCAATGCAATATTTGGTTTCAGAAATGAATTATTTTTGAGGAAGTTATGCCCTCCAGAAGTTCCTTATTTTTTAATTGCATTTTTCTTGCAAAAAAATTTGTATGATTACTATACCTGACAATACAATAAAATATATGCTTTTCATCTGAATCAAGTGCTTCACTAACTTGCCTGACTTATGTACTAATCATATTCATACATCTTTTTGGAGTGGCTTCAGATGAGTACTTGCAGCAAAATCTTTCCACCTAGTGGCAAATCAAACAATTACTCCTACATCACATGTCATATAGACTTTGAGTGGCACATCCCATGACCTTCATGACTGTCCATTAGATGAATGAACTCAAAGGGTGACCTATTCTTTAAGTTTTTGAGCGTGCTCACAAACACACAAAGCAAGTATTGTCTAGCCTAAAAAAGCAATAATGTCAAGTTAGTATTTCATCAGCATATTGTGGTCATGGCCACAAAGAGGGTTTCACAAGGAAAGTGTAGTTAATAAATTCCGCATCCAAAGCATCCTCAATATACATCTAGAGGCCATTCAAGAACACAGCCAACCAAATAGAGATGAGCGTGATATTAAAAGGTTGGATTCTAAAATGGTCATTGCATTTACCATAAAAGCCAATGTTTTTGTTGCAAGAACTGCTATTGATGTTTGTGGGAATGTTGTCTTTAGAAAAATACTTCTTGATTGCTTCATTGCTGCAAGAGCGTCTATCAATTTTGCTAACTCTTACCTATTTTTAGGCCTCAAAATCGGCTATGCTTCTCGCTTAATGACAAGAGGGATGTTACTTAATGAATGGTAACCATCAAACTAGGCTACTACTTCAACAGACAGACATAGCAATTTAGGTAAATTTGCATTGCCCTTAGCCAACATCATATTCATTAAAATGGAAGGTTTCCATTGAAATGAGAGGTATTGTAAAGGAAATTCCATGATAGGTTTTATGTCAACTCAAGTTGATTTGAGAAAAAACCTAAAAGATGTGACCTAAGATTAGAAAGTTTTATTGCAAATTTGCTTAATTGCAATAAAACATTTAAAACTGACATAAAATAGAAACGTTCTATGCAGGGTTGTCTTGTCAGACAGATTTTGGAGTCTGGTTGTCATATTGTTTGTTTGACGCCTGATGTCGCGTATGACAAGTGTCAAGTATGAGTGACAATCTTGTCTAATAAGGTCCTATTTAACAGGTTGAGATAATTTGAAAATCTACTTTAAATATGATTCACAATGTAGAATCTAATAAGTGTATATTAAATTAAGATACTTCAATAAAATGAAACAATAATATGTCAAGATTGGAAATAGAAAATGCTATTTTTGAAAGTCAACCTTACATTTGACTATACTAGACGGACAAAGGGGCTCATGTTCATCTATGACATCAAATTTGTCGAGTTGTCGCCGTGTCAGGGAAGAAAACCATGGTTCTATGACTCATTTGGTTACTTTGGGAGGTGCCCAATCTCCCATTTTACTGAATATGTAGTAGTCGCCAGAATTCTCAGAGCTGTGGTTTGTTGTAGTTGTTGTCGGACCTCTAGAACAAGCCACTGAATAAGAATATTGCTAGACACATAATTTTATAAACATAGCAGTAGAATCAATACCTATGACTTCAACGCACACTTGCCACATCATGAAAGTAAGCAAGAGGCTTTTCTTTATGCCACATGTTTTGCGGACAGAAGCAAGGTAAGCTTTTTGCAAGATTCTCTTTAGACAGCACAGAAGAGAAACCAATACAGGTTAAAGTGGAAATACAATGTGAGCCTTCAATCTCAAGAAGAGAAGCACTCACTTTATCAAGGGAGTCATGACTGATATTAAGGAAATTGACATTCAAGATCTGGGGATGTGAAGTCTTTCAAAGTGCGGTAAGCGTAACACAATCTTTGGAACTGGACCACATGCTATGCTTGAACTCAAATTCCAACCTTGCATGAGTGTGAATCTGCTGCCTACATCACCAACAACACCTGAATCTCAATCCAAGGCTGGCGTGCATAGCTTATGCATCAATACAACTACCTGAAACAATATAAACAACTCTGACACCTGTATGATCCTAGAGAAACCTAAACACTTTTGTATCAGCAAGGTTGTACATCCATGATTCAAGTTAATGGGCAGTGTGTATCGTGATCCTATTTGGACCCAAGGGTGTTATACAAATTGAAGATCTCTATAGTTTCACATGATTGCTAATACTCATCCTACTTGCAAGCAATTCTATGGAAGAAATCTATAACAATGCTGATTGTGATCACAAAGCAAACAAAACATAAAACAAATGAAGTTCCTTCTTGTCCAAGCTTTTGTAAGCACACTCGTTCTATACATTATGACTATAAACATGCACTTTCATGCCTCTCTGTCACCGCAAGTATCTCTTTCATGACAGTTGATAGCATTAAGCTCCTTCTCAAACCAAAGTATCAATAGTATTAAGTGGAGAACATATTTTTGTTAAATATAACAGAATTTGTTAATATTTCCATTAATCATTTTTTACAATTCTTTGTTGTAGTACTAATTAGTATGAGCAAACAATACAACTTCATGGTCAAATATATAATTAGCTTACCGTATGATTATCATGGCTTAGTTTGAGTGTCTATATTTTATAAAAAGATGATTTATTTTTTATTATTTATGTTCATGTAACATAATCAAGAATATTTCATTTTGCATTTTATACATTCATGCATTCCCATAAAGCATTATACAAGTATTGGTAAGGTGTTCTTTGTACCATTTGAAAGATCTCCTAAAGTAGACCTGTACATTACAGTTTCTGATAGGTTATGTGAGCATGTTTTGAGAATTCGATTTACAGATGTTTCATAAACACAAATAAAATCACAATAAGAATCAATTTAAACATGAAAGACATAATCTTAGTGAAACAACATTTTTGTAATTTTATTCCAATCATATATTCATACCTATGCTGTGATAAGCACATCAAATATATAGATATGTATGTCACTATGTATTTACAAAATTTTGTTCACTAGAAACATTTAACATATTATGTTGGTATTGCCACAGTTTTCTTTCAAATGAAATAAATATGACAATTTCATGTATTTTTTAATCTTATTGGTTGGTAAGATTGAATTTCAACACATTTTTTCACGTGAATATTTAAAATAATAGAATAAACCATAGTAAGAGAGAATGAGCCAACATGATGGTTTATGGTGGGAGAATCAAGTTTGTTCACATAATACTATGGAACTCATTTGGGTTGAATTTTGCAATGTATGCTATGGTGAGGGTGATAATTATGTGAAATTTTCAGAGTAATAAATTTAATCCTAAAGAGTGTTCACTTACTTTGGGATTTAGGGTTTTATACTAATTTGATAGGGTTTGGGATAAAAGCATGGTCCATTCAAATTCATAGCTACGTCTGAGGAAATGGGTAAATGTTGCTTCACTAGCTTGGAGTTACAGTCAGGATCATTTGTGATGTTTATTGCAATTTTGTGTAATATAATAAGTGGTGATAGCATTTGCAGATCCATACTGCAAACATGGTCAAATTGGGCTGCATTATATTTTCCATTGAAAATCAAATTGTTTGGGGCTAAAATTTTCATCAAAAGTACAAGCTCAAGTAATGGGGCTCTTTGAATTTTGTGGAGAGGTTAGAATAGTTTTAAGTCATGACCCCTTTTGGGGTAACAATATTGCAAGCATGTGGTACGCTTTAGGGTAAATTGAGGTCTAATTAATAACAGTAACCACAAGGTATGGGAATGACATGAAATGTTGACCATAGGTTGAAGACAAAGTGACAATTATGTGGGGATAGTACTTTGTACAGTTTATTGTAACAACCTCATAAATTACTCTTTATGGAGTCACATATTAACATACATGAGGTAGGAAGGGATCAAAATGGGTTCATCCATACTCATTACTACAAAGCTTGGAATTGGGTGATTCATGCATTATGGAGTCACGGTATAACTGAGTACAAACTAACACATCTCATAACTTTCATCTCATTGATTATTATTTAATTATTCAAACCCTTTCAACAAATTTAATAATTCAACAATCAATTTTAGCATGTCATTTAAAAAAAATAAAGTTTGAAAATAAATTATTGGGCTGCTCAGATTGCCCTCCTTCCTCCAAGTTCTGATAAATTCTTGCATAATTTCTTTGTTGAATGTCACAATGAAGAAGAATATAATTGCTAGTGGAGGTCTTCAAATTCCCTACCCTCAATAAAAGTTTAGGAAAATCACTCAAATTAGTTTGGGGATTTACAAATAGGAGCATGAAAATGTAAAATATTGTAGATGGGGGCGTAGTTTCAAAGTAGTTATAAAGAGGGGCACTGTTTTTAATATAAATGTGAGTTATTGATTTATTTTGGTTTTTGGACATTGGTTGATTTAGACACATCACATTAGTTATTAGCTAATTTCCATAAAAATTAAAGGTCTCTCCAATACAAGCATACATAAAGAAATTTTAGGAAAGGGGATGGCAATTTTTTAAGACTTTTATTTTTATTTGAGGTTAACGTACATGTAATGTGATGTTTTAAAATCAACCAACGTGAAAACCAAAAAAAAATTTACAAAAAAATTCCTCCTTTTAAATATCATGCTTGTATTTATAATTATTTTGAAACTGCACCCATATCTATACTATTTTACATTACCATGCCCCGATTTGTGATTTCCCCAATTAGTTTAGCTGTAGGTTGTCGTAGCACAAGAAAATGTTTTTCCTCTTATTAGCATTCAAAAGTGTTAAAATGCCAATAAGGTGACTCGTTTATTGTTCCCACAAAGATTTTGTTTCTAGACCCTTAAAATGATCGGAACAAGATAGGAAAACCCTGTTTAGATTTTGCAACAACACACCAAGACAAACACACACACACACACAAAATAACCGGAGTATCCGGATGATTATCTAGATCTTTGCTAAGATCCGGCTTCAACAAGACACTTGACTATGACAAGAGAAATTTATCTTCTATAGCAGAGGGTTCTACTATTTGATTTAAAGAAGGCAACGTAAGTTCCTACCCTTCGACAATTTATAGTGAATGAAGTATCACTAAACAAAACAACAACAAAGAACACAAGGACCACAAGATGCAATTACTTCCTTACAACCAATCCGGAAGTGATTCCAAACGGACAAGTCACTCAAGAAACCCTTACAATCCCAAATTACGACAACGATGGACCCTTCTTGACCTGATTCTTGGTGCTAAAATGGTAACCGGATAACTAAAAGATCCCTGTTCCTTTGCTCACAAGCACTCCTAGTAGTAGTGGAACCTTTCAACTGTCAACTAGCATGCATCGATATCACTATCCGGATCGCATCTAATCTAAGATTGGCTATCCCTCACAAGAGTATCCAGATTGTAAACCCAAACAAGAACTGCCCCTTAAAACATGCAGTTTTCCAACCACCTCAATAATGCTACAAAAACCTGATCAGACAAGATCCGGGGACTATCTTTGTTTCATTCACACTCAACGTCCGGCTACCTGCACAAAACAATGGTTCTAGCATTGCCAACATACCAACATCGCACCAAATCATCAACTCAGGAATCAAAATTAGAAATCCAAAACTTGTTGTGCACAAAGAAAATCAAAAATACAAAATTGCTCAAGGCAACAATGGTACAATTGCCCCTAATAACTAATCCCTAGGAATCATCAAAAAGCTTCCTGAAGGTAAAGTTACTGATCAGAGAATGACACGTTTCATTCTCTGATCCATAAAAAAAAAAGGTCTGAACTCCCATCGCAAGCTGCCTCTAAAGGTGGATCTTAGATCTTCAAATCTAGGATTTGCAATCCTAGAAAGTAGCAAGACAGGAGGCTATCCCTAACTTCCTATAACCGCCTCCCCTTTATTTCAAATTATAAGACTACCACTTTATACTAGGTGATAGCTAATTATTCTTCTTCTTTTTCTTTGCTGCAAGTGCTGTCGGTTTGGCGGCACTCTTACGTGGCCAGGGTCTTTGCACCTGAGCTTGGGAACTTCCAATTGCTTTTCCTTTCTTCTTCACGCTCTTCACCTTTGATAGCCTTACAACTTCCGGGTCGGTGTCACCGGAGGATTCCGTCAAAGTCTCGGTCTCCTCCTCACAACTTGTGCTAGAGGCAGAGAGTTCGTCCTCCAAGTCAATTGTTGGGACGGGGGACATTGACTCTTTGTAGCGTTTTGGGGTTATCTTCCTCTTGACAGGATTTGGTACCCGGGCGATACTTCCACTGTCAGGAGTTACCTGGGTCTGGCTTCGGGTATGTGATCCGAGCTTCTCCAGGTCCAAAGTCCACATTGCTAGGCAACCGCACGGAACGAGATGTCCTCACTTCCTCTGGTCCCTCTTTAATAGTAGGATGATGAGACGGCGGAGGTGGAGTTTTTTGGACAAGTGTGGCTCCCTTCTTCCCGGATCCTTCTCCTTCTTCCGGCATCTTGCTCTGACCATACAGGATCGCCCGCATCTCTTGCAACGATTCCTCCATCTTGCTTGCATATTCCACCAACACCCCCACAAGCTTGGCACTCATTGCTGATCCCATCTTTAGCACTTCTTCATCGAATAGCTTAGCCTTTGCCATCACGTCCCCCGGAATGGCGATCATACTCTGGAGCCAAGTCATATCCTGGTAGGCGCGTTGGGTTAAATTGTCCTCCTCCAATTGTTGTCATAGTTGTGAGGTGAGGGCTGTCACCTATCCGGATAGGTTTTGCACCTCCATCCAGCTCTGCTTCTTGGTCCAATAGAGATCCTTCACCATATCATAAAGCTCATTTTGATGGACAGCATCCGTCAATACGAGCAGTTTGTAAAGAACATCTCTATCAGACATGACTACCTTATGGATCCCTTGAATTTGACTAATAATGTCAAAAAAAAGTTCCTTATCCTGGTAGTCCTTGGGGTTTTTCTTGACTAGCTTTGCTAGAGATCCGGAAGCCTTAGCTGGTTCCTTGCCCTCTTGTTTGATTTGCTCCTATCTCTTTGGTTTGAGGGGCTCTTCTACTTATGCTTTTGGTTCTTCTTCTTGGTCCGATTCTTGGTTCGGTTCAGGTTCTAGAGTGATGTGAAATCTCATCATCACCTCAATAGCTTCATAGGCTCTACTCTCCTTGTTCTTCAATAATTCTAGATGCTTATACAAATGGAACAAGAAGGGATTGAGCCTTGACGATTTAGTGTTCCCTATCGAATTCACTAATTTCAACACTACATCCTTGACAACTATCCCCCAATTCACCGCTCTCTCCAAGGATAGTGCACCAAAGATGGTGTTAGTATAGGTATGGGTGAGGGTGGTAGGTCTATCCGGAAGCAAAATAGGAACCAGGAATTCCAGAACTCGCCTCTTCCGGTTTTTCTTGCAATCGGCAATTGTGTACCCATTCTTAGAGTTGGCTGCTGTTGCAAACTTCCCCTAGCTATACTCTTCTCCCCAAGGGCAAAGCCCCCCTCCCTCACTTGCAAAGGAGTATACTCCAATCTAGACCTCCTTCGACCAAGTATCCGGATGGGCTCGTTTAGAATTGTCCTACTAACTTGCCGAATCCCCTAACAATTCCATGATCATCTCTTTGTCTTTTAAACCCCAAGGAACCTTAAGGAGTCCTTCGCAACCCATTTGGCTTAGATCCTCCTCTAACATCTTTCTCATGTCAGGATTTGCAGGAACTCTCGGAAATACCAACCTAAACGCAATCGGCGCTTCCTCTCCCTTATCTGTCCTATCCATGGCTCTGGAAGTGGGTGAAGAAAACTTGCAACCAGCAACTCACTCCACAGGATAGCCTACCGCTCACTGCGCCTCTACACTCTTCTCACAAAACAAATGTGCGAAAAGCAAGAATTAAGAAGCAAGATGAATGAGACTTGGGAAATGAACTTGCCTTCTACTTCACAAGCTCATGATCAAGATTCCCCCATTGAACCGTTGCAACTGCTCCTGTAATAATAATTACGGGATAAACCATTGCCATTATTCCTAATTCTTTTGTTAGTGACCATTGGTCACTGGGCGGCGCGTTTACCATTTTTAGAATTTGTCCAACCGGCGTGCTATATAACCTAGTTTATAATTCCGGGCAAACATTTTTGGTTGAACAAGAAACTATTTATGGTTTGGCAAGAAATTGTTAATCTCATGTTAACCGTTTTGACTACTTAAGGAATTGCAAAATTCCTTAATTGATAATTCTAATACTTTGTAAAAACAAAAAAATTATTTGAATAAGGAGATTTTACATATTTGTATGGTCTAAAATCCTGAAGTTGATTTTTTAGGTTGCAACATTGGTACATGCTTGAAATCCATTGATCCCCCTACAACGATTAGACACTTAGGATCTTTTTTACACATCTTGAATTTTGACCCCCTATGAAGTTACATGTTGGCAAACATCATGTAGGAAGGATTTAGGGTTTAGGGTTTATGGTTTAGGGTTCAAGTTTATTTTTTAAGTCTCCGGATTTAGCATCGACAGCATTGTATACTATTGTCTTGGATTCCTTTAGAACAAGGTATATTTATAGAAAGCTATTCACATCAGTTGACTCTAGTTGTAATTATTATTTTGCTAGTAACAAGACTTTGCAGTTTTGCTGTAAGTATTTGGGATTGCAGATGCTTTCAAGGAGCAGTCCCTACATTTGAGGGACTGAAAGTGGTCCCCCCTAGACAGGTCAGAACTTCTGTCACATCAACTCCCCTCCTCCAATCATTATATTCTTTTTGTGCCCTTGGAATTCCATATTTGGGCATCTTCAAGGAGTATCTTTCTAAAGTCCCCTATGAGCTGGAGCTTGCCTGTCTGGCAAGAAATTGATACCAACTTAAGTTAGAAATAGCAAGTTCTTTTCATTTAAAAGATTCAGGTTCTTTATTGAGGTTGTCGTATATTTAGTGATTCATTCTCACATTATTATCTAAAATAGGGTATCCGTATCCAAGAGTATGAGTAGTTGTTCTAAAAGGGTGAATTACTGTAGCCAAATTCTGACAAAATGGGGGGCTAAATTTTTGAGAAGCACATGTGATATCTGAGAACACAAGGACAATGCATCCTGTTGCTAAAAATACAGTTCTTGCCTTATTGCAAATTGGCTGTTTGAATGTCTCGCTTTGCAATATGTTGGTATCCCCTTGTCATGCTCCGGCCAAGGTTTTGAGTTTCTATTTTGGAGTTCTATTACTGTCTTCCTTGTGTTTCATTTTTTTTTCTTTTAGTTCTTGCTCTTATTGTAGGAGCTCTTCCGTGGAGGTCAGCTTCGTCTTCCTAGGTGTGGTACCATCAATTCTCATTTGTGCAAGTGCACTGTAGGTAGAGGAGTTGAATATTGAGGATTCAATTGTAGAGAGGACTTAGAACAATCTAATCGTTGCGTAGTAGCGTGAGCGTACCACGCATTTTAGTTGATAGTTTTGTTATTTGAATGTCAAATTTAGTTAATCAAAGTTGTTCATATGCTATGTGCATTACATGGATTGAGTGATTGCGTTTCTCTGAATGAGCAAATTTGTTGTGTGCGCGTTGTTGCTGTTGTTTTTGATCAGGAGTAATTTGGAGTTTTCCACTTGTTGTGATACTAGCAGGAATAAGTTGATAACTCATTCCAGATTTGGTGCCGGGAATTACAGAATTCCATTTGCACCATGCTATTTGAGATAGTCATAAAAGACCAATGTAACTAATTTAACTTGATTCGAGTTGAAGCATCAATGGACTACTGCTGATGAGAAATTAAATATAGTTAATAAAACAAAAATATCAAAAAAATTATTTAAGAACAATTTGCTAACCCCTTGATTTCCGCCATTCTAGCAATTTTAACTCAAACCAAGTAAAATTGACCCTCTTGAAATGGACATTATGAAAGTAAACTAAAAATGATCCAATCCGTTATTCCCAAATCATGCACCTTGTTGCTTGTGCGTATGAGGTTACAAAGAATTGTGCTATTTAATTCAAGTTGAGATAAACTAACATAGTGGAACTATTCCAGTATATGCATGAATATAATTGGTTTTGACTATTTGCATACATGCAATTTAATCTTAGACTGCTATATACTAGTGTGTTTGGTTTCTCAGAGATGGTAGTTGTCGTTGTCAATTTTTATGTAATACAAAGTAGATGATCCCTCAACCTTGGGCCAGTTTTGGAATTTTAACTCAAGCTGAGTTAAATTGCCACTCCTGTAATGGACATTATAATACCAAACAAGCTCAGAATCCAGACGGTACGTCCTTGTCAACCACTTTGTCAACTGTACATCTCATGTCACTAGAAGATGATACATTTAACTCAAGTCAAGATAAACTAACATGGTTGATTGGCTCAAGTATGATCATTGATCATCTTGCTCATACTTATTAGCATATATGTAGTTTAATGTCAACCTGGTAGATTCCAGTGTATTCGGTCACTTAGTGAGGATTTTTGTCATTGTTAGTCTCCATTAATTACAAATACATGGTTTGACCAATCAATTCAACTCAAGTCAAGTTGAATATGATGTCCATTGGTTTAAAATATCCGCAGTCTAAACATACTCCAATCCATTGTTTTAAAGCACAAATGAGGTTGTCATCCAAATTTAATGTAGTGGGTGTAGGAAGTCAATCACAAGGATTCAATTCATTTAACTTCATGAATGTTCAACAACGTCACTTGACAAGCATATTCAACTTGACTCGAGTTAAATCCTCAGTTCAATTGCCTTTTATTTTTTATGATCTTCTAGTGGTTCAGTTATTTGTTAGCCACATTTGTTGACAATGATTGATCTGGCTAGCAAAATATGGAGTCTTTAGTACTGATTGAGATGGATTTCTCCTTTGACGAGGATGAAGTTACAAATGTGCTACTAGATTTGTCTATTATCCTAGAGTGTGAGGGCATTCCCTGCCGTCGGTGGATTACAAGAGTTGTAGCCCTTACGATTGAATCTAGTGTTTTTGTTGCCAAAGGGATATGTTATAGTGTAAGCTCCAATACTATTGTTGGAAATAACAATCCTCTAGGTGATTCTAGAGTGGCTATTCAAATTTCAAAATGCTTATTGGTTGACCATATACCAAAGGAGTGGAAGTACTCCATGGTTGCTTGGCCATTTGAGCGGGTGTATTTGAATAGAGCAAGTCTTTGCGATCACAAGATTCAGGATCAATACAATGTTCAGCAAGTCACTTTGTCTCAGACATTGTCTCAGGGTTGTAGACCATACAACAGTATTCTCAGAACTCCTACAGCCCTAGTTACTAAGAAAGGAAAATAACTTCTCACACAGGATTTAATCAATCTTTTTTCCAGCAATGCTTGTTGCTCTAGCAATTGTGTGCAACCATTTTTGAGGGAGAAGATACAAGTGTTCTGAGAGCAAATGTACAACAAAACGACTTTTGAGTTTTGATATCACATGAAGTTGTATGTTCATTGACAAATACATCGCAGCTATGAGGAGCAGTATGTGGCTACTATTGAAGGGGTCAACGTATGCTTGGCAGCTTGGAGGTTTATATCAGGGGTTTCAGAATTCACATTCCCCCAATTTCAAGGGTATGCATAAATGGGCGGGCATGCTCAACCTCATGGCAATTTGAGATTGCAGAAAACAAAAAAGCATATTGTCCAAGCGACTGCAACTTTGAAGTGTATGCTTGACAAGTTTGCAGATCATATGCCCTATAGAAGTCATACACTTCTTATAGGAGAAAAGGTTGTTGCAAAAGTTTTGCCAGCAACATTCAAATGGCTAGACACCATTCCTGAGATTAACGCAGTGAATGCTGTGTTTGGATTGAAAGAGGTCTTCCCTTCTAATATCAGCAAGATTGGGAAGATGAATTTCCTAGAGTTCAATTCAAAGAAATCTGGAGATCATTTTTCTTGCTGCTCAAAGTGTGATTATCTACAAACTTTGAAGAAGACCGCTACCATTCAATTGAAACCAAAATGGTAGGATGTTATAGATAAGCACTTGGCTATAGCAAGATCTTGTTGTGATCTATATTATTCAAATTGGAATAGATCTATTGCATTTCCTCTCGAAGTGTTGACAATCATATATGATAAAATGGATCATGCAAAAATAGCTTCTCTAATGTTTCCACACAAGAGTAAGCAATTAGATGGACTTTTTAAATTGCAAGTGTCAATAACAAGAATGATTGCCCATGGACATGGTGACATGTAGTATGTGCATTATGGCCTTGACATCTTCTCTCATGATTCAAATTACACAATTGAATCATTTGCAAAACTTTTGTGTGATCTTGAGTTGCTTCCAAAACACTCATCAAGGGAATTATTTGGTAGGTCTGGTTCTGTTCCTTTTTTTAAAGCAATTTTAAAAGGCAAAGACATTTGCAAAACCTCACTACGCCTATCTCCAGCAATCCCAATTTTTGCTATCCTTTTACCTCCCATTTTAAATGTTCAAATGGATAATGCAACTAGAGACAACAAGAATAGATTTGTGTTCTCCTTTTGGTCCCTTCTTGTTGCAAAGAAGATCTTTAAAGAGGCGTATGTGAGTTTCAAGATAGTAGGGCACACAGATGACAACACTGATATTTTGTTTGGAAGATGGAGCATGAATATGAAGTAAGAGAATTTTCCAACCATCCCATCTCTCATGAAGTCATTTATGAATGTTGATTCTATGCTAGTAATTTGGCAACTCATTAAGAAAGTGCCAGATTTCAAAACCTTCATTGAAGGTCATCTTTTGGAAGGAGATGATGCTCTTGTTAGCCATACTAAAGCAATTCTTTGTTGTGTCCAGTCATGAAATATAAAAAGTCTTGCACAAACAAAGATTGGCTACCAAAGGACAGTAAAAGAATAAAATTATGGCAGGAGGGTACTGAAGGACAAAGCCTATGGCCGTGCGGAGTGCCAATGCCCGTTGCTCACCTTCAAATGTGTATTGCGGAAGACATTTTGAAAGGATTGTCTGGGTTTATTAATTATTGAGAGACATTGTGCAATGAAGACACAAGCGGGGAGTATCGATGACAACACAAAAATTTGAATTTTTATTGGTGGGCAGTGAAAGCGAGTTTGCAAGAACCAATAGAACCATGTACTTTGTTGAATGATGGCTTCTAGACCTATACTCAACTAGAAGAGTCCATTGAAGACCAATTACTTGAAGATGATGACATTTGTGAAGAGTTTGAAGGAGATGTAACATATGTGGGTACACTACGCAATCATCCGCAGCAATCATTGCGTGTGGCATGTGATGTTTATGAAGGCTATTTCCTTGCAATTTGACTAGCACATGGTGATACAAGGCCTGAATGGATTGCTAGAGCTCTTTCCAATCCCTTTAGTAATCTAGAGCACCCTACTTTTGTGTTGATTCAATACTTCTGTCCTACCATACGAGAGGTGAATGTTTGAGAATACTATATTGGATGGGACTCTGTCAAGGGATTACGTTGGAGAGTAGAAAAGACTCAAGATCCTATTTGGGAAGAAAAAGTATTCTCATGACTATGTGGAAGTCTAAAGTTAAAAAAGACACTATAGAATGTGTCCTCAAAATCCCATCTGCACAAATAGATGTCATAAATGGAAGCTTGGCTTCATATAGTTCTAATTGACAGGCAAAGAAGATAGAGGTATTTCTTTATGGTTCAACTTTCTATATGTATTATTTAGTGAGTAGTTTTATATAGTACTTTATGTTAAAAATAATATAAAGTAGGCTCTGTGATGTGGTTATATATATTAATTATAGAAAATATCAATGAAGTATGTATTTGCCTTGCATAGCAAAGAAAAATACGTTGTTATCCATATGTGTATTTTATACATTTTAAATTTTTTTTGTCCCACTAATATACATTACTTTCAATTTGTTTGACTATATATAACTGACTTTTAAATTGACTATAATTAAAGAATTGGTAGTAAACAAGACTACTTGTTTGTTTTGTTAGCGCAATAACCACTTGTCGCAATTTCTAGACATGGGGTTGGTTGGTTGTTACAAATTTCCTGCCCACAAGGCTCACTTAGCAGCACCAAGTTATGAATAACTTGTTCTAGACGCTCGTACAAGTTTGACAGGAATAAATCCCAAACAACATAATTTATATTACCAGCTTCTTCCAACTATCCACTCAACTCATAACTTGGCGTTCAATAAAACACACAATATCCAATATGTACAAAATCATTATCATTATGTCAAATAATAGTTGATTCAAGCATTTTTACTAACATGTACTATCATTTTAATGGAAATTTCAAGTAACTGTTACTCAAATTACATTAAAATGATCGTATACCTTTAAGTAATTCTTGTGTTTTGAGGATACATATCTAGATGGGGTTAATTTGAGAGGTTCAAAAACTCCCATTTTAATGAATATGGTGTTATACCATATGCCTCCTTTTGCCCTTTGGAATTTTGTCTACCATACGGGGGTCCTCCTTGTCATCCTACACTCATTGAGAGGTTATGTTGTAGTCCAACATATATTTTGTTATGAATCACCTCACTATTGAAAAACTTTGATAAAGTCAACAAAAACTACATGATGAATTCTTGCTTCTAACGCAAAAATTTGTGTTAGAAGCAAGAAAACATCATGTAGGTTATGTTGACTTTAACAAAGTTTTCTACTAGTGCTTGCTCAATTTTTTAACATGTAATAATGCTTCTCTTTAGTTTTACTCGATTCCTAACAAACCCTTTCAATGTCTTGAACAACCATTCATACGGGTACATCCACCTTGTATGAACAAGGCCAAGAAGGAATTGCTCTTCAACTAGATGATTAGGCAGATGAGACATAATATCAACAAATGAAGGCGACATCTCTTTTTCTAATAGGCACATGGTTTTTGCACAATCTGCCAACATATCTTCTTTACTGTCACTGCGTAAAGCTTTGGTGCAAATTTTTGTGAAAACTCTACTCAAGCAAAGAATTGCTTGAGCTAAAGGCTTGTTTGAAATTCTATCACTTGAAGAAAAATGCGTTGAAATCCACTAAAAATGTAAGGTAGTTTATGTTGAGTTCCAAGTTTCCAACGCAAAATTTTGCTAAACAATGCAAAATTTTGCATTGTTCAGCAAAATTTTGCGTTGAAAACATGGAACTCAACATAAATTACCTTACACTTTTTAGTGAATTCCAACGCAATTTTCTACTAGTGTTTGAAAACAAATTGGTAATATCTGTTGGAGGAGAACATGAAAGTCATGTGACTTAAGACCATTGAGCTTGCCTTTGCTAATTTTTGTGTGTGATGCGCTGGCATAGTGCATTGGAGTTTGCAAGGATTGTAGAACCCCTAACACCCTCATTTTATTTGCTAACAATAACATATAAAGAACATTTGACATGTGATATTTGTCATGGTTATTGTTCACTCTTTGCAAATGAAGAGACAGTCTGATATTTTGTGCCTACATGTTTGCTTTGACTACAGGACAATATTTCTTGCTAAACATTTTCTTCACAATGTTTTTGCACAAGTTTTTCTCACAGTGGATGGGGTCCAACCCATGCCGCATTGGCGGATGATGCTATTTGGTGAACGTAAGTCCATGAGCCGTGAGCGATGAGCCTAGATTCTGTGAGCAAGAAAGGATTTTGAGATGAACATCCATGGAAGAACTAAAATGATTTCAAGGATTTAAACAAAAAACTGTGTAAAATTCAAAAAACATAATGGTGAATTTCAAAAATCTAAGACCGTGAGAGTAACAAACCCTAGCCATGGAAAAAATAAAAATGTAGTATAAGAAATGAGATTAAGGGTTTAGGGTGATGCTTGAATTGGATGAAATAATAACCATTTTCAATGATTGTCCATAAAAAAACTAACAAATGAAAATATAAAGTAGTATTTAGGATTGAACTGCAAATGTGCAATGTTGCAACTAATTCATACATTAATTTCATTAATGATATAGCTAATTAACAATATCCATCTCAATGTCAACAAATTCCTTGATATTTTGGCTAGTAATATCCATAGAAAATAGTGTTTGCATATAGTCAAAATCAAACGCCTCACTGAAGAACCTCAATAACTTTACTTTCCATTTGTGCAACTATTTTTTGCTATCATGATCATTAGGGTCTAAGGCACCAAATTTTTTTTCTAGTTGGTAAATCACTGAAAGTTAGGATGTACATTTAAATTATCCAAGGTTCATTGTGGTAATGAGCATTGGTTTTCTTTTGTACAACATTCTCATCTAATACACATGTCTGGCAATTTCAAGTAAACCTAGCTTGTACAATACATTTTCTCTTTAAAGGCAAACTCAACTAGAGCTTATATTGTTTTTAACTGTAATCACTTAATACTAGAACTTTTAGAATTATCCATTGTTGATGAGCTCATATAAACAAGGTAAATGACTAATAGTACAAGAAATAAGACTACAATTTTTTAGTAAAATTCAAATTTTTGTTATGTTAAAGACTTGTCTTTGGCTAGGCTGGAAGCCTTCCAAATTGAAGATGAAATTACTAACTGCTTAGGGCTGAATATCAATGCACAGAGAGTCAATGAATTATAAGAAACTTCAAAGGTTCATCAAGCCAATTTATTGACTTGATATTTCTAAAAATGTTACCTCAACAGTAATAGTTCAAAGAGAAACTTTCATTTTTTGATGAGAGTCATCTTTAGGAGCTTGAGCTAGAATAAGAGCAACAATTCCATTCTTGCAACAAAAAACTATTGCATTAAATTAGCCAACATTATTCTCTGATGTTGGATACTTGTATGATAAGTTTAAAAACTATATACTCCAATGTGAGTAATATGGACGGAATATTTAATAGCAACCATTAGAAAGTATATGATTTCACCTCTCAAGTAGAATTTGATTACTTATATTGCATGAATGGGCCATTCAATACTTTGACTTTGAGCAAAGGCCGCGTGAACATTAGTGACGTCTAAGTTCAACTAAACCATAGTTGGTCCAATTTCAAGTACGGTCATTTAAATGATTGAAGTGTCAATAACAAAATAATAGATTTTTTCAGATCAAACGGCGGCAATCTCAAATTGATAATTTCCTTGATATATTCTCATGTATATAACAACTTTTGAACAACATTTGAAGGTTTTAGTTCACTAGTAGAAAACTATGTTGAAGTCAACATAAACTACATGATGTTTTCATACTTCTAATGCAGAAATTTGTATTAGAAGCATGAAAACATCATGTAGTTTATGTTGACTTCAACACGGTTTTCTACTAGTGGTTACAATACATCATACTTCTTTCTAAACATAACACTTTAGAATACTATCAAATGTACTAAAATTTGACATATTGTTCCTCATTCACATCCTAAAAAAATATGCTTTCAAAGGTCTTGACATGACCCATTTAGTTAAAGATTTGCGGTTAGGTTTTCAAACATGTGGATGCAAAGTGAAAATAACTAGAATCCATTGCTTCTAATAGACTTGATGAAGGCTTGCTTGAAATCTATTTGTCACAAGTGAGACAACAACAAGAGGGCTTGCAAGTAGTATTGCTATGGTATTTTTTCAAAAAATAAAATATGTCAGCAACATTCTTCTCATTGAGTGTCCCCATTGGCATTACCTATTTTGTCAATAACTAAAAAATTCAAAAAAATATGGTTATAGATGACAAAGTGATGCTTTTGGGTGGTTGGCATGACAATTTTGAGTGCCCCAAATTTCACTATTTAAAAACTTCTCAAGTTAGCATTATGAATGCACAAGCTCACTAAAGTCTTCATTAAGCATCTTTTTTAGCATCTCCTATATACAACTATACATTTTCAATAATTTTGGACTTTAAAAGATCTTTTTAAAAAATTACTTGCAATTGGAACTTTCAAATTAATAACAATGTTTTATTTATTTCCTCTTCCTTACTTCACAATATTTCTTTCAAAGTTCATCAATTGATTTTCCTACTCCAGAATCCTTGATTTCACGCTTATGGATGTTGCTACCTTACGCTAATTTCTAGATTGAAGGAGTAAATTGGTTTTGTATTTGATTAGCAAATAGCTTGATCTTTACACCTACCCACTAATGCAAACAAGTGACATTGGAGGTATTCAATAAATTGACAGCTTGGGTTCATTCAAGGCTTCAAGTTTGCAAAGCAAGGTTTCAGGGGTGGCATGTAGCGTCTGAGAGCTCACCTCATCATTTTGATCCGAGCTACAAAACTTGTTTCAAGCCATTGCCTTGCGGTCTCCAAGTGAAGCCTTTGGTACAAAAGGCTCCATTTTGGAGTCACAATGTATTGATTTTTTTTTGCCATTTGAGGGCAAAAGGGCATAAGGGTCAAGAGTGAAGGCCAAGCGTGAAGGTTGCAAATGAGGGTTGCTTCACACTACGGCTTGATTAAGTCAAGAGTCTGTGGAATTGAGTGGCCAAACTTTATTGACTTGCCAAAAAAATGGGTTGAAAATAGGTAATAAAAGAATGTTTGTGACACTTTTGGCTACCCCTAGTGGGAAGTTTCCAAAGGTCAAGTCCAAAGACCAAACTCTTGACGATGAACTTCTACGGCCTCTCAACTTGAATGGCCATAGTATGAAGCTTCCAAAGGCCAAACCCAAAATTCAAAATTATAAAATTATTAGACCTTCCAAATTTAGCTATCAAGATCTTGTCAAATATAGATTACTTTATTAAAAAATTTGATTGCTTCTCAACTATAGTATGGGTCTCCGTTTTAATTTTACCCTAATTTTTCTTAAGAACTTGTCATTTTGGATGAAAGAATGAAGTCATGAGGGGGAGGAACTTCGAACATTGGCCTTTAATGTGAAGTGTTGAGAGGCCAATGTCTTGTTTCTTGCAATTTGATTGGTGGAAACTAATGGCCTCTTGCCCTTTGGCCACAGTGAAAAGGGTTGCAAGGTGTTGGGGAAGGTGGCCCGGAGATTTGGATGTAGGAATTACAGTTCAAGTCTTCTCATAGGCTAGGTCTTCTCCACATAGCAAGCTCCATACTTATTGTCCTTGTCAATGCCTTTTGGCCTCTAAGCATAGCCTTTGGTACCAAAGGCTTCATCTTGAGATTACAAAGTATTAAATTTCTTTGGATTGTAAGCACATGAGGTGGCATAGGGGCCAAGAGCAAGAGAAGTTGCAAGGCGTTGGAGAAGTCTTGGCTCGGGTTTTTTATTGCATAACTTGCCGCTATGAGTTGCAAAATATTCTCAAGAGTGTAACTTTTTCTTCAAGTAAGCTTTGTGATAGAGAGGTTTCTATTCTTGCCAATGCCTTGCAACCTCCAATCAAAGCCTTTGGTACCAAAGGTTTCACTTTGGGATTACAAGGTATCAAAATTCTATGATATCTAAGGGTAGTGGGCCATGAAGGCCATGTGCAAAATCAATTGCAATGTGTTGGAGAAGATGTGGCTGCAATTTTGGGTGCAAGACTTGCCATGTTTGAGTTGCCAATTCATTTTGCATACATGGCTTTTTCTATTGAGCAAGCTCCACGCTGCAAAGATAATTATTTTTGCCAATGCCTTTTGGCTTCAAAATGAAGCCTTCAATACCAAAGGCTTGACTTGGTTGCAATGTATCAAATTTCTTCAATTTGCAAGCACAAAAGGTGGCATGGGGGCCAAAGCAATAGAGGTTGCAAGACGTTGGAGAGGCTTTGGTTGGAATTTTATATGCAAGACTTGCTGCAATTGAGCTGCAAAGTCTTCTTGAAGGCACGGCTTTTTTTGCTTGGCAAGCTTTGCACTGCAAAGGTTGTCATTTGTGCAAATGTCTTGCAGCCTTTAATGAAAGGCTTTGTTACTAATGGCTTTAGTTTGGGGTCTCAAATGATTGATGTTATGTGACTTGTAAATATATAAAGTGGTGTGCAAGCCAAAAGCAAGAGAGGCAGCAAGCCGTTAGAGAGGCTTTAAAACTAGGATTTTGTTCCAAGACTTGCCACAATCAAGCTGCAAAGTCTTCTCAAACACATGGTTTTTTCTGCGGAACAAGCATGCATTGGGAAATTTGTGGTTTATGCCAATGCCTTGCTGCCCTTAGGCAAAGCCTTTAGTACCGAAGGTTTCACTTTGGGGTTGCAAAGTATCAATTATCTATGATGTTTGAGGGCAAGGGGGCTACGAGGGCCAACAGCCAGAGAGGTTTGTGGTCTTATTGTTCTAGGTTTCTGCCAATTTTACTCTAGATTAGGCTGTTCAACTTTATTGAATCCTATTGAAGGCAAGCCTATGTACCACTGGTCTTCATCTTTTGGCCAAGATTATTTAGTTTTGGATGTCCTTAAATAACTGCTTAAATCTATTAGTATCAAACATCTTCATGTTGAGGTATTGTGGTTTCCTAGGGTTGCTTTTGATTGAACACTATGGCCATTTTGGTCAATTACAAGTGTTGGTTAAGGTTGTTTGATTCTTAAACACAATTCAGGTAAATTAACTTCTACTTCTGCAAATTTACATTCTTACTTTATTGGACTATTGATACAATTGATGTTTGTTATTTTGCAATTGTTTGGCTTGACATGAAGACATTACTTTCATATTTGACTTATATTGTTCTTGAGCTTTTGATTGTTTCAAGTCTAATTGCTGTAAATCTTTCTTTTCATTAATATTTTAATTACTTCTTAACTGAAATGTTTGTTTGATTTTTGAAAAATAAAGTTTTGTTGATTGCAAATTTGGAGTGAATTGATGGCATCCAATTTTAGATCATTAGAGAATGTAGCCGGTATGGACATCTTCTATGAGTCTTGGTTAAAAATTACAAGCTATAAGTATTAGTGTGGGTCACCTAACTACTGGCAAATACAAGCATCAGCTAAAGTAGAAGATGAATTCCATCCAAGTCATTTTTGATATGCATTTTCTACTAGTTGTTGTTTTGAGGTTTGAAATACCTCATTACCAAATAGTATGCCCTCCTCCAGTCCAACCAACTCTTTTTACAAATGTGAAATGGTTGGAGGGCAATTTTGCCCATGTTTATCGGGTTGAAGCAAGTGTCTTCTATGTTTCCCTCATCAACAAGAATAGTGAAGAGTTGCTTGTTTTGCTTGAAGATCATGCATGTGCATTGAGGTCTACATTTGGAAGCTAAAGACAAGGAATTTGAATCATTTTTGTTCTAACATTTGGACCTAACTAAACATTTTGGGCAAATGTTTTTTATTTGTAACGGTAACCACCGTCATAATGTGAAGAGCCGTGGACCTCTTATACTAAATGCCTACATTCCAATGATGCACACTATCACATCTTTGGTGATTTTATTTGTTTGAAGACAAGAGGATAAATTGTATTAGTACTACAATTATGCTATGCAATATGTAAACAAGTAACCACTTGAGCTCTTTAGCATTAATATAGTTTGAAATGCTTATTTTGGTATTGTTTTTGTTTTGATTTTGTGCATTTCAATATTTTGTTTATATATTTATGGCTATGGAGTCCTGTGAAGACAAATATAATATATGCACTTCATAGAGTAAAAGCCATAAAAACACAACTTTTGGAAAACCTCAAGCATACTATATTTGATTATAAATACATGAAATGTATGAATAATGCACTTTCCAATCGCATTTGGTATTTGATGACAATCAATGTTTTTGTCAATGTTGTGTTTTGGATAATTCTTCATTCAATCTCATGAAGCTTTGTAAAGTATTAATTTTATTTTATATCAATTGTACCATGGTACTTGCAGCATGATATTTTTGATGCAGCTAAGGAGGCAATGAGGAAGTATGTAAACAACACCCTTGAGGTTGATAGAACTATGGTAGGAGTTACAACAACAAAGTGCAACATTGCAAATAAAAAAACTACAGGTAGTTTACCCAATTATCATTGGGCCTTACACAAAAAATCAATAAAAATAGGTATGATATATCAAATGACATGGTTATGGTCTCATATGAAAGATAATCAAGTCAAGGTTTTGTATCAAGTTCCAAATTCCTAAATGAGTGAAGTATGAGTTAGTTATCAAGGTTTCAATGAAGTAAGGTCAAAATTCAGCTCAAATTTGAAATTGCCCTATTATCACTTCCTTTTCACTTCCTTAGATATTTTCATTGTTGTACATGATAATATTTTGTCATTTTCATCTTTGGACTTCTTCTTCCTTTCTTTAACCTCTATGGTCATCCATAAGTGCTAACTTAGTTGAAAATTTTCATTTATTTTTGGTATTTTGCAACTAACATTGCTATAGCTAAGGTGCGGGGGCAATAAATTGTATATCTAATTAATGTCTTCATAGCTCATACGCTATATCTTTTGCAAATTTTGGTCAAATGGAACAAAAATTGCACAATTAGTAAAGGACTCTAAGGCTTTTATTGCGATACTTGTAAATTTGGATTTGAAACTAAATCCTAAAAGACATGAATTTTTGAAGATGAAAGAGTGATAATAGGAGTGGGTTGATAATAGGGTAAACTACCTGTAATGCTCTGTAAGGGATTTTTGAAAAGTATATTGCAATTGCAAATCTTGTTTTAGAAGAAGTGTTTTTGAATGAGGTACTTCATGGTTCTTTATAATTGTTCAAAATGTGTAATCAAGATTGTTATTCCCCAATGATATTGAGTTTAATATTGTGTTATTATTAAGAGTTTGATGTCTTTGTATCAACTAAATTTTCATTGGTTTACTCATATTCTGGAATTGATCTTCATAACCTTTGAGTTCTTGTGTTATTTTATGGTTAGATAATGCATCACTAGAATAATATTTTGAAATTGGAGATGTCCCTTGATAAATGTTAGCTAGTTGCTACCAGTCGCTCTAGCATTTACAAGTTACAATATTTGATTGCTACACATGTAAAAAAACATTCTAGAATTGCCTTTTGTTCTTTTGTTGTATGCAAGAAAAGTGGCTCATGCCATGGTTGTGTGTTGCAAGTAATCAATGAGCACATTAATTTTAGGGGGACATTAGAGTTGCTTGATACTTAGATGTATTTTCCTTATATTTTGTGACAAATGATTTACTTTTGTCTCAAAGTGGTAGTGAAAGTGATTTAAAGTTGTCTTTTCTACTAATATTTTACTAGCACTATTTGTTGTAGTCTTACATAGTAGCTAGTGCCGGCACTGAAGACATGGCCACAATCCTACCTTTTATTTTGAGTGTTTTTGAATACTTTTGACTTTATTACTTGATTTTGTATTTTGAAATTTGTGTTCTTATGTTATTTTTTAAAATATTTTCTCCTTATAATAGACTATTTATACTTCCAATAGTTCTAATATTTTTTCAACAAATGTTACTTCATGATAGAATTTTTGCATGGCTTCTAATAAAATATTTTGGTAGTTGAGTTCTTTTTACATTTGCTACTTTGTTCATATAATGTATATTTTTTCTTTTTCTATGTGTTGAAAATTCCCTTTTTTGTCAATCTATTTTACACATTTCATATTATTTGCTAAGTTTCATGTTCCTTTTTGTGTTCTATCTTGTCAATTTTATTTACTTCTTTTGTGTTTTTTTGTTAATTTCATCTAAAATGAGCAATGCCAAAATTAATGTAATTATAAATAAAAAATTTACACGGTCTTAGGGTTCATTGTTCACAAACATAGGTTTTTTTGGAATTTACACAAAAATCCTACTCATGGCTCATGGCTCACAGATCCCTGCTCACAAAAAAGCATTCCCTCTGCATTGGCAGCACTTGTGCTTACATGACATCATTATTAGTACAAATAGCTTGAGAGAACATGTTAGAGCTTTTGAATTAGTTTAAAATAACCATGGTTGGATTCTCTAATTTCTATAATTGAAAACCTTGATAACCAAGGCTAGTCTAGACCACCAATTCTACCATGTTTGCTAGTGCATTGTTGTTACTTTATTAATCACAACTTGTGAAAAAAAAAATCATTTGGATGGGTTATCTTTATCAATTGCAAGTACGTACCTATGAAATAATAAAATGGATATGACCATCAATTTATACAATTACAAAAATAGACCTTCAGACTTTGCTAGTCACCTTAAACAAAAAAGAATAAGTAGGTTCAACAAATGCTTATATTACTTCAAGTTACCTGGGGCTGTAGTTTGTTACATCAAGTAAACTAGACTTCACGGACCCTCTATAATTCTTAGATTGGATCCATTGCTTTAAAGTAACAAGAAAGTTATCAAGCATGGTTTGTTAGAATAATGTGTCTTAAAAAGTGCCATATGCTTCCAACTTTTCATTAAACAGTCACTTTGGTATACTTGACTACAACTCTTTCATCTTACACAGAAATTGTAAGAGTACATTCAAGATCAAGCAACTTCAACTATTGAAACACTATATTTGTTACTTTGGGAAAAATGTGTTCCCAAAATGAATTTTGGAGATACCGAATTTTGCATTTGTGAGAATATTTTGGTGGGTTTAAGTGAACTTTTGTTAACTCCTTTGAGATAATTCATCTTTGATATAAACTCCTGATGAAATAATCATAAACTTCTTTCTAAATCACCAAACACTCTCAAAAATGAGAAAAGTAGGAGTTTTAAAATCACAAATGTTTCCAAAATTAACGAATATAGTGCTTTAAGCTCTAATAGATGCAAAGAGCTTATTAATTGCAGTACCCAATATTTATACGCATGAAAATCTGCAAGGCAGTAAAGCAAATGTACCATAAAAGTTATCATCAGTGAATGGTCCTACTTAGTAAAAACATTTGCAACCTCACAGAAGTTGACAAAAAAATTACCGTCCCATAAGGTACTTTGGAAATTTCACTTCTTGGTTTAACTCCATGTTCAAGGTTTTGTAGTAATCTAAGAAATCACCGCTATAACTCTTTTCTCTTCTTGATTATCACTTGTGAAAAGGAAGTTTGGTTTATACCCCACTTCTAATATGTCAGCTAACACATTGCCTTGATTTTACCATTCCAATCTTGTGCAATAACAAATTTAGCTTGGTAGGTTATCATACAAAACAATAAATAGTTACATATAGAAGAGTAAGATGGAAATGACCATGCACACGCACAATTATTCAAAATGAGCTTCATAACCACCTACTCTTCATTGTACATGGCATGAGTAAAGTAAAAAGCAATAATCACAATAGCTCATGGCAAGTGTCAACTAGTACTGTAGTCTATTTTATTCCGTAAAATGAATTTCACAAACTTCTTAAAATTTCCAGAGTGTGTTTGCTGGTTTAGAGTATAATAAATATGAATAAGCTTCATTTGATTGAATAGTGAAAAAGCCCCCGTGGGGAAAAAACCGGGTTGTCCGGAGACGTTGAGATCATGAAATAATTGGAAAATTGGAGTACATGAAAAAACCCCTTTCTAGGGGAAAAAGCCGGAAACCCCTTGCGGGATGAAAATCGGTTGACTCTACATCAAATTAATTGAGTTTGATGTATAGAGTAGGACTAGGCGTGGGTTGTGTTGCAACTGATACCATCTGTAGTGCTTGGTATTATAGCTGTTGTTTCCAGTTGCTTGTTGTAACTGCAACTCTGCTCTGTGGTGAGTCAATAGCATTGGGGGTTGTGTCTCCCTTGTGACGCTGCTGGAAGCTACTACTCTGGGGTGTCCTGGCTTCTTGCTTAGTTGTGGTAGCGCCTTTGTGATTGTGACTCCTAGTTTGTCACAAAGCTTGGTGATGTGTCGCAGCAGCTTTGTTTCATGACAAGTCTTGGTTGCGTTGTTTGTGCGCATCTACGTGGAAACAAAATGCAGAGGTGGCTCATATCGCCAGGTGATTTGGCTTCCATTTTGCGTGTAGAAGAGAGGTGGATTTGTTATCCATTCAGAGGTGAATTTTGATTCAAGTGCAACAAGTGTGTCCTTGTCCCTAGAGTGCTCATCCAGGGAATTCTCTTCTAGATAAGAGCAGATGATTAGCTCAAAAGGTGCCTAGAGAAGAAGGAGAGGAAGACAATAATGATTGCCCTTCATTTTGGGCCATTAGGAGGTCATTTTACAACTATCACAACAGCTAACCGGATCTGGACAGCCGGATATTGGTGGCCTTCTATGATCCGGGATGTCAAATTTTTTGTGCGTAGCTGTGACCAATGTCAAAGGATGGGAGCTCCTTTGGGCTACTCTATTTGATGAGCATAATTTGGTGAGCATAGAGCGGCAAGCCAAGAATATGTGAGTAGTGAGCCAAGATTTGATGGGCAGCAAAAATATCTGGAGAAAAAAAAAATTAGAGAATGATTTATTTTTGTATAAAGATGACATATTTTTTTCAAACTTTTATGTTGTGTAATATTTTTCCTATGACTGTGGAAACTAAAAGCCCTATGACCATGGGTAGACAATAATGGATAATTTGGCTTAGTCATCAATGAAAAATACTTGAGATGGTTCTTTGTGTACATTTTTTAACACAAAGCAATATGGTAGACATGAAGACTAACAAATATCCAAAAAACATATTATAGAGAAATCACTAATTGAATGACAAAGAAAATGACAAATAATAGGTAGCCTCCACACATGAATCATTTTCAAATATATGTTGCACAAAAGTAACTATCAATTACAAAGATGCATGGTAGGTGTCATCAACAGGCGTTTCACCTCCAAAAAGCTAAAGGTATCTGCATATATAAAAGGGTTGCTCTCAAGGTCTATCTTCCAAACTACGGTGAATATATGATAGAAATGCTTACAATGCACCCATTGACCACATTTGCCAAGCGCCCCTATAAGCTTCTCTTTCAAATACAGACATGTGCACTCAAAAAACAACTCAATGGTAAGCAAGTACTGCTCTATTTTGTTTCTTGATTTTGATTTCAACGTAACTATGCATCCAAATCCTAAATGAAGAATGAAGGGTGACCTTCTGAATTTGACCACAAATCAAATTGGTTAATGCACAATTATTTGATTGTTTGGTCGTATGTCCCTTCAAACTACGCTGTGTAGGCTTTCCAGACCTTGTTTTAGGGTGCTCATCTAGAAGTGCAAGAGATGGGTACCCTGATAAGTCAATGGTTACAAATGATTGGCCAAAAATATGTCTTGGAGAACTCTCTTGGCGTTGAGGGAGTTGAAATCCAGCTTGCTCAAACACTAGAATCACCTTGGTGCTCAGATTTGTACCAAATTTCATTGGCTAGATTTTTGGTTTGTATCTTTGACACAACGGTTGATGTTATTGTTGCAAAAATAAAATTTGCTTCACTTCCACCTTGTTCTTTCTGAAGAATTTCATGCCAACAGTATATGTTGGAGTTGCTGTATTACAATTTTGGTGCACAATTTGAGTTGTGCACTTCTTCTTTGTGTTGGGTCTTTGTGCAAATTGTGCCTTTGCTGAACAGTTAGATAAATGAACTGTGTGCCATTTGCTCTCATCACATGCAGTCTCCATAACAATAAGTACATAACCTATAGGAAGTGGAAGACAATTATTGATTGCAAAACCTAAAACATGGTTAGAAGGGAAACAATGTGAAGGACAATCTTGAGAGATATGCAATAAAATGCTATTGTTAGTGTGCACAATTGTCTTCTGAATTCCAGTTTGAGGTCGTGAGTAGTTCACTTTGTCTAGATGGTGAGATTTTGACTTTGACCCAAGAGGAATGTAGGCCTTTTGCTTCAAGGATCCAAAACTTCCTCCCCTTCAAAGTGCAACTTACAAGTGCAAAACACACATGCCCCGAGAACTTGATCCATCATGGCATTTGGTCTTGCAGGGTCACATGATTGAATGGCAAAACGGTGATCAGCACACATTTGCAACTCCTCCCTATTTGGCCCTTATCCACCATGGTCACCTTGCAAAAATTGATTGTACTGTACAACCTGTAGAGAAGCACAAATATAATTGTCCACAAACATTCAAATTAGGACCACAATTTCTTGATTACTGGAACCACTTGTTGTGGATTGACTCCTCCAAATTACAAGATGGCATCTCAGCACATTTGTCATCACTTAGTTTTTGCGGGAAAAACATCAGAATATTAGTAAACATCCAAATGAAAAAGCCAAGAAGAAGATTTTAAGAAGAAGCTAAATTACAAGCAGGTCTTTCAGCTAAAGAGAACACAGTAGGGTCTACAGCAGCAAGGTTCATCATTATGTACAAGACCACAAGGGACATTGTGAGGACAGCTACAAGGGTGGTTTAATTTAATGTCACAACTTCTAGAGTTCTAAGAAGGGTCTCAAGGCTGAGAGGGTTGGCCTTGGCATCAAAGTTGTGCACCAAGTGAGGACATTTGTCAATTAAGGAACAGTCTCAAGGCCGAGAGGGCTGACCTTGGCATGAAAGTCGTGCACCAAGTCATGACATCCAACAATTGTGGAAGTGTCTTATGGCCAAGAGGGCTTGTCCTCAAATCTAAATTGTGTGCCTATTGCTAAATGAGAACTTTTGGCAATGAAGGGAGTATCTCTTGGCCAAGGCAATTGACCTAGACAGTTAGGTCTTAAAGCCACTGGGAAAACATAACGGATGCGCTTCATGGTAATACAAATATTTGGCTAATAGAGTCAGAGACAAGAAAGAAGAAAAAAATTAAGGTAAAGTTAGAGAGGACCAAATTCTATACCAAATGCATGAAACCACCCCACTGGTAATAATAAAAATGCCAGAATGCCAACCATAAGTCAAGACAAGGAATTGCCTCATGGGTTGTGGCGCCAGAGGAAAGCCACCATGCCCGGATTGCATAATATCTTGTCTCTACTTCGGCAAGCGTGGGTGAGTTCTTGTATTGTATTTGCAAAGCTGACAATGTTGGTGTTGCAAGTCAAAGCAAATGTCCACCTTTGTATGTTTTTTTAAAGACTGTAGCGAGTGGAATAAATAAGTGCTCTCATGGTCTAGCATGGGAACTTTTGAATCACCAAAATCATAAACTTGGCAAACATCATTCTAATTTGCTTAGGCACTATTTGCCATGAACCTTTCATAATTTACTAAGGAAACACCATTTTGGTAGCAAACTTTGTTCAAATTCTTCCAAAAGAGTGTTTGAGCTACAATGTCTTTTGATTGTATATCACAAAAAGCAATAGTCTGCACCCAACATAATGTGGAATCATACACATGGCATGCCATGTGAGTTACCTAAAATTTAGCAACCTAGATTACATTTAAAACTGCTGCAAGATTTAGAGGTGTATCTTGAGCCAAAATTAGCATTTTGGATTTCTAGAGATTTCAACTTAAAAAGAAAAA
The DNA here is from genome assembly GCA_963920765.1 of Ulota crispa. Classification (NCBI taxonomy): domain Eukaryota; kingdom Viridiplantae; phylum Streptophyta; class Bryopsida; order Orthotrichales; family Orthotrichaceae; genus Ulota; species Ulota crispa. Next base: position 2,960,162 of record OY987252.1, on the reverse strand, counting down.
ATAAGTATTTGGTTTTGCAGGGTTTTTATGGATAGTGAAAGATAGTGACTTTGAATTTTTGTCATTGATGCTTATAAATTTAGGCAGGCTAAAAACCAATGTCATAACTTTTGGCTCAGAAGTGATGCTCTTGTACACGAGATATGGTTTGCATTGTTGAAAGTTGTGCCACAAAAGGACGATAGACAAGCTAGCTAATCTAAGCAACGCCTAATGTATTTCATGACAAGATAGATTTTGCTTGTAAGTCTCCAAATAAAATCTGAGCTTGATTTAGCAACGATCAAATGCATAGCACAACTTTGAGCACCATGGCAATGCTCTCGTGCCCAAGACATTGTCTCCATGCCATGAAGTTGTGCAACAATTAACTAAAATTGAGTTGTTTATGAAATATGACAATTTGGAATTAGCAACGTTTGAGTAATTTCTTATAAATTTTCAGCTCAAGTCATTTACTTCTGGTATATCCAATCTTTGCACAAGTTTAGAAGCAAGAAGGCCAGTCTTGTGAGCAAGATGGTATCTCAACACCAAAGTCCTGGATCATTTGCATTACCTACAACCAGCAGCTACATGACTTGGGAGTTAAGTTTGGCACTCTTGTGTGTGAGAGAGGGGTTAGGAACCTTCAAGTCTTGGAGCAACTACTGCCAACTAGTCCCATTGTGGCACGTCTTGGCAAGCCAAAGGATCACTCTCATGTTTGAGAGAGGGATCCAAAACCTTGTAGTTGTGGTCAACCTCTTGCCTGCCAATTCCACCGTTGCACAACTTAGCGCATTAGAAGATCACTCTCATGTGCGAGAGAGGGGTTTGGAACCTTCAAGTCGTGGACCACCACTAGCCTGCCACTTCCACCGAGGCACGACATGGAAAACTAGAGGATTACTCCCGTGTGCAAGAGAGGGGTCCAAAACCTTCAAGTCATGGACCATCTTTTGCTTGCCACTTTCACCTCAGCAAGACTTGGCTCTTTCAAAACTCACTCTTGTCTGCAAGAGAGGGATCTAGAACCTTCAAGCCCTAGAGCGCATCCTGCTTGCCTTCTCCACCATGGCACAACTTGGCTCTCTAGGAGATTGCTCTTATGCACAAGAGAGGAGCCGTGGCGGTTCAAGACCTTTTGCCTTTGTGGGTCTCGTGGTCAAATTTGGACCCACTTTGATAGCATAGTTGATAAGGGTTTAAGGACAACATGACTGCCAATGGCATAGTCTTAGCAAGAGAGTGTGTCCATGTATGCAATGTTGTCTAGCAAAACAAGAATTGGAGTATAAGCATAGCCAAATTGTAGGAGTCAAGTGTTTCATTTTGATGTTATGTACTCATTGCAACAAATTTGTTGTGATTGCAAAATCAAGGTACCCACGCTTGAGTATTTGATGGAACTCTAGGTTTGAGGAATGGTTGTGATATTGTCATTTTGGATCTTCTAGATGCATGACCTTCCAATTCCAAGGCATTTTGGACCTAATCTGAGGTTCCATTATGGAATGTCAAGAAACCTAGATATCTGGAAAGTATTCTAGATTTTGATGCAAATTTTTTACACAACTATAGAGATGTGATATTATTTCACGCCTCTTTTGATGAGATGGATCATTGTGTCAAGCGCTTATTCAAGACATTTGGGTTCAAGTTACACAACGAATGGTTTGGAGCAAATTGAATACATCTCACAAATGCAAATGACTATGCAAAAATAGTAAGTAGATTCTTCTATGGATTTTTCAATGTTTGAACTTAAGGTGATCTTCTACATGCTTGAATACTAACAACTTCTCCTATGTACTTGTAGACACTTTGATTTACAATCAAGTTACTTGTGCATAATCTGAAAGCGTCGCTACGGTCAAACTTTCAATTCAGAGGAATCCCAAGGCTGAGATTATAGGTAATAATGTTGGCAAAGACAACATTCTCTTGAACTATGTCACAAAGGATACACAAGTTCATTTTAGGGGCCGGTAGTTAAGGGGTGCATGAAAAAAGGATGCGGTCCTTTTGCAACTGCTAGTTCAGGCTACTACTCTCTCTGGAGATGTTGTGATTGATTGAATAGCTACATACGGTACATCATCTACTAATCTTCTATAGTTTATGTCTTTTGATATAGTGTGTGGTTTAGTTACCAATGTTTGCTTGTTGTTGTTTGCAAGAGGTAGCATTCAAACTTGTCACAACTTAGGTCAGCCCATAGTTGCCATGGAGGAGGACAAGCTTATTTTTGACAATCACTTGTTGCCTATGGCGTGAGAGGCTACAGCCATTTTTGCTAAAAGGCAGCAAGTATCTTCATCAACTCCTTCAGTTGATTCCAAGGAGGCAAATTTTGACAAAGAAGATAGACATGTTTTCCTCAAACAATTTTGTAAGTAAGTTTCTCCCTTCTTTTCTAATGTCTTTTTGTTTTTGATTCTTTATCATGTAAATTTGCTCTTGATCCTAAATTCTAAACTATATTTTTGCAGCCCAAGCATAGAGGAAAATTTTGTGATGCTTCGTTACGCAAAGACCACAGCGCAAGTCATGGAAAAATATGGTGTAGTTGAAAAATCTTTGAGGCTTTTTTGTAGAGATTCTAGAATGCGTCGCTTTCTCCAAATATTTGCAATGGAATCTGATTCAAGCAAGGCAAAAGCTACTAGGTAGGCTAGCTTGAGTGTTAGAGGAATCTCCACTACAAGAAATGGTGTCTTGATTGACATGTCCAAATTGACTAAATGTGTTCAAAATGACAAAAAATTGTCAAATTGGACAAAGTTTGTAGATTTAGCCACGCTGTTTTGGACATATTTGTATCATTTTGGATAGTTTTCCTTGTAGTACTCTTTGTCAAGTTCCCTATCACATTCCGTTGTGAACTTAGACAGTAGTTCTGATAATTTGGAGAATGCTCCTTCATCAACCTCATATTAGAGAGTTTAGAAACTCTCTTGTTTTGTTTTCAATGAGTTTTTTTGGGTGTCTCTAACTATATACTATATGCTCTCATTTGATTTCTTCTTTATTTCTTGTGTTAATCACTAGTTTTGGAAACTTGCACTTGCTCATTAGAACTAAGTCATATTACTTCTTCTTTGCTCTTTAATTTTCTTAGTTTTGCTAATTTGGTGATTTTTTCTTCTAAAGCTTGTTCTTGTGTAAGGTCTAATATATATGTTTTTCTATTTCACTCACTTCAATCTCCCAAATACGCTCACAACCACTATTATGGGTTAATTTTTAAATTTTATGTCTTTGCTCTTCACCATTGTTTGTATGCAATTTGTCCATTTTATAGAAATGATTTTTCCTAATTTCTATCCTAAACCTTACAATTTCTTTGGCTTACATCTTCTGTTTCAATGCTTACCCCAAAACCACGCTTTTAGGTACCACGTTCCACAATTTGAAGAATTCCATTTTTGCAAACAATTTATTCAAATAAACTACTTGCATAGTCCAAATTTTTGGGCATAAATCATCCAAGTCTTTGCCCAAAGTTTTCCCACGCTTTTAGGTACTTCAATCCACAGGTATTGGATTTTCATAAAAATTTCTCAATAATTTAGCCTCACAGCTCTGTGCCTTGTGCTTTGTGCTCACTAAATAGCAATCTCCAAGCTCCTTCCGCCTAGAACCATTGGCCGCTTACACCAATTGTACCCTTAGCTCCTTTCAAGAAGTGGGGTATTGATTTTATTGGGCCAATTAATTCAGCCAGCGCCAGGAACATGAGGTTTATTATTTTTGCCACGGATTATTCTACCAAATGGGTAGAAGCTCAAGCAACCAAGAGGAATGATGTCGCTACTACAGCTTGCTTTCTTTTTGAAGAAATTATGATGCATTTTGGACAACCCTTAGAGTTGGTAAGTGATAGAGGAACTCATTTCTTCAATGATGTTATTAGTAACATCACTTCTACCTACTCAATTAAGCACAGGATGACGACCACCCCTACAATCCTAAGGCTAATGGGCTTACTGAACGGGCCAACAGGATTGTTGGGAAGGAGCTAAACAAGATGGCTTCAGCCCATAAGACGGACTGGGACTAGAAGTTAGCTTCAGCAATCCATGCATATAACACTTCTGAGAAGAGCACCACCGGATAGACACCATTCTTCTTCGTTTTTGGGCAACCAGCATTGCACAAAATTGAGATGGAGGTGGAGACACTCCGAGTGATGGCAGCCAAGAGTGGTATCCGAGATTTGGATATATAGTTCCGGTTACTAGCTATCAAGGATCCGAAAGAGGTACAAGAATCAGCCACTCCTTCCTAGAGTCCAGGACGTTAGTGAAGAAAGGAAGGATAGTTAGGAGTCTTGTTGGTTGACTAGGGATCTTCTAGTTACCTTTTCTCTTTATGTGTGTGCTTTGTGTTTGTTTGCAAATTACCTACAAGATTTTCTCATCTTGTTCCAGACATCCTTGAGGATCTACAAACTAAATCTCTGTGGAACAAAAACAAGTCATCTAGTTGGTGTTTTAAGCCTATTTTAATGCCAATAGGAGGATAAGTACTTTCCTATGCTATCACAAGGAGGTTTGAGCACTCACAAGGATGTCAACCATTTCATGACCATGTGCCATTCCAACTGAAAGACAACATTCCTATACTCTTATAACCCATTAATTCAAGAAAGAGTTGCGACTACATGTCCATTAACCTAGTATTTGAAAAATACTAAAAATAGTTATATCTCTTGAAGTTTATAAACCATACGGTTCATTAAAGCCCATACATGCTGCATGAATGAACTTTGTTGCTTACAACTCTCCCTTGACCCACTGGAATTCTAATCAACCCATGGAATTCATTCATTGTGTCTCCTATCTCAAAGGTTAGCAAGTAATGATGTCCACTTCCTATACCCTGTCGTCCCATTCAGTTCTTCATAAAGTAAATTAAAATGGCAACCATGATTGCTACTATAAGTTATAAATAAGATTTCAAATGCTATTTCAAATGGATAGCATCCACGTGATATACTCAAGGAACAAACTCTTGTACTGCCTACATTGTACAAGTTAGTTTTTTATTTCAGTCTTGGGGTCCTCCATAATTTTTTTGACAATGAAGTCTGAAGTTTAGCAAGTTTTAAATTAAGACAAATACACTTACAGATCTCCACATTTGTACTTCATCCTTTCTTCTATTACCGTACCTATATTTTAGAATTTTAATTCTATCAATACAATTGTTGTATTTAACTTTATTGTGCCTATAATTCTAACCAAAAATTTTGAAAGAAAGAAAAAAGAAAAAAACCCAAAATATTGCACCCAGAATTTTATACATATCTTGACGTCTCAATTCAAATTACTAAAATGGCTTTAAAATGTCCAAAGACATTCTTATAGTGACACCGATTATGTCCTCATTCCTATGACATTACTATCACACTACGTTTTCAAACTACTTCACTAACATTAATTATTATGATCTAACATTGGCTCATTGTACACATGTCAAAAATACTAGCTCAACGACTTAGCAAAGAATTATTCCATTTTTGGAATCAATTTTAACATTGCATTGTGAACAACCATATTGCAAAATAAATAACAATTATACAATGTTGACATTCAATTGCATATCAGATTGGGACAAACATTGTTACCTTGTAATAACTTTGGGTCCTATAATACCTCAATGTTTATGTGATACTTCTTATCAAAATAACTTTCATTCCCCATATTCAGAAGAAATCTAACATATATACTCAAGTCACACTACCTTTTGTTGCACTCATTTAATTGAATAAAGACTGGACTTCCTGTTTCAATAATATTCATTTCTCTTTCATTCTGAATCCCTACATTGTATTAGATATTCTAACGCACAACAAGGTAGCTATAGTTGTAACGCCATGACACAAACTATTTTTTAAGACATCTCAAAGAAAATCATCAATTTAATAAATAAAAACAATGGAGTGACATACATATAATCATATGGAGTTTATTACACTTACTCGCCAATATGGGAGCTCATAGAAGATGCTCACTTGGTTCACCCCTGTACACTTCACAAGATCATGTATTGAATTTGGACTACCGCCGCATTTGAGGTACAACTCTCTCCATGCCCCACAATACACTATTGCCAATCTCGTTTGGCAAAGGGGTGCATTGTTGTGGTTGCTCCCACCATTGAAAGCAGCTACAACGTTCTTCCAATGATGATTTTCATGCAACCACCGTCAATTGCCAAGAAACACCATCTTCTCGGCCTCTTTAGACTATTCAGCAAATGTTCCATTTCCACATATTGAGCATCCGGCATAACCTTTCCTCACTTGCCCGAAAATTAGAGTGTATGCAAGAAAGTCATTAATAGTCCATATAAGCATATCTTATAACTTGAAATTTCTATTAGACCCTTTTGGTTGCAACATATCTACAGCTGACACTCCCACCCACAACTTCTTTAACTTGTGTATAAGAGGTTCCATGTACACGTCAATTGAATTGTCAAATGGGGATTGCGGACCAAGAATTATCATGCTCAAAGAAAGGAAATATTTCTTTGTTATAAGATAAGGTAGAAGGTTGTATATTACCATTAAAACAGGCCACATTGAGTGCTTCAATGATTGGAGATTGTAGGGGTTCACCCCATCAAGGGAAAGCCCTAACCATATATTCTTAGGGTTTCTACTGAAGCTAGGATATCTCTGATCTATGTATTTCCACTACTCCCCGTCCACAACAAATCTCATCTTTCCATCCTCAAAATAATTGGATGCATGCCATTAGAGATGTTTTGCAATCTCAAGGCACCTGTATAACCTTCAAAGCCTCTTAATAACAAGAAAATATTGTAACACTCAAATTGGTACGATTTTAGACCCTGCAATGTACCTTGATGTAGCGCAACTTAGACACTCCATTAAACAAGATTTGTCCTTCTAGTATAGGGTCTTCCCAAGGTGAAAGCACACTACGGTTGTCCAAAATTGTAGTCACAACACAATTTCTGCACATATTGAAAGTTTGGAGTCTTTTTTCTTATAGTCTTTTTGACTTTAAAATAAAATAAAAAATAAAATAGAGTCTTACTTCTTGCATACATTGATAATTGCAATAACAAAAAGTGACTTTCATCTATTAATCTAATGTAAAAAGTACAAACATTAAAATGTTTGTATTGTCACAGATTCAGCTTTAGCATTGTTGTATTTTTTTTGCCTAGTTTAGGGTTTGATTTTCACAATTCAAAAAGCTAAATCCAATGCTCTTATATTTAGGTACTTAGACTAGACATTTAACGAGTGCTTTAGAATCTACATAAGGAAATATCTTAGCACATGTGTAATTTTAGTATGAAGGCCAATTATTGACCTTAAATTGTTTTTTTAAGTTTTATTTTGGATTGTTTGATAGAAAGCATTGTGGTTGAGATGGGCCACCATTGCATTTTGGTTAAAATTGACGTTTTGGCTCCATTTAGTATCAAAATGTGGAAATTTTGTACCAAATATGTACATTTTGTATCAATTTTTGGACCTTTGGAGGGGTGACCGTAGTGTGCTTTTACTTCCTACAGCTACAACAATGTATGTTCTCATGGGCAAGTCCCAACTTCATTAGAATAGATTTCATTTCATAGGAATTCTTGGAACAACGATTGTCGTGAGGCAACATCTTGTTTTCAGAAAGTGAGTAGCTCATCAAGACATTGACAACTCACCAAAAACTATACGCAAAGCAACATGAAGATCACACTAAAGCATAGGTAACTGATATTAGAACTTGGAAACAAGGGTTGTGCAGAATCTTGATGAAGTGATTCTAGGTGATCGCCAATTTGATGTTGTCAGCTTTGTCATCAAAAGACACAGACATTCCACTGAAGTCCACAACAAAGTCATCATCTCCAATGTCACTGTGAATCTCATCCGCCCTTGAAAAGTAATTTTGAGCCATTCTTTCAAAGTTGATGTTTGTGTTTGATTAATTTTCTTCCAAACTTTGAAAATCATTTGTACCTATGAATGCACCTTCTCCAAGGAAATTAGCGTTGCCTATATCCTCATTCATTAATGAATCATGTCCACTTTCATCTACGTAGCTCTTGGACTTGGCAAAATGGTTGCCATCCTATGTTTTGAGTAAGGATACTGATATTAGCAAAATTTATATCCAAAAGAAGAATGAAAACTTAAGTACTTTGTTCTACAAGAGCAAAAACAATTTTCTCTGTAAAACACACAAGACTTTGAGTAGTTATAATGTGAAAGAAGATGCAAAACATTTTTGATGCTCAAAATATAAGAAGCCTTTACATAAGAGGGTTGGTTCAGGTCATTCACTGTAGTGCACAACAGAGGGCAAACCAATCCACGTACCTCAAAAGCTAATCTCACTAGGAAGGTGAGTATTATTTATCATGTGGTTTTTTACGTTAAACCTTTTTGGAATACTCAAAAAGAATTACAACTGCCATTAAATACTTATGTGCACTAATGACAAACAAAGCTGTAGTGGACATCTGCAAGCATCTTTAGAGATAAAGGTACATTGTATAACAAAGCTTTAGGAAAATAAGATGTTCAATTTAATATCAGTACAAAATGATCCTACATATTAGTGATAATCTGTTCAAGAATAGACCGTACTACACTATGTCAAACCTTCTGAGTATTCATTTACACAATACAAAATGCTCATGCTATATTATAGTTTTCCAATCCTCAATACTGTTGGCACACACTTTTCATCTGTATATATTTTATTCACAATCTGATTCAAGCATGAAACAATTTGATTTTATGAATTCACTCATATGATGGTATAGTGTTTTTTTCAAACAGTCATACAACATCACCTAATCTGTATAAAGGGAAACAAGTTATGCATGTAAAGAGAACCCTAATTGATCAAAACAATGAAATCTTGAACTCATAGTCAGTTGTGCTTTGAAGTACTTATAATGAGAGGCTACACAAAGGTGATGTCTTGGCCATGCCGTCAGTGATGTTGCTGAACAATCACTGCAGTTTGGTTCTTTAATCCATGGCAAATCTTACAAGTGCACAAGTATTGAGCAATGCCATGTTGAGTTGCAAAGGCTCTCTCTATTTGGTATGAGCCGTTCAACTGATTTGTGGTCATGGCTTCATATGTCTAAAAAATATGACAATAAGGATTCAATCATGTAGCAATCTCTCCAAGTCCTAATGTGAGGTAGGGATTTCCCATCACAGCAATTGAATATGCACAACACCATCAGCAACAACCAATCAGCAATTTGACACTAAATATGAAGACATACATTGACATGGAGATTGATCAGAATGTCTATAGTTAAGGTGATTTCATGGTCAATGAACTATACCTATATCATGAAGAAACTCTTACATGTGCAGGTGCACTTACTTTCATGCGGAAATGGACGCAGACAACGCTCTGTAGATGTAGCTCACAATGCTTACAAAATAAGAGTTGGAGAATTTGAAGCAGTGGTACATTGAAAACCATAGTTTGCGATAATCAAACACCATTTTCTGTAATAGCTTCATACAGTATGGTGCTGTAGAATACCAAAAATACCAAAGTTTCCTATGATTGCATACTACTATGTAAACAAGGAACCCATCTTTGTGTATTATCATAAAAAACCTAGAATTCAATACTTAGAGAGACTAAGAAATGTTGAGTATTACTTGCTAGCCATCACAATGAACTGCTGAAGGTGGCAATGGAAGAGAGAACATGTAAAGGAACTTCTATAAGCCTTTGTTGACAATAGGAAGAAAATGCATAGAGTTCCATGTAGTTGGGAGTAGTTGCAATTTAGGTTAGGGAGATGACCTTTCAAATATATCTCTGGACTTGACCTTCTCATCACGCAATTGCAATTTCTTCTAGCTAGATTTTAATTTTATTAATGGAGTTACACTTGAGCACCTTCATTAATGTAAATAATAATTGCCCACAAGTTAGATTTAAGGTGCAATAGTTTTTAGAAGGAATTGACAAAGAAATTATTAAGTAGTCATGAATAACTGTTGGCCATGTAAATAGTTAAAGGCACAGCTTGAATGCAGACGTCTTGTGTAATTAAGACATTATTGATTATGCACTAGTAGAGGGTCACATTAGCTTTAAGTTTGTGAAGTGAGTGCTCACTTGCTGATTAGGGTTTTGCTTATGCTTTATTTATAGCATCAGAAAATGAACATAGATACGTTCATATGTTGGGCAGTCTATTCTTCACATTCTACAATTCCAATGCAACAAAGCAACCTCACATTGTTTACACCATGAAGGAAAAAAATAGGGTATATAGCATTCTGCAAGAGTAGCTCATTTGAGGATTGCTTGAAAGCGCAACATGTTAGAGGAGAGGGCAATGGCGGAAGAGAGTGAAGGTCGGCCTTTAAATATGTGAGTTGTGGAGCTATATGTACCACATCATCTTTCAACGTGCAGTTACTTTGCAATTTCATTAGTACTTGTTGATGTTGTTGGTGGCGTGGGCCATGTTGATGCTATTGTTGGCAGCATGGGCCATGTTGATGCTGTTGTTAGTGGCGTGGGCCATGTCAAACATGACAAAAAGTTTGTCATCAGTGACAAAGAATTTTTGTTGTGGCAGTATGAAGAAGTTGGTGGACTTCCACTTCCACATGACAATTAAGATTGAAACCCCTTTTTCTATGATTCTCCCACATGTTCAGGAGTCCACCCTAACCTTTCTAATTTCAAAGTTTCTATTAGGAGAAATTCCTATTCTTTTAGGCATTGGTTTATTGTTTGCATTGAAGAGCAATGACAAGTTTTTTCTCACATTAGTAGCCTCTGGGTTGAACTCCTAGTCTTTAGCGTGCACAATAAGGCATGAGAAAGGATGAATGTGGCTCAGTTCTAAGATTTTTTGTTCCCAAAATTATTTGTTGCACTGCACGCATTTTTTAGAGGCATTATTCTTGGTTGCGGCAATGTCCTCATGGTTGGAGATTTCCGTCCTAGAAGCCCGTGTATTAGTAGAGTGATAGCGTAGATAGGGTTGTGTTCTTTGATGTTGTTGTTTCAAGGAGGTCCAGGTTACACACAAACTCAGTCCCTGTCCTTATTGTCTTCATGAACAATGTCTAAGGTCATGTGATATGCTAGGTATGTACTTTTGAATGCAAAGGCAACTCGAGTGGCAGACATTGTGGAAGTGAAAGAGGTGATTAAGTCCACATTAGAAGGATTTAGAGGAGCTGGAGATTGCTTAAAATCCTCCGTGAAATTGTTAAGCACGGTCAGTGCGCTTATAAGAATCATAGTTCTTGAAGGTGAGAAGTGTCACTAAAAAAGTGCTCAATGGAAGCCCTGGATAGCATGCAACACAATCCTAGGAACACATAGCATCATAGCATTTGTAGATGTTGTATTGTGTGCAAGTATAAGCAATCAAAAACCGTCCTTGTGCACTTCCATTAACATTCTTAATTTTTTGTGTAGATCTGAATTTAGAAATTCAAGAATGGCAAAAGCCAATATCTGTTACAAAGAATCTAAGGACAAGGAGCGGAGAGTACATTCAAAAGTGTGCAATGAATGCACGGAGGAATTTGAGTGGATATCTGGTCAACAGGTCCATGGAAGCAAATAAGAAAGCAAAGTATGTATGGCTTTAATCAAATCATGCATGTATTGATGAAGAAGATTTACATGCAGAATAATCAGCAACTTAGGTGGTAATTGAAAATCCTAGTGGAAATTCTATAAGAGAAGGGGATTACTATACCACTTATTATTTCCTTGAACTTCTTTGAGCAAGCCATCATGAAGTAGACAAATATAAATTTTAGATGTGAAATACAATATTAAGAACTTTTACAAAAATGGTAGTGTATACTCTTTGAAGCATTTATTTTCATCCATGTAGAAGGTCGGTTATTGCATTGAATCAGTTAGTGGAGGAAGGAAAAAGTTCCTAAATTTTTTATATTACAATTGTTTGATAGCAAAGATTACCCCTCATAATTAAATTTGACACGTACTAATCTTTATTTTCAAATCTACTAAATTGAACATGTTATGCGGGTTAAGCTATTTTGTGAGCATAAAATGGTGAGCCTGTGAGTGGTGAGCCGCAATTTGATGAATGGGAACCAATTTTGAACTCAAAATTAATGGAAAAACTAATAAAACATCAATTTTTTCAAAAGATAAGGGTTTAAAATACACAATTAAAGGGCCTTATGTACATGGTTATAGGTAAAATTGGGTTTATTGATGAAAAATCTAGGCTCACGGCTCATGGCTCATGGATCCTCGCTCACAATATAGCATTTCTCTGTGTTATGCACTAGGTTATGCATTTCATATTAGTGATTAACTAAATGAAGGGAGTTATAATACTATATTGATAAATGAGAACCCTTTACAATATAACTCACATACAATAAAATTAATGTATATGAGAAAAATTTAATGTCATGTAATCTTTAGGACAATGGGTTTTATTTTCCATAATGTATCCTTTGTGTTGTTGTTTTTGTAAAATCATATTCATCTAATACTACAAAAAATTTCTACATTATAAGTTTGTACTTTTAGGAAGGTTAGAATGTGCATGGAAATTGTATTTAATAAAATACTATAGAAGTTTCTATAGTGTGCACAGAATCTGGAACGCAAGAAATATGAGAAACAAGAGTGTAAATTATGAAACAAAATCGACGCAGTGTATCATTAAACTTTTACAAATACGGCCCTACACCACAAAATACATTCAGAAGGTTTGGTAACGTAAAGGAGTGATGACACAACTATTAATGTATGTCATGGAGAGTTTGATGATGTCCATAAGATATGGCTATGGCAAGCTGTTCTTCAAAAATGTAGGGAACTTCATACCCTAGAATGAATCAAGCATGTTACATCTAATTTGAGGGATACAGTTACAGACGCGGTCATTTGAGACCAACAATAGCAGCATCAAATGAATAGTCACGTATCTGGAGATTCCATGCATGCGAGAAGAAGTATTGCATGTGGCAAAGACCTAAACACAGAAGTAAGCAATCTTGGTGAAGGGGGCTATCAGTCGTAGCTAGGGATGGCATTGCAAACCAACCTACGGCCTACTCACAAGCGGAATGCAGCAATGAGAAGGCCTCCTCAAGTGAGTCATGCATCCAATTGGGCACACCAGATTTGCGGTACAGTAAGTAGTGGCCTGGAATCAACTCCTTCTTTGTCAGAGCCCGTTCAAGGCAGGGGTCCAAGAGCAAGCAAGGGCAAAGGTAAAGACTAACCTATTGTATAATGAAACCTTCCTATAGTGTGCATGCTTACCTTAAACCAATATCAAAGTGGAATTTGATTATGTGAATTCATTTGAGATATAAGAAATCAACTAGAATCGGCATGCAAAAAAATTGCTGAATGGATTCAACATAATTAGGCCTAAACCGCTCAAGTACTATACAAGTGTGTGAAGAGGGCAAGTGCAAGAGGTATTACCCTACGACATATACAATTATGGGAGATGATGTTCGAGAAGAAACCAAGACTAGAGGATGTTAGCGTGAGGACATGGGAGAAATTTGCTAACGAACTTCAAAGTCCTATGGCTCTACAGAAGCGAATTAATTAGAGCAAGGCTAATGCAAGTCGAGTGACCTTTGATTGCACTGTTCCATCAGGTAAAATTGGTGTTTGCCAAAGGTTAGAGAATAAACTCCATAGACCACCTCATTTGGAGGAAACACAAGCAAAAATGACTTGTGATGGGTTATGGCAAGCAATCAAAAAGGAAATTATTGTCAAAGACTGTTAAGGACGGCAGTGGTTTGGCTTTGAATATGGCATTGGAAATAAAAGGAGTGAATGGGTAAGTGTACACTAGAGATATACTACTTTGGTGGATACAACTCAAAAATGGCCATAAACACTTTTTTGTACTTGAATTTACTGAGTGTTTAGACAAATTTTTAAGGGATTTGTATTGGTTTTCCAATGACCACTAATCTTAACTACATATGATGATGATTGAAAAATGTAAAACAAATTTCATTGGCTTCTACATGTGTACTTTTCAATGACACTATTGAAATGTCACAGTACTTTAAATCCAACAAAAGTACTCTTTTTGTTGCCTTACATAATCCATTTTCTTTTCATTTTAGTTCAACAAAATTGGTAAAGGGCAACCTATTCAAATTTGCATCCAAACCCAAAAACAAGTCTTTCATTTAGCGCTAAAGTGCAAAGTAGTGCTAAGTTTTTTGGCAAGGGATAACTTTTATAATGTGAACTGTTTGTTTAATGTTTTTGCAGAATTGACACCGCCACTTTGAATCCTAGAATGGCTTTCTGTTAGAAATTATAAAACCAAATTTTTTTAGCATTTTTTTCCACTGGGTTTATAAGTCAGGTACAAATTCATACAATGTACTTGTGTTGTATTTTTTGGAGATTCGGTTGAGATTGGCTTTACCAGAATTCATGATTTCTCTATTTATAATAGCAGCCAAGCTATATTCTTAGTAGCCACATGGCCTCTTCTTATTTGCTAGAGTCAAAATGCTTTGTTGTATTAGCCACTTGATGACTATTTTAAGTCGCCCACATGCCTCTCATTGTTTCTGCTTAGGTCAATCCGCTTTGTTTGGTGTTACTTTTTGCATGCACCTTGGATCCACTAGAGCAACATCAAAGTTTTTTGTTTCTTTCCATCTCGCCAGATGGTTTCTCAACTTTTTGGCGGCAATGTCTCCCTTGCAATGGCAGCTCCGTTGCAATGGCGCTTATTTTGCAACGGAAATTTTTTTGCAATGTTTTTTCCACTTTGCTAGTTTTTTTGGAGGTCCGTCTCTTCCTATCTAAGTTTGAATAAAATTCCGTGCATGTCTAAGTCACTGCATTCCCTAACCTATCTACACTTTGCAACTTCACTGTTGTCTGACCTTGCCAAAGTGATTTTTCCTTGTATCTAAGTTTGAGTTCATTACATTCCGTCACCAATCTGCCCTTGCAAACTGCGCTGCTATAAATCCCTACCAAAGTTGTTTTTGTTGGGAGTGGTTCATGGTAATCTGTATAGATTGAAGGATGTCTTCATCAACCTATTCTTCCACTATGGTCCAAAAATTAATCACTACTTACTTTTTGCCAACCAAGAGAGTTGTTTCTAGCTCAAATTGTGTGTCAACTGCTGGACAATTAGGGTCACTCTGCTCTGTTTGGAGTAGTGATTCAGGTTACATTTCTGAGATTCTTTTGTCTAAACAAGGAAATAGTGACTTCTACAAGGGCCATTGCAGCTTTGAAGCACAATCTCCTGCACGACGTGCTATTTTCCATGGTTTAGATTGTGACATCGGTGAAACTTCTACAACTAAAAGCTGCAAATCCTTTGTTTTCTAAAAGTTCTAAATGTTTGTGTTGTCTCAACTTGAGTTCTCTTTTCTAGGTCCACTGTTGAATGTACAATGGGTAACTCTGCTAATCAAAAACGTTATAGGGTTAGAATTCTACGGTCACGTCCTGCTGAGAGAGTTGCACAAGCTTGCAAGATGGAAGAAGCATTGCTTTTTGTGAGAGAGAACGCGAGGATATGAAAGGCTTATCAAAGAGCTTGTGACAAGGAGTTATTGGATGAAAACCTTTTATTAGAGATTTTCCTTGAAGACCGTGACTCTAGCGACCAATTATTGCAGAGGGAATTGCATCGTTGATCTTTGAGCTTGGCACAACTTGTAGTAATGGAGTTGGAAAGCTGTCCTAGCCCATACAGTAGGAGGGATGTTATGGAGAGGTTTCTCCATCGTGATGCAGTTTTGCCTTTGCTACCTGTGTTCTATCCTAGGGCACAAGAAGCAAAGGTAATTCATTCTTTTTTTCAAAATTTCAGGCATGACTTACAATTGGTGTAATAAACCAATTCTAATGAGTTCTTAGCAAGGAAGAGTGCATTATTAGATGCTATTGTGGATTTATGGATGGAAGATGTGAGAGCATTGTCGTGTATTTTGCATACAACTTGTCGTAGTATAAATCATCCGTTGATGAGAAGAGAGTATGCACAAGACAATGGTGACATTGTTCCTAGATTACGTCTCCCACAATTTAAAAGGACAGGGTTATTAGAGTACGCAAAAAATTGTGTCATTGCTTGGTGGAATGGACAGACAAAGGTTTCACCAAACAGGAAGGACATTGTCAAGCATCGAGTGGGGCGTCTGCAATGGAAGGAGCCTCATCCTACGCACGACCTTTGTGAGACTCATGTATTTTTTTTTTCTCTTCTCTACTTGTTTTGGTGTCTTCCATGATTTTGTTTGAGTTTCAAGTGTAAACTAGACCAAACTCAAAAGAAACAACTAAACCTTCAGATGTTATGTCACTAATATGCGTGAATCTAGGATATAATTATATTTACAATTGAGCAAACAGAACTATCTAAAACCGTAGTACTTTGTTATTTCTTTTTAATTACCACTTACGATACAATGATTGTTTAAACAATGTGCTATTGACAATTTACATTTGTGATAGTATTAACAATTAGTTCAAAAGTATTAGCTTCTACTTTGTCAACACTTGCACTGCTTTTTCTGTACTAGTCGCTACTATGTGCAATACACAATTAACCTTTCTTCATGAGTTAGTATAGAAAAATAAAGTATATCAAAATTGTATCATTATCCAAGTACAAAATTTTACTTCAAATACGTTTCTGTAGTACCAATTGTAGAACTCAATAACCTTAACTTTAATTGAAATAATAAATACTAATTGTACTATGATAGTTCTCACAATCTCAACTTTAATTGAAATTCTAAATACTAAGTATACAATGGTATTTCTTGCGGCATTACAAGTACGTGTTAGTATTTGTACCCTTTCATTCAGAAAGTGCTGATGAATTCTTGGGTATCTCTTAGTACATTAAGTACATTATGGTCAGCATAACTAGTTAAAAATGTACAAATTTAATTCTTTTTGTACTTTGATGATTTTGAGGTTGTACCATATATACCTGAATGAAGTGTTATGTAGTACAAGAAGGTACAATTGCTATAATTTGGTTAGCATATACTTACATTAGTACTACTTGTACAATTTTGTTGAAATTGAACAACACTACTCGTAGCACAGGTAAAAAAATAGGTCCACAATGACTAAGTGACAATGACTAAACCATGAGTGTACAATCATTTTGTAGTTGTTGTTTAGTCATTGCAATCATTGTCACTCAGTCATTGTGGACCCGTTTTTTTACCTGTGTAGATTAGTATTTGTTTTAACAATGTTCCATTAAATTTGTTGTTTTATTTGCCAAACTAGCTTCTTTCTAAGTTTCAAAGAAGCCCATCCTGAGTGCAATATTTGTCAAAGGACATTTGAACGGCTTAAGCAGTGGTGGGTAAGAAAGTTGAAAGAAAGAAATACTTGTTGCTGCATTTACCACGTGGAAATGGACTTTATGAAGGATGCTCTAAGTTATTGAAGGGACAGCATCAGGGATCTTTGTGCTTCCATAGATTGCACGTGCAAATGTGTCATATGTTTGGGCAATGGTGAGGAAGGATGTCAAGCCCACCAAAATGTTTTCAAGAGAATAACGTTGCTGTGGGAATCATGCATGTGTAAAGAGGGGGAATATGATTCATGGCATAGGCTAGAATGTCTAATGGGTAATTGCAATGACTGCGGTTTCTATTTATTAACTTTTTGTGACTTGGAAGTGTGTAGCTCTTTTGTGTTTAACTTGAAATGGAAATGCTTTGAGTATTACCAAATAAGGGTCAATGCTGAGACGAGCAAGGCTAAAAAATGTTTGAAAGAAGCTTTTAAAGAGATTTCTACACAGGTGTTTTTGTCTTATATGGAGAAGACAGTTACCTCGTTCATTAAGCACAACTTTAAGGCTAGGTGGCAAGATGAGCAATGTAAGCTCATGATGGCTAACATTCCTGAAGGGGTTTTGGTATCTCACATAGATTATGCTGAGAACTACTCCTTTGCAATCCAAAACAAGGTTCAAAGTATGTATTATTTTACAACTTTAGTAACTATTCTAGTTCATACTAACATGTGGACAGAAGGAAATGAAATATTAACGCAAACTCACTTCTATATTTTGGATGATAAAGATCATGATTTTGCTTTTGTTCAACACTGCTTGCTATTGCACTGGGATTGGGTGTTAGATTTTGGATTTGTTGCTGAGGAGCATTGGGTATTTAGTGATGGCTATAGCGCACAATTCAAGTGTGCCACAGCCATGTACTTTGTGGCTAGATACCCCATGTTGACTGGTAGATGTTTAATGCATTGGAACTTTTTTGAGTCAGTACATGGGAAAGGGGAGTGGGATGGTGCCGGCGCTGTAGTGAAGAGGGCGCTTGCCGCTGAGCAAGTTCAAAATCCCTTGCATCCACTGCAAAATGCACAACAAGTTGTGCATTTTTTGGATGAGAAGTATCAAAATAGAGTTTCCACTTCATATTCTGATACTAACATTTCTTCCCTATCTAGAGTTTTTTGGCACACTGCATAGGGGGAGGTGAACCATGGAGATAGAAGTTAGAGATGCAATACAATTGTAGGTTCCAAGAGCTTGTACTCTATCATGGGATTTTTGCTGACAGACCCTACTCTCCTCAAAACAAGCAACTTAAGTTGTTTTTATATGTTGTGTAGATCGTGATTGGGCCAATTGTGAGAGGTGTAGTCATGTGCAAGAGTGGCAAATTCAAAGACGAGTACCAGTCAGTGCCATTGCGGTTGCAGAACAAGCAAAGGAGATTGAGGAAGCAGATTTTTGGCTGCATGATGGCACATTGATGGAGATTGGGGACGTGGTGGACGTCGGCGACAACTTTATGGTACCAGCAGAGGAAGACAACAAAGATGGCGTCTTGTTCTATATTCTCCAATGCCAAAATTCCAAGTTTGTTTTAACAGAGCCTCGAAGCTGCTTGTAGAGAGCAAATTTCATGGTAGGGGACGCAGTGATATGTGGCAAATACTACAAGAAGTACGGACGATTAGATAAGTCATACCTTTTCTATGACAAGGCCGTAGATGCTCATGTAGACGCCTATTTGGTTCGAGCGTGTGAATTTTTGATGACCCTTGCTTTGCAAAGGGTCAAAAGAATAGAAGTCTACAATTTGTCTGCAAAATCCCAGCAGACGTGTGAAGAGGAGTTAAGGGAGTGGTGGGCGTTTAATAATGATGATTAGTATTTTGGGTTTACTAATCAGAACCCATTTTGTAATTGCTAGTATCAAGAGATACTATAAGTGATTTACTTGTACTTCCTTTATAGTATATTTTGATCCTTACATTACAAATGATGCAAAATGGAAGTACTATAATGTACATGTTGCTTGGATTAGCAATATCATCATACACATGATTCCATTATTTTTTATTTATAATAGACTCTTTAATCTTTATCCTTAACTTAAATCATTGTTCAGTGATGGATTTGCTCGGTTAGATTGAAATTTTTAATTAGGCATACCCCTTGTTTGGCAGAGGACCTTATGCATATTTATGTAGGTGAGATTTTGGAATATCTAAGTCATTGGTAAATATCTATAGGAATTCTGTTCATGTGTAGGCATGTTGGCTCTTCATTAAATTTTAAAGATACTAAATGTAGTCATTTCAACCATATGCTAGGAAAAAATTTAAAATCACAATTTCATTAATCACAACATATAAAAACTGTCCTCAACATACTAGAAACTAAAGTTATTATATATCTATCAAGTACTGAAGATTTACTAAAATTTGACTACATTTATAGTTACCTTTTATGAACTCCACGAATGAATTGACTGGTGTCAAACAATGTCCTTCTAAACACTACTCTCTACTAAGCTCACATGTCTCTTCAATTGCTATTCCATTGTGCTAATTTGTCATAAGGAATCTCTGATTTAATCATCTATGCTTGTAATATATCAATCTCATCTCTCAATTTCTATGTAACATAAATTGATGTCCTACATGAAATAAATACAAAATAACTCAACAACTTATTTCATAAATCCTATGAAACTGCAATAGATATTACAACATGCCAGAGTCCTCACATTTAAACAATTGCACTTCATTGTAGCACCATTCTTTCACATTGTAATTGTAAACATACAGCAATATCACTAACTTAATTCGAATGTGATTTAAGAGAATGAACTCCAACATATCTCATAAATAAAACTCAGACATCTACTCTCCCTATTGTCTTTATTGAATGTAACCATTTGTCATGATCAGAGCTATGTATGACTCAGTTTAACATGAATTACATAAAATGCTATGAAAACAACACCTCTAACATTCACCTTGACAGTGACTGCAGAGCTTAAACTTCCATATACAAGTACAATAATTGAGACCTTCAAATTCTGATCACTTACAAATAATTTATGATCCCTTACATGAATCCATACTATATTTATACGTGTAAATAGGAAATCTATTTCAAACATTAACATATCACAAAAGATATATCTGTACATTGTAGGAAATGCAAATCAATATTTGTAATACATTTAAATCAAGAGCATGATTCCACATGTAACACTTGATTACATACAATAAGTACAAATGCTTTAGACTCTATTGGCCTATACTGATGCTTACAACCACTTTATGTCCTCTCCCAATACTGTAAATTGAAAATTCTGTCTCATTTGATTTCACTACATCTAAGCCAAACAAATAATATTCGTCACTACATTCTCATTGCTGCATCCACTGCATCCATCTATAAATAACAATCTACAACAAACTAGTTTCAAAGCCCTAATAAAAAGATATTGGAACATATAATGCAATAAAATTAAAAAATAAAAGAAACCAACAAAAATTGAAATATTGTTGGGTTCTCATCTATCCTTTTATTACTACAGGTACCTTAGATCTTTTCCAAATAAATGAATTGAAAAATTCTTTGAGATGTACACTAATGCATATGTTACATGTATTGTTTCAAAGTGGTTCAAATTGATGTTAGACCCTATGCTAAAACTAAGGTTTTACTATAACTATATTTATACTATACATACCATGGAGAAAGAGGTATTCCTTTTCAAACCTAAAAAGGAATTTGAAAAACATAGAAACTAGTATAAAGTATATTGTATATGACATTTCAAAGATAATGTACTCAAATTTGTACAAGATAAAGCATACCATTAAGATCTTTTGTGTTCTCAAATTGCCTTAGAGTATACATCTCTACACTTGCTGCTTCCACACTTACAAGAGAAGGTTGGCAGTTGGTGGTCTTGATTGCTGAAATCGATGCCATAATCCCATGTCAACGCCTCATGTGCTTCAATTATGCGATTTGTGAAAAATGCCACATGATATATGCTCTTTCCGGTGTTCTCAATCTTCACGGGCATGTCAATGAGATTAGCATCTCTACATCTGCATAAAATCAATAAAGCGGTAATTAGTAAACTCACATAGATTAACATGCAATAATAAATGAAAAGGTAATGTTGAAGGCCAAACCTAAGATTTAGGAATCTTGCAACATTGCCATAATGTGTGGCATCCAAACATAGAGCGGTGTTGTCATTTGATCTGAATTCTGTGCTCCAATCTACATCTAGCTGTAAACTATATGAAGGACCCTCATGTACTACTAAGTTTCTAACCTCCATCTCTGCATTAGTCAATATCTCTCCATTCATCTCAAATGCATACGCACCTTTGGAGATAGACTAACCAGCTCAAATCCCCCATCCAATATGCGTAGCATGATAGACTTCTATCACATACCTCATACCCTGCTGAACCACACAATTACCACATTTCATGTGGCACTTACACTTCATACTACACTCCCTAACAAAGACCCTATCTACATTAGCACTACTATGCATGAATTGGCTCTTCAACAACCCACCTTGGGTGTATGCAAACTTGTCACATATTGCCTCTGTACATTGATAAGGCACCTCTGAAGTCAAACAATCGTCTGAACTACACAAATAGTACTCAAAAGACCCTAACCCAACATTAGATGTATGTACAAAGGCCCTGTTATGCACTGTACTACTAGTAATATATTTAAAAGGGGTCATTGGTGAATAATGATGACAAACTTGGACTACAATCGCCTCCAAGCTCCTAGTCAAATCTCCAATAAAGTATGCAGCCTGTAAGTCACACATCCAAGCAAACCACGTCAAAATGTAGGAAATTTCAACCAACATAGCTGAATATTGTTAAACTGTCTCTGTTACAGTAGCCTTGACTATGTAGGCAAATTACATGATTTAACTAACTACAACACACCTAGCTACTTGACAGTAACCAACACTACAAATCCGCATAAATGTACTAACCAAAGCTATAACTTCAAATCAAAAATTTGAGCAATCTCTATAAACAGCTTTAAAAAACTAAAAAATTACTATGACCGCCTAAGCCTCCTTGATGGAGCTTTTTCTACCTGCTGAGACATCAACAGATTCCCTTGTTGTGACCTTGTATTCCTCCTGCCTGGAGGTGAAAAGATTTTGGTGGGATCCTCAACGTGGGTCTGCGACTCACCACCGTCATCTCCTACCACATCTGCTACGTTGCCCAATTCTGTAATGGAATTCGGCTCTGAACTACACAAATTCTCTACAAGTGCTGAGGCACCTTCTTCTTCCACCAACGGCTTCTTCTTCTTCCTCCCCTCCTTACTGTCTTTCTTTGTTGTCTTCTTTGGCAAGGATACTTTTGGGGCTCTTTCATGCAGCTGCTTCTTACATTCTGCTCATGCAAGCTTATGTTCCTTGAATACTACACTGAACCCCATGACCTCATGATATGTGTCATCCTCCCCAACTTGTTTGACACCCCCATCCTTTCTCTCACCAATCAATACCTCATCAGAATCCATGACCACCCGATTACCTACTTCAACAAAATCCCTTCTTTCAACAACAACTTCCTCAAGGACGCCTTTACCCTCCCAATAAACACCTTTGTACTCACATTTTGTTTCCCAATTAGTTCCTCACCCTCTCCACTGACCATCTTTATAGTCTTCGGCTCTTGAATTGTGACCGCATTGGTGATGGGATCATTAAAAAGGGGATTCGCTGCTTTGGGTACCACCTCACAAGTGTTTGCTCCTTCTCCCACCGGCAATTGCTTAGCATCATCTCCACTGTCTGCTTGCATCCCTATCATAGCATCTCCTTGAACTACTCCCAAAACCTAAGTTGCGGGTTCAACCAGCACTTTCTCTTCATTTTTTGATAACCCCAAATATTTTGCAATCAGATTCTCTAGAGTAATCTTTGCTTTTAATGTCTGGTTGTCAAACAGCAAACACATCAGGACATGATACACAATACACACATCAAAAAGCACATAGAGAATTTGCATGAATTGATAAAAAGTATATTTCACAACTATCCAAAGTGTTTCACCATACCTTTGCATCATCTTCTTCTTGACCAAATTGCAATTCACCTGTATCGCCATCCGTGCTCTTCATTTCACTCTCACAACTTGATGCTATTGTATCAAAGCTAGATGGCAAGTTAGACACCATCACTGCAAGGTCGTGCTTGCTTGATTTTGATGCGGATTTGAATTCCGCCTTAGAATGGATGTCAATTTGGGACATTGGCCTTTGAGCTTTTTTCTTCTTTTTTCTTGCAATTAGCTTTGAAGCAAGACTATCAACTTCAAGTCAAGCTCTCTACTTATTACGCACTAGATTGGAGACATCGTGTAGTTCAATGTCAGTCCTTGCAGCTTTGGAAAATCCAATGCCTCTCCAATTAGTGTGTTTTGGTGAACACACGGCATGACTTGTGGCTCCCTTCGTGAAATTTGCAGGAGAATTTGGAGGATGGGCAATTCTGGCCTGCAACTCTAGAACAATATATGTGTTGTGTTGAAATGCTAAAATAAAATTCCTTCACCTATAGAAATCATTATATTGTCAGTCTTGAACAGCAAATGATAATAGAATGTCCAAAACATTAGTATTAGTAGAACCTCATTTTTAATAACAAATGTAGTGTATAACATATAATTCATATAAAATCAATATAATTATAGTGTACCATAATTAAAGTTTGGGATTTGTAAGTAATGTTTAGTACAATAAGATAACAATTATTATTTTATTAAGAACAAAACGATCTACTCCATAAATTCAGCAAATGAAATCTTGTATATGTTGTAATGCAATTGGTACATTTTATACATTTTGGTACTTCTAAGTACTATCAGTACTAATCAAATACCTGAATGTGTACACTGAGAAATTTGATGTACAAAAATATTAAAATGTTTACAAAAAGTATGTTAAGATATTAAGTACAATAACATGCAAAAAATTATTTCTAGAAGTACCATATAAAAATAAGTAGAAGTACCCAAAAGGACTTTTTGGAATTATGACATGTATATAAGTACAATAGCAGTGAGACCATATACTTTTATATATATTAGTAAGATTTTAGTGTATCAATGAAGGTTCAAAACTATGTAAGTACTTCTAAAAAACAAGGTAAGTACTAATGATTGTAATATAGGCACATATTAAGTACTAACAAGCATTTTACTATTGTGTGATAATTATTTAAAACCTTGATTAAGTATAACTAAACAAACGAGTAGTATTTGTACCTCATGTACACATATAAAGAGTACAATAGTTCAATCTAAAGTGGTTCTAGAAACAAAATAGTACAAAAAGCAGACTTGATTTGATCCTGTAATTATTATAATGTAAGTATTGTTATATCTACTCCAATTGCAAACCCTTACATACATGGTACGTATATCACATTGTGCAAAACTTGTTTAATCTCACAGAGATTGTTCTTAACATGACATGTAAAGAACAATTTCATGGGTGAGTTCAAAATGAACAATGCGGTCCAATGTCTTGTGCTGCAAGGAGTACATGCAACTCTGAAGTGAATACTATAAATATATACAATATATAAAAAGTTGACTTTGATTGAAGGAAGAAAAAACTTACCATTGTTTGGGCATTTACCCTTTGCCAAATCTAGGCAATCTTTGAGGACTCTTCTCCTCTTGTCAGGAAGCCCCAGCATCATTGATGCCTCCACCATACTTGAACTAGTCTCCCCCCAGCCATAACTCTGATGCCATTTTGGGTGTGGTGTAGAATTGCAACCCATAATCGTGCATTTATTACAACTACCAAAAACAATTGATGCACAAAATGGGTGATACAAATGATTACGTGAAGAAATAACTATATCAAAATGAGGGAAAGGGAAGGAACATAGCAAACACACTCTCAAAAACAAGTCATCATGCTTGCTAAAATAATTCACCTCCATGATATGTTCTTCAATGGGGCATACACCATGGGTTTGGGGTAGAAAGATGCACCTAGTTTTCTTGTCTTTAACAACCAAGACTGGGAAACCAGCGCATCAAACTCTAGTCGGCGACATTGAAGTTTTGTTGCAAATGTGGCCGTGGATGTCAATGCCCCTTCCAACTCAAGGTTCACCTCCTTGAAGTGCTCCTCTTCAGATGCAAGCTGTTCTTGCAACATCTTGATTTTGATTAGTTCGCGTTTGAGATTTCCCCCAGCATTGCAAAGCTCCATGATCAAATGTGTCTTCATGTCAAATTGTTCTTGAAAGTGCCAATGAGGCACTCAGTATCTCTCTTCTTCAATTGCAATTTCTACATGCTAGATTCAGCCTTCGTTTGTTGAATCTTTAGGACCTCCCCTTCCATGTGAACCACACTCATGAGGGATTCTACCTCCGCTTGCAACTTTGGTAAGTTAACCTTGGTTACATTTGGAGGTCTACATTCAAGTCTCCACAATTGACAAACACTCTAGACTCCCCTCCATTCTCCCCGAGCTTGGATCTGGAAAGTGCTGGCACCCTCCCAGCAGTGAATCCCAAACCGCTACCTCCACCTTCCTCCATCTTCACACCTTGCTCTAGTTTGATGGACCTCCAATCCATCCCTTGCATAGCCACAAGTTTTTTAGTAGACTGCAGTGAACTTTTTAGAGTTTGGAGTTTCTTCATATCATGCTCAAATTGATGCCTTTGCCGCTTGTTTGTTTCTTCTCTGAACTTGCACCGGTTCACGTCTTCCTCCCCCTTCTTGAATTCCATTACCACCCCCTTGACAAAGTGTATTTTAAGCAACATAGGAACCTCTGAGGGGCTGCGCTAGTAAATGATGGGATGCAGATGTTTTATGCAATCCCTCAATTTTGAGTGGCTACACTGCTGCCAGTAAAAGCCGTTTTGCCCTCCTTCTCCGGATGGCTCTCCAAAGTACTTTCTTACCACCTTTGTTGGTGCAAAAGCCTTCCGATATCAATGAGGATTTTCTCCTCCAGAGTTGATGAGGCCATACTCCATGGCAAAATCCTGTTGACTAAGTTTTCTAGGAGGTGGCTTCAAATTAGAAATTGGATGTCCACATCCTCCGCAATTTGGTAGATCTTGGGCTTTCTCCCCTTCAATGACGCTTTCTTCCTTGTGCTCATATTTCCTTCTTTGCCGCAATCTGGTTCCTCTTCAATATGATCGCTCTCCTCGTTGCGTAGATCTTCCACCAACTTTTGCCATCTGTGTTCTTTGTTGTTGGCAGTAGGGGCCTCCATCTTCTCTTGAGCACTAGCAAGTTTCCCCGTACTCGCTTTCTCAGAGAGCTTTTTTGCATCCTCTCTCCCTTTGCGTACAATATCTTGATTTTTCAATGACACTAACCTCCTCTTACTGGAGTTGCCTACACCCAAACGCTTTCCAATTGAATCCTTCATTACCTGTGCCTCTAATTCTCAAACCAATGCAAAACCCCAAAATATTTAAAACTATGAACTTAACATATAATGTTGACTCCATTGCAAGCACAGATTTCATGTTGATGGATCTTAAAGAACTATGTAATGTGCATCTATTTTTAGATTTGTACAGCAAACTAGAAACAAACAAACAAAAAATAAGAGATTGTGAATAAGGTAACTTTAGCTTTTTGTAGGCCTAAAGCGTTAAACGTTGTGTAGAAAACAACAACATACCATTTATTCCCGGATTATAGATCTTGCAATGATACAATCATAGCTTCTCTAGAGATTTCTATCGTACATCACTGTAAAAAGCAAAGGAATATTAAAATTACACATTGCAAACAGTGTACAAAACAATTAGAAGACAACGAGGTTTTTTGGAATCTTATCAGAGATTGCAATTGGAGCAATGCAAAATGCTTAGACTTGATCACAACAAAAAGCAAATGATCCTCTCAGCCTTGCAGGTGATTGTAGCGGGTACGAGACTCCAAAAGACTAAAAGATAGCACTGTGTGCACAAAACCCCAAACACTAAGAACTCATCTAGTATAAGTTCTGTCAAGCAGATTCATGCCAATGGCTGAAAAGTAAATGTAATTGCGTTGAATTGGAACTTGGTTGCTGAGAGAAACTCAGAGCTCTCAAGCAAAGTCACAATAGGTCACCTGGCCGGCGCTTGAAAAATACTGCGCTTTCAAAAGCAAATTCTTGCAACAGAGATTCTATTGTAAGATTTCGACTTTGACACACTCCGCAAATTCAGGAAGACCGGGGAAAATTTTGAAAACTAGATGCGCTGCAATGGTGCGAGACGACGATGGACTGTAGATAGTGCGGGAACATCTGCAACCGGTAGTCACCGGTTGCCAAGCCAATGTCTTTAGAAAGTAACCTTTGATCACCAGTTACAAAATCAGTGTCTCAGAAACTTACCTATGGTCACTGGTTACCATCCCCTTCAGCACATAGACGTAATGCTCACAACTTTCAATATTATGTTAATGAGAGGAGAAGATAGGGTTGTATGTAAATGATGGTTCTTGTTTAAGACAAGTCCTTGTAGGTTATACAAAAAAAATCAATTCTTTCAATGATTTAGTCCCATCAAATGCGTGTGGACCTTGTTTATCAATACTAATGCTTTGTAGTTCACTTAGATCAATTTTTGCAATTGCTCATTATAATCAACCACATTTCTCTAATAACTTTACTTTGCGCAGTTTTGTTCTTCTATAATCAATGTCCTCTTTGAAATGAATGAGAAGTTTTAACCAGTAATGATTTTTGGAAATCTTATTCCTTATATCTAAAGGCTATCTAGAAATGGCTTTTTTGTTTTATGGTGCTATCTCTAAAGCAAACTATTAAAAGTATTGATTCACGCTCATTGATGGGTTTTTTCAAATTGATAGTTTACCTCTATGTTCAGCCACTGTTGTCTTGATGTTATTATTTTTCAAGTGTATTTTAAAATTTTATAAATTATAATTGAATATTATATGAAATTTATTATATGTTGTATAAATTGCAAGATGTGGTGGTATAGATCATTTTGAATTGATTTGAAAATGTAAGGAACAAGAGAATAGTATACATGTGTATATGCAATTCTAAATCACGTAAATTGAGTTATGTCAAAGATTGCTTCACTTCATACAATTTTGATGATATTCAAGCATTTCTGGTGATGAATCAAAATGTTGATTAGACTCTTGAAAATAGATGTAATATTTGAATTTGGACAATAAATAAAATGTTTTGCATAAATTTATTTTAATGAAAAACCACAAACATAATGTGCATGGTACAAAATGATTCACATAACATGTGTTATGTTTGTAAAATCACAACAATATCCTAAATCGTAAAGTTTAATGAGACTGTACATTTAATGAGAATGAGTAACGTAATTGCACATGGACTGGACATTTTAAGGATTTCAACCTCTCTCATAGTTTTTTATATAATGTCTTAACTACTACTAATGAGGAAGTTTGATTCAATTGTATGTAAGTTATGTGTGTATCAATTGTTCATTCTAGTAGAATTTTATGTGAAATATTCATCAAGACCTAAATATCAAATAATTAAAAATTTACAACCATTCAGATATAGTTTGTTACATCTCTACATTGTTTTTTTCCACTACGTAATTGCACTTGTAAAGCTAATGCAATGTGCTAATTTTAGTGCTTCATGAATCTTTTATGATATTTTCCTCGATTGCTTTAAGATTTATGATTTGAAGTGTAACACATGTAAATGAACAAAGTGAGAAAAACGTATGAAGAACCTAGGAATATGACCATTGTACCCAAACATCTATTATATGATTTGTTGACTCAACAAGAAGTTTCAAAATAAGAATGTTCAACCTAAACCTAGAGAATAATTGAGCATTTATGTTGTGACAAATGAATTACTTGAATGGTTATTTGAATTAAATTATTGTGATATGCCCTAGTTTACTAAATTGTAAGGCCTACACCAACCCAATTGAAATATTAGGGTGTTTCAATTTCAACAAATGATTTCTACGTTTTAATAAAATGTAAAATTTAATATTCCATAGTCATTGCCTATAAATGTGTAGGTCCTACACATTTAAGAGGTAATAATGTACATTAAACAAAAAAATTGGTGAAGTTACATTTATGTAGACTTTCAAGATTTTAAATCTTGAATGTCTAGTACACTAGTTTTTGGTAAAAAAATTTGGGTCACTAACATAATTATTTTTTAATGTCCTGAAAATATTTTTTGAAGACCAAAAACCAGTGTACTTCCAAACCTAATTTGAATCAAGTGAATCCAAATTATAATTTTGGCAAGGATAATTCTCCAAAAGTAACATTTCAGTAGTTGCTAGTGTTATAAAATTCATTCCTTTTGGAAACTAATGATTTTCTCTATTTCAAAGATATTGTAATATTGTGTTTTATAGTTGGTTATTGATTTTATTCAAGGCATTAAAATTCAAGGTACAAAACACAAAAGTATTACTACATGAGATACGAAATTAATTCATTTTGATTGCAACATATTGGTTTAACCTTGAGAACATTATATTCCATTTAAGTGTACATTTGTTTATTTATTCTAAATAGAATAAAGTGAAAGCAAAAAGATATGTCTATATGTAGTACACAGTGGAGTTTGCAAGTGTACTTTTAATCAAGCCCCAAATTTGTCAACGTCTTAAAATAGTCAATACAATTGAGTTGATTTTTAATTGCCACCCAAACCTTACGTCTAAGAATACTATTGTGAATTTGTATTTTTGAAAAACTAGCTTTTAAACTAATAGAGAAGGTAGAAACCCTAAATTGCTCCGTATATAAAGAGAATTGATATATAAACATCTAGGGTTTCATATGTATGCACCCCCCTCTCTTATTTCATACTTTTACCATCAAATACTTTAATTTGAAAATTTAGAATTCAGCTTTGGACTCATAGTCCTTGATTTAGTCTATAACTATAAGGAAGTTAGAATTGAATAACAGCAATGAAAAAGCTTTGTAGATATGGTGCAAAGTGTTTCTCTTAATTTTTTTCTAAAAAAATGAGCTTTTCCATTGGATGTTGTTGAGTTATAGCTTCATGTAAGGTTCCATCTTCTAAATCATTGGCTCTTAGTCCAAATCTAAATTAAAATTTTTTCAAATTAAAATTTTTGATAGTGAAATTTTGAAACCAGAAGGGGCGTGCATATCCTAAACCCTAAGTTAATCATATCAAATCGCTATATTATATGCCATGTTTTTTCTTGTGATTGTTAGAAGTCATAAAAAAGAATTGTGCTTCATAGGTATTTATTCGTCTAAATACTTGTGAATATTTCATGAGAAGGTTTTAATTAGTCTATTCTTAATGATCTCATATAATATTATATAATACTAACACACATTGAATTGTCCTAAAGAAATTCATAATAATAATAAGACTATTAAAAAACTATCTTGAATTGCTAACTAAATCCATAATACATGGTATTTAGTTTAATATAAAATCAGTTGATTAGTTACCATATAACCAAACCCCTAGATGTTTAAAGAACATTGGTCAAATGTAATATATGGTATTGTATTAAAAGTGGCCGTAAAAATATCATTCAAAATTTCAATACAATTTGTAATCTTTAAAGTATGTTTAGTTAAAAATACATTAAAGACAAGACAATGTTGACCACAATCACAATGATGTAAGTTGACCATTTCCCACTAATTCTTGCATTACCATATCTTATAAAAAATATTTGTTATATTGTTTGAAGCCATAAAATCGCCGTAAATCCCTATATGTTGGGATACTCAAATAATACAACTATGCATCTTCACTTAACCCTTTGAAGTCCAATAGACATTAGAAAATCTCCCATAAAACTGGGTCAACTCAATTTTGACAATATAATCTCATTGCACGTTTGTGAAACCAAATCCAATCAAGCCTAGCATGATGGAGATGATTTCCAATAACAATTCATATGGTCTAATCTTGTGGATCATATTTTTCAATCTAGAGGGACACTTAGATTGCATAAAAGTCAAGCTTTTTTTGTTTCAACTCTGAGGCCTTCGGTGTTAATTGTAGAACTTCAAACTCACATACAATATATTGTAAGCCGTATTGTTTTCCTAAAAAAAGATTATATTTCAATATATTTCATTATCTTAAGAACTTTTAGTTGTGTATATGAAAATTAAATGATATTAAAAATATCCAAAATAAAATAATTATATGACAAGATTCAATGTTGCTTATACATATCAAATTATACTGCACTAATCAATTATAAACAAAGATATAATAATTATAACCTAGACCTATAATTTTTTCTTTTGAATTCTATATACAATTTCATCAAATGTGTAAAGTAACAAATTTTCATCCCAAACTTATCCAAGATAATGTTATAATCCTAAAAATTCCATAGCTAAACCCCAAATACCTAATTGTAGATGTTACTTTGTTGATGATTTTCATACAAATAAATGAAAGATGAAATGGCAAGAATCACACATTGGATCCCATTCTTTTTTTCAAAAGCAGATTTTGTAAAGCTTGCAAAAAGGGTAGCACAACGTGGCTAGCCACTTTATTCCAACCAAATTCAGTATACGCCACATATGCATAATACACGTGTTGCAATTTCCAACGAGACGCCTGCAAACCATTGGTGGATTTACATTCCCAATCGTCAACCATAGGATTAAAATCCAATGCATCTAATTCCAAAGCACTAGTTCTGAAATACAAAAATGAACAAATTTGTACTTTTTTTATGTTTTTGTACAATCAAGATTTGCCAAAAGTGGTACACCTCTAGTGTACTTCCACCCAAATAGGCAAACTATAATTGTGGGGAACAGAGTGCATAATCAAAGTGCCACCTTTGACTTTGACTAGGAAGCAATCAATGTTCCAAAGGCTAATGTTGTATTCTCAAATGCACACACATGAATGTTTACAGGAGCAAGTGGAAGGGAGCCTATGTCAAGCAAACATATTGCAGCAATTGAAATGGTCAAAATACTAGTAGACCAGATAGCCGCTATGGAAGAAAAGCAAAGGAGCTCTAAAATCAGTAGGATAATCACAGCAAAGAATACTGGATGCAGCTTCATTTCTAGACATGTAAAGGAAGCACTGGTTATGGGAACTGTACAACAGGTTCTAGAAGAGGGTGTTATATCAATTGAAGTGGAAGTGCAATCTGCAGTACAAGTTCAACAAACCAAGAGTACGGAAGAGTGTTAGTTGAATTCAAAAACCATGCCTTAAAATATAATTATAGGGGATCCAATCCACCTGCAGGTATGTGTAAATGTGAGGCAATTTGAATTCTTGATTCCCTTCACTAAGATCTTCATATTGTTGTACTTCAAAGTTATGATGCTTCATTGTGTAATTGTTTGCACATAATGAAGAGTACTAATCAATGCAAATTTTTGTAATAAATTGATCTTTGTATAGATAGTACTATGTAATAAATGTGGAGTCAAAGAATTATGAAGGTATCATTGAAGACATTCATTGCAGTTTAAAGAGAAGCAAGAATAAGAAAGCATTTCTATTTATTGATTTGTTGTATGAGAAGGTATTGTTTTTGTAAAGGTTATATTGAACTGATGGAACACATTTCCCGTTGCAGCCTAGAGAGCCCATGATGGAGTAAGAGCACAATGTATGTGGCACAGTATGATATCAAGAAATTGGAACAAGAATTTTGGATATGCAAAATGGAATGGCGAGTGCTCTTTGCTTTGAATTTTCAATGAAAGTGTTAGCACTGTTGTACGAGTATGCTAGTATTGAATGATTGAAATTTTACAAATTGAGACACAACCGAGAATGACTCTTGTTACAAGTCCTCCCATGCAAGTGATGTATTCATATGTCCATAAACAATATTTACTAAATTTAAAACTTGTATGAAGATGTTATGTTAAATTTTCAATGCCATTACACGTTCAACCTAGATCTAGAATTGAAAGCTAGTATTTTAAATCTGTAAGGAACAAGTGGAAATGTTGCTTCCACAAATAAAAAATGGGTCCTAAATGACTAAGTGACAATGACTGCAATGACTATACAACAACTACAAAATGACTGTAAAATGAATGTAAAATGACTATACAGTCATGATTTAGTCATTGTCACTTAGTCATTTAGGACCTGTTTTTTTACCTATGTTCATAGGCCCAAATGACCAAAATCATGGTGCTAGCAAGGTTGTTTGACACAGGGGAAGGCAACACAAGAGTCCAAAGTCTACTTGATATCTGAGTATGCCAAAGAAGGATATTTTGCTTGATCATGCAGTAAGAGTAAGAAGTGGGAGTTAACAGGTAGACCGTATGGTTATGTCTCATAGCAGGGCGTTGAAGACTGGTACTATGTGAACCACAGATTTGAAAAGTGGATGGCTCTTGGCACATAATTGTTTAGATATCAGTTTTTTAGAGGTCCACAACACATATTTATAGTATGAAGGCTTTATTTGCTGTTTTACATTTTCAAAAATTGTTCCTAAAGTAAGTTCTACAATGCTTTAGTTTACCAAAGGCAATGGCTTTAGATTGTACTAGAAATACAGCTACATTCATATTAATGAAAGTTTACTTTACACTGATGGAAATTTGGCACGTGGTACTAATTTCCATGTCAATGGATGAGATACTTGAGAAAAACTACAATGGATGTAATTGCCAAGATGAAAAGATACAAATGTCCCGTGTTCACATAACCACTTGTTCCTAAATTAACTATGGATGTATTTCACATGTAGTTGAAAACAACCATGCTATTTTTGTATGAGGCATGATGTGAAATCCTTAATTTTAGCTGCCCTTGGAAAGCCTGCAGAGTCGCAGTTATTTAAGTAAATATCCTTGTATTTTTAGAAAGAAATTGGATTTGGAAAAAAATTTAACCAAAGCTCAATTCATGCACTGAGAAGTAATGACGTGTACCATAAAAATACTTTGGGTAAAGTCAAAGTAAAAGACCAGAAGGCTAGATGGTAACTCACCTAACCAACAAATAATTGACAATTATTTGTCAACTAGGTGTTTGAATTAGGGTGCTCTAAATGACAGCTCAAATGACAATTTCCTGTCAAATTTTTGTAGATTTGGCCCCTTCTCCTCCCGTAGTGCTATGCCTGATAAAGAACATTAAAAATATGTAATTTTTTAAAGTCACAAAAGCATGCACATATACTTGTTTGGTGCACATATGGTCAAAATTGTTAAAATGTTAATAATTCAATTTAGAAAGCTATTACAAATTAAAAGTAAAAAAAAAGTCATGATTAAGACATTTGGGTTCGAATCACTTTAATGGTGTGAAAAAAATCAAGAAAATCCTTTTGATGGAAGGAACACTTTCTAGACAAATATCTTATTGTAAGGAAAGTTTAAAAAAATGTCTCATGACTTGCAAGTTCAATTTTTTCACTAAACAAAAATTATCAAGACTCACTAGTCAAGTCGCTAGTGCAAGTGAAATATTGGTCTTGTCCAGAGGTCTAACAGCCCCTTTTAGGGGTACCCTGATTGTGCCATCACCCACTTTATGTAGAAGAGTCAAAATTGTTTAAAAATTGCTGTTGATTTGAGAAATTTCAATTTTCTGAAAATTTGATGTCTTTGCGGATTATTTTTGTCATACTTTTCATAATGCATTGGAATAAATCAGGCGTACTATGCAATACTAAATGCCAGGAACAACAAACAGTGAAGATGGTTGAAATATGACGTGTGTGTACACAGAGAGTCGGTGTTTGGAAGAGTTTATACATACCTCCATGAGCAAGAACACGTTGTTTTAAAAAAAGAAGTTTATATGGTACATAGAGATGTGAACAACTACCGGCTTGAAGAATTACAAGTTTTGTTACCACAATTAGGGGAGCTCACTTAATTGAAGCAACAAATTTGTGTCATTTTCTTGGACCTATTGGTTGTCTAGAGTGTAGTCCTAGGTAAGCCTATAGAAAATAATAATTGTCTCTTCTACTCCTCTAAAATGGTCGGATTTTGCCTGAGCTTCTCAGTTTGGAAATTCTCAAAGTCAACTAGGACCTTAAAGTCTTAAACCGTAAATAAATGCCAATACTCCCACTACATTGACTGTGATGCAATAAATGTGATGTGAAATTCATCTTTTGAAGTATGCAAAATGTAAAGTTTGTAGTGATTGTTTGAGATTGGGTTGTTTCCTCCATTTAAAAATTATTTTGGAAGATGCAAATGCTCTGTAGAGCATTGCATTTAACAAGTAGTACATAACCACAAGAAATTACGTCTGCAAGGAATGAGGAGAATGTGGAAAATACTATGACAAGGAAGGAAGATCATAATTGAGTTATGGTTGTCATCTCTAGACTATTGTAGTTTTAATAGTGCTGTTGTTGAAGACTAGGATACTTATTTGATGTATTGTGCACTCAAAAATGTCCAAATGCTACTTGCACTTCTCCATTTGCCATTATATGTTTAAACATATTAGCTACGTGTTTCTTTGTTGCCATCAATTATAATATCAAAGGTGGATTTTGAAATGTAATTGTTATATAAAAGTTAATTTTGGCATGGAAAGCATTCATTACACACATGTTATTTGAGAAATAACTTTGCACTCACAATGATATTAGTTCAAACTTTGTCTTTCCTACTTAATTATTTTATGAAGTTAGCGTAGAAGTGATTGACTTTGTGACTTGAAGT
The DNA here is from genome assembly GCA_963920765.1 of Ulota crispa. Classification (NCBI taxonomy): domain Eukaryota; kingdom Viridiplantae; phylum Streptophyta; class Bryopsida; order Orthotrichales; family Orthotrichaceae; genus Ulota; species Ulota crispa. The sequence goes on along the minus strand of OY987252.1, from coordinate 2,924,133 downwards.
AGGTTCTCAGTGTGGAAGCTGCAAATCATGTGTAATATACCATCATGAGAAAGAACATGTTCTTATCAAATCTAGCCTTGGCATAGTGTGTGTACCAGGTTCCAGTGGAGGAAGAGGCCACTTGCCACCAATATTTGAATGAGGACTAACAGAGTTGAGAGTAACAAATTTGTAGCCAAATTGTCCATGGATGGATGTACGTAATAGGCATGCCAAGTCTAAAAAGAGGTTATTGTGTAGGTAATGACTTAGAATTTCTCTCCTTGTGTCAAAACTTTATGTATTTGATAATAGATAATGTTATCAAGAAGGTGTAAAGTGCAAGCTTCTTTATTCTTTAAGTGTTCCATATGCTATTTTATGTTTTTCAAGTTTCACATGTGAGGGGCATCCTTGAATTATGAGGCATTCTTTGGAAAATGGTGTGCATGACCAAGCTTTGCAAGTATGGTAGGTGAATGAGAGGACTAGTGCCTGCGTTTCTTTGTGATTAAGGTATGTACACCCATAACCAACAAACTAAGGGTAAGGGTCCTTTCAAAGGTTGAACAAGCTTGAATTCTTTTTGTAGGTTAGGAAGTGGAAATAAAAAAAATGGTTTTGTTAAAAAGCTTGCATGCATAATCATGTATTTGTGTTATTTATTCAAAGTGGAAAATTGTCGTTAACCCATGCATGTGTATAGAATGACCTGAAATAGGGTATCAGAGGGCCTGTTACTACCGTCAAATCTTCCAAGACCAATTGAAATAGTTACTAGATAAGTGACTGTGGATACAAAAAACCCAAGCTTGGGGTAATGAAAAATTTCCTTATAGTGCTACTGAAATATCTGCAAGAATCCTAAAGGCCTTCATGTGGGCAGCAAAAGCCAGTGTACAGGGGACGGACCCACAATGCATATGGCACCCTACATAATTGCAGCATGCACCCACAACCAAGCACAATAGGCGTGTTAGTGGCTAATGTTGGCCTCTTTACTAGCTGTGGCCCTGAATTTCATTTTTTAAACTTAGAGCTTGCCAGTCACGCGATTTTGAGGAGCAATTTGGTGGAGTATGGGGACCAACTGCATCAATACAGGTGGCTGGTTTGGATATTCCAACCTCTTCATGAATCTGTTGGAGCGTCAGAGGAGGACATTGCCCCTGGAAGTATCCATTTTGGAAAGTTAGCGTGTCCCACCATAGCCGCTGCCGAGCCCCAGCTCGAGCATAGAAGTGTCATTGTAGGCCCAAGCAGATGTGTTGTGTTGTTGCCGAGATGTAGCCTCCAAGCGTACTTGTGCTCTCTCGGCTGTCTTCCAAAGTCGCTCTTGCTCACGCTCTTCTTTCTTCTTCTAGGCTTCTAGACAACGCACGGTCCTCTCAACCTCCTTTCTCACCTTATCTTGTTGTTTACTACAAGAAAAAGGGCCATTTTTGACTAAGGATTTTGAATACCAAAACACTAAGACAACTACACTTTTGTGACTAGTATTTATGACCACATGTAGTCATAAATAGTTTACTCTATGACTATGTGTAGTCATAAATTAAATTATTTATGACAAAATGAAATTATTCAATCATAAATTAATTATTTATGACTACATGTGGTCACAAATATCAGTCACAAAAGTGTAGTCATCTTAGTCTTTTTTGTAGTCAAAACCCTTAGTCAAAAATGGCCCTTTTTCTTATAGTGTGTTGTTGGATTTTTTTTTGCTTTGCTTGGACTTTACGCTCTTCCCTCTCTTTTATCACCTCCTCCTTTTGTGTAGCTTTAGTGGTCATGGTGGTGATATATTTGTCAAATGTCATCATGACTGATTTGCTATAATCAATGAGCGGCTCTGCAAGTCTTGCTAGTTGTTGGACTTGTGGCAATGGAAATAAATTTGGAGGAGTAGCCTTAGCATTGTCTTCTCCATCAGATCCCTGTTCATGCCGGATGCTGAGGACTTGGACCTGCAATCTACGTAGAATTGTTGTTCCAACATTGGATCTTGAGTCTCAAGGATGCAATCCCCTCCCTCAAAAGTTGATGCATGGTTAGGGTGTGCAAGTGCTGTGATAGACAAGGTTGCTCTTGCAAAGGTGGACAATAAGGCTCTGGGGGTCAACAAAGCTGCAATGACCGTCGACGATGTTGCTCCAATGGTCGTTGAAAAAGCCCCAGCACTTGTTGGACACCCCATTCTAGTTGTCAGGCTCGTTGATGCAGCCAAGCTACTTTGTTGTGCTGTTCAATTCCTTGTAGAAAAAGCTGGTGGTATGAAAATTGACTCCAAAGGTTTGTCCTCTTCTTCCTCGTTGGTGTTGGCGTCTACATAGCAAGTGCTAGGCGGAGTGCACCTCTCCATAGCCTCAAGACTGAGTGGCCAAATCCTTGTGCAGCTAAATCCCTTAATGATCTTTGCCATTGTCAATGCATTTTTCATTCCCAATGACACCCAATGTGCAAGATCTTCCTTTCTAGCAACAATTCCTTTATTTTCTATAATCCATTTGTCTCTGTATGCCTAAAATTCACTTTTGAAAGCTTTAAAAATTGTATTGTCTAAGGGCTGTAAAAGATGGCTAGTGTGGCTTGGCAAAGAAATGATGTCCAAACCTTCTGAATTGGCTTTCTCAACTACTTCAAGAGTAACATGTGACCCATGACCATCAAGAATGAGTAGGTGTCAATTTTCTAGTGACATTCCATACCTGTCCTTAAAAATATTGAGAAGTATGTTATCCAAGCAAAGAAAAGCAATGATGTCATCTAGCAGTTTTGCTGCATGGCCATGCATGACTGACGCTCACATTTCACTATATAGTTCCTAAACTTTCTCTTCCCTTTGAAAATGTGAAAGTTAAGGATGTGCTCACTTGCTACGTTTATGCATGATAAGATTGTCAAACGTTTGCTGTTCCTGCGTACCACTGTATGAACTGATTTGGTGCCCTTCTCTGCAAAAACAAGTGACCCCCCTCCATTCCTGCCTACCTATGCGCCTAATTCATCTGCATTCTAGATTTGACAGGGGTGGTATCCTTGCTGGTCATATGCTTCCTTCAGTTTGTCATATAAAGAGGTCACGCTGACAGAACTCAATCCCATTGATCGCCCCTCATCCAGCCCTTGTGCAAATTGCAAAGTAAGATTTTGATGGCGATTTTTGAACCATCTCATCCAGCCATGGCTAGGGATGCCATCCTTAAAAGGTGTCCACCGCTCCTATATCATCTTTGCCACCTTCTTCTTCAACTCCCAAATAGATACTGGATGAGCATGATCCGCCATGTCAATCATCCATTTGACCAAAGCCAACTCTTCTTCAACAGTGAGAACCTCCTGCCTTCCTTTTGTCTGTTGCAACAAGTTTCCATGCAAGTGATCATGCAAAGATGATGTTGGAATTTTAAAATGTCTGCTGGCTACTGCTAACGTGCTACCGTTATCTACTGCAGCAATAGCTCCCGCTAGTTGCTTGTCACTCCATGTGCCTATGCGATGCCTTCGCAACAATTGACTTTTGCTCGGTGCAGGGAGACTACCGTTGAACATCATTGGTACAACTCTGTTGTCAGTGCACTAGGGTACTCTACCTTCATCTAGAACCACAGGAAGCCAATGATTATCAATGTTGATACTGGAGTTGTCACGGCCAGTGTAGCCGTGCCAATTTGGGAAGTCAAAGCCTTGATGCTGGCTGGTCCATTGGTTTGCCAACCCGGTCCTTGATCAATGAAGACCTTAATCCTCATGGTCTCTATAGTTCCAATACTGCTCGCTCCAGTGACCAGGAGGACCGCCTCCAGATTGGGGAAGGCCCTCTTCCCGCTCAATAAAGTCTAGATGCTGATTCACTTGTACTTGAGCTCGTTCACGTCTAGATTGATGCTTGCCTTGGCCTTCACGGTCACTGTATTCTCCATATCCATGAAACCAATGATTGGTCAATCTGCCTCCTGGCTAGTGCAAGCCCCTTTGAAGCTGATGTCACAATGTTGCAGTGGTTCGGTCCTTGGATTCACCTATTGAATACCTGTAAATTATGATTGTCATGAATGTAGTTGTTGTCTTGCATTTGATTGATGACTTCCAAAGCCACCAACCTTGTCCACCAAAACCGCCATCTTCAGCACATTTCAATGTCACCACATAGTAGAAAAAATAATTTAAACCGTCATTAATGAATTTCACATCCAAGGAAAACATTCCCTTATTACACCACTGATTGCACCAATCACTGTCAATTTTTTGTATTTGTTGCACTTGGGTACAAGTAACAGAAAATTTGGGCGTAAGTATAGCGCATGCCCATGGAGACACCCACGCTTATAGGGACATCCTTGCCTATGGGTGAACATACCTTAAACTATTTCTTTGAATGCAAGAAGGAAAAAGGTGCCATTTGATGTCTATAAATCTACAATATGTTGGTGATGTATGAGTTTTAAAATCTAGAGCCTCCATTTTTGGACCCATTTCTTTGGCTTTTGTAGAAATTCATCATTTTGAAAAACGTGGAGTTTTTGGTAAGGTCCATACAATATTATCAAGAAGCAATTGTGAATTTCTGGGCATGTCTACAACTTGAGGGCTTTTGGAGATCACAAAAAAACATTGAACGTATGGATTTCATTCAGTAATCAATCATCGATGAATTTTTTTAGTGAAGTATGCAATATAGCCTTTGACAACCTGTACGAGGTTGTTATGGCTTGTTCACTATTGTGCCTTGAGGAAGCTCTGCTAGGATGGTGATGGTTTCTTTAATTTCACACTACCTAATCAACAAGTAGCACATGTGGTTCAATTCTGTAGCTCATGCTTAGACAAGATGACAAATGTAACCTTCTACCATGCATTTCTTTGACTGCCCCATCAATGTGGCAATGTTTGCAATGTTGTTGTTTGATTTTGGGATTACAATATGTAATTTCTTTTTAATTTTGTGTTTTCTCTTGTCTTAGGAGGAGGTTTGGTTTTTACTCCAAGGATGCTAATAAAGAGCTGGTGTGGATGGTGGGTATTGTAAGTCTTCCCACTTTCATTGGTACAAAGTACAAGTTATCTTTAACTTCTTTTATTATCTCCATCAAAGTTGCCATTGCATGTGTTTGTTTTTGCATTTCTTTGAAGCTTTTGAGGTATTTGCGTGCAAGAGTTGAATAGATTGCATGAGTCTCTAGCTTGCTCACAACTGAATTGAAGGGGTTGTGCTACGGTGGTGGGTCATATGTTGAAGGAGGTATGGATTTTTGAATGAGGGAATGAAGACACATAATTGTTGCATTAATTAGGTAGTTGACAAATGTAATGGACGTTCACAATATTGATGGTGAATGTCAAATGTGAAATCTCCAATTTATGAGAACCCTAACAATGAGGTAAGTAGTCACACGCTACACTCCCGTGAGCACGTATCGTTTGAACGTGGGCTGCGGGGACGTTGGGTGAGAGGAGTAAAACATTAGGTGCAGGAAAACTTTTGTTGTTGCATGTGTTGGAATGTTTTGGTGTTTTCAAGTGAGTTGTTTTAGAATTGAATGGAAAGTTGTCAACCGTCATGTCAAGTCTTGAAGAAAGCAGTATAGAATTAGATCCAAAATTTTGAGGACTATGAATGCTGTAAATTGAAAATAATATATCCAATTTATGAATGATGAGTCAAGACTAAGCAAATCTAGTTGATGAATCCTCATACTACAAAGAGTGAGGAATTGTAGTCACTATTGTTGTAAATCTCAATGAGTCATGCGCTTGATATAGATAAACATAATTCTAACTTTTTTGCAAAAGTGGTAATTTGATAAATGGTTGTATATTCTTCTATGAGGCAGGAATGGTTACAATGGTGGATGCCTTCAAAGATTGGTTTTGCTAAGGCAAATAAGAGGACAAGTGACTTGCTCAATATTACCTTTACCAAAGTAAATGTACAATATTCCAAGTTCTTTAATTTGTTCTTTATTGCGTATAAAGTAGATGCACTACCGGGAGAAAAAGAGTTGGTAGTGACAATTTTGACGTACTGTTACCAAATTGTTGAACAACTCTAGTAAGGTACCAATTAAATATGTATTGAGAAATAGTATATGTGCTATATGCAAATCTTCACGTGAAGAACATCACTAAATTACAAGCATTAACCTTGACACCCTATTCTTGTTTGCAATGGATTCATGTTTTTGCCAAAGTAATCATGTTTTGTGCTTTGATGTTAGAGAATACAAAAGTGGTTTTGCACTAAAGATGTAATTGTTGACATTTGTGTTGGAGGAAGGAACTTGCAAATCATTACTAAAATAGCAAATGTGGAAGGAGAGTTATATAGTTGTTACTCTAACATAAGAATGACAATTTTCTAGTGAAGCAGAATTGCTTGAAAATTGCCAAAAAGGGAAAGTTTGATGAAAGGACGTAATTGGCATGACTTAGTGAGTGACAGTTTAGAAAATACTTTTGCTATGTAGTTTGGTAGTTACTCTAAAATTCCCTCATTGAAACGGTTCATAATTGAACTATCTTGGTTATTTCTTGTGCCTGAATACCATGAATGTTTTGCTTATTTTGTTCAACCTATATTTTAGCAAATGTTCAAACATTCGTTGGGAACAGCTTTTTCTTGTTTCAGCTTGCTAGCTTTTAGCCGGCACCTCTAGGGCCGGATCTTGATGTAAGTAATTTGTAAGTGAATGCGAGTCTTATCATATTTGTGAGAGCATTGTGTTCAAAAAGTGAACTAGAAAACAAATGATAGGTATAGGAAAGCAACATCTGCCAATTATATGACAAACAAATTATTAATAATAAAAAGATGAATGCCATAAATGTTGTCTTGCAATTCACACATGAACAACTACTTGACAACAAAAACACAACTAAAAAATAACAATCAACTAATAGAATATGAGTGAACCACAACATTTCTCGGTTGTGAAATGCACATAAACTAATAAAAGAACATATATAAATAGCAACAAAAAACCAACAAATGACAACATACCCATGCCATAATGAAATATAAAAACAACACATAAATAGATAAAAAACAACAAAAAGAGTACACAACCTTCTTAGAACCAATAGATTTTAGAATGACTCATAACATATGAACAACAAGTGCACAACAAATATTCAAAATGAAAACAACTATTTGTTGTTGGAAAAGTATCCAAATCAACTTGACCAAATTAACCAAAAACATCGGTTGTATTTGGTTTAAGGGTTAATGCAAGATTAAGTGGCTTAGTTTTGGCAAAAGTCCTTGTCTCCAAAGTCCCTTGAGTGGCTTTGAGGATTTTGATTCAAGTGTTAGCTTGAAATTGCATCAAGTGTCAAAGTGCCTAAGTGGCCTCTTCATGTCTATACTGGACTTATAAACTTAATCCACAATCTGATGTCTCCGAGTTTGTTATTTTTAAAATTACACACTATAGGATGTGTTTTAGGGCTTAGACTTGTATCAATTAAAGTTATTCAAAAAGTCCTTATTGCTGAAGTGTTCACCTAGAACTTAAAAAATTACTCAAATTGAAAAAAAAAAATTAGGAAAAAAATAAAAGACAAAGGAGAAAAGGACTTTGTAAAATTTAGGGTTTAAAAAGGCATTAAAAAGTCCTTTGCAATCATTAAATATACATTTACAAAACAAGATTATAATTTCTCAAATGTTTACCCAAATACCCACTAGAATCATCATCCTTTGCATTCTCTTAAGTAACTAAACCATCTTTGAAAAGTCCTTGAAAAACTTGCTGACAGCAAAAATGTCACACTCATGTTTTTTCAAAAGTCCTCCACACCTCCATAAAATGTCAAAAAAAAAATTGAACAACATCATTGTAGTTATATTGAAGTTTACGTCGCTATAATGGACTTTTTTTTCTTTTTTGAAAATTTCCAATGTACCTTTTAGGCATTTGAAAATTGGATGTTTGTAGTTTTCGTAGTGTGACATGATTTTGAGCCACTCAACCATGCATTCATCTTTAAAGTCTATTGATTTTGTATAAAACTTTGTACTAGTGTAATAATATTGAATCACATATTTGCGCAATTCAAAGTTGAATTTGGGTACTTGGAATTTTTGTGATAAAGCAAGTTGGAGTTAGAAAGAAATGTATAGTTCCAAGAATATAAGATACATAATTTTAGTTTACTTAGAGGAACAAGGTACTTAATCCTAAGCCGCCTAAGTAGACAAATTTTGTCTGCATAGACTTGAAGAGCACCCTTTTTTTAAATGATTGTGAATCAAATTTGCTCTTCTAATTTGACAACAAATTTCATACTGCCCCTCCAACTCCCCTTGGCAATCATATCCATGGGAATATTATCCATATCAATGTGGGAACGTGATTCTTTGCAGTTTAAAGTATTGGAACATGTCCTTCATGCAAACAAAGGCTCGACAATCTAGAGTTAAGAGTCACTTCATTAAACTTCTACGAGGTCAAAAATTCATCAAATCTTATACAAGAAATTGCAATTGAAAGCTTTGAAACTTTGTTTGGAAGGTAATATATGTTTACACAAAGAAAATTTCAAATCACTACACAATTTTGCTTTTGACCATACATTCTTTAAATTATAGTTTCACCACCTTTTGCACCAATGACTTCATTCATACAAGTAGGCATGCTAGAAACAAAGATTTGCAAGATCTCTAGAAATGTCTTTTTCTATACCCTATGAAAGAATTCCACCAATTTTTTTATAATGTGATCAATATGTACTTTGAACTCTACCTTTCATTAGTTTCTATGAGTTTTCTATTGGATTTAGATCTAGAAAGTTGACTAGCCACTTTAACTTCTTCTTCATGGCATGATCTTCTCTCCACAATATTAGCAACATATTATAGTGAACAAAAGCGCCATCTTCCATAAGTATAATGCCTTTTGGAGGATTGTAGAGAAAATAAAACCCATTCAAAGTTGCTTTGTAGATAATATAGAAAAAAACACTTGCACTTTTAGGTTGTAAAGGCATAATTACTAAACACTAAAAAGAGAATATGTGCAAAATCAACACAAATTTACAAAAATTGTGTCAATTGCTATGTGATTTAGGATGTGGTGATTTGGACACCTAATTGACATCATTATGTCAACTTTTTTTGAAAATTGATAAGATAATGTTAACTTTATTTTAAAATTGATATTGTCAATGTAACAACACATTAGATGAAGTTGTGTATAAGAAATAGAAATCATAGAAGCATCCTCTGTTGCCCATAACCTAAGCTAAACACCTTACATATCTACTTTATCACACTTAAAAATCCAATAATTCTATTTCAATTGAATTAAAGCTCCTTTTGGAATAGTAGGTAACATATACCCCAACAAAAACACAAAGAACCAAAACCTTCTCACTATTCAAAATGGACAAAAAACACGTCAATTGTTTTAGTCATTCTATAAATCCCACAAAATCCCATATAAAATAGCAGTCCTTTGTTGCTAGCAAAAATCACATTCCCTCTATGTTAACACAATCCAGAAAACAAAAGAATGGTTTTGTAGGTTGCCAGCTCTATTCTAACTCTACCCCATCACCAAGATGTTTGTTGCTGGTAGTGGAACACCACTGTCCCACATTTGCATTGACCTAAACCCCAGGCCTTTGATAAGAAGCTTAGAAGACTTGAAAGTTGCTAATATGAGGTCCCAAGACTAGCATCATGTTGATGTGAATTGTTTCATTGCACTTGAATGATGCGACTTTGATTTTAAGACTAGTGTGGTGGTGATAGTAATTGGCTTTTGGGCTTGGATGTTGCCGATGTAAAGTTCTTGAACTCCCATATTGAGGATGTGAAACTGTTACCGGACTTAAGTATTGTTGTGGCAAGCGCCAAACTAGGCCATGTTTGCACTAGAAGAAAATTGCACTAGATCTCACTAAATTATTTAAAGTAGTTTGTGTTGAGTATCATGTTTCTAGCACAAAATTTTGCATTATTTAGCAAACTTTTGCGTTGGGAACATGGAACTCAATATAAATTACCTTACATAATTTAGTGGGTTCCAACGCACTTTCCCTCTAGAGTTGGAATGTGCATGCTGTGACAGATGTGCGTTTTCAAGACTAGGCTATATATCTTCTAATATGAGGTGAAAGGATTCTAGTACTCCACCATTGTGGTTGCAGCTCATTAATATCTTCAACATTTTGTCCTACATAAAGTACATGAGAATAACCACAGGTGAGATATTTGCAAAGTAGAAAGAGCATTAGAGAGCAGACAATAGCCTCTATCACAAATTGAACATGCTTGCTCAACTCTACTTCATCAACAATAAAGTCCAACTTGCTACCCAAAACTAGATGAAATTATATTTCATTAAAACTAGAATTGTGTATCTTTGATTGAACATTAATTATCTTCTACAATGTACAACAAGCAAGATAACAAGTTTGTAATGCAATTGTTTTGGAATATTACCAAGGAAATTCTAGACAATCATTGCCCAACATACAATTGGCAACCCTATTGCAAGTATGTTACATTAGTTAGTTAAATTCAATGATTAGCTAAGTACACGGCTTACAATGTAACCCCTCTACGCTCCAAGAATGTTGAAACAAATCAAGCATTTGACAAAATTGATGCCCTTGTGGAATATTCTTCCAAATTGGTTTATTTTCTTCCATGAAAATTGCACTTCACTCTGACTTGCAGATATAACCATAGACTTATTGAGTTTTGTACTAAATTCTTCAAGAGCAAAAATTGCATGCAAATTTAGAAGTGAAAATGTAAATTAGAGAAAGAAATTTTAGTCAATTGAACCCTAAACTCCATTCTTTGCAACATGACCAATATTTGAGGGGGCGTCATTTGCTAGCAAGTGCAATTGTGTCAAGGTTGCGTGTATGCCATATTTAACTACTTTTGGATTATAGGGGAAATTTGGGACTAGACCAAGTTAGAAATTATTGGGGGATCTCTTCAAAGTATGCAATAAGAAGGTGCTAAATGTAGAAAAATGCAAGAGAGGTCAAGAATAGCGGTTTAAGTTATTGGAGGGTCTCCTGATATTATGTGCACATGATCATCAAGAAATTACTTGATATATATGATTTCATGCAGTTGAACAGTTATTTCTGATATACATGACAAATGGAGTAATTCAAAAGTATTACATGAGATTAATAATTGGAAAATTTATCAATGAAAAGACAAATGCCATCTTAACCTGCAAGGTACTAGAGCAGATAGGAATGACAAAAGTGTGAGGCCGTTGCCAAGATTTAATTGTGACCCAATACAATGAAGTATCTGCAACTAGCCAACCAAGAAATAAGAGAGAAGGGACATCCAATCTCTTGGTCAAGTGGGATATATCCACCCTAGGGTAGCTCAAATCCAAAAGGGTAGATATTAAGGACGTTGTAGAGTGAGAATTGCCCCAGACCGTATGCATTGAACATCCACTTGGAGACTTGATGAGTGCCAATTGGTGGAACTTTCCAATTTGTATTGGGGGATCCACTAACAATGGTAATATATTAGACGAAACATCAATATGTAGCAATAGATCAGCCACTGCATAGATATACATTAGGCTTACTTAACCAACACTCATTGGGTGATCCCCCAATAGAGTGAGTCTAGGAATAGAGCAAAACCAAAATCACACTTTAGAGTGAACATCATACAATAGACAAAAGCAACATCAACTAGCAAGTTGAAGGCAAAGGCAAATTGAGACAATGTAAACATGGAGCATAATATTCATATAAAAGGAAGAGTGGTCAAATTTTATTCATATAGATAGAGTGTCCACAGCCGTGCCTACATAAAATATATAGGCATTGCACAGTGAAACTTCCACCACTAAGTGCGTGTAACATCTCTTACATGTATGAATCCTAGTCGTTCACATAACCTACGGTAATTAAGAGGATCAACACTAAGCATCTTCAATCTCCTACCCCTATATATCCTCCGTGTGTGAGGATCCTGTAAGAGCAACATCACAATTTTAGCAGGAGGTGGCCCAAAGTAGCTCCTATGCTGAGTGATAAATCATGCGATAAATCGAAAGCTTGCAATAACCTCCGTGAGAAGAATACGTCAAGGAAGCTCTGCACGTGTTTGAGATTGAACACAGTATCAAATTAGATGGACAAAGCTGGGTTGTATATCAATAAAATGTGGAAGATCTGGAATACCACCCGAGACACAGAGAGCACCATGTAGTACAAAAAGCCCCGCCTTGTGCTAAATGAAACCTCACAAGAAAGTCAAGGATGACAAATATGAGAACAAGCCATCATTGGGGGATCCCTTGATAAATGGAAAACAACAAATACCAAGAAACAAGACATTGTCATATCATTTCATGTATAAAGCTAAATTAAATACATCACAAGTTCAATAAAGATGTGCGAGATAGAAATCTAAGTCTAATGTGCAAGACAAATCAAGACAACTTGAAGAAGGAAATGCATCTAGGTAGTTGCAAGAAACACTTCACAATTTTGTCTCAAACACCCTTAAAACTAGTACTACTATGTAATACTATGAGCTTTTGAAATAATTTTTTTAAAATAAAACAAAATATAGAAAATTTATAAAGCACTTAAAACGGCATACTCGTGAAAATTTAGACCTAGGAATTTTTTATTCTAAAAGTTATGCACAAAACAAAATCACCAACAAAATGCCAATTTCTTTCTTGCTTTTTAGAAAATAGTAAAATAATTCAAAAAAATAAAATAAAAACTGGCCATTTGAGAACCCATTAAAGATATTCACATGGTACAATTGCTTTCATGAGGAATCAAGATTCCCAATAGTAGATGGAGAAACAACTAAAATTGCTGCAGGTCTATTGCACTGGCTAGAATCCAATAAGGCAAATGATTAGTGTAGGATTGATTGATTCACAAAAACATATGTAAGTATAACCAACAAGATAATAGCTCCAAACCGTTGCAAAACTAAAACGTTATGAAGTTGAGACTTTGAAGTCATGAATTGAATGAAAAGGAATGGTTCATTCCAAATGGTACCTTTACATAATCAACAAAAAGTCTTACTATATACACTAGAGCCTACACAAATTTATTAGTATTCTACACTGAATTAGAGAAACAAAGTACCATCTGGGGATCCTCGGATCATTATAGTGGTAGATGGTGAAGCTACTATAACTGCTGCAATTCTATTGCACTAGCTAGAATCCAATCAAGCAAATGCAAAGTATGAGAGAATGATTCTCAAAAATGTAAGTAATAAAAAGAAGTAGGATAACATCTCCTGACCACTGCAACACAAAGTTGTTATGAAAATGAGACTTTGAAGTTGTGAATTGAATAAAGAGGAATGGTTCATTCTTGTTGATACATTTAGAATATCAACAAGAACTTCTACTATATACACTAAAGCCTACTCAAATGTTCTAGTGTTCAACACAGCATTCAAGTAACCAAGTACCGTCACGGGATCCCCATATGGTTACATCATAAGGAGGTGATATAATGAGCTAAAAGTCCATGTAGAATGCTTTGCGCTAATTTTAAGTTCTTGTCTTTCCATGCTTGGCATAGTGACAGTGGATTCTCCTTGACACAAGTCACAATAGGTTGATTAGATCTGAGGAGACCATCAAGCCACGGAAACAAGAGACATTTCACAAAAGTGTCATTTTGATCCTCTTTCCATGAAGTAGGGTGGAGGGAGCAAAACTTATCATTTAGAAGATTTTTATGCGGATTATCATCAATCAGTAGAATGTTGTCAAATGGGTTTAGCTTGCTTAGCCACACGTACATATTTAGGTCCTTAAGGAAATACGGATTATCTGGTTATTTACAACTTCAATAAGAAGACTCAGCGCAAGCATTTTGTGATAGGATAGTGACGTTGAATTCACTAAATTTGGCATTGTGTAGCAAATTTTCAATCATAAACTTCATGTTATCTTGATTAGCGTAGCTCCGGTACCCAACACTTGCCTTTGAGTACAGCCAATTCAAAAACCTTCTAACTCCTAGTCTCTGGTCTAAATGGAGCCTCCCATTGACTCTATACCTATGAAGCAAAACTTTGTTTAAGTCGAGAACCACAGTGTATTGTTGGAAGGGTACCTCATTCAAGGGCGCCGATTGCAAAGGAACAATAAATGGTAAATTTGCAAAAACCAATAACGCCAAGAAGTTAGAGTCAACAAAACCAAATCTTGAAGCCAAAGGAATGTTGCTGACCTCAAAGTAGGGTGTCAGTCTTTGCACCTGGGACTTCTTCACTTTTGACTCTCTTTCCCTTGCAATTGTCAATATCCTCTCTCATTAGTGAGGAACCACCAATCTCTTTTTTATCCTTTGATTCCACCCCCTAACAAATTATGAGGTCAGACAAACTATAGTAAGTAAATTGGATGGTAAACCTCAATGCTTCTAATCATTTAAACTGATTTAAAAAACAAAAGTGTCATGGAAGATAAACAAAACTTGGGAAGAAAACAACTTCACCAAACCTATGCTAGATATGAACCTTTTCTCTCAGCACTTCTTCTAGTGTGACAATGATAGATACAGACACACCTAAATTGTCTAGCAAAGGTTTAGATGACAGACTCAGAGGTTGAGCGTCAATCATCATCACAAATTGGCCCCTCTTCCAGACGGTGAAATGACAATGACCTTAGGAATAGTCAATCTCCGCTCTACAATTGCAATTGGAGGACTTATAGGGCTTAGATCCTTCAGCGTGTCTAGACAAATCTCTTCAGTCATGAATTCAATGGGATAGGATTTGGACTCATTCAGAGGTAGAACAGAAGGATTAGATGATGACCTATTTGCCATCCGGGGATCCCACAATACATTGAAGTCTGCAACTACATCCCCAAGACTCCTAGCTGAAGTAGAGGAAGAGACTATCACGTGAGGAATATGAGAATGAGATTTCTGTGACTATGCTTCACTAGGATGCAGACTTTTGGATTCAAAGAGACGTGAAAGAATGGTAGCAGCTGCCTGCGTAGGGTCAATGGTCCGTTACGCATGATTATTGGACTTTGACCTATTTGGTGAAGTTGGAAGCCACCGAGATACAAGTGCTCAACAATGAGCGCGCAAAGCTCTCAAGGATACATCAAAATCTTTTGCGTCCTTGTCTGTCTCAAAACTCTAATCCTCCTCAATCTTTGGCACTTTCTTTCTTTGATTTCTCTTACCGCGCTACGCTAATGGCGTTGGGTCCTTCTTTTGTTGCATCGATTTCCTCAATGTATTTTGCAATTTCTTTGCAGGTACAAACTTCTTCAAAGTATTGATTTTGCTTTGGTCTGGACCATTGTCATACCTCCGTATTAGGGATTTGTCGGAGGGGCCAACAACATTCTTTTGTTTTATTTGATCCAAAGTGTGTGTTAATTGCTGTAGTTGCATTCGAGGCACATCTTGCACAAATAAAGATGACACTTGAATAACATATTTGTGACTATTGCTATTGAGTGTAAAAATGCATCGGGAGAATCCTGGATAGTAGTAAACAATAAATCTGGCGTGGTGCTGCATCCAGGGATTCCCCAACAAGAGACATACATCAATTTTAGAATTACAAAAATTATATGCTTCATCTATAAATTGAACAAACTTGGACAATGTTAGGAAAATGATGTTTGTCCTTGCTAGATACCAAAGAGCCGCCAGATCTCCGCGGTCAGAATTTGATAGAGGGCTTCCTAGTCCTGCATTGATCCAAGCAATTTGGACTTCTTTGACTCCTTTGCAAAGGAAGAGATTCTAGGGGTGCTTCTTGAAAATGAACCATGGCATCAGCAGTTAGGAACTAATTGAACTCTTGTAAAATAAACAACTATTAGCATAGGAGGATTCTAGATGAATGGGTTTACGGGATGGAAAGATTAGAGCCATTAGGGAATCCCTCGATAAGATGGTACAAATACATGCCTCAATACTATTTAGTCGTCGCCGCATGAGTTTGCATGATTTTGCGGAGTGCCTTAAAGGCAATTGAGTGCAGCCCCGTTCACTTTTTCAAAAGTGAGGAGATTTGTGGAGCTTTTCTTGTTGATAAATGGAGGATTCAGCGATTAGAAACAATTTAACTTAGTCTAATAGAAACAAATAGTGCCTTTGAGGGATCCCCCAGTGAGAGGCATTAGTGAATATCAAGAGTAGATCTGTAAGGGGATCCTTGATGGGTAGCTAAGAGTAAGTACGCCTACCTTGTTGAGTTGTCGTTGGACAAGGTCGCGAGACTCGGATGAGTGGCCTGAAAAATCCTCATTTGGCTCATCTAAGTCCTAGTCATGACCCTAAATTCTATCTCTAGGAACATTATTCGGTTGGATATCCGCTGGTCTGACAGTTTCCCTAATTTGATGCCCAACGGACATTGCCAATACCCTATGAGCTTCAAAAAACGCTAATTCTAGCACCTTAGCTTGCTCGGTTTGAGATAGTTTTGGGACAAGATGTTAGCACACCTAAGACAAGGTGACGTAAAGAGCAAATAACTATTTGAAGGTGTCATGACGGCTCGTATCTTACCATTCCAAGATGAGTGAATTCAAGACCTTCGTTGATATTCACTATAACCATGTTGTCAGTGATGTGGTTGAGGAACATATTAGTTGGGGTCTTTAGCCTCATCCACAGAAGATATTTCCTCTTCTAGTAGCCGTAGACATCCTTTATGTTGTCTGCATTATAAAAAGGTCTTGGGTTCCTTGCTCCGGTGAAGTAGGTGGCAAAACACTTTAGCTTGCTTTGCTTTGGATTGTAACTAAACAAGAAGACTACGTTGACGTTGTATTTGCTCATAATCGCTAGACAAAGGAAATAGTCACTAGAAAGGGGAAAGTAGTTGATATTGTGGTAAACCACACTTTAACCCTATTTTCTCTCGGCCAAGTCTTTATGTGACTCAAAATTGATGCCGATCAAGCAAAATCTGTCAAAATGACGGCTGGTGTGAGCCCTTGGTTCATCACCAAGGTCTCAAAACTTTCTTTTTTGGGATATTAATAATTTTGAAGAGCAATTCTCATCAAAAAACCACTGAAAAGGAGAATATGAGCAAAACAACAAATAGTTAGCTATAACCAATTTACCCTAGCCTGTTATACACCAAAGATCACTAGTTTAGCCTAAAATAGGAGATTCTAGGACTTTCAAGGCATGACCTATAATTGAACCCTAGATCCCTATTCTACCAAAGTAGGCAATGAAAACTGACCTATTGGACCCCAAAAATAGTAAAAAAAAAGAATTTGGAAAAGCAACACTAGATTCTAAAAACAATCCTATCCAACCCTAAGAGTTAGTTAGGAAGAGGGATTGAGGAATTGCAAAACTAGCTCCAAACCCAATTCCCCTTAGTATAGCATATTCACTTCTTGGCGTGTTTATCCGCCAAGAAATTACATGGCAAAGCTGGTTTAATTCCTTTAAGTGTGCCCCATTTGTGATGATTTGTGGACTTTTGAGAGAGGATCCACAAATTTTCCCGGATCCTCCACACGTTGGAAGACCTGGTTCTAGATGGTTAATTAGTCAAATTTCCGTTTTAATACCGCAGGGATTTGGCAATCAGCGCTAAAATTTTTGCCAAGATTCTAGTTACATTTTGTAGAGTTATCAGAGCCCCTTGACAAATTTCAGAAGATTCTGATAACAACAAGGCTCCTAACGACCACCAATAGCTAAAACCAAGAATTCATGTAACAACAAATTGTAAGAGATCAACCATACGGAGTCCAATTGACGGAAGCAAGGAGTGCTTTCTAGCTCCCCTGACAACTTTAGAAGACTTCAAAAAGTCAATTTCATAAGTTTGGATGAATTCCCAGTTCTGGATTTTTCATCTGTCCACTTCCAACCCTTCTTTGTGGATTCCAATGACTTGTAGTTTGGAACTGGAATTTTTTACAACCAAAACCAACTAATTTGGGTTCAAGGAATCCAATGGCACCATTATTTTGTCATTTGAAGCTGTTCTCCAAAAGTTAGCCTTTTTATGGCCATTATTTATTATTTTTGACTATTTTCAACTAGTTAGGGTAGAATTAGGTGACTTTATGAAATATCAAAGGGTAAATTTGAGGAGAGGGCCTCTCAAAAGTATAAGAGAGCTCCTTTCCTCTCCCATTCCACCTGCATTAGTTCTAGAGAGTCCTTGTTGTTATGTTGAAGTTTTTAGGTCATTGGAACACATAATCTAGTCTATTTTTGTGTCCACCTTGTTTTTGGGCTTTTTTCCTTGTTTGAGTCATATAGTTAGGCCTCAAAGGACATAGGGGTCCCTTCAAAGGCATTAGAAGTGCGTGGTTTTCTTTTGTGCCTTCTTTATTTGCTTGGTACTAACATGTCTAAGGCCAGTTAGGCCCTAGCACCCTCCTCCTTTCCCTATTTTCTTTTGTCATTTCCATACTTACTCGTCTACAGCCAATTTGGCACTAGCATTCCTCTTTATCCCTTTATTTTGTTGAGTCACACTAATCTTAGGGAAGTCTTGACCGTGACCGGCAATGCCGCTGGCCAAGATCCTTTAGAGTCCATGTTGAGTCTTTTCTTTACTATCATGTCCCTAAGATTGGTCCAAGACATGGCTTAATTGCCTTGGCAATCTCTAGTTTTAGTTTTCATTTCTTTCTTAATTATGTTAGCCAGGAGAAGTCTAATTTGACCTGGCCACTATTAGTTGTTAATTCTTTGCTTGTTATGTCAACTAGGACAAGTCTCACTTGACTTGGCCATTTTTAACTAATTAAATGTTCAAGTTACTATTTGGATTTGTTTTTATCACTACTTTTGGGCCCCAACTTCTTTCTTCTTTTTTAGTTATTTTCCTAACCAAGGCCATGCATGGTTAAGGGTGAAGAGAGATGATGAGGGTTTTAAAGTTTGAAGTGGAGAGAAGAAAAGCCTTGGACGAGCAAAAGGCAAAGGTGGAGTGAACTGGGAGTGAAGGGGCAGCACCAGGCTAGCAAGGGGGAGAAGAGAGCTAGGCTGCTTAGGGAACCTCCGGGGCCCAATGACCGAGGGCTGACCCACGACCAAGGGCACGTGCTAGAGAACAACGAGATGAAACCCAAAGAGCAGAGAGGTCGCAAAGGCGCTGCAAAGGGCCGAGATGAGGGCCCAAGCCACGTGGCGCAACAAGGGAGGTGCAAAGCAACACAAGATCATGAGAGCCGGAGGATGACGAGGCAGGAGCCAGCCAAGCTCCAAAGGGTAGCTACTCCAGGGCCTTGAGTTCTAGAGGGTCAAGATCTAGGCCAAAGGGCTAGAGTCAAAATCTAAAAACCAAACCTAGAACTGCGAGTTAAGGGCTGGGGGCTTTAAAGTCTTGAAACAAATGTTGAAACTCTAGACTCTCTCTTTCTTGTCTATTTTGTCTTGAAATATTGGAACACTCAAATGCAAAAGTAACCAAAGGAAGCTAAAATGGAAATGAGAACATAACGCCCCTTAATTAGCTAATTTCTCCCTCAAAGTCTTGCCACCCATTCAAGTTCAAGCAAAGAGAGGGGGGAGAAGAGAGCTGAGTTAGAGATCACAACACAAGCATTGCACACAAATGAATGAGAAGAAAGGAGTGTGAAGATATTTAGGGAGAGAGGAGAAGTCAATAAGTCACTTGCATAAAAGAAGATTGTTGACTTTTAGTTCTATTTTGTTTTGCCCTCATAAATACCTTCCATGACATCATGCTTTATTGACTAGGAAAGCTAGAGGGTAGGGGGTGGTTTTGTCTTCTTGCCATTGGAAAAGGGCAAGGTATCATGCATTATTGACTATTGGAGGGGTTTAGAAATTAATTGCCACGCAACTAAAAACTTATCCTAGAAAGTATAGGATGTAGTAAAAGGTTTACAAAGAGAGGATACAAGACAAGAGAGGATCTAGGAGGAGAAAGTATAAAGGTTAGAGAGAGGTATAAGGGACTTGATTGGACATTCCAACCTACGCTACTAGCAATGGAGGTAGCCCTTGACCCCAACAAGGGTTACACACCCCCACGGATGAGGTATGATGAACCAACCCTCCCCTTTATTTCTACTTTTTGCTCCACTTTGACAAACTAAACTCTATTTGCAAATTACCCACTCAAGTGTTTTTTTACTTTTCTATTCTACCTAATTAAGTTAAAAACCAAACACGTAAAAAAACAAAAACATAAAAAGATACTCAGTGCTTGGAAGGCGTATTTTTAGATTGGATTTACAACTACGCATTATTTTCCCCTTTCTTTCTTTTTACTCCTAGAACCCAATTATGTTTTGCACCTACCCTACAAGGATTTTGGAGCACTCATAGTTGGCAATCAAGCTATTATGGATGGATCTTGGCTTGGTACATTCAGCTCAAGAACGTTGAATAATTTCCTCAATCTCCTCTCCTCCAATTTCATTGTGCGCTCTACTCCATTTTCTGCCTTCTCAAACATGAAGCAAAAGTACATGTGATGCACATCTACTCCCCTCCATGCAACAATGTTTGGGGCAAATAGAATATAGCTGAGATTCTAGGCTTTGGAGTTCATGGTCATACAGAGGTGATTATTAACACACTCCACGCTCGTGTCCACCTTGCCACAACGTACATGGGCGACATCTTTTGCAAGCCTCCACATTTCCTTCACAAAGGCTAAACAGTCATCTGGGTCATGAGCTTTATTTATTGGCTTATTTTTTTCTTCAAGCCATTGCCTCCCTGCTCCTATTTCCAATGCTCTATCAACTCAAAGCTTGACGTTGTCCTCTGTTATGCTCCTCTCCGCCGTTGGCGCATCTCACTTTGCCGGTTTGTAATCAACATACTCCGCCTTCTTGCAAGGAAGGAAGAAGATCTTGTAGTGATTCATGAGCTCATTCTTCATGAACTAAATAGTGTGGATACGCTTTGCTGCATCTATTAGTGATGATACATTTTTGGAGATCTTCTTCCTCCTTGCGCTCTTCATGCAGATTGTCTTTGCTTCAACTTGTTGAGCAATCACAAAAATGTCCTTTGAGCGTAGCCCATACAAAACATTGAAGTCGCATTTTGTGAGGGCTTTTTGCTTTGCTTCTCCAACATCATTGGTTTTTCCAATTGCGTCTAATAGATAACCTTTCATGTATTGCTCCTCAATCAATATCCATTGCTGAAGATTGGCGTCATTCTCAAAAAACAACAATGGAATTATGGGCTCACTATTTTTGTCACTGGCTTTGGCACTGAAGAACATAATTACAAGTGATAGAAAAAAATGGTACAAAACAACACAAACGTTAGCTGATCCAATGGTGATTGTTCACAAAGTGTCAACATCTCCATCGAGGGATCTCCAACTAGAAGGCAGTAGAAAAAGTATTTTGTGTTCTAGTTGCATACATAGTACTCTTTGGAGTGATGCCTCCCATATAACAAGGGTTGCAGACTCCTCATTAGCCTCCACCTGATCCCACCAACTTGCAGCTACCAGGTGAAGGTTTGCTCCTTTTTATTTTTAGCTATATTATGGTTTAAGGCCTTGAATAGATGCAGCAATTGGGTGAACTTTGCTAGCGGAGCCCACATTAGAACAATGTTGAATGTGGTTGTTTCATTTTTTTGCCATCCTCATCAAACTCTCTAGCAATGACAAGCTTCTTGTGTGCTTCCACTATGTGTTGCCCACCAATGATAAAATAGTTGGTGGTCTCTTTGATGTCGGATTTTTTTTGGGCCAACACTTAGTATGAGACCACCCTGTTGGGACCATAAGGACATATTCTCAAGGGGAGGACAATAATGTACCTTTGCTCGCAATGAAAGTCACCCAAGATTTAGCAATATTTTTTAGCCCCTCCAATTGCTCCTTGATAATTGGTCTATACACAAGTTCTCTGTTTGGAGCCTTATGAAAGATACTCAAAGTGGACAGGGATGAAATCACCTTTGTCTTTTGTGAATGCATTCTCCCTCACTTGTAATATGGAACAAAGCTCTTTTTGTAGAGCGCTTTGATTTTCTTCATCTTCGCCGCGGTGAGTTTTTTAACATTTGAGCCATCCATCTTAATGCATTTGTGCAATTCAAGCTTGGATTTTTTTTTTTTCCTTGTCTTTGAGGGTCCAACCAAGTTGCTTGGCGCTCCAACCATTAACTTCCTCTTTTTGTTCTACTTTTGTGTCAAAGGCTGCTATGGTTTGACAACAATCTTGTTGGACTGCGGTTCTTTAACTGCTCAAGCTTTGACAATCATTTCCCATTGAACCTTCATTGCACTTGGAGTGAACTCCAAACAATCATTTTGGCTAAGCATTAACCCTTGTTTTACCATTGTTTTGACGAGTTCCAGTTGAAAGACATTGTAGTCCAGAATCAGCCCATAGCAAATAATGTTGCTTAAGCCCTGGAAGTTTCTCGGTGACAACAATAAGTGTTGAAAAATCGTCGAATCCCTGAATGTCAAGAACATTTAGGCCCAACTTCTGATGGCCTCTGGTGTTGTTCATTAAGAGTGGATAAATTACTGTGTTGGAATTTGGCATTGTCTTCCATTCCAACCTCCAAGCCGTCAGTTATTTGGAGCAATGGAATACTGCCTTTGGAGGGTTATGACCTTCATATGCAAACAATGGTACTCAGTAGTTGATGAAATTCAAGAGCCTTAGTGGCTTTTGCTCTTTTGGAGCATCACGTCTATCTTCTGGTCTACACATATTATGTCGCTGACGTTAGTACAGATTAAGGTGTACTCATCCCAAGATCCCTGGATAATATCAACATGATTTGCTATATGGTTGGAGAGTTCTAAAGTTTGTTACAAAGTGCATAGCTTGCACATGATAAAATCATTAGGGGATCCTTGGATGGACTGCGTAATATGGCACCCCCCATTCGGGGATCCCCCAATACTCATATCAATCTGCTCCTTATCACAACATTCTTATTGGGGATCCCCGGATGAACTGCGTTTTTTACTAATCCCTTCCTGGTGATTGCAAGAAACACTTGTACTATTTCTTGTCCCCTTCACCTCCCATAAGTGCTTTTTGGCTTGTAACTTTTGCGCAACAAGTTCTTTTGAGCTAAAACTTTAGAGGAAGGTACATGTCATAGTTACAGACCTTCCCTAATTTTTTTAGGTTTTTTTTAAATTATTTTATTTTTTTTAGGCAGCCTCCAAATAGGTATCTACCTTGGCCATTTTGGGGGTTTTTAATACTATTTTGGGTCCAAAAAAGCTTTTCTAGGGCTATAAATCAAGGATGTTGTTTATGGAGCATGCTTACACGCATTAATAGAAGGGTTTTGCAAAATTATAAATTCCATGGCATCTATATTGTCTCAAAGTGGGCATCCTATCTCCCTTCATTGGCAAAATACATAGAAATTCCTCAACAAAGTAATTGTACCATGTGAATGTGTTTAATGGATTCTCAAATGGCTAGTTTTTCTTTTATTTTTTGAATTATTTTACTATTTTCTAAAAAGCAAGAAAGAAATTGGCTTTTTGTTGGTGACTTTGTTTTGCTCATAACTTTTAGAATAAAAAATTACTAGGTTTGAATTTTCACGAATATGCTATTTTAAGTGCTTTACAAATTGTCCATATTTTATTTTGTTTAAAAAAAAACTATTCCAAAATCTCAATAGTACTACTAGTACTACCAATGCTATTGGTCTTTGAGACAAAACTGTGAAGTGTTTCTTGCAATCACCCTCCATCCAAGGATCCCCTGATACTCAAATCCAGCTGGTTGTAGTCAAAATAATTATATTAGAGAATCCCTAGATGGACTTAACATACTTTGGTGGAATTATGCTTATAAGTGAGTTTATTTAGGAGTTAACTAATTTTATAAGATCCTTATCACTGGAGGATCCCTGGATGTAGTTAACTTTTTTCTGCTGTAGTACTCTTGGTTTACTTCAAATATAACCTAGTCCATGTCTATTTGGATTTGTTGTCTGAGGTTCTCCAAATGGTTTTGACTTCATGGTAGTTGCCTTGCATTTCATTGGGGGATCCCTAGATGTTACATACGTGTCTTACTCTCATCTGCATTTAATTGTCGTAGGAAGGTTTATTGGTACCTTTATCAAGGGATCTCCGGATACATGGTTCTATTATGCTAGAACTATAATCCGTACATGTCCCTTGTTGTTGGCTAAGCAAAAATTGTCCAACTCAAAATCAATTTAAGTTTCATTATACATTTGCATATGTAATTTGGTGTTAAAAATAACTTATGGGTGATCCCATAGAGGACCGCTTCCCCTTGCTCTAGCAGATGAAGTTGCCATTGCGCGTATATCACTTGATTGTTGTTGCAAAGTTGGTAATCTTTTCACGGTCAATGCGAGATCACTAAATACTTGCAAATCATTATACATATGCTTGTATCAATTGTATGGCACGCTACTGTACAATCTTTTAGAGCAACAACTGACATACTTTGGATCAAAATAAGTCTACCTCTATCACGGGTTTGCAATGCTTCAACCAAATAAAATAAACAATCACATTCTTTAGAAATTCATCAATCACTCTTATATTGTATTAGGCCTGCTATTACAGATACTCCAAAAATTGGTATGAAACGCACTTGTGCACATGTTGCACCTACAGTAGTTTATCACGTCCAGGAACAAGTATGATTTTGCCAGAGATTGTTTTGGCATTGAATCGCTTTTCCGCATCGTCCCAATATCAAACACTGCAAATTATTGACCTGCTTCATTGGCATCCAAATATACTAGCATTTCTTAAATAGTAGAATCTAAATAGCAGCAACATGGACTCTCACAGTTCACCAATGAACACAACAAGCTACAACATCCTTAGAAACCCACAAGCATTATTCCTCTTTTGTTATTGATCTGCTTATTAGTGATGACATGCAAACAATCTCTTTGTACATGTGCTGCAAAGTAGAGTCAGACTGATATTGCTACATATGAAATTTTGACAAAGTTCAAATCAAAACGGTCCCGAATGTTGTATCTAAATATTTTGGATTACTAGATCATTCCACAATGTCCCTATTGCATCTAGGAAGATACTGTATTCATTGAAATTGCAAGCGACACATACTACAACATTGACACACAAACCACTGTCTTTTTCAAAACTATGTTAGCTTATGCTGCAATTTATAGAACCGCAACAATGAATGTACCTACAACACAACAATGCTGAAGGTGGTTCACCATCTTCACAAATTGAAATGGTAGAGATTGTTAAAAGACCTTACCAGGGTTTGGTGCCCAACCACTGTGAAGCTTTGGTCGCGCTGATCACATTGTGCTTTTACAAAAAATACGCACCTGCAGTCCAACACTAACGTCACTGCAATAACCTTGCAAAACAACAATCTTTGAGGAGCAATATCACACTAATCTAGGGGTTGCAATGCTAGAAATTAGCAAACAAGAACTAAACTCGCATGAGATGGAAGCTAAATGCACATTGGGAGGAAAGAAAAACCACGCACAACGCATCAAGGGGGAAGGTGGAAGGCGTAGTTCCCTTCAAGTCGTGAACGCCCTTACGTTCCCTCCGGGGGAATGCCATTGTTACAAAGCTGCCATTTGAAAGCTTAGAGTCACCATCTGGTATGGGCTCTTGGAGAGCCGCTATAATCAAGTGTCTATGAAGAAGATAAGAGCAACTTAAGAATGATTAAGATGAAAACCTCTATTTTTCCCACAATTGTGCAACAATAAATCCCTACTGGACTTTATTCATTTTGAAGTGGTAATATTTCATTTCAAAGCTATGTATGCTCATTTCAAGTGTGTTCAAACATCAATTTCTACTATTTAATGCTAGAATCTTTGATTGATAAAGCATTGCCACAAATTTCAATTTATTTTATGTGAGGTTGTAATTATTCTTGGTTTTTAATACCTTTTTAAATGTACATAAGTAATTTAAACCTACAATAATAATCATATTCTTTCAATTATATACTTGAAAGCTACAAGCACCGTTTTTGATTTGCTTGTGGTTATTTTAGTTGCTCACGTTTTGTTATACTCCAACAAAGTCCAAATTAATATACGTATAACCAAATTTGATGATGATACCTTCTTTATCTACACATTTAATTAAAGTATACACTTTTGATTTTTTTGGCTGCAAGACACATTTGTTAAGTATATTTGAAATTTATTTCAATTTATTTTGACAATTAATTCAAATTATTGTCATTCTTTAAAGATGTAAGTGGATATTAGATTACATCAATTAGGATATATTTCAAATTCTCTCTTTCATCATGTATTTAATCGGTGCCACATAATTTTATTCCTATTCATAAACTCATATCTATTACCACATTCATGTCTTCAAATTTGCTTGAGAATTGGAAAATCCTTATGTTTTAAATAGTTTTATCTTTCTTCAAGTCTTGCATCTCTGAGGAAAAGGTGTGATTTTAAAGTTTGACTCCTTTAATCTCATTTACAATTGGAAAGTCACAAAGACAAATAGAGAAATGCTTTCATAAATACATGTAATGAAATGATGAAAACCTCATATTAAAACTCTTAGTTTAGTCCATATTCTAGATACACAAACCAACAAAAACCTAATTAAATAATAGTATGTAACTAGTCCAACACATGTGAAAATGGATGAGTTAAAAAAAAATACTAACCTTCAATATATGAATGGGTCTAAAATTAATATCTTTGACTCAAAAGGGCGTAAGAGGCCCACTTTAAGATGAAAATCTTAACGGGGGCCTCCTTTATCCTAACCCAATGTAGTTTTAATGAACTAAGAGGTTAATTCTAAATGAATAGTAGGCAATTTCACAATGCAATGAAAATTGATCCATGTGCTGATGGTACCTTAAGAAGCATTATGGAATTTTTGTGGAATTAATTGACCCAACTTCATTGGGGATCCCTTATATCCTAATCCTTTGTAATTTACGTGAAGTAAATGATTTATTCTAAAGGAATAGCAAGCAAGGCATAATGCAATGAAAATTGAACCAAGTGCTGATGGTTAATTAAGAAGCATTAGGGACTTTTTCAGGAATTAATCGACCCAATCTCATTGAGGACCCCTATACCGGAACCCTTTGTAGTTTACGTGAAGTTAGCGGTTTATTCTAAATGAATAGCAAACAATTTCACAATGCAATGAAAATTGAACCAAGTGCTTGGGGAGGTGACTCTTCAATTTTTAGTAAACTACGTGAGATAAAAATAGGATCAATTTTATTCATTGGAGGTAAATTTTATAATTTTGCTAGAAATACCGTATCACTAAAAAAATGTCTATTACTTCATCCTATGTAAAATAGGGTGGTGAATAATGCCTTCATTTTAGAATTCCATTGTAAAAAATTAGGGTAGGAAACATATGATCTTCTAGATAATGTTTGGTAGGATGAGTTTGATGATTATTATTTGATAAGTTTGAATGAAAACTAAGTATGTTATGTCCAAGTTTTAAAAAGAATGGAGGGAAGTTTGTTCAAAATTACTTTGATAGCTAGGCTGGAGTGTGCAAGGTTGTGTGTGATGTGGGATTGTGATAGGTTCTTTGCTTAAGCTTTTGTGTGGTGAGGGACTAGAATTAGTTGTTTGCATACAATTATGTGTGGTGTGGAACTGATTGGTTGTTTGCTTTAGCTCTCACAGTATCAAGCCACTCACTAGAGGGTTTCTTCAGCAACTCCCTTACAATCTCCTCATCCCTCAAATTCCAGGGTTCTAGGATCAACCCCTGGCATCCCATCTTCTTCAAGTCCTCTAGGTTTGCTCTCTCCATAGGATCCTGGGATATGCCCGGACAAACCGATCTAAGAACTTTTGTATTCAGAGCCTTGTCTTGTCCGGTCCTCTCTATTGTTCCCGAAACTCATGACACAAGAACTAAAAAGAACTACAACTTGAACTACCGCAAAGCCCATCTCACACAAGCTCTCAAGAGAGGAAGGAAGAGAATGAAGTGTGAATAGGATAGAAGGAAGGGAAGAATAAGAAATGGATGGAGAGGGCTGTTCTTGCCTAACCCCCCTCCTAATTACTGCCCAGAACAATGATTTGGGCCGTTTAAGAGACCGTTGCACCTAATCATTGAATATTAGGACCGTTTTTAGAATCCATTTGAGGTTTCGATAGGGTCATTAGTACCCGGCGTACTTCTAATCCTTTTTTGGTATTGTTCACACTGCCCCTAATCCTAACTCTATGTTTTGATCCTAAATTCCCGGATGATAATCCGGTCAAGCCACGAACCAGAAGGTTCCTTCTTAACTATTTTGTCTAATCCATATCGGGTATAATATACAAACCATTTTTATTTATTAACTTTCATGTTTCCGGTTCAAGAAAACAATAAGATTTAACAAAAGATGTTAGCTTATATATATAATAAGGGATTAGCTCTCTTTTCTTGACTAATGGGTTGCCACAAATAATATCTATTTTCTAGTATATACATTGCCCATGTAGTTGCTTTTTAACTCAAGCCGAGTTAAAATGATAAGTTTCCTCAATGTTTGATTAGCTCAAGTCATCACAAATAGTTGATGTTAGTTTCACATAAACTAATTAATACCGTGCCTACATAGTTTTAATTCAACTCTAGCCGAGTTAAAATACTATGATTCCTAAAAGTTTAATTTGTTGTTGACCTAATTGAGTGATTAATAGTCAACTTTTGTAAACAAATTAATATTTGGGAGTCTTAGTTAAGATTTAACTTGGCTTGAGTTAAATGCATATATTTTCTTAGTATGTGATTTGTCGTAGTCCTCATTCAATGATTTATTTTATATTTTGAAAAACTAATTATTACGTTGCAAATGTTCTTTATATTCAACTCAACTTGAGTTAAACCATCTCACACTCACAAAATGATCTACTTACTTCCTGCTGATGAACTCCTTGAACCATTTTGTCATCACCAACAGCGAACACAAGAAGAGGTTCTTGGAGCTCACGAGAGGATCTGAGCATATGGACAAGGATGATTTTCTTCAAACAAAATATGTCATTGATGAGAAGAAATTCAACCTTAAGAAGGGATCCTTGTCGTCATGGAAAAAGAGTAGCAACATTGCAAAGGGAAAGCAGAAGATGATAAACAAAAAAGTCAAGGTAGAAGAGGCGGAAAATAATACAGTCATAGACCTTCTTTTTGAAGAGGTAGACCACTAGAATGATAGTGCCAAGCAGCCACTACCACAGATTCCTATGATGCCATTGGCTTTGGCTGCAAGTTTCAATTTGGATGATTCATCAAAATTGTACAATGACAAGAGAGAGCAGCAAGTGTCCTCTTGTGTACGCAAGAAGAGAAAGTTGCAAGCCCCTGCACCTAGTTCAAAAATGCAAATGCTTCTTCGATTCATGAAGAAGACAACATGGGATAACAAGCAAATGAGGAAGGAGCAAAACAACTTCTTTGAGAGCATCATGAAGTCTCTTCTAATCTTAGTGAGCACTATTGCTGAAGCGACAGTCTCAAGAATCATGGGAGTCCAGCCCCTTCAACAATCACTTCTTGCACTGAATGTGATGACTCCTTTTGTGATCAACAACGGTGCCCACAGATCAAGGGACAGTGAACGCAAAGATGTCACAAGAGGGAGTACATAGACATGCTCAAAAGATAGTGCCCGCAAGGATGTTGCAGAAGGAAGTACGCAAACACGCTCAAAAGACAATGGCCACACAGATGTCCCAAGTGGAAGTATGCAGACACGCTCTCGAGCAACCTCAAATGCAATGCCCGCATAGTCTACCTCATGTAGTGAATCTATTCAAGAAGGGGGAAATCTTGATGCAAGTCAAAAAGAAATTGGCACATCCAAGTCTGTGGCTTCTGAACTCTTATTGGATGAGCTAGCTGTTGACACTATTGCCAGCAACCAAGTGGTTAGCAATGTTGAAATGCTTGACATAGGAGAGGACTTTGAGGATGAGCAGTCACAACGCCCTGTGACTGCTAACTCTCTAGGTGCTTCTTAGTGACTCTTTAACTGTCATTTCAACTCGATTTGAGTTGAATCTCTTACTGTCATTTTAACTTGGTTTGAGTTGAATCCGCTTGCTTTTTGTCTTGCCGATTAGGACAGTAGCTTAGCAAACTATGACAAGCACAATTTCTGGGTGTTCTTCAATCTTATAAACATTTCCTCTTTGTGAGAAATTTAATATACACATTTTTTCACTGTATCTTGTCATTTTGATATTTCCATACTGGCAGGCCCACTTGTTATAGGAATGAGTTGCCGCAAGTTTTCATGGATGTAGCTGACTATTTTCCCTCCTTTATATTATGGATGGTTTAGAGGGAAATGTCGCTGTTGAAAATTCACTAAGTGAACTAGATGTTGTCCGCCACAATATGATAGAATTAAGGGCAACAAAAGATGGCAGCCTTTCCAGACATGATGCAAACATCAACAATGAACACTTTAATGATGCAGTTCTTAGAGGAATTATTGATACAAAAAGTCCACAAATATCAGCAATGCCTATGGAAATCGACAATTTCAATGAAGCAGTTGCTCATAGTGAGCGGCCATTGGATCAGGTATGATTTCTCTCCCACTTTGTATGTGATGGTTTGAATAGGAATGATTCACTCTTGTCACTTATGGCGTGGTTTTTTTAGTCGCGCGTCAAAATGCTTGCAACTTGTGAGTTGAGTGTGAAAATTAAGAATGGAAATTTTTTTTTGATTTATGTCTACGCATTCTGTTGAATTGGTGAGCAGGGTTTTAGAGGTGAATCAAGCATTTTGCTATTAACTATTTCGGCCACTGTGAGACCAACGTGGCTAAATGTGATCCTTGATCTAAATGGTGTCCTTTATGCGGTTCAAAATAAGAGATATTTCATCTTGGAAAATAGATTAAGTGACACTTTTGAAATTTACCTCAATCTAGATCAAAATCTAAGTTTTGCTATACGGCAAGTTGTTATTTGGCCACATTGTAGAGAGTTCCTACAAGAGTTGTACAAAATAGCGTAAAATTTCAGCTTGGGCCGACATGCAACATTCAACAATAAGATTAATATGCTAAGGTTGTTCAAAGGCTTACCTTGCCCCATCCATTTGCTATGCAAAGAACACTGCAATTACTATGCAAATGAGGACTTCGGACCCAAGAGTCAATTGAAGAAGGAGGTCTGCCTAAAATATTCAGAAGATTTGTATAATCAATAGGATTCTAAATTCTCCCATGAAAACACAATAATCAATGATGACTCTCTGGCACATCAAGTGCTAAATCCATACGAGAATGTGGTTTTGCCGTCCATGTGGTTTCCCAAGGGTGATGGATTGTATGATAGGTTCTTAGTCGATGATCTTTTGCCTTGGATTCAGCGCCTTGAATCCACAGGTAGGCAAAGTTTAGTGGCTTTTAGAAGTTTGGATGATCTAGGTGGCAACACCCATGGCTACGAGTCTGACAATTTTGACTACAATGATGATCATGCTGCTATACAAGACATGAATACTTTAGTGACCGTGGAGTTTGTATGGTTTATTTCTAATTTGATGAAGTCTCCTATAGCTCACAATATTAAGCTCCATGTCTGTTTTGGTGTCAATTTCCTAAGTTCTTGCTCCATCTCTAGTACATTACTCTCTTTATAGTCATGAAGGTGTTATCTTTTCTTTTCTTATTATGCAATGCTCCAACTATAATCTACAAAACTAAAATGGCTTTTCCTTGCTTTTTGTGCTTGTACTATCCTTGTTTACATGTATTCATTTTTTGCATTTCACCTTTAGACTTAGGTTTTGCTTTAGACTTTAAATGTTGGTATTATTATGGTAACCAATGTGCGGCCTTTGCTGATTCCATCCTGGACTATGCATAGTTTGCTATTTTGCAAAGTTTGTTGGGGCTTTACATGTTGTCGGCAGCCACTACACAGTCAACAATGGATTTCTCCATGATGGATGTGGATGACAATGCCATGGACAGTCCTCCAAATGCTAGGAAACATCCTCTTCTTGTAAGCTCTCCTTTGCCACTAAAGTGTGGTACTCAACCGTATTTGCCTCAAATTATGTTGGGAAAGATTTGCTTGCTTCAAAGAAGACTTTATGGCAAAGATGAAGATATGCTTGATCCCGATACCTTGGTATGAGTGATTTGTCTTATTAAATTCACAAGTCCATTTGTCTCTTTATTTGTTGTATGTTGTGAATAGCAAACTCTAAACTAATTTCAATAGTTTTTACAATGCACAAATGATTTGGCAAACCCTAGTGCCACCATTCAAAGGCGGCTTGCATTGTCAAAGACCCTAAACCCCCATCTGCCCAGATGTAGTTCAAGCGCTCCTCCAAAACAACATTGCAATAATAGACATTTTCCTTGGCTTATCAGTAGGCGGCCTAAGGACGGTTGGGAAAAAAAGTCCTTGAAGATGCAAGTACTTAAAGATTTAGGGCAATTTCAGGGGAACAATTTTGGATATAGTTGTGGGCCTGAAATAATGAAGGCCTTAGAAAAGTTGAAGAATAGGTCACATATGTAGGTTTAACATTAAGAGTGATTCCTCTATCTATAATACAAAAGCATAGCATGTTGTTTGTAGATGTTTGGAGCTCTTTCTTGTGATGGCATGTATCTTTACTACTAAATTTGCAATACCATATGCCTTAGAGCATTTTCAAACCTTTTCACTCCATATTCTATTTATCACTTCATAGTCTTTAGTGTGGTTGTCTACATTGAATGTTTTTTGTACTAATAAGTTGAATTTAAAATAGAATGCATGACATTTGAAATCCATTAACTTTCTAGGTAATTAATTATCTTAGCAATGATTATTTAAAGTAAATAGACACCTTATTCAATTGAATTCTCGATGTGTATTGCTTCTATGAACTCTCATATCATTGGAATACTCCCATTTTAATGAACATGGTGTTGTATTATCTGAAGATCAACAAAGTATCATGCACAAGTTTATCTTGGATAATGCAAATATATATTGGAGCAGTACCAAATGGAAGAGTCTCTCTTGTTATTACCTTGTACTATATTTGAAGTCATTTGTTTGCATGCTTTTGAAACACTAATAAGCATGTATATATGTGCATTACAAGTCAAACAATGTCATTAGTGAACTTTAAGCTTTAATATTGTTTTTGTGAGTACAGCATGATGCAAATTATACATCTCTTGAAGAAGAGTATGTAACAACATGGTAGTACAGAGTGTCACTATGATTTTGGTTATTTTGCTAATTGTTATAACTTAAGCAAATTTTGCCTTGCTATTGGAATTCTAATAATTGTAAGTGTGTGTTATAGCGCATACACCAAGGTTTGCCAAGACAAAGTTGCTGCAAGAGCTTAGTTTTGAAGAAGACATCCACGTCAAAATGGCAGAATGTTGGTTTCCTACCCTACCAATTTACAAAAGATAGATGTGTTTGCTAAATGGATCAAGGGACAGGTTGACAATGACAAAGAGAGGGGTTTGCTGGTTGCAAATGAGATGATAGACTCTTGTATCTCACCATCTGTAGTTGCATAGAAGTTCAAAAGTATGTACTCATATGGTTACCACTACAAAGTGAAGAGTGTTGAGGAGAATATAACTAAGACATGTGATTTAGGCGTGGCTGCTGTGTTTCAAAGACCTTGTCAATTAAACATGCAAGATGCAAACCTTGTTCCTGCATCCCTTGAATACGTAGGGCAAATTATGGAGATGATAGAGCTAAACCATGAAAAACATTGCACTCTATTGATCATCTACAAATGGGTGAAGGCAAAACTATAGAGGTAGAAATGCTTTGGTGAAAAAGGACAAATGGGGATTAAGTATGGCAAATTTCAACTTGCTTTTATAATTTGGATATGAATAGTTTGCTTTCCCCATCCATTGTGATCGAGTATTCTTTTCAAATGTGGAAGAGGAGCCAAGTTTGAAGATTGTACTACAAAATGAAGTCAGAGGTCAAAGAGTTGACAGTGAAATGGACAAAGAAGTGCAGCCGGAGTTGTTCAAGATGGGAGAGAATTTGGATTTTGAAGGGTTGTTTGCATCAGCTGAGGACCACAATTGTAAATCAATCCCTGTTACTACTAGAAGGTGCATTGGATTTAATGAAATATCTAGGGAGGGAAATAGAGTTGTAGCTGAGATTTCTGATTGAGATGTGGGAGAGTCCTCAAATGACAACAACTAAAGCTACAACTCCAAACTTTAAGTGCCTGCTTGAATTTTTCTTGCTGTCATTTTTAGGCATAGTGCTCACTTATGTAAAGAAAGAGAAATTGAAAGTCCCTAACTACCATTCTCTCTGTTTAAAGGGCCTACCAAGAAAGAATATGCCAGTAAACTCTAATAGTTTTTCTACAAGAGAAAGAATGTGTGTCTGGTAGGGCCTCACTATTAATACATCAAGTACATAGTCACTATCCAGTATGTAAAACATCTTGATAGTCCTAGTTGTTGTTCAAATTGTATTATCATTACTATGTCATGTTCGGATTTATATGTGGTGAGAAATGACTGCAAATAAGAATGAATGTAAATGAACATGCCATAGCGTTTAATTCCAAGCATTTCTTGTCCACTGGTTGAATTGTATGATTATTTTGAAACATTGGCAGAGGATCCTACTATTCATGTACTCTCAATTTCTTGCTTTACAATGTTGTCCTAGCATCTCAGGTTAGTGGCCAAGCATGAATCTGCTAGGGCCAATCTCTGCCATTTTCCCTAAACTTTATGTTGTTATCCCATCTTTGTGCAACAGTAGAAAGCCAAAATTGGAACTCATGAATTGAGTGCAAGGAAGTGCTTGAAATTCTATGTGGTTGCGCAAGATCTTGGAGTCATGGTCAACTAAGCAAGAGTGGGAGAAGAACTTTTTAAATGTAAGCCAACTTACGGTTGGTTGATGAAGGTGCTAGTTTCATTTTTAAATAGCACAAAAAAATTGTTGCGATGCTTAAACATGTAGGTAAAGCTTGATCTTTGTGCCTTGCTAGATGTACTTCTTATTTCAATGGCTGAGAGCCCTTTATGTTGAATTAGTTTTGCAATGAATACAATATCATGTTGGATGGAGGGAGATGAATTTGAGAGAGTTTAAGAGTGTTCAATGCACTCCCAATAATATGCTCTTCACAAAACAGCACCACTGAGAACAGACAAAAGGAATGCATAAAAAAATACCATTGAGAGTAAACAAAAGGAATGTGTCACTAAATTCTGGCAAATATGCTAGTTTATAACAGCATGGCCATTAGACCTCCTTGAGAAATTAACCAATTGTGGCAATGATCTATTATGAAGGAAGATAGAATTGTAGGTTTTCAAATGAGGGAATTGGCATATCACTAGAAGAAAAACAAGGAAAAATGACTGCCACAAATCACAACAACTAGGTCACCATAACTGCCTTGCAAGTGCACAAACAAGTGCACAACAAGTGCACAACATTTGCACAACTACAATCTAGTTGTGTAGTTGTTGTATAGTTGTTTGTGCAGTTGCAAGGCAGTTATGGTGACCTAGTCGTTGTGATTTGTGGCAATTGTTTATCCTTGTTTTTCTTCTAGTATACCTAGTTCTTATGAGCAGAGTTGTGTCTGCAGCAAGAGGAGATGTTATTGTCAAATCAACGTCATGTAAGGTAGACAAATCATGGATTTTGTGCAAAGGAATGTTGAACTTCTTGAAGAAGAGCTCAGTATTAGCTTTGTGACATAGTCAAGACATGTAAGCAGGTGTTACCACACTACATAAAAAGAGGCCTTTTTTGACTAGGGCCACTTGACTCTATAGGTTCATGCTAGTCAAGTATCAGAAAAGCTAGTCAAATACAAAAAAACCCAGTCACATGCTCTAGACAAATGACTCATAGTCAAGTTTTGGTCATAAATTTGGAAAATCTCACTACATTTTTGAGGACTTAGGTGGAAACATCATTTAGAATAGGTTCTCATGTAGATGTGAAAAAAGATGAGTGCTACTATTGACTATGTGATTGGCACTAGTCATGTCACTTTTGGATAAAGGAGGTCCCAAGCCATTTTACTAAAATTCTACAAATTAGTTATCTTCAAATTGTTTCACATGTTTAGCTTATTTCAAGGAGTTTGTTATGTAACAAATTTTTCATGCCCATCTTAATTGACAAATTACCATGTTCTCTAATTAAAATATCTTTTTGCAGTAATAGGGGGCATGGCTTATTGATGTTTAGCCTTTTTGGGATGGGGGTTTGGGTAGTTGCCCTTTCTCTTTGCCGCATTCTCTTTTCATGGGCCTTTGGATTACTTTTTGTTGGCTACCTAATTGCAAATCAATTTTAATTTAGAGGGCCAATACTGGCTTCATGAAAATACATTGTACCAAACCTAGAAAAACAAAACCTTACGCTTTCATCCTTTTGTGGGGGAAGATCATCCTGGCAATTCTCATAATATCTTTGACTATCTTACATATATTTCCCATTCCAATTTTGGGCATTTGAATATGGCCAAGACTTGCCATTGTTGGAATCCACATAATTTTTATTCACGCTAAACATTCATGAGTAATGATATCTATTATGGCTTTAGGGTCTCTTGCAATTTGTCCTCCTCAATTTTGTAAAACCATTTTGCATGATTCTAAGCAACATTAGAAATCCATCTTTGGTTAGATTTAGCTTCACTATTCTCACCCTCATGGACTTACACAATAAATACATTAACCACTAGCATATCTAACAAGAACAAAACCATTACTCTCCATCTGATACTAATGTTCCCTTTGAATTTCAAAGGTGCCCATCTAGCTACCATTCAATCCATAAAGTGGGTTTCCAACTTCCTAATTGCTTGTTCAACTTGAAATTGTCCTTCAAGGATTAACTAGGTGTAGTTCATTTAAGTTGTATGTCCTTTGCAATTGAAAAATGGCAAAGCCCTCCCCATTGTCCCAAACCTTTTTGCATCTAATACAAAGGCAAGCATGCATGGGAATTAATAGTAATGTGTAATCTTTTTGGAGCCATATACTTTGATATCACATGGAAGGCTATTTGAAGCCACAACTCTATCTTTGTAGATAGTGTTTAATACAATGCCCCAACTATAGCCAACCAAATGTATATAACACATGACTGAATTAAGTTTATTACACATAGAAGTGCCACTATGTATAGTCAAGATATTGTCCTGTATGCCCCTCATTAGACATTGATCTCTACTATGAGAGCGTAAATGACACCAGCTAATCTAATACTTATAGCATTTAACTGATTTTAATCATGAACGTGGTTTGTTGGTTGTAAATCCATTAAACTTTGTGTCCTCATCAAAAGTCAATATGGTTGTCCTCTTCTTCTTTGTTTCCTCCTTCTTCAACGCTGTTCAAATTTCCCTCTCCTGCTTCAACTACTGCTACTTTGGTGTTGTCGCAATTTATCGTTGGCAACTTCCATCTCCGCCTTGACCTCCTCGTCTTTGAGGACCCTGCCCTTCATTAACAAGCATGCCTTAGCAATGAGAATCTGCACTCCTTCCTCTAGAATTGCCTCTCCATGTCCAATGTCTCCACCATTACTCAAGCACTAGGAAGTTTCTCTAGCACTCTTTGATGACCCCACTCTTGCACTTCTTGGACTTGCCTGCAAAACCACCTTCACCCTAGGTTTCCCGCATTGTTTACAAAGAAAATTTGACATGCAAGCAATGGAAATGCAAATGAATCCGCAAACCAAAGCATTAGACCCTTAAACCTCGCCATTGTGACTCCATACATGTCTTTCATTGTTGCATTTGGGCCCCATATGTTTGCTTGCACCTACAAACAATGGAAGACAATTTGTTGAAAGTGCCCATAGTCAACGCTCATAATCTCCTCCACCCACCTCACGTACTCTAGGTTGGCAATTCTTAGATTTTGATCCCTTTGACTTGCTTTGCAAGATTGAGAGAAAGTGGTTGCAATGCCACTGTCACATGTAGTGAGATCTGTCTCTGCAGCCCTCCTACAAATGTGGTTTCCATAAGCATGCATAGAGCGATATGACTTTGCACTATTTAATGGTAGCCTTTGCAATGCACAAATTTCCATTGATACTTCTTCATGTGCTTGTAGTTTCAATTGCACCGCCTCTGCTAACCAAAATGCAAATGGAACTCCCATCGTGGCTGCAATTTATTGCCCTTGCCACCCTTTATTTTGAAGTTGCAATCTTTGTCTTGCTCTTCCTTGTGTTGACATGGCCTTTAAGTATTGACCGCAACAACGTGCATGCCCACTTTACATGATCAATACATCAGTTTGCTATTGACTTTTTGAAGAGATCATGCATTATTATAGACATTACAATGTCATCAACTTTTGCCTTCAGATTTGTTGAATACAAAGTAGTGGTAAAAATGGGGAGTGCTCATAGTCAATTTTCATGACTATAGTGAATAATATAGAAGGAATTTCTATGTATGAATGGGCTATTCATGACTACACAAAAGCCTTCAACCAGTCACAAAATGTGAACTTTCATGGAGGAATCATGGGCTTAATTTGACTAGGTGCATAACCACATTATGTCATATAACTACATTCTATCATACCCTCTCAATAGTTTTTACTAATTGCAATCAATTTGCCAGTCCATCTTCTCAAAATCCCCATATCACTTGCACATGTAATCCAAGCCCTAAACTCGTGAGCCATGATAATGAAATACAAGTATGAGTCTAAATGTGGATTTAGAAAACACTAAGAGAAAACCAATGAAAAATGCATGTTACTAGTAAACAAATTTGTGTTTGAAAATGTATAACGTCACTGAAATTCACTTCTTCCTGTTGCACATTTGGAAATATGTGTTTGATGTAGCATGCGTTCCAAATATTCACCTCTAAAATGTGCTTTAAGTGTTTACGTTTATGAATTGTATTTGGAGTAACTTTTTAAAAGTTTGATACCATTCTCTTTGACTTACACACCACGTTGACTTTCTAAAAAAGTGTTTGATTACATGGAAGTTGAGCTCTTGCTATCAAGGCGGGGATGATTTCTTCTGTGCTTAAATTTTTGGACTCACATTCATTCCTCATTCTCTTGCGGGAACAATTTAGAGACCTTGCAATGAACAGTTGATAGAAGTCATTCTCTCATTGAGACAATGGACTACAGTAGAATTTGAATTTTGTTGGTGTCATTCTATTGACAGAAAATGTTGCTGACTTTGTTTTAGCCATTTTTCATAGAATATATTAGAATATCTGTAAACATTTGGTTTTAGTCCAACACCAGCACTACATTCTCAATTTTGCAAATCTACTACTAATTATAGGCTTGCTGCTTAAATGATTTAAACATTCTCCTTGATATTTGTTCAAGGTCCAAGTTAATGCGTCTTGAAAGTGACTCTTGAGCTGACATATACGCTTTTAAAATAAAATTATTGCATGCACTTTTTAAGAAAATCCAAGATAGTTTCTTAGTCATACAAATTTACACTCCTCACCGAGAAGAATGTCACACCAGTCACTTGCATTGTGTATAGCATGGCCATCGCACGGTTTTCTATTAGAACACCTATCAAATAAGGAGTTTAGTAAGAATTGAATTACCCTCTCTCATTTGAAGTGCGCACCTATTCTAATACTTGCAGTTACACATGTATCCGTTGTAATTCTAGGCCCCTTACACACAACTCTATTATAAAATTTTAGTTTGAAGCACTCTTGATTTGATCATTTTGGAAAAAAAGGGGACCATTATTTGAAGACTACAAATCTAAGGCATGTTTGCATAAAGTGAATTTACATTAGCTTGAGCTCTCACCACATAGTCCATGCTGAGATTGCCATTTTTGGCTTAAACAAGAATGTGTACAAACGTGTTTTAGAACTACAAAAACATAGACAAATTGTACACACAAACTCCAAGCAGACCTCTACCATTTCAACAAACAATTGTTTTGAAGGGGAATAGCCTAGACTGCCAAACAAATTGCATATACCAGCTCATGCCTACACACCACAAAAAATCAGAATCTGATAGAGGTGGGACATGCCTTTTAAGCTTTGGTAATTTTGTAATAAAAGCCACCAATATTTCAATATCACAAGTTACTAGTATGTAAGATGCAAACTACACCACAAGCTCACAAGTACAACATACTTGATCAATAACTATCTATTCTTATAAGTTCTTGCATTTCCCTTCTTAACCCCTGAAGGGCCCGAACGCCCTTTGCAGCTGTAATGTGCTGTATTGCTGGTATTTGAGGGATATTGCGATGTTTTCAGACTTTTGTTTACATAGACGACTTGTAAGAAATTTCAAGCCGGATTTGATCGTGCATTTTTTTTGAGAAGAGATCTTGTCAAATTTTGCAAGTTGAGGTTTGTATCCGCACTGGCATACAATATAGGTATGGTACTTGATTTCTACGTCGACGAGGCCACCCTGCCTCCACAACAACTCAAGCCATACTAGATACGTGGCAGTATTGCGGAATTGCATGGCTTATCTTTGGGTGACTCAGCGCTTGTTAAAGTTGTCTAAACCATGGCATCCCGGTCTGCTATGGACATGTACCTATACCTTGAAGGCCCAAAGGCCCTTCAGGGATTAACTTAAAGTAATTCCTATGACATATTCCAACCTTAGTAATGACACTACTCTCCTCATCTGGATTTTTGAACCTTGCTGATGTGCCTATCCAATACTATGATATCCTCAAGCCTAAAAAGTCAAAATCTCTACTTGCTAAAAGCATTTCTAAGGAAGGGCTCCTTGATGTTGTGTCTCCTTGCCTACCTCTAACCTTTGTTCCGCACACCACTTTCCAATTTGCTCCATTAACCCTTCTCCTATCAACATCATCTGATAAAAAAACCTATTAGCATTATGTGGGAAAAGCAAATGACCTCAGTCCCAACCGCTCACATGCATTGAAATTGGCTAAAGTGAATCCATATATACTTGTCTCTCACCTCATTTGCACTTGTGGCCCTAATGTTTGCTAGTACCCAATCACACACTAACACAATGATGCAATGGCTTCTATAATTCAACTCTAAAATTTCTTGAATTCTTCCCACACATTCAAAATTTTCCCATTGAACCATTGCATTCACATGTCTCCCCTTCTTGCATAGTACCACAAATGCCGCAATCGCACTAGCAGATTTCACTTTGTCCTCCTTTGCACTTTTGACTCTAAAGTGCATACCATGAGCGGACATTGTTTGGTACAAGGTGGCTACCATTTCTGGACAACTAGATGCTTGTACAATTTCTGTTGCAAGTTTGTTTTGTAAGTCAATGGCTTTGTACACTTCCTCTTGTATCCATTATGAAAAACAAGGTAGGCTCTGGAGGTTGTCTACAAACAACACAAACTGTAGACGTCTATATTTGCCTTGAACACTGCACATATATAGCTGACGTTCTTGAACTCTGTGTTTGTACGCAAAGATATATTTCTTGTTCTAAACAAAAAAACAACCCCGTTACAATTATAGAATTAATACCACTCCAAGAAAAAAAAATGTAAAACATGATCACATTTTGCAATAATGTAACATTCGTGTCAAATTTTGCATATCTGTAGTTTTGTCAATGGTTCTTGGTTGCAAATGTACATTGTATCACACCTTAGAATACAACAACATTTCCCTTAGTCCATTTTCTTTGGAAACATTTAAAAAAAACGTGCACACATACTAACCTCTACTTCATAATTGACTCCATCGTCTATTAATTACATGTGTAAGGCCGTTGCAAAAAACACTTGCCAGTTTTGTCTCAAACAACCTTAAATAGCCTTAGTACTAGTAGTACCATGAGCTTTTGGAATTCTTTTTAATTAATGTAAAATTTGGATAATTTGTAAAGCATTTAAAGTAGCACACTTGTGATAATTCAAACCTAGAAAAAAATATTCTTGAATTTATGCACAAAAATAGAGAGACCATAAACACTAAGAAAAATGACATTATGTTATATGCTTTTTAAAAAATAGTAAAAAGATTCAAAAATATAAACTAAATTTTTTTTGTTTTTCCTAACTTGAAGGTGCTCCTTTTCCATCAAATTCAATTTTAGGGAAAAATAAATTGTGTTCTATGCGCTTGCGCAAAAACAATGCACTGTGAGCACACGTAGAAGGTGGATATTTTACTATTTTTGGAAAATCTTTTGTAGGATTGTGTAACACTAGTACAAAAACTTGACTGTGAAATTTGGCCTT
Organism: Ulota crispa; assembly: GCA_963920765.1. NCBI lineage: Eukaryota > Viridiplantae > Streptophyta > Bryopsida > Orthotrichales > Orthotrichaceae > Ulota > Ulota crispa. The sequence goes on along the minus strand of OY987252.1, from coordinate 2,881,971 downwards.
TGGGTTTGCATTTTAAGGTCAAAAATAGTACTCAAAACCCCCAAAATGGCCAAAGTAGATACACAATTGGGGCTATTTAAAAATAGCAGACTAATTTTATAATTATTCAAATTAGCATTAAACAATAGTGACTATTACATGTACCTTCACTTCAAATTTTAATAAGAAAAAGTTTATGACGCAAAAGTTATAGTCCAAAAGTTATAGCCCAAAACCACCCGCCCAAAATTAAGGGGATAAAAAATATTACAAGTGTTTCTTGCAATTACCTTGTAATGTTATTGTATGGATCATTGGTATTGCAATTACTTACTCTCTCCAAGGCTCCATGTCCTCTAAGTTCAATAAAGTGAAATGATGCGCCCACTGCAAGAATTCTTTAGACATGGGATGAGGCCAACCATCAATATAAAGTTCTATGTCTTTCATGAAGTTTTCCTCTTTGTCATCCCAAATGGAGTTGTCTAGATCCATCAAATCTTTGGATGTACTATGTGCTATATCCTAAAGTCTCAGACATGGCATACCCCTCTGCCATGCTAGCTTCTAGCCTTGCATATGTTCTTTTACGTACCCTTTCAAAGTTTTCATGTACCTCTCCATGGGGTACATCTACCAGCAATGCATTGGCCCACACAAATACAACTCTTCCACAAGATGAATTAATAAATGGGCTGTAGTATTTAGAAAGATTGGAGGGAAAATCCTTTTCTAAGTAGCATAGAGCTTCAGCTGCATTTGTCATTTCCCTTACGTTGTCATTCACATTTATTTCTCTTTTACAAAGCATTTGGAAAACTTTGCTCACTTTTATTATAGCTTGTTGTACTTCTTTGCTAAGCAAATTTTGTAGTCCTAAGGAAAGCACTTGCAGCACACAACACAAATATTATCCTTTGTAAGAACCCCGAATATGTCAATCCCTTTTTACTTTTATTTAATCAATGCAAGTCTTTCTTAGAATATTCACTTAATGGTACTGGTGCAAGACAATTCCACAAAGGAAATCCCCTCCTCTAATAATGGTGTCAATTTCAATGGCATTGTTGACAGTATGTACACCTCTTGAAGAAATTTAAATATAACAAGTTTGAGAAGACATGACTTGGAAATGTAAGAGAAGTACTTGATGCATCAGCACATGATAGTCATGAGATTTTAAATAACAAAGTTTGCCCTCAAGACGTTTATGGATAACCCCCACATAATTACTTGGTGTCTTTAATGCTCTGATTATATCCATAACTAACTTTTTTTCCTTTGACTTCAATATGTAAGGGGCGTTAGGTAGAGTGCCGTTCCTGTCTTCACTACCAATACCATCCATCCATAGCTTAAGCTTGGTGCTCAAATCTTCCATGTCCTGACATCTCTCCATAGAATCCTTCAGTCCAAGTATAGTATTTGTTATATTCTCAAAGAAATTATTCTCACAATGCATTAAATCAAGCAAATAATAATGAGTAGCTTCTGCAGTCATAAAACATATTCACTTGTCAAATTACCCATATTTCACATGTGCACAATTATGCTACATTCCTTGCCACAGCCAAGGGTCATGATTACTAAAACGTACAAATCAAAAAAATAGAAACAACTCACAGGACTTTTTCAAAATCCCATAAAAAACCAACAGACACCACATCTCCTTGCCTTTGACATTCTCATGCTATTGTATACTAATTTTTTGAAGTAATAAACATGCATACATATGTATAGTATTTTCATTTCAGATTCTGATATAGCCATAACCTAGATTCAAAGACTTGCAGCACCTATTCCATATGTGGAGTTTCTAATTCAATGTCCTTTAATTGAATTAATTAACCAAAAGAAATGACAAGCGCTTAGTGTAGCTGATTTCAGATACTTAAACTACCCCTTCCAAACATCATAATCATGCAAGTTATAGCACTATAACATTCTGTGAGTCGACTAGACTTAATTCCATTAATTCACCATGCTTTGAACAGCAAAGTAGTTGCAAGAAACACTTCATGGTTCTGTCTCAAACACCCTTAAAACTGGTAGTATTAGATAGTGCTATGAGCTTTTGAAATAAATTCTTTAAAAATAAAATAAAATACAAAAAATTTGTAAATCACTTAAAATAGCATACTTGTGAAAATTCAAACCTAGGAAAAAATTATTCTAAAAGTTATGCACAAAAATAAAGGAACAAAAATTACCAACAAAAAGACAATTTCCTTATTGCATTTTAGAAAATAGTAAAAAAATTTAAAACAATAAAACAAAAATTGGCTATTTCTAATTTCCCTGATTAGCTTAAACTCATGCAAGTATTTTTTTGAGGAAGGTTTTTGTCTTTCACCAATGGAGGGAGAAAAGATGCCCACTTTGAGACAATGTGCAGGGTAGAGATTTTTGATTTTTGTAAAACTAGTCTACAGATTTGTGTATTGATGCTTCCTAAACCACTATCTTGAATTGTAGCAACATACTTGCTTTTTTGAACCCAATGTAGTACTAAAAACCCCCAAAACCACAAAGGTAGACATGCTTTTGGAGCCCCCTTATAAATAGAAAAATAATTTTAAAAAACACCAAAAAATCACCAAATGACAATTACTTTGATGTTCACTTTATTCTAAAATTTCATATTAAAAGAACTTGTTATGCAAAAGATACAAGCCTATTATCTCCCACCTAGGGGGGAGGGGACAAAATGTAGTACAAGTGTTTTTTGCAATCACCTAGCAGCATATTGCTTGAACATGTAAGGCACCACCTTTCTACGTTCTCTAATATCACAGAATTTGACAAATAGAAGGTACTATAAACATGGATTTCAAAACACAAATTGTATATTTTCAACAACACCCTAGTTGAAGCCAATAGAAAACACGGACATCATCTCATTTGAAACCATACCTTGCATTACTGAAAGCATAAGATAATTATATCTACAATATAAACATGAATGCAATGTGTTCTCACGGCCTAGTATGGCAATGCATGTAAAGCGCTCTTCTATTTAACGCCATGTAAATGAATAGGGTCATTGTTTGCACCCGGTTTTTCTCCATCTGCAACGTACTTGTCTTGTTTCTCTCCATGGAATTTCACCTCTTCATGATTCATTCTTGTAGGAGCCACTCTCCTCTCAAATGTACCGTCAAAATGCAGATTAGAAAGGTATAAATGACCAAGCCTAATTCACCTCCTACTTCCTCCATATACAATCTTCCATCCTCTTGCTTTGTTTGTAAAATTCACTCTATTCTCTATTGTTGCACATTTAGCGTTGATTGCTAGGCCACATACATTGCACCCTTTATATCCATGTGAGCACAATCTAGAGATAAACATAGATGCAAGGTAATTTGAAATTTTCAAGAGTAAAATGCTCCTAAGAGTGAAATGCCTTGAACCAGCTATCTTGGAGAAGTTTTGGGCTCTCACTCCAACCCACAATTCTTGTAGTTCCTCAATGAGAGGACTAATAAAAATATTTATGTTTTCATTTGTTGGTGACAATTTCCTAAAAACTAATATACTTAGTTGGATTAAAAATTTCTTAGGAACCAAATATGGTGGTAAATTGTAAATCAAAATTAGTACTAGCCATGTGGAATGACTGGTACTATTGAGGGTAAATGGATTCACCCCATATAAAGACAATCCAAACCTCATATTCCTAACATCCCTTGCAAATCTTGGATCCACAACTTCATCAACGTGCCTCCATGCCAGACTATCTATGAATGACTTCAAAACACCGTCATTGGTATTGGGATGCTTAGAATGAAATCTTAGCAATTTTGCTATTGTTGGTGAGCAATACATTTGCAATAACCTAGGGATTAGAGGAAAATGTCAAACCATTCTAGCAGGAATAAGTTCTGAGCCTGCTATGTATTTGTTTTTACCACACCTTACCTCGAGGCAATGATGTGAATTTGAGGAAGCTCCTTCATACAATACACACCCATCTAGACAAGTGTGTATAATGTCATAGGTCAAACCTAATTTTCTTATTAGTTTTTTTGCCCTATAAAGGTTTACTGGGAGGTTGTTACTAACTAGCAATAAGACATTAGATAAAATTATGAGAAGCTCGTCCACAATCATGTTGGTAACAGCGTGTACAACTGCCATGTTAATCAAAATAATAGTTGCAGATATAACACTCACTTCTTGCCTTCATAAATAGGCTGCATTGCCTCCTTTATTAAAGCCTCCAATGCGATGATCAAATCTTGGTTGTTGTCTTTGATTGAGTTGTCCTCATCTTCTTGTTTTGATACGTCATGTAGTCTCTCACCCACATTTAGAGCCTCAAATACTTGTTGTTGAATGTTGCGAAATGGATCAAGTTGTTCCTCATATGCAATAGGAACGTCATAGTCATCAAACACATTCATTTTGAGTAACGTAGGACTCAATGTGTTAACCTAGACGCTATCTTTGAGATATCTTCCATCTGGATATCCTTCTAGCACATAATGCATTAGGAATGGGTCACGCCTATGAAGGCATAAATGCTTTTGTATGGATTTTGTAAATGGACATCTAAAACCAGTATGGCTTTGTTGAGCAGCTACCTTGAATTCTGTTTGCACGATCAACTCTTCCCTTGAAACATGAATTGCCGAAACAAAAGACATTTTTAGTGTTTATACCTACACAGACAATATAAAAACACATATGGAATGTCAGTAAGAGATTTGGATCAATCATACATTCATAAGTGAACATAAAGGAAAAATGGCTATGCATAGATCTCACTCTATTTGTTGAATAACACAAAACAAATGACTTGCCTTCTGAATGGATCTTCATAATCATTTTGTATACAAGGATTTTTGCCTTGACAACTAAATGTTTAAATATCATGACATTTACAAAGCTTTAATCTAATTCTATAATCTTTGTTATTACAAACTTGCTTTACCTAATATTGATTACCTAGTAATCTTGTCACCTATGACCATGTTGATATAGGTGTTACATTAAGTGTTTAGGACCATGTTTACTAAGTGTAGTTTATTTTCATAACCAACTCTTCCCCTTTTTCATACATTAACATACATCTCACCATTTTATTCCCAAGGCATTGACTATAGTGTACATTGGTCTATGAAAAGATGATAAGTTCTTGTATGTCACTACTTTATATGAAAAACATCAATATCACAAGTTTTTTGAGGTGTCAATGTGATATGCAATAATTTTTTTCAAACAATAAATTTTAAAGACTCCAATGCTTTAAAGATTCAAACATCAACGTAAAGTACATGCTGTGGTACATTTTTGTCAAGTAAACCTTACAACATCTATCTATTACAGTATACCATTGGACAAAGCCAAGGTACAAGTGACTTTATAAATATTATATACACATATTTTGGAAGTCATTTGTTTCTAATAACATGACATGTACCATCATAAAATCTTTTGTTCCTAAGGTAGGAGGTTCAAAAATCAACCATGTAAGGGCTCATCCCCCTTTTTCAAGGTTTTCCGTGGATGGGTTTAGGGTTTTCAGTTCATTCACTAGTAGAAAATTGTGTTGAAGTCAACATAAACTACATGATGTTTTCATGCTTCAAATCCAAATTTTTGCATTAGAAGCATGAAAACATCATGTAGTTTATATTGACTTCAACACATTTTTCTACTAGTGACTCTTCAAAATGAGAGAAAGAGATCTAAAATGTAACATAAGTCGTTTCATATTTTTTTGAAGAATTTTTAAAATTTCTTATGAATTTTTTAAATGCATGTGTTGTAAATTCCTATTTATGACCCTAGACCTTCCAAAAACCATTCATTTGCAAGTTGTGAAGAGATTTGGAGAAGGAAGGAGAATGATTGGCTCTTTGCAATTAAAAATAACTTTTCTTCCATGCATTTTATGATTGTAAAAGGTCAATTTAAGAACCACCCACTCCACCATTTCACAGCACTCTACATGACGGTTCAAAACGCCTAAGTTATTTTTGAGCCTCCTACCTTATTGAATAGAAAGTTACATGTGACAAGATAAACAAGAGCAGACATAAACCTCATTTCCTTAGGCAATGACAAATATCTCGTGTCCCAATGATGTCACTTCATTAATTCCACTCAATGATATTGATATTTCTCGAAACACCCATTGCCCAACATTGGTAAAATTGAATTCAAGATAAACAAATATAATATGAAATAGAAAAAGCAATGTACATTAAATTTGGTCAAAAAAATGTAAATCTAAATTTGATTAACTTTGTAGCATCCCTATATAAATTTAACAAAAGATTTATTGCAATTAATTGAAATATGAAGGCAGAGCACATACAATCCACAAATTTCTTTTTGGGAGGAACTCAAAGCCAAATTAGCTAATAACTCATAGGTGACTTTTAGGCCTACTGATGAAAAAGAAGGATAAAAGTTGAAATAATGCTACACTATAATCTTGTAAACTGCATTGTAACCTAAGATGTTACACGTTTTTCAAAACCCAAAAACATTATGTAACATTCTACATTTATTTTTAGGTACAAAAGTAGTGTGTTCTAATTGCATCCATGCTCTAATTGCGTTTTGCTCTAGGAATGAGAGACATTTTAGATGAAATATCTATGATTGTCATTGATGAGTGTGAGTGCTCTAAACCCCCTCTATGATTAGTGCAAGACACAACCAGGTTCTAAAATGTAAATGAAAAAGGAAAGGAGAAAATACGTAATGCCTTGCAAACAATGAATATTTTTTTTATGTTTTTTAACTAAACTAGATCTCAAAGGAAGAGTAGAAAAGTACGCAAGAGGATATCTCACAAGTAGAGTTTATTTTGTCAAAGTGAAAAATAGAAAAAAAAGAGGGTTGGTTCATCATACCTTGTCACTGTAGGGAGCGGAGCCCTTGTTGGGGTCATACGCTACCTTCATTGCCAATATCGTCGGTTAGATAGTCCAAAAAGTCCTTGAAGTCTTACTCTAATTTTTAAGTTCTCTCCTCCTAGATCCTCTCTTGTCTTTGTATTCTCTTTTGTATCTTTTTTTACTAAATCCCTCAATTGCTAAGAGAGTTTTTGTTGTTTTGTAATCGATGTCTAAAATCTAATAGTCAATAAAACATGACACACATTGTCTCTTCAATAGCAAAAAGATGTAAATACCCCCTATTCCTATGCTAGCCTAATTAATAAAGTATGACATCACATAGGCCAAGAAAGAGGTGTTTATGAGTGAAAAGACAAAAATGGAAGGTCAAAGACCATATTTCCTTTAAGTAAGTCCCTTATTGCCTTCTCTTCCCTTCTAAAGACTTCTTCTTCTCTTCACTCAACTCATTTGTATTGTGATACGTTTGAAAGTGTGTGCTCTCTCTTCTTATTCTCCCTCTTTCTTTTGATTTTGAATTGTTCTTTAGAAAGCGTAAGGTAGGAGAAAGTAATATCATAGCCTCCCCTTTAGTTTGCTTTAAGTCATGAGTATGCTTTAATTTTGGAGGCTTTGGTGTTTCACAACTTAAGGGTAATGAGGAAGGAAGAGAGTTTTTATGAACATAAGCCTTGGCCTTCTTTGCTTTAAACTTTAGCAAGGTGAGCTCCTGGTTCAAGGGTTGGTTTCTCCTTTCAAGCTCCAGAGCCTAGAGCTTTGAGTCCCCTCAATGTTGAAACTGCTACCATGGTCCAGCTCAACTAGCTAGTTTCTTTTTTTGTAAACTTGGAATTGTCACCTATCCCTTGCTATTGCGGAGGTGGCCACTTCACCCGGATGTAGCTACAGGCTTGCTCAAAGCTCCGGATCCCGTCGCTGCTTTTGCTTCTAATTTTCAAGTGCCTCCAAAGGGAGCATCACGTAGTTGCAAGGTTGAAGGCTCCCTTCAAATCGCTGCTTGTTTAGCAACTTGCAGTCACCGGGTCCCAAAGCTTCCGCAAGGCTCACAGCCGTGGTTAGTTTTCTTTGCCCTTTTCTTAACCAACCTATTTTTGGTATAGACTCTTGCTCAACTCAAGTACTCATTGCTCAGCCCTTTGCTTCTTCTTGGAACTTGAAACTTGACCAAGGTCTAGATTAAACTTGGTGAATGTTCAAAAAAAAGTATGAAAAGAAAAAGTTGGGCACTAGAGGTTCCAACCAAAAGATAAATCCAACCAAAAAGATGAAGACTTAATTCACTAAGATTGGCCAGGTCAAATTAACCCTATCCTAACTGATATAACAAGAAAGAAGTGGAAAACTCACGCTAAAAATGGCCAAGGCAACTTAGCCTTGTGTTGGACCAGTTTGGCGACATGAAAGAAGAACTCCAAATATGGACTCTTGAAAATCTTAGCTAGCAGCATTGCAAATCCTAGCCAAGATATCTTTAGGATTAGTATGAATCTAAAGCAAAAAAAACAAGGAAAATACACTACAAGGGAATGAGCTCCTAATTGACACATATTTAACATGACTTTGTCATACATGACAAAGTCTTAAACCATAACTGCCATTGCAGTCTTTATTACTATTTTGGTGGAGCCAAATTTTAGGTCTTTAGTGCCAGCTCATAAAGCGTTGTTCAAAGGCAGTGTACTACTATTTATATAAAGAAAACACTCATGAAGTGGCTTCTCAAAAATCTCAAGAAACAATACATTTACTTCTACTATCAGCCCACTTTCCAAACAATTTTGATGAACTAGTTATGAAATTTACACCAGTTAAACAATAAAATAAGTATAGAATGGCCAAGAATAGGTGAAAATTGTGAAGTTCATAGTAATTGAAAAACTACATGCTATAGACTGTACATTCATCTGTATTTATAACACATTTCATTAAGAACAGGATGTATTGCCTACATCCATGGAGGAAATTAACAATACTTAGGTGTACAGTTCACTATGCTAAAGAAAGCACACCCCAATGGTTAATAGTAATCTGTATGTGCATTATAAGCATCAATACTAGTAATTGGAGATGTCATTAATCTATAATATAAGAGTGTCTGTGATGTAGCAAGTAACAATTATTAGTGATGACAAATAAAGAATGAAAAAAAATGCTACATATTCCTGGAGGATATAAATAATAAATAATGCTAATCTAGAAACCTTGCATAACCCATCTTCAAAACAACACTCACAACTTTCAATGCTTTGTAGTTGGAAAGGTTGTTTGTAGTAGTTGTTGATGTTTTCATAATTGTCATCTGTTCAACCTTCTTGCATTGGGCACTACATATCACATAAGAAACAATTGAAGTAGAGTCCTAGTTGCTGTCCATGCCACATCAGTTTAGAATACAATATTTTCACTAGAAATCAACTACAATTGACTTCTACAAAATATAATATGCACCATTCTCATATCATTGCACAAGTTTTGCTCCTCAAAATGCATGTCACATCTATGTCAAGCACATTACAATACTACAACTATGCAACGCAGTTCATTCAAGGAATTGATATGTGCACATTGGAGGGTTGATATTTGAACACCCCCTTGGGAGATAAATTATAGATTTCTACCATTTAAAAGCTGAAGTTGAGAATTTTGAATTCATGTTTGCGCTTTGAGACCATGATTTAGTCTAGAACCATAAAGAAGTTGCTGTTGAACAACACCTAATGAAAAAGCCTAAAATTTTTAACAAACAAAAGTAAAAGTCACACTTTCCCCTCTAGCTAAGCTTTTTCATTGAGTATTGTTCAATTGCTACTTTTTTTATGGTTCTAAACTAAATCATGGGTCTTTTAGTGCAAATCTAAATTCAAAATTCTCAAGTTCAGCTTTTTGATGCCAGAAATCTATAATTTACCTCCCAAGGGGGTGTTCAAATATCAACCTCCCGGCCCTTGGTGTGCACATATCAATTCCCTTCATTTAGACTACCACTAAATTCTTGTTCATGCTTTGTCAGCAGTGACTCAGCCCATGTGAGAAGTCCGATAAGTCCAATAGTTGAACATAGTGTCCCATAACAAAGAATGAGTAAGTTGAGATTCCAAATTAACTTGGTATCCAATAAAATCTGCATGAAAAAGAAGAAATTGTTGACAATCAATCAACACAACTTGTTCATTTTTAATAATCAATGCACTGCATGCAGCAAAGCTTGTCTCAATATTCTATGGAATCTTTCCCAAAAGTTTTGCAGCATACCAAAACAAAAACAAAACCTCAATTCCCTTCCTCAACACACCAAAAACTAGAAATGAAAATGATTGTCAGTATTGACATTGTACCGGACATGGACCATTTAATAAACTTACCTTCCCAACGCATTCTCTTTGGACAACTTCTCATAAGACAAGATTCCCAAAGTATCAGTATTGTTGTTGATTTCTAGATTATTGTCTTCAACACTGTCAGTGTCTACCAATGTATCAGTGTTGCTGAAGACATCAATTCAATTGTCATGCGCTAGTCCATTTCTACTTCTCCTACCTCGTGTCATATTCTCTCCATTTGGTCTAGTACAAAACATCTGTGACTGTTGTCCTTCATTAGTTGTAGTAGGATCATACTCTTCCTCTTCCTAAACTCTTTGTCGAAGGCGCCAAGAATACTCAAAATGACTTCTAGTTTGACCATGGAAATGCAGCCCATCAATCTCCTCATCACAGCTCTCATGTCCCCTTGTTTTGCCACCAAAAGCTTGATTACTGCACCCACAACAAACCCTTCCGGATCCATGCCGTCTTAGTCTTACGGATTGTTGCAACTTGATATTTTGGCTTGTCAAAATTGGAGTAGTTGGGCCCTCCTCCACCTCTTCATTGGGGTGAAGTCCGGGAAAATCTTCCCCTTCTTCCATTTGAAACAAACTTGTGAAATCTTTGTCTTCTATAGTTGGAGTCACTATTTTTCCTCACACTTCTCTTTGTAGGACAACTCTCCAACCGGGTGCCTCCCTAGCCTTAGAATAGAAAATATGTTTGCAATGATTTGGAAATGCAAAACTGTCACGTGAAATGTTTTCTATTCTTTTGTCATAATTTATTAATGTAAAACCCCACTTGTCATTTTTCATAGTTGCGTTTTCTCCAATGTAGTTAGCTCTTACAAAATTGCATACCAATACTAATAGGCTATGCCTTCAATAATGTAGTTCTCATATCTCTTCAATGTGGCCAACAAACTCTACATCTGCAATGACTTGGTTTGCATCACGACTTCCATTTCTACAAACTTGCTTAAAAATTGCTGCTATACCACTATTTGACGTTTTCAATGCGTGTTTGGTGCTGAGCACGCGGAAGTGTTTGCCATAAGCAATGATTGACTTGTATGCAGCAGTGGGTCCCTTGCAATATTAATTCCTTTTGGATATATGGACACGCCATCTTCTTCTTCATGTCTACTTGTTGCAACACTCACTTTTGAAATTAAAGTAACACATGCAAATCTTCTCAGAAGACAAAGCAATTTCTATGTCCTCGTTGACAATGTTCTTGTCTGAATTTTGTCTCTTGATATCTTGTCATGCTACTTCAACATTGTATTTCCTACATGCATAACACAAATGACCCAATGTAAGAGTGAAAAAACATCCAAATTTAGCATGACATTCTTAGTATGACAATTATACAAAGATCACAATTTTAAATTGTGATAGTACCTAATCTAAGAAATAAGTTCTCATGATTTAAAGCAATATTGAAACTAAGCATTAAATTGATAGTTTACTAACACATTTTCTAGGTTCTTTGAGAGACAATGCTATCCTCATACATGCTTAATTCAAGACCGTATTTGTCAGCCCTATTATGACACCCCTAATAGTATCCTTTCAATAGATATAGGTACCTTATTATCCATATCAATAATATCAATTGCATAATGGGAAAAGCATAATTCACTATGTGAAGTACTCAACATAGTACTATTGACTTTATGACACTAGTTTTACAAAACCTTTGAAGCAAACTGTTGTTGTCTTGTTACATATCCAAGAAGTTAGTGGTGAACTCTCATGTCCTTCAAGAAAACACTTTATTCTAACAAAATCATTTAAATTATTTTTCAGCTCATTGAGGTTTCATTTGCACTTTCATTCTACGTGCATGCCACGTGACATGGATCCATTTTCATTGTGTGATATATCTCAACACATTACACATGTTTCTATTTGAGCTAGAAAACTAAAAAATTCAGTTAAATGATTGATGCCTTTTTCAATATTTGAATCAACATATATATTGTCTATTGCTAAAATGTTGCCACATGAAACATTTGAAACAAAATATGTACATAACAATATAACATTATTTGAAACATTACATAAGTTTACTCACAAAAAAATATCACTTTCTCCTGACTATACGTTGCTTCTATTATTAGGTTGTCTTATAGTACAACCAACTATTATATAGCACCACTCACATAATTTGCTCAATATTGACATTACAAATGAAGACTCCAATATAAATTGGGAGTAGTTTTAGTTAAAGCAAAATTTATAAAACACACATTTCAGTACAAAAAAATTTCAATAAGCAAAGGAATATTGCCCTCACTTGAAGAACACTAGTCTCCTTCACTATAGCATGTCTTATCATTGTTTTCTCTTAGGGGTAGTACAATATAACCTACACATTTCTAGTTAAATTGCTTAACGAGTACAATTTCACTGTGGCTTATATGAGAACAGAATAGTTGCAATGTACCCTCTATAACCCTCCATATGCACCATATTGTCCAATACAAAATTCTATATTAATTTTTGGAATTCAAAATCCATTGGGCGTTCCCGCTTTCCTTTTTGCGGCACCTCATCCACTAGAAGAAAAACAGCAATAAACAACTAAGTAATTTAGTTGTTGTGCACTTATTGTGACCATATGTAGTTGTTTCATAATTGTTATATAGTCACATATGGTCACAATAACTGCACAACAACTAAATTACTTAGTTGTTTATTGCTGTTTTTCTTCTAGTGATTGTACATTGTTGCATCTTCTTCATCGTCCCAAGCACTTGTAGTAGTGGGTGTATATTTTGAGAGATATTCTTTGAGAAATCCTATGGATTCTTCTCTCAAATATCCAAATGCCATGCTTCGTTGAGGTTTGGTTTTATTTTTTACATATCCTTTCAGTGCTTTTATATATCTCTTGTGCAGGTACATCCAACGGATTTGCATTGGCCCACAGATAAATAGTTCTTCAACTAGGTGTATTGGTAAGTACATCATTATAATGAACACTAAAGGAGGAAGTTCTTTTTGTAGCATGCATATGGTCTCAGCAACGTCTTGTACCATTTGATCTTTCTAATCTATATCAACTACCTTTGCACTTAGCTTTTGGAAGAGCTTGCTAACTTTCATTATAGCTACTACGACTGGGGAATCTCTAATGTCTTTTAAGCACAATGGTAATATCTATTGCATCAAAATTTGATAGTCATGTGTCTTCATACCTTTTAGCTTTCCATCTTGTATCCTTTGATTCAATGGACTTACATAATCTGATGGAAACCACAACTTTTGAATTGTTGTCAAAAACTGTTCTTGTTGTTCCATTGTCAATACAAATGGCGCATCAAGCATAAAATATGTTTCACCATCAGGGTTCAATTGGAGATGAAGATGGTTACGCACTCTGTGAGCAAGCATGTCCTCTTGAGACTTCACTCCCTCCATTTCCCCAAAAAGAGTTTGCTATATATTTTCACAAAAAAAAAGTTCACAATGCATTTTGTCTAACATATGTCTTATTGGCAAATTCTGCAAACACAAGAAATGACACTATTGCACAAGATTAGTAAGCACATATTAAAACTTCTTTATAATAAAAAGAAAAAGTTCACCAATCAAATTTACATGATTCCCTACACAAATATATACCTCCTCCTTGACTTGCATTCAATATGATAGAAATAAGTACTAACACTCATATTACAATGTCCATTTGATCACCAAGAACACGTTACAACAACTATGATCACTCTTTAAGTCCTAATTCACTAATCTAGTTCAATCCTAAAAGCAACAATGTCTATATACATAAAATAATTGGATTATTTTATAATAAACTTGGTTTAAGAGCTTTGTCTGTTGGTCAAGCAAGCTTAGGAAGCTTCCAAACTTGGTTTATTATAAAATAAAATAAAACCCAATAGCATAGGGTACTCTAGTGTATTGCTTAGATTCTGGAATTCAGAGCTCAATTGCTCAAGTTTTGAATTGAGAGTTTAAATCTTGAAATTGAGAGCTCAAATGCTAAGAGCACAAATCTTGGAATTGAGAGCTCAAATGTTGAAATTGAGAGCTAAATTACTCAAGTCCTGAAAGCTAGTGAGAATTCAATTTGCTCAAGTTCTTAAACTGAGAGCTCAAGTGCTAAAACTAAGAGCACAATTGCTCAAGTCTTGAAATTGAGAGCTCAAGTCTCAAGTCAATCCAATTGTGTCCATAGGACAAAGGACATACTAGTAGCAACCATAAAGACTGAAAGGTAAAACCTTAATAATAACCATTGAAATATACATATACTTTGCTAATATTCTTATTAGACATGTTGTACCTTACTTTCATTACATATTCAAATTGCATTAACTTGCATTTTTAAAAGTAGTAAATTCACATTACTATATACAATAATTCATAATACAAGTCAATTGAGAAAAATATACCGCCCAATATGGAAGATTGTATAATATGCTAACTCTTTTTACTCCTGTGGATTTCACAAAATCTGAAGCTGAATTTAGACGACCTCTGGCATGCAAGAAATATTCCTTCAAAGCTCATTGTTCAGCAATATGTACTCCACTTTGTCGCAGCAACGCATGATCAAAGTCCAAGTTACCATCAAAAGTATGTAAAGAAGACCTACATCTATGATTGCTTGGCAACCATCTGCGATTCTTTAAAAAAAGAAACTTATTTGCCTCTTTTGAATGCATTGCACATGTATGTTCTCTACATACAAGACATCTTACAAACCCCTTTCTGGCTTGACTTGAAATCAATGTGTATGTCAGGATATCATTGACGGTCTATAATAACATGCCCCTCAATAAAAAAAAACTTCTATTAGGACCAAGTGGTTGAGAGACATCTACCACCAATACACCCACCCACAATTTCTTCAATTTGTGCACTAATGGTTATAGGTAAACATCAATTGATTCTTTTGTAGGTGAATTTGGACTAAGTATTATCATGGTTAAGGAAATAAAAAACTTCTTTGTCACTAGGTGAAGAGGGAAGTTGTATAATACTTGAAGCACTGGCCAAATTGAATGTTTAGAGGATTGTGTACCATAAAGGTTTATTCCATCTAGACAAAGTACCATTCTTGCATTCCTTACATTCCTGCTAAAGCTTGGATACTTTTGTTCAATAAATTTCCATTGTTGACTATCAACTATAGATCTCATTTTTCTATCACAAGAATGATTAGTTGCACGCCAAGAAAGATACTTTGCAATTTTTGGACATCTAAACAATCTACTCAACCTTTTAATGATTGAGAAGTACCTTAAGATTTTAACTAGGACAATAAAAGAGCCTTGTATATATCTAGATTTTTTACATTTTAGACATTCTTGCAATCTAGCATTTTTGTTCCAGTATAGGGTTTTCCCACACATGCAATAGTGTATGGTTTTGTGACTCAACCCTAGCTTCATCAATAGGGCTTTCATGTCATAGGAGTTCTTAGAACAATTGTTATTTGAAGGCAAGATATTGTACTTCAAAAAGGTCAAATTTTCATCAAGACAATGATGACTAATAGAAAAGAGGGTGCATATTGACATCAAGACTATACAAAATTGTAGCGTACTTGTTGATGACCCAATATAAAGAGGTTTAGTTGACTCTAAGATCAAAGATTCTAGCACCTATTCTGTATCACCATTGTCATTTGAACTTGATAAATATGAGAAGTCCATATTTGGATCGTCATCAGGTTGAACTTGATCATAGATTTGGTCAGCTTTTGAAAAATAATTTTCAATAACTTCTTCAAAATTGATTGCAGAATGTGTCATACAATTTTCCAATTTCTCGTCCCTATCCCCATCAACACATATGTCTTCATGGATGTTGTTGTGATTGAATCTTTGCTCTTCATTTTCAACACCAATTTTAGAGGCTCTTGCTCCCTACAAAGTCATGCATGCATATGTAAGGAATAGGTTCTCAATTAAAACAAACTTCAATAACAGCTGATCATAGGAAATTTTTGTGCTTATAAAAAAAAAAAAAAACGGAAGTCATACAAGCATGATATATCTCTGGTATATGGTCCAAAAAGCAATGTTCACGTTAATGTGGTGGTTGTTAATAAAATCTGATTTTTTTTTAATTCCATCAAAATTTGGTTGAACAAAATATGTTGTACTCTTCTAGTGGTATTTCACTTAAAAATGCAAAGTGATGGTAATTTAGGAACGTGTACATGTTTTCTCTCATTAAGAACTTGATCTTTCACGAGAATCCTACACACATACATTCACTTCACTAAGTAAAAATGAAGCAATTGTTAGCATCTCAAGAAGGTCGGTACTTTTCAAAGTTCAATTGAAAATTATGTTGTCTCCGTCTCTCTAAAAACATCTAAAAAGAAACCTTCCAATGTCTCTCTAAAAACATCTAAAAAGAATCCTTCCAATGTTCCTCTAAAAACATCCAAAAAACTTCTTTGCAAATGATTAACTATGTTTTTAGTATATCTGCTAGTGACACATGCATTCTAGATTCAATATACCATCTACCAATTGTGTGCAAAATCTCCAGCGTTGATCTTGTCATGTGGGCACCTAAATCCCATTCAAAAAGTACCATATTTGTGCATGTTTTTGGTTCCTCATTATTGATGATCTAGAGAGTAGTAGCAACAAAGGAACCTCATATGGGCAAGGACAAGCTTGCTAGGAGAGGAATGCTGTCTAATTCCTTAACTTCCTTCATTGAGATCACTGAACATGGCAAATGATTTCTCACCTTTTGAAATTAGCAAAAGAGAGAATTTTAGTGTTACCAGAAATGTGTTTGATTTGGATGTTTTAGTTAGAGGGAAAGAGGGGGTAATTGCTATTGCACACTATAATCATTAGAGAGTATTATATTTTGTCACGTTTGATACATAGTTCCTTACATCCACTCTAAGGAAGCAATTGGTTACGTGATTGTTGTACCACTTGTGCACACTAAACCCAAATAGAAAATCCATTAAAAATTTGGTCTTTGAATTATAAAATCATGACATTATATAGTGTTAATTTTTGTGAAGTGGTATTAAATTTTTCAATTACAAAAAACCTTTTCACTATTACTTGAAGTGTAGTTTGTAATTTACTAATATATAATTTCTATAAAGAATACAAAATGCCATAAACAATTTCAAGGATAAACAGCTTATACTCTTACACAATGATGAGAGAGGAACTAACATTGTAATGTAAGAATTAGATACTTACAATAAGAAGATGTAGTAGCAGTATATCTTGCCCATGTTTACAATGGTGTTGTTCCACAGTTTCAGCAAATTGTGTTCTGAACCCATGGCATTGTACGTAGCTGCATGCATATCTTGTAATTCCTTTTATAGCTGCAAATGTCCTTTCAAGGTGATAAGCCTCGCCAAGCTGCTCTGGCTTCATACTAAAAAGTGTGTGTAATAGCAAGCATATTATAAACATTAAGAAACTCCATAAAACTATTTTGCATGAATTATATTTCTCAATTCAACAATGATCAACACTTTTGATGATTATATTGGAAGAAGGTGGCTATATACAAATTAGCTCTAGTATCGTCCAAATAATGCCTCTTTGCATTTGGGAAATAACTAAATCTAACAACAGAATGAAGTGACAAACAATTTTGAGCATGCTGCAACTGTGCAAGTTTCTAGGAATTTGGAATTGTCATTGACATAACTTAATTACATTCACTCTTTGACAATTTAGTAATACTCTTACATACGTGACACTGTGACATTTGTGCATTTCATATGGATGTTGAAGGGACTAGAGAACTTGGAGGTAAAGATGAACAATATTGCAAATCTGAAGACCATATTAGAAATTGTATTTATGCCATATTTAATTACTTTTGGACTATGGCGAGTCTAGAAATAATAAATACCAAAAATCCCCCAATGCAACGGTTCATGAGATTTCTTATGGTTAGAGCATACTAGAGTCTTATACACTTGTTCCTTGGTTGTGCAACAACATACACAATTGCATTGCGGGACATTTCCATTGTAAATTGCAAAATCCAATGTCAGAAAATGAAACATTGGATGTGTAATATATAAATTTTAGTTATATTAGGAGATCCCCCAACGTTATCCCATTAGACATCTCCCAATGTATCCAAGGAGACCCAAAGGAAATCAATGGATGTATAAAGCCGCTACTACTTGGCTATTCCTTTTGGTATTTTTGGAGACAATTATGATGGAAATTTGTTGAGCCTAGAATACACAAATAATAACATGATTGAAAGATTGTACAAAGCTTGCAACCTCCCAAATAAGAAAACAATGAAGAACTCACAATCATTACAAAAAATTAAAAATGACTGCACTGCTAGGGGGAAAACCTTGTCTAAATACCACATGCATTTATACATCACAATTAAACTTCAATACTAGGGGATAGGCATAAGTGAAAGGTCTCAATTCAAGAGACAACAACATCACAGAGATAACAAAGTGTGCAATTAGTGATTACCAAGATAGATTTATTGGCTTTTTCAATTTGAGTGTCCATTGAACAAGTCCTTAAAGGAATTGAAATAAAATGAAATCTACAATAACCTTGACTATTAATGTACAAAGAACATTGGGCTACAATTCCTGAAGCCAGAAACTAAGAAAACATTGGGGGATTCTCCAATGTAAGTGAATTCTTGACACCACAACCTAGGTAATCATAAGAGATCCCCCAATGACATTGAGACCCTGACACCAGAACCTAGGGAATCATTGGGGGATCCTAGGTTGAAAATGAAATAGTAAAGCCAAGTACCCAACCAAGGGTCTACCTTGTTGGACCTATTTAAATTTACTAACGTTGCTTCATGACATTTCTTAGAAATCATCCCCATCTTTGGGTTTACGATCTTAGACCAATTGGAATATACTACATAACTTGCATCCACCCAAGTGGAAGAACTATCTTCAACTACCCATTTTCCAAACCAGTAGTTACGATACTGTAGTTGAAGACTACTTTCAGAGTTATTTGGTTGCCAATATTGAAGTAGCAACTTCTTGTTATTCTCATCTCTCTCCACTCTGCAAATAGTGGACAAAGCTCTTTCTAGCCATACAGCACATAGCATGGAGTTTTCAGGTTTGAAAAGAACCCGCAAGCCAAGTCGGATATCAAGCCAAGGATTAAAACTTTGCCGTGGTGCTTCATCTGCAAGATTGCAATAAGATTCCGGATCTTCTTCTTTAGGGATGACATCTACCGGATTAACCATTCTCCCCAAGCAAGAGATATTGTCAGCAGTCAGCCTCCAATTGTGTTTTGGCCAAAAGCCTTCTACCAATTTAGATGGATTGTTAGGCAGTGGCCCCTTGAGCTCAGTCAGCACGCAATTTCAATATTCTACATATGGTCCAAATGCAATAGCAAAGCCCTTACATCTTGACATACCATTCTTCCACGAATCAATATACTTCTCCACTCCTACTAACATGAAACTCTTGTTTAGTGTAGCTTTGCATGTCAATTCCATAGCCTTGTCTTGGTTTCTTATAACCTTAGGGACTTTGCTACCCCACATGTGCTTGAATAGAACAAGCTTTGGGTTCCCCGGTGGAAGCATAGGCCTGCTGTTGCTGTCCCACTTCCAAAGGCAAGCAGAAGACTTATCAATTGGAAGCCAATGCAAATCAACAGCTGACTTCTTGTATCTCATAATCAGCACCCCTTCATTGTCTAAGTTGAACCGGAAGAGGTGCATTTCACCCAACCCGATTAATTTGGAGGATTGTGAGTCCCAAATTCAACACCAAAAGTCTTGAATTTCTTTTTTGTTTTACTTAGCTTTGAAATTACATTAATATAAGTAGAATAGCCATTTACACTACAAGGATAATGTTGTCCTAAATGACAAAATGTTGATACAACTGTGTCAACTATTGTGTTAAATTGGAGGTGGTGATTAGGATGTTATTTTGACATAATTATGTCAAATTTGTGTCAACTCCTTGTCATTTCTTGACACTTTGACATATGAGATGTCAACATACTTGTATTTTCTGTGTCATTTATGTTTGTTTTCCACATTACTTATACCCATATTCCAAAGAATGGTGCAATGCAATATTCATTTAGGAGCATTCCTGACTTTGCAAGTTTCATATTACAATGCAAACTCACAGCCTTTGAAGTAAACAAGCAATCTCTGGCCATCAATTTGTCAATACATGACATAGCAAGCGGGACATACAAAACATAGTACAATCGCTGGTGAGTCCATGATAATACCAACGCATTAAACCAGATAAAAAAAGGAAATTTTCCCAAGAATCACTCCAATTTATTCTAATATAAGCACTAATATTTGGATAACATGAAAGACAAGCTCAACATAGGACAGACTCACCTACTATATATACAAGTAAGACAGACTGACCTATCCTCAAATAAGACATATGATGGCTATTCTAATGCTAATGCCTTTGTGCTCAAATACTGGCATAACACACAATGAGAACATAGCTACCTTTATACAGGAATATATCCCTCTCATTCCTTAGCAAAAACAAAAGTAAGACTCCCTTGAGAATGACATGGATCAACATATGTACTCTTTGCCCTACAAACAATGAAACTATTATTTATGACATCCATACCACCGGCACATGCCACAACCCTCTGCTTCAAAAACGCTGCTCTTCATGAAGATTTTTATTCCAATCCCCTCAAACAAACCTCAATATTGTCTTCAAGTCCACGCTAGCGTATTTATTGGTGTTTAGCCCTGCAGCTCCATCATCTGCGCATAGCCTCCCCTTTCTTGTCAACATTATCTTCTTAAAATAAGTTCACTAAATGAAATGCAACAAGCATCATTCTACATTTGTCATAGTTGGTCAAATACTTGCTCTTTGCACTTCTCCTTCAGTTCTTTGTTAAAACCTGAAGTACAAATTCAATCTTGATAGTTCATGTCTACCCTTGTAAGCATTAATACAACGGCATCCAGGACCTTACACCATTTGCATTCTACATATGCTCTCTACCTCTCTGAAGTAGGTTTACATTACTTCAGAGTACATCACACTATATACTCACCTACCAACGCTAATCCATCGGCATCCCACACATCCACTTAGATGACACTTCAATTAATCCAACAAAATAGGATTTTTAGTATTGGTTTCGTTCAAAGTACAAGTATTCCCATGCACTGATCCAATTATTGCAAACTTACTTCATAACATGTTGCAAAGTTTGCAAAAATGCTCCAATGTTCTAGTACATTTTCCTTATAGAAACACAAAGATTTGCATCTACACCAAGTCATTTCATATTCTCATGAGTTCTTGACAATCACTTACTACAATTTGTCATCAAAACTGCTTAGGTATCTACATAGTGTATATTCTCAACTGTACCATACATCTCCTATTCAAAATGTTATGGAACGGCTATGAAATACAAAAACTACGACGACAACACATACATAATGACTTACCATTTTGAAGACTGCATGCTCTTCCAACCTCTTACCTCAGACCATCTCTAACTTGACAGTACTGGTAGAATTACAATTACTATGAATACATACCTAGCCTCTTCCATTGCTTTGGTAGCACAAAAGTAGCTCTTGCAATTGCAGAGAATTGGAGATTTAAAAATTCCCTACATCATACGCATCGGGTTTAGTCTCCAAATCAGCACTACAAACTACAGACAAGTACATCATTTTTAGGGTTTCAATTACATCTTCTACATCCACTACATATTGAATTTTTTTTTGTTGTCCATATACAACTAGCTTTGACTCCCACCTTCTTTTGAGTAAATAATGCCCCAACCTCCACACTACACACAATCACTGCAATGCTCAAACACAAAATTCAAGAACATTTGTAATATGGAAAATCAACAACTCCAACAGCCTAAACTCACTTCTGCCTTGAACTACAATAGTCTACGTTGATATTGAAGCCAGAATGAATTCTTGTGAGCTTTAACATGCAACAATGCAACTACACTCCATACAATCGAACAACTCGTACCTACAAACATCCTAACAAATGCTAAGAATGGAAATCTAGAAGTAGAGTTTTGGTACACTATACCTTCAAACGTATCAATAATGCAGCATTGTCCTCCAACACAAATGCTCTGCCTTTCTTCTTCAAACTTTACCTAAACAATCCAACTAGATATTCAATTGACACTAATATGACAAGAAAACAAGTCCAAAAAATAAATGTTCATCCACATAAGCTACAAATAGTACTCGCCATTGACATGCACCTCTTTCCCTGACTATACACAGACACTTCACTTAGCTACACCAGACTCTCTAGAATTTGCCAATATGGTAGTATTACAGGGTATCAAAAATAAATTCACTCACAACCACAAAAGGACACTATCCTTTGTAGGTCTTCACGCAATAACAAATTATGATAACTGAGCACGTATCACCAAGTTTTAAATAGAACATCCTCTTTTTTCACCTTCAGGTATTTAATTGTCCCGCCACTAGCCTTAATGGACGTGCAAAGCCAGCACCTACTACTTCTAGAACTTCAAACTATACATGTTATTACACCAAATACATGCATTAGTGCGTCATAATCTTCAATCAACAGAACCTCCCTCTGATGTTCGCATTACACTGGTTTTGTCCTCTACACTCATGTCCTCTTCATTCATAAGGTCCCATGCATTTCTCTACGGCACCTACTCATATAATGACTCCCCATCATAAGGGACAAAAATGCAAGCACTTTTAGTCAATTACATGCAATATCTTCTCTTCTCTCCATCCGAGATTCATATAGTTAATATTGTGACTTACTCCTACCAATGCACTAGCAAATTCTTCACTATAGTGACACTTTTTGCAATGTATTACGCTTTGTGCTAGTACATATTGTAAACAAGTTCCACATTATTTAAGAATCACACACATTTTTTGCTGTCAAAAAATGCATAAGTGACATTAAGCTCTTAGATCACATTGAAGGATATTGTTCCCCACAATTCCTTCACTCTTGCATTTTCAATACATCCAAAAACCTGCCCAATATGTACGACCATCTACTCCAACGTAAATATTCAAATAGACCATTCAAAGGCATGCTGTAACACAAATATTTGGCTACACTATGCACCCCAAGGTACCCACCTAAATTCATCCTACATCCTTCTAAAAGCTAAAATCATGTCCCTGCCCCTTCACCAAGATTACTAATTACCATAAACGACCGTCTTCATCCCCAATAGCACATACTTATGACCTGTTTCTAAAACCATTTGTAACATTGAGGGGGGTCAGTGAAATAAAGATTACTTTTGTTTAATTTCATTTTGTTTCCTATGTTCTTAGTTTTTGATGTACAACTTCTATGAGTCATGATATCAACAAAGACAACTCATAAAAAGTAAGAATACTCTTTACAAAACTTGAATGCATATTAATAATGGATGCAAATTGCAAATACCAAAAGAGTATATACAAGAACAATAGTTCTTAAGTTAGCTTCTTGATAGTAGCGACACATACCAAAAACCGCAAAAACCTGTCCAATTCTGAAGATGTCCAAAACTAATACATGTCATTCCACATCTATGTAAACATAACCTAACTTCCTAGGCCCACTTAAAAATAGGAGAATGTCCACTTCACGGTCTTTGATTGTCATAAACTTTGAAACCCATAATATGCCATACTAATATTTGTTTACAACCATTATTCTGTACTTAGTCTTTCATAACAACTCTGCTTGCACGTTTCATGAGACCATAAATCCAAATAGAGACTACCAAAGTTTCACAGCAAAAAAAACAAGAGGCAACTCATACATAATTAAATTCACTCTATTGAAGACTCACCATGCTCCAAATTTTACTTGAATGAAAAGCTACAAAGGTGGACTTTGATCAGAAATCACTTCCTATTTTTAATGATGTCATCCACTTCCATGACCAACTGTGATGCCAATCTTGACCAGCAACGGTAGTTTGCACTTGCAATGGATCATCCCCATAGTTAGTTCTCCTTGACTGGCCACTACAGTCCACCTGCATACGGCCACATTGGTGCAGCCAAATACTGCCTTGCCAATGCTTCAAACAAGACTTCCACATTGCCGAACTATAGGCATTGCATAGGCCTACACTCTTGACACACCATTCAGCAAAAGCTTACAAATTTCATCAGTACATGAAATACTGCTTTGGCTTAGACTTGAACAAGGACCACATTCTATAATCACATGTCTTCCTCTTCCGTACAGCGTATTGCCTTCCACCAGATTTGAAACTATCAAAACCATATGCAAAAAGCAAACAAGAAACTCTTCCTCTTTGACGGCATAATGTATAATATAAATCTACAAAACCATAGAAGAAAAACTAATAGACACATATATGCTGCATACTTCCTCATGCTTGGATAATACAAAAATTCAAAAATCATGTACATTGTTTTATATGTCTTGGATTACATTCTTGATTTAAAGTGGAGCGATCAACTATAGCCATGGCTTGGTTACAACAAACAAAATTTTCACCGCTCTCGTAAAACCAACTAGAACCCTCACTCCGACAAATACAATGACATATAATCATCAGCGTAGTGACATGACAAACTCTTTTCAATTTTCCCATACGGATTTAATGATGCTTCCCCCATGTACTACTAAAGACATCTTACATACATCTAACAAAGGGTATTATTCAAAACAATCTGCAATTGCAACTTCCCCAATATTACACAACCTCAAAATAACAGTCATGATTACAAGCATCTTCTCTTACTCATGATTCTGCCGCCAATTGCACTCTACACATTCAACATTGAACAACTCTGCTCAAGAACTCCAAGTCTACTCAAACTTTAAACTTCACAACATTATTTTAAAAACAAAAGCTTTTTTTCCTTGTAAAAATAGATTTTCCTTGCAAACGTTTCATGAACATATGAGGTTCAACAAAAACAATACAAACTCCCACATCTCTTTTTTGCTTCCTACACATGACAATAACTCTCAACATAGTGTTCTAACCTCCCCATTCAAATTCCTCTTCTGTCAATTGTTAACCATGTCATTTTGTCACTGCTCTTCACGCTCGCTTTGAACTCTTGTTCTTACAAAGCAGTTTAAGTGCAAAAGAACATCCTCTAAGAATTTTAAAAAGCCCGTCTCATTGAACCTATCGACTTACATATGCAACTGGCATTCTCATTTCCAAAGGACAATGCCATCTTCAAGGAACAATTCTGATTAACAATAAGACAATGATATTCATGAACTTGAACATTAGTAGTTTAGACATTATTTCTTCACAACTAGTACACACAGTATCTTTGCTTGTGTTGCCTAGCACATCAACATTTTGAAACAATGCTCCAATGACACTAACAAACTTTGGCTTCTTGTTCCCTTTGAAGCTCAATACAAAATGTTTGTTTAGATTCTTTACTATTCAGAACAGCCTTGCATACTTAATGTTACTTGCAAATTTCAACGTAGTCCAGTCACCGCACTCCGCCACTATATAATTCTAGATTTCACCACTTCCCCGTGCCGACTCAAAATGACACAGTCCACAACCTCCCCTTCACCATCGAGGTTGCCTTTGTAAGATTGGTCTAATAATCAATAACACCATATTAGGTAATCTGGGCAAAAGGGTACATTTTGGGACTTTTAGGTTCTAAGTGATCACCTAGAACCAAGCTCAAGGTTTTTTTTTTAATACACTTGCCCTCACCTGAGAGGAGGAATTTCTGAGGGAAAAAATCTTAGTGGCTCACACTAAATTTGATACCTTCAAATTTGGTTTAAAGTAACTTTTTGGGTTTAAGGTGAAATACAAAATGGTACCTCCTTTTTTCCTAGATTACTTAATATGGCATTCAATTCTCTTATTCTCCACTATAGCATACATCATTGCCTACCAATTCCAAAGAGAAAATTCCCATAAACACTTACAAAATTCCTTTATTAAATTGATTACCACTATATTCACTTCTGGCAACCCCCTTAAGAACATACACTTTATATACCAACTCAATACAAACACACTTCTCACGTTTCTTGTGCAACTTTTCTCTGAAACTTGACACACCTTCAGAGACAAAATGGGAAACACATTCTCTACTACCTACTCTAACACATTCCAAGGAAGTCCTCCCCTTCAGTATAGCATTCTATTCACCAAGAAAAGCCTATCTAGACATGCAAAACCTATTTTCCACATGCAATGCACACCAAACTTTGCTACTGTTGTCCCTTTTATGAAAAATAAATACAAGTCAGACAACAAACAGACACACACAAATCGCCACAATTCTCTCCAAGTTAGCAAAGTTGACAAACACGTGGTGAAACTCCCAATAATGTCTTTCAGCAGCAGCTTTGTTGTTAAGGCATGGTATTCTTTTCCAGCATAAGTCACACATGTCTGGCCTTTCTCCTCTTGATCTTGAATGACATCCCTTGCATCAGCATATATTTCATCATAAACAATTTCAGCTCGAGAGCTCGGAATGGTCAAACAATGAAATACTGATTAATTGCCCACAGCAACCATACAATTGCACCCACTCATCTTTGCTAAAGTCTTACAGAGAAGGTATCAATCCAAATGCATCAAACAGTCTCTGAGTTGTATTATTCAAATTTGATGCCTTCATTATGCACTACTTGGTTCATGTTGTGCCCATGCTTACCTACACTTGAGACAATTGACGACATTGGGAATTTTACTTGCCGTAATCAAATTTGTGTATGTACAAAAGGCATTTCATACTCCTAATTATGGAAAAGCATGCTCTTCAAGAACTACCTCTCACAGCAACAACACCAATAATTTTGACACAAACTCTTCCGAGTTCAGCAAAACCTTGAGCTCCCAAGTCCATATAGAACTCACAAATGAAATGGCAATTCCACAAACCCATGAAGCTGTGAATACTAATACCTTCCAATTTCTAAACATAGACACAACCTTCAAGTCTCTCGCAACTACTTTTGAAGCTTTTATTAATGTTCTACAAAGTCAAAAAATGATAAACTAACCAACAATGCAACCTCAAGATCCACTCACAAATAATTGTAAACAAAATTATATTCAATTTATGCTCCACACTTTACTAATTTGTTCCTTACATGTGGCATCACATTAATAGTGCCAAGCAGTCACAATTTTTTAGCACATATTACCAATAGAAATGACACTTCTTTATTTCCTTTGCATTCAATAATACAACTTCAGATTGTATTTTATGTTGAATACACAAAACAGGTAAACTTGTAATCTTTTTTGCCAAGTATAAAATCAGTACCATTTAGTACCGCACTTGTCAGCCCTTCATTTAGCCAACCCCGTTTATACCTTACTAATACTGCCCTCACAAACAAGGCACATACTGTGTTATTGTTATCAATTCTGGAACTTCACTTCTTGGACGTCAAGCATCGCAAGGCAATTACGGCGGCAGATAATGATATCGTTTACAGCTTCCCTCTTCACATTCAACGGAACATTACTATATTGAATGGAATTTGAAGAGAACAAACAGAATTTGCAGAGAACATAATGCGTCCTACATTTAGAAGTTCAACAACAATGATTTCAAAGTCTTGGTTGATCTATGTTTGACCAAGTGATGAACAACACACTCTCTTTGACATGAGCCTCAAAGTTGAGTAACTCCACAACAACAAAGCCTGTTACCAAACATTTCAAAAGTGAATATAGACATCATTCCATACACTTGACCCCTATAAAACAAAAACCACGGACATCCAAAGCTCATGACTAGCATGTCTTGCAAAAAGACATTCAAACCTTACGCAATTCACCAATCATTAGTCGTGAATAATTCTCTTTTGTCAACTCCAACTTTTGCGTACTGGCTCCTCTTCTATATTGTAATTGTGATTCCCGCCACACTACATGCATACACATATATAGTTAATTAGTCATTGCTGGCATATTTATTTGCATAGTCAAAGGTACCAATTAATGCTTATTGCACTTCCAAAAAAACATAGCCACAACACATCCTTCCATGCAGTTCATAAGAGCAAGAATTTAACTTGCACCTCTTTCTCCTTCACAATAATTGTCAATGTACTTTGGTCACATTTGGAAGTCCCTTTTTGTGTTTCCATTTTGTATGCACTCCGCTTCTTGTCAAAGCTTGTTTTTGTCTCAACAGTTGTTGTATGAGACTTGACTTCTAGTGCTTGTAATTTTTTCATCATCTCTCTAAAACAAGGATGAGCAACAACTTGCTCTTCTAAAACTTCTGTTTGATTTTCAACTTTGTCATTGTTGCCTCCATCATTGTTTGAGAAACCCGCTTCAACATTATGTGCTTGAATCCTCTCTTCTATGAAATCTTCATCGTCAATGGCATTGTTGTCCAAATATGTAGAGCATTTTCCAACCATGCAAGGAGCTCTAGCAGGTAGTTCATGTCTATTGTCATTCACCTTCATTACTTCCTTTTTCTTTTGTTATTGTTTCATACTTCCACTGTAATCTTTATTCCTCCGCATCTCATAGTAGATCTCTTCAAGGTCTGGAGATTTGTTCAGTTTATCCCTCAATCTGTTCTTGACACCAACCACTCCAGATGGGCCGGTTCTTCCATAGTTTACTCTTGCAGCATTGGCTTGTTTACAACTCTCGATTTTTTGAACGTGCGCAGGACTAGTTGCAATTTTGGCAAGTAAATCCCAAGAGGTATCTATCACATCCTCTGGTGTCTCCTCTTTGTTCTCAATCATTTTCTATATGGCTGAGCATCTCAGTCAAACTCCACGTGCGACAATGCTTCTTACATATTCAAACCAAATCGGCATAGTGTACTCCCAAAAATGCTTTATCCATTTGGAGATTTTCAAGATAGCACCTTCTGGTTGTTGATTTATGCTCATAATTGCTGGATTAAGGGATCGAGACATGAACATCAACTCGTGCTCCCACGCCTTCACTCTCAATCCGTACGGCTTCCTTGAGTATTCATTCACGGACATGATATTTGTGGGCAGTCCCATGCGTTGTCGTGTAACCCCATCTCTTTTGCGCTGCTTTTGTGCTTGGCATCTTCTCCTTTTCTTCTCCGTCTTTGTTTCGCTAATGAGATTGGTAATATCTTCTTCTACTCTCCCAGCTTTTTCATTAGACTCCGACTTTGTTGCAATATAGTTAGCACGGGGATTCCCTTCCATGTCAACCATCTCTTTGTCACAGTCGGTGTCACTTTTGGAATCACTGCCGGTAGTATGTCCTATGGTTTTTACAATCTCTTGCAATCCGACCTGCACATATGCCCAAAGAATCATATTCTATGTCATAATTTGTTTGGACAAATCAAATAAAGTGCAATAAAAACCTTTGCAAAGGCAATTTTCAGAAAAGCCCATATAGCCTATTTTTTTTAAAAATTATGTATACATAACACAATAGCCCTTCTTTCATTCAATACATTTGATATCAACAATATTGCTACAGATATGTATATCTCTCTCATCATTACTCATGTTAGGTTCATTACAAAGATTTTTAACTATATTTTAATGGTTCTTTGTACGAGAAATTTAAAATTTCCTCTTCCACAACATTATTCTAGTCACCTACTAATTCTTATACATATCTCACATCACAACTGTCCACACATCGGCGTACATTCTATGTCTGATAGCGCACATAGAATGATTCACTATAGACAACATACTACTAGATCTCTTGATATAACATACTGTTAAAAATACTTAAGAGAATAGTCCACCAAAAGACATACCCATACCTTTAACAATAGACATTTTTTTCCAATTTAGTACTATGATGAAGAATACTTTGATCTTACCACTGACTTTGCCGCCACAATTGCAATGTGTGCCAATAGTGTCATTGTTTTTTGACGTCCACTGCCATTGGTGAGTGGATGATGTGGAAGCTTTCCCTCGTCATCACTTGGACGTTCTATCCCATATGAACTTTCACTAATTTCATATTGCTAGACGCCTTGCCTACTCTCCGTACTTGGGTAGTATTTTCTTTTCTTCTTCTGCAAGTTCAAAACTAGAGAATTGTTGGTTGTTGTAAAGGCAGAGTTTGTGGACTGCACTCCTCCTTTTCCAGAAATTCCTATTGACTTACAAGATACACTCTATAATGTTTGTGACTGTGTATCTCTCTCCCGAACTCCTACAAATCAACCATTCACATGTAATTAACACTTTTCAAATGTTACTTGTCCATTACAAATTCATATTCTGTGAAATGGGGATACGTTAAAAACAACTTACATATTCATATATCACAAAATCAAAATCAATATCCTCTAATCCTTATGAAATCATTGTATCTTCACGTGTTGCAATGTTTCTTCTCACTACATTGTCAGCATTAGAGCCGTAGGTATGAGTCTAGTGCTATCAAAAAAGTCCTCCAAATTTTTGCCCACCTTTTGAACTTGCTTTTCCTGTGCTACCGAGCTTTCTCAAGGACTCTCCATTGTGGTACCCTTCTGTGGTTAGCGTAGTAGTGGTGGAGCTCACGTGGGCTCCTTTTATTCCTTTGTTGTTTAACAAAAATGAGGTTTCCAAAGAGGCGTTTGTTCTCCATTTACTTGATGAACAACTCTCTCTCTTGGAATTCATCTTCCTTGCTGACTTCTGAACATCTTTGCAATACTCCATGACCTACAAAATTACAAAATCCAAAATTAATGCGAGATAGTGTGTAACCTTGTATGTTAGTTTAGACACAATATAGTCTTCACTTACCAAGTCTATTTCATTTTTCAAAGTCCAAACTACAACATGAATTGCGCAAAAACCTCTTACAGAAGCGTAGGTACTGCAATTGCCTTCATGTTACTTATTCAAGATGTAAAAGTGAAAAAATTTGTTTTTATACATTTTTGGTGAGGACCAGCCTCTTATACAACTTCCGCCTACTAATATAATGACGGCAATAAGATTTTTCAATATATATTCCACTATAATGCACCTTGCTAATTGCAATTTTTGATTAGAAGGACTACTGGCTCAATGAAAACTTAGGAAGTGTTTTCAGAATTCAATTCAGCCATCAAATTTGTTTACCTATTGGTGTAGTCAAGTACTCCCACTACTTTTCTTGCATAGAACTTAAGGTTGACATCTCCACGTGCACAATGTTGGAACTCCAAACAATTTCTCCTTCCCTCTGAAGGCTGTGAAACCACAATGTCAAACTGCAAAGTCATTTCATAGAACTAGGAATACACGGCACGAGAAAATAGCAGGAAACCAAGGAAACCAATTTGCAAATAGACATTTCAAGGCATGTCACCCAAAAAGAACTTCATCCATGCACATCTTGCACTCTTTTCATCCTCTGTGCCCTAATTTGTTGGTCTAAGCGCCAATTGTTACAATTGTATTGGTCATTACTTGCACTCATTATGTATCCTACTAAACCAACCTAGGAAGTTGCGTGATGTTTAGAACTAAAGAAAGACAAGACGCAGTGATCCATGTGAGGAAGTAGTGGGTGTTGTTAGAAATCTAACTTTTCTCCAACATTGACGAGGGTTTGTTCAAGCACCATTGCTGAAAGCTTTGTTGCGCACCACAATCGGGAGCTTCATTGCGCACTATAGCTGACTGCCGAGAGCTTCGTTGCGTTTTTTTGTGAAGGGGAGAATGTGCTGCAGTATTGGATTATTGCTTAGCAATTGAACATCTACACAGGCATAGATGTATAGGTGAAGTGCTATCAATTCGGAGAATCTACACTATTTCAATTATATCTTTGCGTACTATGTTTGTTAATGCTTTTGAAATTCATTGTACAAATTAACGTTGTTGGAGTTATTGTGAATGGCTTCAAAGGACAATCCCAAGCTAAAACTTAGATACAAAAATTTTGCATTATTATTGTGACGATTTACTCTAAGCACTGCACTTGAGTTTCACGTCACTTTGCAGGTATAGCCATTGTTAATGTTTTGAATGTTGGTATTTCTGAACACATAGGAATGATTCCTTAATAAACCCTAAACTAGAGTAATATCATCCCAAACATTTTACACAAGTACTGTAATGACTTTCTCTACGTTCATGACTTGGCAGTATTAGAATGACAACGTCGTAATGTGTGCTTTCAATTATTATGATTTCAGTTTAAGGAAATCTAATCACTCCATGCGCATATTGTTCTTTGCTTCTTGTCAAGGTAAATGATTTTGGATTAATAACATTGTTTCATGTGAATTTGTTTTGTAGGTTATAAAAATTCCAATAGAAAAGTGGCAAGTTGTATGAGATTTGCCAAGCTAGTGTTAAGATTTCGTGGATTTGAATTGGCTAGTGTACAAGAATTTGGAGCATCATTGCATTCATCTCAAGGTAGAGAAATTTTAATCCAGAACCCTTTCTGCAATGACAACGTCATGTTTGGTAAATGTGCAATAACAGTGCATCTCAAACCTCTTGAAATGAACTCCCATGTTTGTTTCTGCTCTATATGTACTATGATATCCTATTGAACTTATATGATTTCAGATTAATGAATTTTGCATTTTGTTCAATAACAGATGTACTCCTCTTGAGATGCTAAAAGTTAATGTAATCTCTGAACAAATGTTAGTTAGTGTTTGCCCACAAATAGATTGTCCATACCTATTTATCTACAATAATATTGCCATCTCTCAATGGTGAATTCTTTGTAATATTAAAATGCCATGTGGACCCTATCTTCAATTACCAACTTGAGTAGTACAAACACAGCATTCTTCATGCTTTCTAATAACATCTCTTCAGCTTCCAATTCTTTGTTGGCAGTGCTATTGCAGTATTCATTATGACATCTATTCTAAGTTTTAACAAGCATGTTTTGAATAGTTCCTTTTCAACAAGTATCTTGGTAACAGGATGTGTTTGCCTATTTTCTGCTTTGTCTAAGAATATATATATATTTTTTCTTATAGGTTTGCATCTTGTTACACATATGAACTTCATATTAGGTGAAATGGAAAGTTCATTCCATTCTTGGTATTCTTTGTTCTCTGCATTTTTTTAAATTTTAGCATGTCATTGGAGTAACATAATGTGCTTCTTTCTAGAATAATACTAAATTGTTAGTATTAACCTCCAAGAATTGTAGAGCTTTACGACTTTTAGTAATGAAAATGTGTAACATTTCTCTTATTGCGACTAAGATGGAGTACAAAAAGGTAAATTGGTTTTCCTAGCATACCTAATGAGTTTTGGTCTATGAATTCATCCTTTTGCAGTTTCAGTGTGCTTTAGATGTGCATGACATGTATCAATACTTCAGTGTTATGAACTTATGATTACCATTCAAGGAAAGTAAAAGGTATCTTCAGGTTGTGCTTTATCATCTCAAGCCTGTGGTTTTAATCCTACTCACAAAATGTTATTGTGTATTAGACATTTATATTAAAGAGATTTCATTTGTGCTTTAAGAGGGTCTTTTCTTTTTAGTATTACAATTTTTAATTAATTCTTTGTTCTATAATGCACGGCCGTGTACACCAACATTGCACATGTGGATTACATTATCCTCTTCAGAAGAGCATAATGAAATTGTCATTTTCACTTAGTTATCTCTTAATTCTTAATTGCCTTTTAGTTATTAATTAGATATCTTTGAAATAGAACTTGTACTCATGTGACTAACTTTTGTGCATCATTTTATTACTGGACAAAAATACATGTTGATCTTTATGGCTTTCAAGTTTTGATAGCATATATTTTCAATGCCGCATCTTCACGTTGATAAAATATCACACCTCATATACATATGTTCAACTTGATTGTTATTGACTTGAACTCTATGTTTGTGGAACTCTTGTTGTGTTTGCAGAATGTTATGGAAGTTGTAGAACATGTGCAAGATCATTAACAAAATTCAGTTGCGACTATGATGAAGCTCACGTGGAAGTGACGAGCAATGCATTTTGAATGAGAACACTTTGGATGATCATTTTTCAATAAAATTGGCATTCCACAAGGTATGATTTCCTCAACTACAGAGCACCCACAAGTCAGTGATGGAATAGCATGTAAATGCACGCAGTCATGCTTGTTCCAATTATATGTCCTAAATTTGATCTTCTTGTTATGTTTATAGTCTTCTTCTTAAGCAGCTAACTATGCACATAAACGACATTTCCACATTTGTAATTTAATAGCAGTAGAAGGTCAATGTATACAATTTTTCTTTACATTGCTGTTCTTACAATAGAAATGTATGTAGGAAGCCACAATGCTGGTTGGTTGTATTTATGCATTAATAATATTGAAACAGTATGAATTGGTAATGAGTATACATGTAGAATATGTGAAACTTCTTTTAACCATTCATTTTAAGCAACATGTTCCATCCATACAATGGAATGTGTTGAACACTTATAAACTTGTATTACCTTCTCAAAAAGATAACTACTGCACGTGCAGATTATTCTTGATATGAGATCAGATGATCTCTCTTGCGCATATCACACAAAGAGAGCAATTGCGGAGCGTGAGGGCATTCACAAATATAGATGTGCGTGTGAGAAATGCCAGGTTTGAGGCAGCAAACGGTGGATGTCGTGGAAACACATCATCAAAAATTTGGCAGGGACCATAGACTAACCAAATTGCTTCTTATAAGTCCTGTGGAGCATTTACTTCATGCATGACAAGTAGCATGTTATGGAATTGTTTTTTGGTAGATCTCAGCAAAATATCACTCAAAAACATGGTTCATTGTTTTCTAGAAATATGAATTTGCTCAAGTAGTCCATTTGAATGAAAGTTAGTGGTGGTTACATAAAATACAGAGGTATATGGCAGACGCTGTACTTGACATGTTTAATTTGATGAATAGAGTTCCGCAGTTGAAGACACAATAGACAATGACTCTTCCAATTTTGGCATGCCTTTAGGAGATGAAGTTAACATTGAAGTTGAAATTGTTGGTGCAAAAGAAAATGCAAACCCCCTACAAGTGGCGGAAGTAGAGGTTGTGAATTTGAAAGACATGGCCAAAGATTTCTTTTGCCGTGTTGATGACATACACCAACACTATATAGTCAGCAAGAGAAGAGGACATTGACATAGACAAGGATTTTGGTGAAGAGCTGGAGGACAACTAGAGAGACCTGCATGACAATTTAATAGAAGAAGCATCAATTCTTCTATTTCTAGGCTTGAGAGTAGCAGGTTGAAATTCAATATCATACTTATGTTGTTGTGCACTCTTTTTTGCATTAGCAATTGTTGTTTAGACAAAATCTTATCATTTCTTACAAATGATGTCCTTTTGGTGTGTAATAGTTGTCCAACAAACTCTTACAAATTGAAGCGCTTAGTCTTCAAGCTTGGTCTATCTCATGAAAATGTACATTGCTGCAAAAGTGGGAGAACGTTGTAATGGAAAGAGAATTCTAGGTTAGAGAGTTGTCCAACTTGCCAAAAGTCCAGATATGTACCTAGTTCTACATTAGTGCCTACTTGAGTATTATGATACTTTTCAGTCATTAAGAGATTAAAACGAATGTTTAGATGTTATGAGATATCCAAACATATGAGATGGCAAACTCAAAATCACTCTTCTGATGGGAAGCTCAGATCTATTGTAGATAGTGAGCAATGGAAATTTATAGATGAAAATTTCCCTACATTTACTTAGGACCCAAGACATGTTAGAATGGGATTAGCATTGGATGGTGTAAACCCTTATAGCCTTCAATCCTCTAGGCACTCAGTATGGCCGGTGATGATTGTGTTTTATAATCTACCGCCATATCTTCTGACAAAAAGGTTTTTCATAAGCCTTAGTATGATTATACCAGGGCCAAACTCACCTTTGGAGGACACCATAGATGTTTTTTTATAGCCATTGATGCTAGAGCTTCAGAGGTTATGGAGGGGAGTACGTGAGGTGGACATGCTTGAGATTGAAGACAGTAAGCGTTATTTTAAACTTTGTGGAATGTTGCTATGGAACATCAATGATTTTTTGGCTTATACTCTTATTGCTAGACAATTGGGGAAAGGAAGTGTGGGTTGCCTTGTGTGTGGGGAGAGCACAGGGGGTATGTATTTAAGAAAAGCCAACAAGACCATATATCTTGGACATTGCGGATGGTTGGACAGTGATTATCCTTGGAGAGTTGCTAGCGCAACTTTTGATGGAGGAAGAGAACCCCGTGTGGCTCCCTCTTGCCAATCAAGCGTGGATATCATACATTTAGGAGAAATGAGGGAGTCATATCTTTGAAGTGGTGGCTAACTAGGTGGAGAGCGGGATCCTGTAAAACGTATAGGGATTAAAAGAGTCAACATTTTGTTTTGGTTGCCTTATTGGGAGGTACATTAAGTATTAGCTTTTTGGCCTTGATTTTGAGAATGAATGGTTCAATTCCAAAGGTTAATACCAAGAGTTCAGAGTTTGATGTTGTGGAACGTGATTGTTAAGTGTCATTGCATTCTAGTTCTACTGAAGTCTCTAAATGCAGTATAGACGTGACCATAGGAAATACTTGAAAGCGTTGAAGCCATG
Source organism: Ulota crispa (assembly GCA_963920765.1). Classification (NCBI taxonomy): domain Eukaryota; kingdom Viridiplantae; phylum Streptophyta; class Bryopsida; order Orthotrichales; family Orthotrichaceae; genus Ulota; species Ulota crispa. The sequence continues at coordinate 2,845,279 of OY987252.1, read as the reverse complement.
TTAGTGAATCTGTAAGTTAGTGAGGTTGTACTTGAAATGGCACTCTCATGTACAACTGCTTCTTATTCTTAGTAGATCAGACTCTTTGTCCAAAGTAGTGGATGATGTCATTGTAGCAATTGAAATAAAAACATCTGAGTTGGTATTAATTTTTATTTATTTGAGTAGCACATGCTGTTTTTTATATGTTAAGACAAGGAATAAAAGGTGCAGTATGTGTGTGCCATGGAGCAAAGCAAGAGTAGGTACCTCAGTATTTGGGACTATTCAAATCTTGATAACATTGAATATGAATTAATACAAATGTTGAAGTATTCAAATGTACATTTTGTACAGTGTATCACAAGTACAAACTCATTGACGTTGAATAGTGACATAACGGAAGAGAGTACATGCAGTGTTTATGTTGAATTTTAAATGAAAGGTTTTGTTTACATTGAGGTGTAGTGACACAAAATCAATAGAGGAATGAGGACAAAGCAGGATTCAGATTAGTCCGCCATAATTTTGTTTCAAAGGTACCAAGGCATGTTATTTGTAAAAACTATGAACCACCAACGATAGTGAAGAACGTTAGAGTCAGACCAATTTCAAAGCGTTGGATTAAGTTTTTCCTATAAAGACTGATGGTATTAGGAATAAAAGAATACAAGTTGTACAGGACAAGGTTAAAGTGAAAACTTTTGAATTCCTTATTGTGAATGAAGGAATACCATGAGTTATACAGAGTCAATAATAGAATATAGTTATTGGTACTGTAATATTGTAGACTGAAGAGTATTAGTTGTGTCTGTATTCAAGTGATCAAATGTAGGTAGTGCCATGACCACATGGTTGTGAGAATTACATACTATCATTTAATTACCAAAAACTTTCGGGTTTGCTGGTTTTAAACAGAGTTTTGAGTGGAGTGTCGCAATTTTACCGTGTGTGACATGTTGAATCACCAAATGTACACATTTCTATAGCATTCATTTGAATCTGATGGTTGACCCCGTAATTTGAGTAGCACAACCGTCATGGCCTTTTGAGGCCATGACAAATTTCTTGTTTTTGATGAACTATATTCTTATTAATATGGTTCTCCTTATTTCCTGAATGCTATATGAAATGAAATTTTGATATGTGTACTAATTATTGTTTTTCTTTGTTGATTATGCAGCAACTTCCTATGTGTCACCTTTTAGACTCAATGCACATTAAAAAAAATGTATGTGAAAATATTATTCAAACTCTTTTAGGTGAGGTTGATACTATCAAGTCTAGGGAGGATTTGCGCACTCAAGGTATTCACGCACACCTTCACCTTCAACCTACTGCAGATGGTGCGACCTTTTTTAAACCAAATGCTCCATACGTTTTGAGGCAGGACAAGAAAGATTAGTTTTTCAATGTCCTGCGGCAGCTCAAATTCCCTACCAATTATGTAGGTTCTATAAGGAAAAAAATTGCTGATTGTAGGCTATCTAGTTTGAAAACCCATGATTATCATGTAATGCTACAATAAGTATTGCCTGTTTGTTTAAGGAACGTGGGTTCTACCAAAGTTGTGGGGCAATTATGAGGTTAAGCAGGTTATTTCCAAAAATGTGTGCCAAAACTATAGATGCTGCAAGAAAAATTTAGATGTTAGAGGAAGTAGCTAAAACCATGTGTGGGTTGGAGAAAGAGTGTCCGCCGTCCATCTTTGTCATAATGATGCATTTGTGTATCCATGTGGTTGAGGAACTTTTCATCTGTAGAACCGTCCATAGTAGATGGATGTATCCTTTTGAAAGGTACATGAAGGGTCTTAAAGGGTTTGTTAAGAATAAAAGTAAACCTGAAGGTAGCATGACAAATAGGTATCTTTGCAAAGAGTCCGTTGGTTTTATGAAAGAGTATATTTCAAACTACACACCTACTATTACTTGAGCTTGGGATGTTGATGAAGAGCCGTCAATGAGTGGTGAAGTTTTGGAAGGTGAAGGGAAAAATCGTTTAATGTCTAATGAATGCTTGAAATTACTCCACGGTTTTGTTTTGAACAACAATGAGCAAATGGATGGCTACAAAAGGTACGTAGTGTCTTCCCAAATTTTGAGCACTGCAGTATGTAAAATTAATAAAGAAATTTTGGTATTTCAAGTTTTTCTGTTGGAAAATAATCACATCAACATGTTGTTCTTATTGGCAATTGTTTTGAGTATGTTGTGGAATGCTATTTCTCTATAATCTTGAACCTTTGATTATGAGCAAAATATCAGTAGGAGACATATTTTATAATTGTTGAGCATGGCAGTACCTCCAGAGTAACTAATGTAAGTAAGGGAGGTCTTAGTACGTGTACTGTGAAGATGTTATGAATTTTGCTTGTTTAAATATAAAGAGGAGAATATATTAATGGCAGTGTATGTGTTTGTTAATTAAGAAGACACATACAAAGAGTTGTATACATAATTATAATGTACCATAGGAATTGATACATTTTGAAGGATGTTGCAAGAGATATGAAGAGGCCCTGCAATCTTGAAGTGCAAAGAAAGCGGCATTTTGTCATTGACATTGATGAAGAGGTAATAGAAGGCACTTCGTGTATCCTCCAGAATTGCAATGCTCCCAAATTTTTTAGTTTGGTCTTTGGAGGAAGTTCGGAGTGACCAACGAGCAGGAATTACAATGGAAGAAGACATAGTGGATATTGCAAGGGGACCCTTACAAGTGGCGGCTGTGTATAAATCAATGTACGCATATGGTAACCACTTCAGAGCAATAAGTGCTGAAGTGTCTTTGAAAACAGCCGATAGTGGGGTTGCAATTATGTTCACTCAAGTCTGTAGAAATGGAGTGCGTGATGCAAACCCAATTGAAGCGACAATTGAGTATATTAGGCACATAGTAGAGATTTTGAAATTGGACTATAGGCAGCATGACGCTAAGGTTTTTGTATGCGATTTTGTGAAGGCCAACTACAGGGGAGAGAACCCAACAATTAAAAAAGATAAGTGGGGTTTCACTCTAGCAAATTATGCACAACAACTTGGAGTTCATTTTCAAGATAGCTTTGCATTTCCTAAGCACTATGAACAAGTTTTTTCTTGTGACACCAGCAAAGCACTTGGTTGGAGGGTGGTTTTGAGTAAAGATGTTTGATCAAAAAGAGTCTTGCCAGAGGAAGACAGAGATCCATCAATTTTCAATATGGGAGACGATGACAACTTTGAAGGACTTAGGCAGGACAGAGAAGTCGGAGAGGACACAAAATCTCCTATTCAAATAGGATACACTATATACTGTCAAGAGTCCTTTGTGATAGAAAGGGTTGTCACCAATCCCACTAGGACTGAGACAAACGCACGCTCAAGTGTTCAAAGAGATGCGGGACAGGGTGGCCGTGGAAGAGGTGTGCCATCAAGATGTACGTTATTTGGGAATTCTGAGATGCCAAATGTAAGGTCTCTTGCCGTAATGGTAGGAAGAGACATTCACACTAGAGTGGATGAGCATCAACAAAGGGAGGATGTCCGCAGCATCAAAGAGGAAGAAATGGGGAACATGAGTTGTAGAAGACGTGCCAAAACAAATGTCAATGGAGTGAGCCGTGGACACCGTCATCCAAGACAGTGTATGCGCAATGGAGGTGATAACCAAAATTCATCAGGAGACAAAGAGATTGAGACATTCACATTGTCCAGAGCGCCATCGTCATTGACTTTTGCAAGAGAGGACTAGATGTGGAGCGCGCAATTTACAAGAGCATCTTTGGTGAGATATCATGTTGCATGTTTGAGCATTGTATTTTGAGAATTGTGCCATGTGCTATAATTTGGCGACAAGTGTGGGATGTTGTACATGTCCATAATACAATGTTTGTGAATAGCGTATTACAAAGTAAATGATGACATTAATGTTGTAATGCTCCTTGGATGATGGATGTGAGAGTGGCGATAGTGATATATGCTTAGTGTTTGCAATTCTATAATGCATGAAGGGGAGGTATGTCAAATTTCAGTGTCAATAACATGCCCACCGTAGTATAAACATCGTACTAGTAAAATAGATTAATTGATCTAATGAATTGTGTTGTAGTGAATGTTGCAATTCTTTTTACTGTCTTCCTAAACGCAAGCATGTGCTGTAGTGAAGGAGATGCATTCCAATGTAATTGATAGTGTGTGTGATTGTTTAGTACAATGTGATTTAAGTGTGAATGATATATGGGATTTGTAGGAAAAGGTATTGACAATAATTTTTTGTTGAGAACCAAAATGTGGTAGGTCTAGAAGGACTACCAATAAATGTCAAATAAAGAGTTATGAACATGATGAGTACAAATAAAGGTATGCCAAGTTGTAGGATTGTATTAGGTACATGAGCAGAATGAGTTTGCAGTGCGGACTTTATTATATAGATGCAGTTAGAGTGAGCTATGAATTTTTTGAGAGTGGAATTTGGTCACAGTTGTATTGAACAAGAAGCTTTTGTGGTTGGATGTTTTGCAGCATAGTGAGACGACATGTTCACGCCCACATCTTTTTGTCGGCAGTACAAAGGTGACAATGGTAGGGATATTGATGTTTATAGGTGGTTCTACAGTGTATTTGCTAAAGCAGAGGTTGATCTCAAATCGAAGAAAGAAAAGGTGGTTTTGGCAATGCAAGATAAAGAAGTGTGAGTATAGTTGGTTAGTTTTAAATGTCATTGTTGCATTCTGGCAAGAGTAATAGCAAAGTGCTTAGTTGTCAGTATAGGAATTGAGTGCATATGTGGGACTTCTGTACTTCATGTTGTTTATGGAAGTTTTTGGTCACTAAGGGCCAAGAGTGTAGTTGAATTTGTGAAGAGCTTGTTGAAACAATGGGAAATATTGAAGGGTGTAAGCATTATGTAACTTGAAGTTAGCAAAACATTCTCGAAAAAACATACTATACTAATATTGTAAATGCGTATGTAGAGAAATTAATCCTCTATTGAGCCAATATGTTTTTGCTTGTTGATAGGGAGGTTGGAGTCTTTAGTAATCATGTAATGTAATTCATAAATGACAAGAAACACTCTTCTCCTTGGAATAGGTCTAGAGAGAAAGTACTTTTATTTGGCTAAAGCATTGACATCTTTGTGGTGATTGAATTGAAGGATTTCAGAGGTGAAGATGATATTTTGTGAGTATCTCAAAATGTAGCGGAATGGTTGAGTTGGGAATTGAATGTGCGTCCAAGAGGTAGGAGTTACACATGATAAAACTATGCATGTGTAACTACTTCAATTAGTAGGCTCAGTTTCTTGTCTATTGTAATGAGAGGATTTGAGAAATACTTGATTGTGAAGCACCGAGAAGGCTTTTGTGTTTTTATTTTAGGTACACAATTCCTTAAGTTTGGCAAGGTTCCTGATTGGAATTTTGTTTACTTGTTTTCTTAGTTTTCTATTCCAGTTATATTTGGTGGAATGTAACTGTTTAGAAAGTGTTTTGAATTGCAAAATTTGTGTGCATTTCTAGTTTGTGTTTAGGCAAAGTCAAAGGACGTGGACTATCTGACAAATGACAGAAAATGAAGAGCGGAATGTATTAAGAAGATATGATGGAAGCAAGTTTTGTAATGTGTTATTTCCGTTGCAATTGTTTAATAAGGTTTACTATATTAGTGGCTGTGAATGATAATGCAAGTAGAGTGTCAATTGCTTTAAAACGTTGGGAGGTGTGTGGTCATGTTATTCTACTATGGAACTTGCTTATTGTTTGTATTGTTTCTGAACCAAACAGTTCATATGTTGTTGTAATTATATATGCACCTATTGTATGGATGTGTATACGTTGGTTGACTTTACGTACGACTTCAACTTTCTAGAGGTATGTGTATCTGTTTTTGCTATTTAGGGAGAAAATGTTTTCTATGAAAGCACAGTGCTTTGTGCAGAATTTTGGTCTACAGAGGTGTGTTGCTGAGAAATTGTGAGCACAAACATCATTTAGTCCAAGGTATTGTAATGGAATGTCAATGGAAAATGATGTAATGGAAATGTGTTGGAGTAATTGTGCTTATGCCTTCATGAAAGTATGAATATGATGTAGAGGGAAATTTTGAGTTCAAAGGTTGGAGGAAGATATGAATGGTCAAGTGCCAAGCATTAGTAGTTTTCAATTTTTTGAATGAGTTTTTCTTGACAAGAATGTAGTATTGTACTGTTGCACAGTCATGGTGAAGAGGAAACTTTTCAAATAAGGTGTAGGAAGTAGTGATATGTTGAGGTGGACCATGGATGTCAAACCGACACCTGTCCTGGGGATTTTTTGAAAATGCTATGTGGACAAAAGGGGCAAATCTGTAGTATTTATGAGTATCAAGGGAGCTAGAAAGTTGTTATTGTAATAACGGACTGATGTTGGTTTAGTAGTTCTGGAGAGTTGTAGACTGCATTAGTGATGTCCATGTATTTTTGAAGGTTTTGAGGAACCCGACGGAACTTGTTTTTTACCTTTTACTTCAAAGTCTGTGTTAAGGGAAATGTCATTTTTGACGTTGTTGTTTTTTCTTGAGCAGTATGAAGTCATTGGTGTTATGAATTTTGTATGTGACTTGCTTGTAATTTGTTAAGGTGTTTGAAATTGTAGTAATCCTCTTTACACAATGATGGACAAGGAAGTATTACATATATTTTGATTGTTGCTATTTGTAGTAACCAAAACTCTAAGGTACCTTTCATGTGTTGTAAACGTGAAGGAATACATGGACTTGAATTCCACCTTGTCTGGGTTTTTTGGTGACTGAAGTTTTATTCATTAATAAGGAACTTTAGTTTGAGTGCAGTGTACTTGCAAGTTTTAGTTTAAGAGAGTGCTAAGGTACTCTGGTTTTTATTGACGGGTTTGTGAGATTAGTGTTTGTGATCATGTCCTTATGAAATAGAATTTGACAACGTGAGTTACTCAAGTTCTAGGATCTTTGCTCAAGAAATGACCAATGCAAGATATTCTGGAGTGTAAGCAGAGGAGCATCGGATGTTGCTTGCTCAGTCAGCTCTGAGGTGTATTAAAAGTGAGTAGATTATGGAGATGGAAGGTAAGGCATGCCATGTTTTTGTGTATGTGAATTTTGTTGAACATTTGGAATGTGGGAATTCTGTGAAGTGACAAGAATGTCAAGGATTTCTCATATTTAATCTAAGTTATGGCGGTTGCTTTAGGTTTTTCATGTGTACATGTGTGTGGGAAACGCTAAGGAGGACTACTTCAAAGAGGCACTAACCTTGTTGGTGATTCTTGTCACTTATGGACTAGCAGTGGGAGAAGCGTGAGGCAAAGGTGGAAGTTGCCGGCATTTTCTAATTGTACATGGTATTTGTTGTCGTCATGAGCAATCTAGGATGGGGTATTCTTTTTGTAAGCACCTTGTACTATAATTTATAGGCTTGCCATGGCATGTACTGGAGACAAGAGGGAAGGCTCAGTGAGCTCCAAAGGAAAAAGTGACCAGTTCATTACAAATGTTTTGGCATGAGAAGTTTTCTTTGTTTTTGTTAGTTTTCAGTCTAATTGTTGATGTGAAGATGTTGGTTTTCAGCAGTTTAATGTATATGACAAGAGGACATTGTGCTATTGAAGGGGAATTTTTGCTGATTAACATTGGTAATGGAGTGGATTCCTAAGCCTACATGAAGAGCTCCCACACTGAGCTGCATATGGAAGTTTGCAAGAGAAGAAACTAGCGGTGCTGCAGTTGATTATTAACGGTATAGGAACTCACTTGTTCATGACGTTACTTTTATTATATGGTGAAGGCAGTGTTAGTGACATAGGTGTACTTAGCAAGAATTTCTACAGTGGGGAGTAGTTGAAAAGAAACAAAAGCAAGAATGTACATTGCAGTCTTTGAAATTCAATTAAGGTTCATGTAAACCTCCAAACATGTCATGTTTTAGATCATAGAGATGTATTCTATCTTGTACAAACCTGCTTGTCCTTGGTGTGTGAGGCGCGTGCTAAGTGTTGTAACAGGTACATACAAGTGTGATTGTAGTTGTTTCAAAGGAGTGGTAATACTAGTATGTGTGCCGACTATTATTGTAATCTAGGTGTGCTTGCATCATATTTAATTAGGACAGCCTTGGGTGATCTCTATTATTGCAACCATTGCTTTACCAATACTGAAATGGTAAATTGAAGGTTGAGATTATGTTGTGAGACATTCAAAGTATGATTGTGTAAGTTTTGTTGGACTCAAGCCTGCTGGTTTTTCATAAAGTATTGAAGCAAATAAGAAATTCACACAAAATTGACACAAACTATGAATTGTTATAAGAATTGACACCAGATACACTTATAAAGTATTGTAGTGTCAATTTCAAGAAATTTGTATCAATTTTGTGTCATTTAGGGCCCATTCTCCTTACAGTGTTATGTTGATTTAGATTAGTTAGACCAAATGGTTAGCGGTACGCCATTTATCCTACTTTATTTGGTAAGTCATTAGAAGTGATTTAGTGAAGATTAAAGAGTTTTTAGTTAGTTTGAGCGACACACATACTAGGGGCTTGGGATCCCCTATAAAAGTCCCCACTAACCTAATTAGAGCGTGTTAGTTTAGGAGTAGATTAGTTACACCATGGCCAAGGGCCACATCATCAGTTTACACCCAACAACTATCAACAACAACATTTGGTGCATCTATACCCAAGGTTCTCAATACCTTTTGTTCATTAGAAAGCGCAATTCCAAGCAGTCAACCTTGCAAGGCTACTAGTCAACCGCAGTGAAAGGAGGTTGACAATTGGCAGTAAATTGCCACCAAAATTCATGGAAGAGTTTCTCAAGGATTTAAGACAATCTCTAAAACTTCAAGTTGTTTTGATAGCGGCAAGGCCTCTAACGATGACATCCATCCAATTTCAAGTAGGCGTGCAACTTCCAATTTCAAGATATCATCCATTTGGAGTCCAATTGACAAAAGCAAGGAGTGTTTCCCAATTCCCCCAACAACATTGAAAGACCTTAGGAAGTCAATGTCTCAATTTGGGATGAATTCCCAATTCTGGGTTTTTCATCCATCCACCTCTAATCCTTCATTCAAATTTTCTAATGCCTTGTAGCTTGGAATTGGAAATGTGAACAACCAAAACCAACTATTTTGGGTCCAAGGAATCCAATGCCATTGTCTGTTTGTTGTTGTTTGGAGCTACGCTTCAAAAGTAATGGTGAATTCATCCAAATTTCATCCATTTTGAGTTTTTCTTAGATTTTAGATAAATTTCAAGGATTCTATAGATCTCCTAGATAGGGGGACAAGGTTTCTTCCTCCAAATGTATAAAGGTAGGCCTAACTCCTCCCCAAAACACTCCTTTGGTCACTTGTCACATTTTATCACTTGTTATCATCACTTTCTTGTATTTAGGCCACTTACCATCACTTGTACTCCTCTTATCACTTGTGCCCATGGTTCTTTGAGTTCCTATCACTTGTAACCACTTCCTTTTGTCACTTGTCAATCTCTTGTCACTTGGGCTTCTCCTTTTCATGTTTAGAACTCCCTCCTTTCAATCTCTTGCCACTATTACCCCCTGTTGCCTTGTGTTAAGAGTCCTTGTGAGCTTAGGAGGGTGTAGCCCCTTCTTGAGCTAGTAGAAGCATTGGTTGTCAGTTATAAGTGGCCTTACTAACCCCTAGGAAGTTGGATTATGATTGGCAATGTCGCTTTTCTGCACTTCTTAGAAGTCCTGGTCAGTCATTGTGGCCATTAGCAATCCTTAGAGTCCATCATTAGAATACCCTCGTCTTCCTCCTCCTCTGGTTTATCATTATGTTACTAAAACACTATCACCTTACCAGAACTTTCAAGCCTTCCTAGCAACTCTTTTGGAATCACCTTAGCTCAGCTTTGGCCAGCTAATCCAATTCCCTTAGCAGCTCTTTGAGCAACCGCCTGGTATTGATTTCTCATAGCTTGAGGCTTGGCCTTGCTAGTGATCTCTCTCACCACCACGGTATTGTCCCTGCCTACGGCCCATTCAATCCAGCAGTTGAGAGCTCACATTCTTGTTGTTGGCTCCAGTCTCTCATGAACTAGCAGCCGAGAGCTCACACCCCCTCACTGATTCCAATCTCTTACAAACTAGCAGCCGAGTGAGTTCGCATCCCCTCTTTGATCCCAGTCTCTTATGAGAGCACACAGCCGAGTGAACTCAGCCGCAGTCACTCCTAGCAGCCGAGATCTCACATTCCCTCTTTTGCCTCCAATCTCTCACGAACTAGCAGCCAAGAGCTCGCGTTCCCTTACTGATCCTAGTCTTTCATGAGAGCTAGCAGCCGCGTGAGCTCAGCTGTAGTTACCATTAGCAGCCAAGAGCTTGCATTCCCTCACTGATCCCAATCTCTCACAAGCTAGCAGCCAAGAGCTCACATCCCCTCACCAATTCCAGCCTCTCACGAGCTAGCAGTTGAGAGCTCACATCCCCTCACCAATTCCGATCTCTCTAGCGAGCTAGCAGCTGAGTGAGCTTGCATCTCCTCACTAATTCTAGTCTAGCAGCCGAGAGCTCACATCTCCTCACCAATTCCAACTAGCAGCCAAGAGCTCACATCCCTTCACCAATTCAAATCTAGCAGCTGAGTGAGCTCACATTCCCTCACCAATTCCAGTCTCTCACAAACTAGCAACCTAGAGCTCGTACCCCATCCCTAACCCCAGTCTCTCATGCAAGCTAGCAGCTAAGTGAGCTTGACGTAGTCAGTATTAGCAGCCGAGAATTTGCTTTCCCTCACCAATTCCAGTCTAGCAGCCAAGTGAGCTCACATTCCCTCTACTGATTCCAGCCTCTCACAAGTTAGCAACAAGAGCTTGCAACCCATCACCAATACTAGTCTCTCACAAACTAGCAGGGAGAGCTCCGTTAAAGTCGCCACTAGCAGCCAAGAGCTCGCCTCCGCCACTTATCCTAGTCGCCAAAAGCTCACATTCTCTCACCAATTCTAGTCTCTCACGAACTAGCAGCGAGAGCTCGCAAGCCCGGAGCTCAGCCGTCGCCACGCTCTCGCTGTGAACTGCAGCATTACAATAGGGCGAACGCCCAAAGCTGCGGCTTTGTCTCCCTTGGGTCTAGGGCCATTGAATACCAGCAGCCAGCCAGGTATCGGCACCACTTCTGACCTTAGTGACTAGCGCCGTGACCAATCCCGATGATTAGAGTGTAAGACACCTAGATCCCTCTCTAAGCCCAAAATTCATAAAAAAAAAGGAAGGGACAAGAGCCAAGCTTTCATTGCCTTTGGACTAAAAAAAAGTCTCCAACCAAGTACCTCAAGAGTAAGAAATTGCTATTCATGTTCTAGAAAAAATCAAACTACAAGATATCCCCCTAATGTTGCTTTATTTTTCGTCATAAGACAAAGTTTAGAGTAGCAAACCCGTCATAAACTTAGCAAATAGTTCAATTGCATCATTTTGGATATTATCGTGGATATAGGAGAGGGTGGAAGCCATTTCTAACCCCCTTACTAGCAAACGCTCAATGTTGTAATTATTTGTCACATGTACAGTGTGTGAACCAGTCCAATAGAGGGTTTAATTCCAACAAACCCATCAAAGCGTTGCAATTATTTGTCTTTAGAATAGGGTCACTACATGGTTGGGTGAGCAATACTTGTACCACGCCAAAGAAGAATGGAGGCTATATACAACCACGCGGTGGAGTACGCGGTTCCCTAAGACGAGGTATGATGACTTAAGCCGTGTTTCAATTGATCACATGCTTAGGCGGGCAATCTCCTAGGGGAGTTGCTTCTTCTTTGTTCACCATTGTATGTTGTAGATGTATTAGCAAAGATCCATAGCTTGGAAGGCATCTTTTAGTTGGAAATCTACAACCAAATGCACCCTGTTGCTACTATAGCTTATCTTCAAGTTTTGTTAGAACCCGATTGCGCTTGTGCTTACTTCTTGAGGGGAGGTTTGAGCACTCAAAAGGATTTGCTGCTTATGTAACCCTTTATATATGATTTGAAGTCCTCAACCTCCTATATAATCTCCAACATGAATGCCACTTCTTGCGAGTGAATGAACGCTTGCATCAAATCACCAAATACAAAAGTGTTTTTGCTCTTCAAAGCTTTAGAGAGATGACTGAAATAAGTGTTGATGTCCTCGTGAGTGTGTTCGACCAATAGAAATCCAACTTGGATTTCTTTAATGACACCTTAAGCAGTGAGAAGGGACAAGAATGCCATCAAATACAGGTTCTTGTTGTCCTTGGTAGAGTCAATGGCCAAGGATACTACCACTGAGGTAGACATAGCTTTGACTCTCAGTGGCCAAGGATACTATCACTGAATTTGAATGACACGATTTTCTATCTAAGCCAAGTTGGCACCCTTTGTTGCCCATAAGTGTTCAATTAGATCTGCCTTCAGCCTAAAATGAGTGTCACTAATCTCTACTTCTAAAGTATCCGTAACAAACCTGTCAAAGGTAAGCCTTCTATGCATAGGGACTAAACCTTCTTGTACCTATAGAATGTCCTCTAAGTTGTCTATGTCTTCTTTGTCCTTTAATATCATGTTATGCAATATACAACATGTGAACATGATGTTAGATATGAAATCTACACTCCATAGGCAACGAGGGTTCCTTGTAATAGCAAACTGAGCTTGCAAAATACCAAAGCAGCACTCCACGTCCTTGCGTACCGCCTCTTGCTCAGCCGCAAAATAGAGCTTCTTATCATCCGATGGCAAGTGAATGCTCTAGACAAAGCAAACCCATTTTGGGTAAATGCCATTGGCAAGAAGGTAGTACCGATCATAGTCATGATTGTTGAAAGTGAAGTGCATGTTGAGGGCTTTGCCCTGCAGCATATCGAGCACTAGCAGCAAACAATCCAAAACATTTAGGTTGTTTTGAGAACCAGGCAACCCAAAAAAAATGTGTCCGATATGAAGCCCACCATTTGCAATGGCCTTTAGAATAATGGATTTTTTTCCATTCCAATCTCCATAATTGCCCTGCCAAGCGTCAGGGCAATTCTTCCACTTAGAGTGCATACAATCAAGGAAAAAAAACATTTTGGGAAATCCGTGGTTGGCATTGATAGCCAATTGCTTTGCAAAATCCGCTTGTGTAGGCTGACGCAGGTGGTAACCCTTGAATTCTGCCTGAACTGCAACGCAAAATTGCTTGAGCGACTCCATTGTAGTACTCTTGCTTGTCCTACAGCACTCATCAGTACCATTAGCGCTAGTGCCTAAACTGAGCATGCGCAAAGAAGAGGTGAACTTCTGGTGTGGGGATAAGCCCAAAACACCAGCAGCATCCCTCTTCTGCACGAAGTAGGTGTCTTGAGCACACACCCGGTCTATGATACTCAAAAGTAGAGAAAGTTGCATGTGATATTGCTGACAAAACAATCCATCATCAAAAACCGATGCATCCACAAAATAATCCTGCATCATCCTGCTATGTATCTCATGCCTATACCTCTCCCAATTTGGGGCTTTCCCCTCATGTGACCCACCCCAAAAGCGTTCCCTAAACACTGTAAGAACCCCTAACCCTAATGACAACACATAATTGAAGTTCATAGTGACTTCCTCATCGTCCTCTAAAATGGCCTCTCTATGTGCCGCCATTTGAGCCACCCATGCATCCATGACTAGCCCCTTCAAAACCTGGCAAGAACCTAGCCCTCAGAAATCACAGGAAGAATAAACTTTCGGTACGACACAGAGAAGAAGAAGACGGCCTGGAAACGCCCACAAGGAAAGCCCTCAATCGCCCTGACTCTGTCTCTATCGCTGGACCGAACTTTGTGCAGTACTCTTTTCTTGAACCCTAATTCGAGAACCAGGTCCCTATGTGGCTGCGATGACATGTCCTGGGCCCACTGCTTGCGGGACCCTGTCCATTTAAACCACAGCCTACGTGGCATGAAAATCCGGCCTTTATATCCAGCTCAGCTGCGGAGTTTTTGCTGAGTTGCATCCACTCCAGAGAGGTGGAGGTTCAACCTTCCACCCGGCCAATTTACCAAGCACGGGCCCTCGCAAACGCTCTTCCTGACTCCAGTTTTCCCCGGACGGGTGGAGCTGCTCTTATGTTTTCATATGCTCCAGTTTGGTTCCTTCCTCGTTTTCGAAACGGTAACTTAGCAGAAACTTCCTGCTTCGCACTTTCGCTTTCGCATCGCTCTATCTTTCCCGCAACGGAGTTGCCCTTGGCCCTACAGTGTCGAATTCCCAGTTTCTGTTCAATCGTCTTTGCGTTGCGTTCCTTGTAGCTGTCAACCATTGCGGAATTGCTTCGCATTTGTCTGAGAACCTTGATCATTGCCGGGAGGGGAAGGGTTAGAGATAGTCTTGATGTCGTGGTGCGAGGCTTGAGACCTCTGCATTTCGGAAAAGGCCTTTACCTTCCACTCCAGTTGGGGGAGATCGATTCGTAAAGTTCTATGCCCATTTTGTGGCAGTGCGTTCTAGGCATTTGATAGAGTGCGCTTTGACGCCTCAGAGTTTGCTGGTAATGTGGAAACTGTTGTTGCTGCTGTAGGCTGTCTGCACCCATGCGAAGTCCTGTTGACCGTTGCAAATTTTTCGATGCCCTTCTCTTTCAGAGTGTGGTCATGAAGCTAACGTTCCTCACGTTGTCACTTTGACGGTGATGAGCAGAAGTTGTACGGTGTGTTTTTTTGGTCTTGTACAGCTTCTCCTCGTGAAATACTGGACATGAAGTTGGTCACAGAGAATGAGATGGAGATGGAGATGGAGATGGAGGTGGAAGCTACTGCAGTAAGAGAGTGCTTGGACTATGGCAGACTGGAGATGGTTATTCAAGAGCAACGAGTCATTGCTCTCCAGGTTGGTCTTAAGCCAGTTTAGATTACTGTAGATTTTAACAATACCAGCTGGAGGTTGGTTAGCAGCACATCTGGGGTGTGCGTCAGTAGTAAATAACTATGCAGAATTCGCTTGAAGTCCCTTTGTATCTAGTTGTATATTAGAAAATTATGATTTCTAGTAATGCCTTCTTGTCTACCATCTAGCAAACATGTTGTACACCTACTCAGTATGCGGCAAAGCATCCAAACTAGCTGTAGTTATGGTGCGACGTGTAAGTTGTTTTTACTCCACGTGTTTTATATAGCAATTAGAACCAGGTTGATTGTCTAAATGAAATGGTACAAGAAATGACTATCCTAATTTGGATGACCCTTGGGGAGATAAAGCCAGATTAATGGCAAAGCGCTAATGAAGTCTTTGCGAACCTTATCCATGTCAGACGACTTGTCGTCCTTATTTGACGCAGATCGCGCAGTCAATGTTCCAGCGTGTTCGAAGTGACTGTTAAAGCTTCCCAACTGTCTGAGGGTTAGAGCTCTCAGATTTGCATGAGTTCAATTCACACTTTTATGACGTTGATTTGGCTGTTCTTATGTAGAAGAGATAATAATCCAATCCGGAAGCTTAGGCACCTGAGGTATTTTTAGAGCCATCTATCTCCTACAAGAATCATACGTAACTATTATTGTGCTCTGATTAATGCTTTCGATTCCTTGTGTGGCGTGCTTCTATTACCCGACAGTAATTACAGATCTTCATGGCCATCGTAGATTTGTTTATGTTGGAGATTTTGCATGGAGCGTTGTACGCGGTACGAAAGGTTGTAAAGGCTTTTAAATATCGATGGACGTCAATTAGAAATGATGGCTAATGTAACGATGTTCTGACTATTGTTGGATTATATTATTATTCCGCTGTTCATTCGTTTAGAATCTGCAAATAAATTTAAGTTTCGGTACATGATCAGTATGCTTTAGGGCGAACAGGTCGATTCGATTAACTTCGTATGGTTGGATCATTTAGGCTGCAGTTCCCGTTGGTTTCAAGCCCTGTTCTTTTAAGGTCGGCAAGAGGGTGAACCAAAGTGTTAAGGACTGTGTTACTGGTGGCAGTCGTATTATATTTAACGTCAGTAATGGTAGAATGACCGAACCTTGGATGAAGTGTATAGTTTGCCTAGAATGCGGAAAGATTGCCGTGCGGGGCTTATCTTTCTTGGAGGGCGCCGTGTAAGATTTTAAGTTAAGGTCGCAAACTTTGCCCTGTTTATCTTTAGGATACAACTGAAAGCTGAATTTTCAGGAGTTCTGATTTTTATAATTTATCGGAGAGGTTTTGCGACTTCGGCTGCAGGAAAAGAGACTAGATGCAGCTGTTGAAGAGTTGTCAAAGTTGGACAATGAACTGCGGTCTATAGTTGGTTATCCAAAGGTTCAAAGTAATGAGACGGCAATCATAGAGCTTTTTTCTGAAGCAAGGATTTGGAAAAATCTCATTAAGCTTTTTCTGTTCTTGTCTCAGCGGCCAGACCAATCGACACAGGTGGGCAGTCTTAGTTCTCATTCTTCGTTAGTTGATTTACTTCTCTCTAATTTTTTAAGAGGCTCATGCGTCGTGGTCTTGGAGATGTCTCAATTTCGCAGGCAACGGCCTCTCCTAACGTTAACTGTTTCATTTGTGGTAGGCTGTAGATGCTGTGGTGCAACTAGCAGTATCATACGTTAAAGATATACCTGATCTGTTTACTGGTCATGAGGTCACAGAAATTCCTGACAGTGTCATTTACAGAGAGGTGCCCATATCTTCACTCTCTACCTTTATGATTTAAAAAAGTGGTCAAACGGCCCGAGAGGCAAATGCTTCGTAAGCCTGTCCATGTGTGTTGGCGCGGTGAGTAAATATTGCAGAAAGCTTCAAAATTATATCACATCCCCTTCTTGAGAGAGCCTGTTCGAAGGCTTTCTTTGAGGTATTAACTAATCTTGATTGTCATCCAGGGCTTGCAAAGCTTATGCTGGCATTTTCTCTTGCCTCATGAGATCTTCTCTGGCCGTAGTGATCCTCGGATAGATTCCTTGAGTTCGACAGAACTTCTTTCCTCTCGGTACGTATCTTTCGAGTAGGAAGTTGAGCTTGTCCATGCTTTTCTGAATTGTTAACGAAATTCCAAGTTCCACATTCTGTTATGCAAATGTCTAAGCCAATTTCTTCTTCTTCCTTTTCTGAAACACAGTAAAAGTCGTGAGGCAATGGATCAAGAGCCGACACCTCAGCCGCTGCTCACACCCGATTTTGAATGGCGACAGAGTACCCCCTCTTCACACCAGCGAGGTAAAGTCAAGGAACTGTGTCCGTTTGTATGCAGAGAGCCTCTGAAGAGAAGGGCCATTCATATGAGGCAACCCATGAGACCAGTTCGTCAACGCTTGTTTAATCAACCTTCAGCAGCAGATGTACATGACTTCCTGTCTGAATTGGAGCAAAGCTGTCAACAGCGGTTCGTAGAAAGGTGAGAATTCGCTTCTCCAATTTCTATTTGTTAAAACTGCTGACGTAGCGTGTAAAAGCTCAAATTTGGCATGGTCTTTGGGCATTTGAATCCATTCTTTAAGGTTCATGCAGATATAACTTCGATCCTGTGGAAGAGAAACCTTTCCCTGGTCGATACGAATGGTCTCCTCAAGAACTACTCCTTTCAAGGGCTACAAGCGTAGATTCTGTCACTGAGGTACGGCTGTTAAAGGTTGCATATACATTGCCGGCCTAATTTGTGAAAGGCTCTACATATCAACCTATTGAGAACTGTAAAAAATCGATGTATATCCTTCTCTCGTCCTCCGAACAGTATGAACAGGACAAATTAAATGTAGAATGAGGGAATGTACGTGAAATTGAACATGTTATAAACAATTTAATCTTATTCTCCAGCAAACTCACATTAGTATTCTTGCTGGACCTTATGCGGAGTAGTATCTGCCACCTACAAAGTGGGGTACTTAAATTCTACTTCGTCCGACGCTAATTTGCTGCGTTTATAACATTAGAGGTATAGAAAGTTCAGTTCGAGTGATATAATCCTACTCTCCTATGTGTTCGTGGTAGCAGCAGAGAGCAAAACAGGTAAATAGAAAACACTGTCAAGTCGGCTGTAGCGTGTGGATCCATCGCGGGATCATTGTCTATACAAAGTACGTTGAGAGGCTAATATTTACAGGTATAGCCACCTCCTGGTTTAATTTACATGACATAGATTGTAAAATCTGTCGAACATAATGTAAAGGAATGTGATACCAGATATGTCCAGTACCTGGAAAGGAACGTATACACTTAGCATCCCAAAAATGCCCAAAACTTGTAACCTTGTGTCACTTACTTTTTTCTATTTTCTTTTTTCTTTTTCTTGTCGTACATGCATTTAGTTTCATGCAATAAATGTCCTGCAATGAGTATGGGAAGTGGTGGGTGTGTGCATAGATAGCAGGGTGGAATAGAAAAGTATGTATGTTTCTTTCCGGGTACTGTGCAGGACTGTGCGTTGATGTTTCTACTCAGTTTAGACGTCAGCAAGTAAGGTGCACGGTGGACATCACCCCTTAAATATTTCAATCAGTGAGAACAGTAGTACTAAAAAGTTCTCATCTCGAAGGATTTTTTGTCTTATCCAGCAATTTAGCTTTAGTTCCTTGAATATGTTTTGTATATTGATATGTGGACGTAGGGTCTACAGTGACTCACAACATCGAGTCAGTGTTTATTGTTACTTGATATAAATTTTGTCATATCAATTTCATTAATGAAGACCTTTAGATTAAAGGTAACCAAATGCCTAATACTACATGGAAGCCGTAATGGAAAGTGTGTGAGGATGATAGAGATATTTCATTTCATAATAGCTACTCATTAGGGGCTTCAAACATGAAATCTGGCCTTCGAACTTCTCACCTCATGGATCCCCGCTCACTAGTGAGTTGTTTTCATTCCCTCGCACGTGCAAAGTTTGAGACACTCGTGAGTTTGTGGAAGTTTTTGCAAAAGAAGTTTTGGGGTTTGAGGATGTAGGTGCATGAGCTCGGGGAAGCCACAAAAGTGAGTTTTTGAAGTTCACTCACGTGTATCACATTAGGAGTGAAGTCCGAAGATGAGTCACGTCATAGTTCACCAGTGAATTCACAAAGGTGAATTCTGACGTGAGTCACCTGAAAAAGTTTAAGTTTGAAGCCCCCTATTGACTCACCTTTGTCTTACATGTTTACATCTCCATCTCCTTACATTGATATGACATGAAAGAATGTAAATTTAGCAATAAGTGTTGTATGTAAAAAAGAGTGTTTCTTCTCCTTTTCTAATAGAATATTGTGCTTGTAATTGTTCTATACCATGACCAAGTCATTTTTTTCTAAAAAACAAAATAGTATGGTAACATTGTTACAAAATGGGTGAATTACAACAAGACTAGCCAAATGGTTTGCTAAAAGTCAAGTGTTGAGAGAGTCCAAAAGAAATGCTTGCTTAATGTTGAATTATCTATACAAAGAAACTTAAATAATATTTTAAACCACTTGAAGAAGGCGAGTAGTAGTGGGTATTTTTTGTGAAAAATTTAAAAAACACCCCTCGATTCTCTCAAAATATCATTTATACCTTTATACTACTTGAAATAGTGAAAATACTCTTGATTTTATGTAGGACTATCAATTATACTTGTATTTATCTTT
Source organism: Ulota crispa (assembly GCA_963920765.1). Taxonomy (NCBI): domain Eukaryota; kingdom Viridiplantae; phylum Streptophyta; class Bryopsida; order Orthotrichales; family Orthotrichaceae; genus Ulota; species Ulota crispa. Next base: position 2,825,763 of record OY987252.1, on the reverse strand, counting down.
TAGAATATCATAATTACTTTTAGTTTTTTGTGCCTCTTTATTATATATTTTTTTAAAGTTTAAAGCAACAAAAAAAATTATTTTGTAATTACTACAATGGCTTTTACCACAATAGACTAACATGCAACCATTGAATAGAGTTTGAAGAGTATGCTTTCAAGATTTGGCTTGCATTCAACTTACATCTAATTTTTGTACTTTCTATTATCATCCAAGTGTTTACAAGAGTTTGCAAAAAGAGGAACGAGAGATTTAGGGATATCTTTTATAATTCAAATAATACAAGGGTATATTTGATGTTTCATGATAATAGAGGGTTCCAAAGAACTCAAAGTATAATTAATATTCCTATAAGAAGATAGGGGTATTATTGATATTTCAACAATGAAGGGATATACTTGAATATTTGAAAAAATTGAGGGGTGTTTTTGATATATTCCCTTTTTTTATTACTATTGCAAAAAGATGCAAATTAGCTAGGGAACCATTTGATAATTATATGATTTTCTAGACAATGTAATGTGTATTGAGTCTTGCAAGTTTGAAATCTTTAGTAAAGAAGAAAGAATCCTTTTTTTGTAGAATATTAATTAATTTTGTTTAGATTTTGCCAAATCTCATTAAAACATATTGTTTCAAATTGGAGGTAAGTGACTTTTTTAGATGAGACTAAAATTAGTTACTTTTGCTTAGATGGTTGTTATTGATGTTGGAATTGAGATGGAAAGGGTCTTATACATCAAATACTAGAAAAACTAGGGAAACATGGAAGAGGTTTATAATGGTTTAGGGTTGCATGCATGTTATTAAACCTTGGTTTGATTTGCAAGATAAAAGTTAGAATAAATTAGTATGTTAATCATGATATATTAAAGGCTAATCTTTATGTTTTTTTTTCAAAGTATGTCACAAATGCATCTAGAGTCATATTTCAACATGACAACATATCTAAACATATAAAAAATACAATGAAAGTAATTATTTAAACAATCTTTCCATGCTTTAAAGTGGCATGCTTAATTACCTAACCTAAATTGTATAAAATGCATTTAAGCATCACTATTTAGTAGCATTGCTAACAAAATTTTCTTGTAGCTAAAAAAAATGTAAGCTTTTCAATGTGAAGTTTGAAAACTTTGAGCTTTTTTGCAATGTTTTTAGCCACTTGTGCTAATAGTGAAAATTATATTTGGGATCATTGATCACTACAATGGACGCTCAATTGTGAACCAACATCTCCAAAGAGTTTTTTAGATTTATGAAAGCATGTGTTTGAGACTTTCTATTTAATCACTTATACAAAGGGTGAAATCCTTTATAATAGCAAACAACAAAGAATGAGAGCAAATATATATGCAAAGGGCAAGTAGATTAATTTTTGAGTGTGTGTACACATAAGTCCAAAATTGAATCACTAAGGGGTTTAATTTCAGAATTTTAGTGCTTTTATATGTTATGTGTGTTTTTTTTTTAAATTTCCACACAAATAATTAATAAAGCTACTTTCTATGGTGATTTTTGCATGTTAAGTTGTTCACTCTATGAGCTGGTATTGCTTTTATATTGAAAAAAATTCAAATACTGATTTGGTTTTATAAGTCACTATGTATTGGTTATAAATGGTTCAATGTTTAAATCCCAACTCTTGCATGACAGAGTTTTGTAGGTTGATAATCTACATGCGTCATTTTATAAGGTGTCACTTTTGAAGTGTATTCCATGCATTGAAATAACAAAAAAAAGTGTGGTTGCTCTCCTACATCATACATGTAGATGCTTTAACGTTGAGCATGAGAATGGATTGTTGGGGCTATGAGAAGTGGCAATGTGCTCTAAACTAGTGGAATTTAATAATAGAAGAAAACCTTATCCAATCTAATTGACAACAAAACAATTGTTAGTCCAAAACAATTGCAAATTGTCAAACAACTCTAAAGAATTCTATAGTTATAGCAATTGCAGTCTAGTAATTTATTTGTTTCAAAGAAATAAAATTCATTCTACAAGCAATTTTAGATCTCATAGTAAATGAAATTGTTTTTCCACTAACAATACTTTGACATCATTATTTTCTATTACTAAATTAGTTGTTTGAGTAAATAACTTCCTACCTTTTATTATTCCATTGTTACCACAAAACAACTATATAGTAACTTTTGTAAAAATTCTCTAAAATAGTTTTTTTATATGCTTGTTATATTGCCCAAAAACAAGAAAATTAATTCTTCATTTTATTTTGATTTTAGTGAGTATACGTGCACATTTGTGAGTGCTCCAAAACCCCCCCTAGGGTAAGTGCAAAACACAAACAAGTTCTAGGAGAATGGAAAAATAGAAAGCAAAAAAATGCAATGTCAACGTCTAATTTAGAAATGCCTTCCAAATAATAAATCTCTTTTTACATTTTTTGTTTGTTTTTAAACTAACTAGATAGAAGGGAAGAGTAAAAAATACACATATGTATATTTTGCAAGTAGAGTTTAGTTTGTCAAAGTGAAAAATAGAGAGAAAAAGGAAGGGTTGGTTCATCACACCTCATCCGTGTGGGGTGCGGAGCCCTTGTTGGAGTCAAGCGCTACCTCCATCGTTGATATCGTAGGTCGGATCTTCCAACAAGTCCCTCGTACCTTACTCTAACTTTTACACTCCTCCTAGATCCTCTCTTGTCTTGTATCCCCTTTCTGTCACATTTTTTACTAGATCCTTCAATTGCTAGGATAGTTTTTTGTTTTGTTGTGATCAATTTCTAAAAACTAATATGTAATAAAGCATGACACTTTTGTTTTTTTCAATAGCAAAAAGACGCAAGCACCCCCTATCTTCTAACTAGTATAGTCAATAAAGCATGACGTCATGGAAGGGGTATTTATGAGTGAAAAGACAAAAAACAAGAAATCAATGATCACATTTTACGTGAGTTCCTTATTGTCTTCTCCCCCCTTTTAAAACCGCCTCTTCTCCTCACTCTCTTCAATTGTACGTCAATGTTTGTAGGTATGAGTTCACTTCCCACTCTTCCCTCTTGCATTCAAGTTCTCTTTGTTCAAGGATAAGTAGGATTTTTGAGAGGAAATGATCCAACTTTGGTCTTGTTGCAATTTTGCTTTTTCAATGTAAGTGAGAAGAGAAGAGAGAGAATTAAATGGACACTAAGAAATAAGTATAATTCTAAGCTCTCCACCCTAGTCCCCTTCTTTTTTGGTTTACAAGTCTAGTCTGGCCAGCTAAAGCTTGCAACTCTAGCCTTGTTGTACTTTTAGTACTCCAGGCCTTTGAGATCCTGGCCCTAGGCCATGATTGCTGGCATGTGGTGCTTGGACTGAATGTACTGCCTATGGTTTATAGACACTTAGTCTACTAGTTCTTGGCCTCGGCCCCTTGATTGTGGGACTCTTGCTTGTCTTTGCAGATGTGGGTGCTGCAGTGTCCGGGCCTGCTAGTATTCCACAGCTTCAAACCCTGTTGCTCCTCCCAATTTCTTAGTGCCTCTAAGCCACATTGCCCTAGCCTTGTCTTTGGCCTCTCGTGTTGGCCTTTTGTTCTGGTCCTCAATGCTGGTCTTTCATTGCTGCAATCTAGCAATTGCCTTCCCACTCTACTTTTTTTTGCCAATCCTTTGCTAGTTCAGGGCCCCCAACTCAACTTCAAAACTTCAATTCTCGCGTTTTCTCATTTTTTGATATTTAATCATAGATCTAGACAAACCTTTACATGATGATCAAAGTGAATAAAGTAAAGAAAGGATTTGGGGTCCAAAGGTCCTAAGAAATCCAACCAGGAGGCTGAAAACTTACTTCATTGAATTTGGCCATATCAAATTAGACATGTTCTAATTGATATAATGAGAAAAGAAATGAAAACTAACATTGGAAATTGCCAAGGCAACTTAGCCCTGTCTTGGACTAGTTCAATAACTTGAAAGAAGGATTCCAAACATGGACTTTAGAGGATCTTAGCCAACGGCATTGCCAATCACGGCAAAGATTTCCTAAGATTAGCATGACTCTAAAGCAAGGAAAACAAAGAAAATATGGAGAAATGTCAGTGCTTAAGCATCTCTAGATGGTTAGTATCAAAACAACAAAATAAAAGAGAAAAATGGAGAAGATGCCAAGGCCTAACTAACCCTCGACTAGTTAGTACAAAGCGGACAAAAAAAACACAAAAGGACATGCACTTTTAATGCCATGAAGGAACCCCAAGGTCCTTCAATGCCCTAATTCTATAATCTACACAAGAAAAATGACTCCAAAAATATTGTGGACACAAAAATAGACTAGAACTTGTATTCCAAGGACTCACAACTTGAACATATTAACAAATGGCTCCTTACAACTAATGACGGTAGAATGGGAGAAGAGAGGGACTTTTTTATATATTCCCAAGGCCCTCTCCTCAAATTTAACTCTTGACATTCTAGAAAGTTTTATAACTCTACCCTAAATAGTCAAAAACAACTAAAAATGGTAAGTATTGGTCATACAAAGGCTAATTTTTGGAGAATAGCTCCAAATTACAAATGAATGGTGCCATTGGATTCCTTGGCCCCAAAATAGATGGTTTTGGTTATTCATACTTCTAATTCTAAACTACTGGTCATTGGAAATCTAAATAAAAGAGTTAGAGGTGAATGGATGAAAAACCTAGAATTGGAAGTTCATTCCATTTTATGAAATTGACTTCCCGAGGTCTTTTGAAGTTGTCGGAGGTGCTAGAAAGCACTCCTTGCTTTTGTCAATGGCACTCCAAGTGGTTGCTATCTTGCAATTTGTTGTTACGTGAATTTTTGGTTTCAGCTGGCGATTGTCAATTGGTACCTTGCCGCTATTGAAATCTTTTGAAATTTTTTGGCACGCTTTGCTAACTCTAAAAACTATAGCTAGAATTTTGGCGGGATTTTATTGCTGAATGCCGAATTTTGGCGGTATTTAAAACCAGAAATTTGACTTGTTGACCGTTTGAAACCAAGTCTTCCATTATGCGGAAGGATCCGGGAATTTTTGTGGATACTCCCACAGAGGTCCACAAAACTAAACTAAACTAAACTAAACTACTGATGCACGGTCAAAGTGGAGGATGCTAACTTTGCCGTGAAACTCTTGGAAGATAATCACGCTGAGTAAGGTAGACAACTAATCGTTAATAGTCAAAGCAACTTAAGCCAGCTTTGCCATTAAGCTCATGGCAGATAATCACGCCAAGAAAATAGACAAGCTAAACTACTGGAGCTGTGGAGGGGTTTGGTTTGGATCTAGTGTTGCGGTTCCTTGATCCCTCTTCCTAACTAACTCTTGGTGCTGGATAGAACTATTTTTAGAATTTGGTGTTGCTTTTCCAATTTCTATTTTTTACTACCTCTCAGGGCTCAATAGGTGAGTTTTCACTGCTTACTTGGTAAAATAGGAATCTAGAATTCAAATATAGGTCATACCATGAAAGTCCTAGAATCTCCTATTTCAAGCTAAATTTGTGAAATTTGGTGTGAAATAAGCCAAGATAAATTGGGTACATCTAACTATTTGTTGTTTCACTCATAACATCATTTTTAGTGTTTTTTTGGTTAAAATTGCTCTTTGAAATAATTAAAATCCCAAAAAAGAAAGCTTTGAGACCTTGGTGCTGAACCAAGGACTCACAACATTAATGAGAAATTTACCAATTGTTCTTGAGTTATTTATTTGTCTTATACTTGCTCCATATGGTTCTTTGATAACGTCATTACATAACTGTGATTACGGTTTAAGACAGTGTGGTCGCTTTAGATTCATGAACAATTTGTGTTTTAACTCTTTAATCTGAAGTTTTTCATTTTGTAAATGTTGTTTTCTATTATTTAAAATGGAAAGCTTGACAAGTTGCACCTCATGAAGGAAATCAGACTTTAACATTCTATGAACTGCAAAAAATTTTGCAAAAAACTAAGATTAGCACAAAAGTTCCATAATCCTTGCAATTGTATTAGAACAATTGTTGTATAACATAGGTTTTGTTTTTTATTAATTGAGAAATGTTAATAACAAATTCCACAATATGTCAAGAGATAAATAATATATTTTTGTAAAATGAGTAAGAGCTATGAAAAAAAGCCTACTAATAAAATGTCAATATTAGAAGGATTTTGAATTGGTGGCCAACATATTTATATAAGTGTGTTGAAAAAAATAGAAGAACATCCTATAATCCTTTAGCACTTACATGGTTAAAAGTTAATTCAGCACATGAATCACAGCATTTGGCATACTCATAGTTATTGATATCAAATTGGTTTTGATTGATCCATTGTCCATATACATTGCTTATTCACAACTAATATAAGACGCTTGGTGAGATAATTGCATACCTACAAAATCAAAATCATTTTGATTCCATATAAGTATAAAAAAATTGCTTTTGGTGAAAATAATAATTTATTTTGTCATGGCAAAGACAAAACCCAAGTCATACTATGGCACTATGAGGTCAATATTGTAATCATGTTTGAGTTGCAAGTCATTCTTCCAAAAACTATTTTCTAATGAGTATATTATAACCATGAAATAATTATAGACAAGATTAGAGAGACTAATGGACTAATTCTGGTTTGTATGCCTTATGAATACACAGCATTAATATTTATAGTCCTCATGAAATTGAAATAAAATTTGGTTTACTATGGTGTTGAAGCAAGAGTTGCACACATCCATTACCAAAAACAAAAACCACCCTACAACAACTCATTTAGTAAAGCTATGTCATGAAGTTAACTATACTTTCAACTAGATTTCCATCGGTTTTTGATTGACTTGTATTTATTGCCCAATGACTCAATGAGGCTTATTTGCAGTTCCTTTATTGTTATATTGAATTATTGAAATTCTTCATCAAGTTGTTGCTAAGAACACTTGTCCTATTTGCTGTGTCCTTGGTCTTTGGCAAGTGGTTTTTGGCTCCCATATTTTGCATTTCAAGTTTGTTTGACTTGAATTTTCAAATGAAGGTGCATATGACAGTTAAACACATTTGGTCACTTTTTGAACTTTTTTGAAATTAGTTTGCTATTTTTGAATAGCCCCCAATTGGGTGTCTATCTTGACCATTTTGGAAGTTTTTAGTACTATTTTGGACCCAAAAATGCAAATTTGAAGGTCAAAATTGAAAGACAAGTTCCTTTACTAATGATACACAATCTTATCAAAGATTTTCCACATATAGTAAAGTATCCACCTTCTACATACGCTCAAAGTGCACTACTTTTGCTCAAAGTGCACTACTTTTCCGCAAGTGCACAGAACACAATTTAATTTTCCCCATAAATGAATTAGATAGAAAAGGAGCACTTTCAAGTTAGGAAAAATGGCCAAATTTTAGTGTGTTTGTTTGAATTTATTTACTATTTTCTAAAAAGAAAAAAAGCAAAATGCCATTTTTTTTGGTATTTTTTGTTGTTCTATATTTGTGCATAATTTTTAGAGTTTTTTTTCTAGATTTAAGTTTTCATTAGTATGCTATTTTAAGTGCTTTACAAATTATCTGTGTTTTATTTTACTTTTCAAAATTCTATTCCAAAAGCTCACAGTATTGTCAAGCTATTTGAGTCAAAATTGACAGGTGTTTCTTGCAACAACTCCATCTTCCTACATCTTTTATCACCTAGATTTTGAGAACATTTTGTAATATCAATTAGATTTTGAGATTAATAAGTTCCGCTAAAGCAAGTTTGTTTGATTTGCTTCACAATTAGACTTCAATACAATGTACCATATAGAGAGAGAATGTGTTTGTCAAGATCAAAACCAAAAGATGCAAATGTTCAACGCAACAGACGTCGTTTACGGTTATGGAAAAGAGGAAGAGTGTCCTTACAAGCTGGAATGCTACATCTGAGAGGCTGAGCTGTAAGTCACATGTTGCATGAGAGTTCAGTTTTTTGTGCACACTTGAATGTATCGAGGTCTAATGTTGTTGCTCTTTTCACTTTGTGCTACCCATTGTTTCTCACCCTCTTTTTTACCCGTCAACTAGCATTTATTACAAAGATTTTGAGTCCAATTCCATAGTTGTGTGTTAGGTCATATTGCAATTGATTTATAGTTATGTGTTAAATTGCACTTCAATAATCTTGCAATTGTGTGCTAAGTCATACTTCAGTAGTCTTGCAATCGTGTCTTGCAGACATGTGCTAAATTATATTTTAGTTGTACATGGGAAAGAATATTACTCAAAATGTCTTTATGGGAATGAGGCTATGTGATTACCTTCTACTCACTAGCAGAAAATTGTGTTGAAGTCAACATAAACTACGTGATGTTTCCATGCTTCTAACGCAAATTTTTGCATTAGAAGCATGGAAACATCACGTAGTTTATGTTGAATAGGCATAAATAACAAGTTGAAATAATTGCATTGTCAAGGGTTTGAACCAATGACCACTTGGTTACCAACCCATGGGCCATTGGGCCTTCATTAACACACCACATTTTAGCACAAATGTCCAAGGAAGATTTAAAATTGCATTTGTGTTTTAAATGTCAATGTTGTACTGTTGTCATTATTTTCCAAGTGTAGAGGCCATTTTAGCATACTTAAGTTTATCTTTTGAAGAAACAATAAACCAAGAGAACATGACTGTTGTAGTTGGTTTAGGCCTCCAACTAATTTTTCTAGACTTCACTTCATCACTTAGAATTTACAAGAGAAAAGCAGATACGGTTTACATAAATTGTATGTAGAAAAAAAATTGGCATTAACCTTTGCACACATATTCTACGTGGATTATAATAATTTTAATTCTCAATAGATTGTTGCAACTCAAGTTTTGCTTTATATCTAGATCTCTTTTAGTTATGACTTCTAACTTCTTCTATTTTAAAACTCTTATTATGGTCAAAACTTAAATGTGGGTTTAAGCCTTGCTAGTTTCTACAAAGAACCAAATTGTAAATCTTGCTGTTAAAAAAATCTTACGTTCAAAAAATACCAATATGTTTTATGTACTCTGAATTGTTTTAGTTGTTTTGGTTTTTAGGAGTTTAGCACAATGTTATTAGGACTGTAAGCATTTCCATACTGTAGACAATTTACTTGGTTATCATGATATAGGATTTGAATCCTAGAGGTTTCTAGTCCTATCTTATGTAAATATGTATTGTACAATTCAATGTTGAATTCTAGGATTTTACATTTGGGCAACAAAAATTATGCTTTGTGCACATGTATGTCAATGAGAAACTAAAGTCTCTATATGTTGGTCCCTACTTCAGTAGGGAAATTATCATATGATGCATTTCTTGTAACATAGGAAAAATTGTGTCCTTCACCATATTCTATTAGTTGCATCTGTAAAAAAGTAGGAAAAAGGTGTGGTTCACCATGTTATATTTTATTCAGTTAGGAAGAAAGTACAAAATCTGGTTTGGTCACTAGGTGATGTAGTAAAATGCTTCTAATACATGTAGTCATTCCAAATCACATCATGCAGTTCTTTCACAAATGTGTTTATTTCCATGGGTTTACTGCACTGATTAGTGGTTTAGGAATATACTCTACTTGTGTTACGCAAACAACCATAATACAAATGCACAATACAATATGTAGAGAAGACATAGTGAAATGTAAATGCTTCATTTCATACCAAATTTTGCAAGTGCAACAACAAGTGCTAAGCCTTCCTGGATCCTTGTTTTGAACAAGTTCCTGTATATATTATCATCCATGTAGACTAGTTACATACATTTCCAAAAAAAAAAAATCCTCATCCTCGCGTATTACAATGCCTTGTGCTATGGTATATATCAAAAATACTTCAAAAATATAATATCTAGGCATCTCCTAAATCTATAAGGTTTGCACTAATTCTACGCCATTTCTCAAAAACCTTTGCAACTCATTCTGAGATTGCAAAGTGGTCAATAGCGCCACTTCTGGCCTATTGTACTGATTGTGGATGTAGTTGTATATGGAACTTAATAATTGAGCCTTGTGGATTGTATTGTCTTCAACAAAGGCTGATTGTTGCACGAAAGTCATGTCGGCAATTGATCCCACACTGTGAATTTTGTTGTCATATTGTATGCCTTATGGGTTTGGTTCACATGAAAAGACCATGCAAACTGTGTCCCAATGTTTACCAGCATGCTGACTTGCATAAAATCGATGCTCACGATTGCCATCTCTAATCACCTCCTTGATGATGTTGGTGACGCTCTCCACACTTTCAAACCGCATAGCCTTGTCCACGGTTTATGTTGGTAGATGACGGAAGTTGAAGGACCACTTCCATAGCCATGACAAATCCTTCTCTCAATGAACCCTATTGCATGGCCCTGGTAAATTGTCTTTGTTATGCTCGTAATGAATTGGCATGTGGTTTTGGAGGCCAAACATTTTGTAAAGCCGGTCATGAAAGGGGGCCCTGCAAATAACACATCTCTTTTTGGTCACCATGTGGGCAATGAGACACCTAAGATGGTACATATGCGGGCACGTAACGAGGCTCCATCCACCCTCGGGGCCAAAAGGCTCTTGACACATAATGCATATCATGCCGTTGTTTACAAAGTCTTGAACTTCAGGCCACAACAATGAGGGTTTGCCTACTTGGCCTTTGCGCAAATGCCTACATTGTGCAGTGTTATATTTGAACTGCAAAGTTGGGTCCACTTTCTAATCAATGCTTGTGTTTAGGCAATTTGTTGGCAACATGTCTGGAAACATCTCTTCAATGCAAGGCCACAAAGTCAAGCCAAAATAATGATGACCTCCATCATTGAATTTTGCAGCTACTCTCTTCACTTCTCGTTGCATTTGCAAGGCCTTGTTCTTTGAAATGTTGCACGTGAGCTTCATGTTCAGCAACGAAAGCAGCATTCCCTTCTTTTCAGGGCTTTGGACCAATCTTGTATTTGAGGCCTTCAAGATGTCCAATCTTCATTGAAGCTTTGTGTTCAATGTGGTGAGAACCACAACATTATCCTCAGCTGCCACGGAGCAAAGTTCTAGAGCGCGCAAGGAGTTTATTAGTTCTTCCATATTTGCCTTTGTACTTGCCACCTCTGCTTTTGCTTGCTCTGCACGTGCATGCATGGCGTTGAAATCACATGTGAGCCCTCCAAGGTTTTGCACCGCTTAGATTCCTTCAGCCCCAGCCACATTCAAACTTTCACCCCTGAAAGTTCAAAGCAAGAATGATAATTGAGGTTGCACCACAAATTCATTTGCATGATCGGTGACTACTGGGCTGTCATCCACAGCATATGTGGCGCTTGCCATGACATCATCTAGCAATGGAATGTTGTCCATGCTCAATTGTCCTCCACGAGCTAGAAGGGTGGCATGGCTTTAGCTAGCCTGTCATTCTTATCCATGAAGTGCCCTACCCTTATTCTATGCACCTCTACATCCAATGCATGTGCCTTTAATGCCTTGTCTTTCTTTGCTTGCAACGTTACCACTAAGCCACGCAAGTACTGGAGTTCCTCATCATTAGCACCTGCTCCATGAATCAGATTGAAGACAATATTCTCCTGTTGCGGCGGAACAATAGTGTTTACATTTTGTTACATTGCTACTGGCACGGCAACCTCATTTGCTAGGTTGTTTCCTTCATGAACTCCACGTTCTTCCAATGGCTCATCATCCACTTCCACATCCAAATCTTGCGCTTCATGTAGATCTGCTACATTTTGGATCAAAACTTGTGCTGGAATCTCTTGCACAATTGGCTGAATGTCTTCCACGTCATGTGCCACCTCTTTCAATATCACATTCACATTTGCAAGAACGTGGCAATATTTGTTTGGAAACCTATTTTTCCGTTTTGTGGCCTAGTAAGTAGTCTAATCTACATGTTTCCCAAGACAAACCTCTACATACACCATTTGGCATTGTGAGAGCATTGCATCCTTTTTTGTGACCTCCTCCAAAGTGCCAACAAAACCTCAATCAACCTCTTCTTGAATGCAAGGTGCTTGCATTTTTTTATTAAAGCCATGCCCGACTTCACTTGCGTCTTGTACCTAGTAAAATCCCAATAGTGGTTTATGTGGGCCCAATTGATGTGCTTTCGACATGTGATTCTTGTCCAAGGTTCCACCTCTTGTTTGTAGCCAGGCTTTGCCAGAACCTCCACATTGCTAAATGTAGCCCACTCCACTTCCGACCTGATTCTCCTCCTCTTCCTCGGGTGTTTACCTTCATTCCCTGAGTGAATTGGGGAGTCTGGAATAGCCATAATATTTACCTACATAATAAAAAACCATAGTCTGTAGGAGGATACAAATGGCAAATTGCTGTGCCTTTTGTTGCATGGAGGCAACTAAAATTTGGCAAAGCATATGCCACATGTATAACACTTCCCCTCAAATGGTAATGCAAAGCTTCCTCAAGCAAAGACAAAGCAACTCAAGAGAGAAAGCACAATTATGAGGGGATTTAGCAAATTTATACACCCCAATTATCCAAGCTTATTGGGTCGGTAATTGGGGTCAAATTGGCATTATAACTCCAAATCTAGATTGTCAATGTGGACAAATGCGCCCCTCTATTAGCGGCCAAGGCGTCCAAGGAGCATTGTCAAAGGTTTGGCAGCTTGTTGACAGATTTGGGGCGCCGTCTTTAGCCTTGTATCGCCATCATAACGCCATTTGCATTAATCAACGGGCTGCGCATCGATGGGGAGTCTGTCAGCAAGTTTGGAGGATTGTCGGCCGCCTCAATGGTCTATCCAAAGGTTGGGCCGTCCATCCAGAGGTTCAGATTCTCATCCCAATGGTCCTGGCGTCGTCAATAGCCTTGTGTTCTGATAATCATAAATAAAAGGCCGTCTAGGCCCATTGACGGCCTACATGGATGGACTTGCCAACATCATTGACAGCCATTGTTGCTCCTCAATGGCCTCAATGGCCTAGAGTGACCGTTGAAGTTCCCGACGGCCCGCGCCACTTGTTGACGACCTTGGCGGACGGATGGTCCATCTAGTTGGTCAACTACGATTAAACATCGATGGCCCGTTGGTTGAGCGCGACTGCCCTTGAACATCCCGTCCATCTTTTTGCTCCCAATATGGTTTCTTTTTCTTGCAATTTCAAGTAAAATTGCACCTAATTTTTTTGACTAGCACCAATTGTATAGGAAAAAAGCACTAATATTTGGATGAAATTGTCAAAAAACTTCAAACTTTAAAAGGACTTGAATGAAACTATCAAATTGTGAATGACAACCAACTTATAGACATGTAACATGTGGTAATGTGATATTGTCTATCCAATGCGTGGATGAATGTTGAAATATGGAGCAGCACTATAACATTTTAAATTGCCACTTTGGCACTTTTTAAAATAGGAAAAAAAAACCTTGATCCCCACTAGACATGGGCCCGTCCATTTCAGTGGTCTTGAGTTTTCATGGACAGCGTGTACAATTGTACATAAAAAGGGTATGTTATCCCCTAAAAGACCACACCCTTTTTTCTTTGAAAAATAAATTAAAACCACCCTGCCCAAAAATTTTAGGAGCCTCTAACCACTCATATAATAAAAATGTTGATGTACCCCAAGTTGCACTTTTTTTTCCATGTTGGAGATCAACTTAGGTATATGTGGGAGAATTTTCAAATCAATCGGAACTATACAGCACATGGGAATAAATAGTAAGCAAAAAGAAGTAGAAAATGAGTTAAAACACTAAAATGTTAAGCATTTAATTATTGAAATGAAAATTGCAAATCCTAAAAGTTATAATGTTGCATTAAAGAACCTATTTCCTTTGGTTTAATTATAATTCTAAAATAGGGAAAATTGAGTAAAAACAGAGGACTTCAAAGTTTATTTTAGAGTAGAGAATTTAGAATTGCCTGCAAACAAAAACTCCTCATAACTATCATATCATTGATTGAGATTGAATGATTCAAAGCTTCTCACCTATTATAAAAACTTAAAGAACAAGTTTCAAATTTGAATTTAGAAATTTCAAAAATTAAAGAAGTCTTTGGGTTATCCGGAGTCTTGAATGGGAAGTCCTCTCCAAGTTTTCATAAAATCATGCATAACTTCTTCATGAAATGTCAAAATGAAAAAAAAAGTAGACTCCCACATAGATCTTTGAATTCCTCACCTTCCACAAATGTTTAAAAAAATTACACATAATATTTTAGCCATATATACAGGCCTGCAATCCAACCTATTTCTCGAATGGACTATGGTCCCTTAGGGGTTAAAAAAACCAAAATAAATTGCCATTTAGAGCTCCAAGCCTCCAAGCGATAGTACCCTAATAATATGGTAAGGTTTATTTTTAATTCCAACTTTGTACTCTTGAACGACAAGAGGACAAGCCCATTTTTTTATTCAAAATTCATTAGGAACATCTAATTCCAAAAGAATGACTTAACAAGTGAGAAAAATAAATTTGTGGAATTAATTGACGGTAATTCTTGGTAACCCCCTTAGGGTTCACAATTTCATGTAATTGCTCAAAGATGGAATAATAAGGTTCCTAATCAAATCACATAGCAAAAATAGTCTGAATGACCTAAAACTTGCACCTTCACTTCCAAATAGGGCAAGGGTCATGTGGGAATGTTTATGGAATTAATTGATGGTAATTCCTTGGTAACCCCCTTAGGATTCACACTTTCATGTAATTGCTCAAAGATGGGAAGGCAAGTATACATCCGTAGCAAAAACACATGCTATAGGGCTTAAATTTGAACTACATGTACTTATTACGGTAAGGCGCTACATTAATTTTATTTGGAAGTGTAAAGGTTCTTTATGATTGTGACTGCCTTTGCAATTTAGGGTTTTCTCAAATGTGTGCTAGAGATGGTAAGTTGGGATCAATGATGAACCTTAACTAAGAAGTGTGCTGCTTTGGGTTGTTTTAACCTTTAACCCCTTAAATGCCCAAGCCCTTTTTTAACTTCTTTCCATTTTCAGGGAATTGAACAACCAACCAAGCTTCTTATAAGTATCATGAAGTTTTTGGAAACTATAATTGTATAAATTTGATTTTGACATGGTAGAAATTGCGTGGAAAAGGATAACTCAATAATATCACTTGTCGTTTGAAAGATTATAACGTTTTGATATGAGGGTGTTAAGGCTACAAAAGATGCTTGAGTTTTCCTAATCCTCATTTCACATGTCAACTCTAAACATATTGTCATCAATACAATATGAGGTTCAAGATTATTACATGTTTAACATTAGTCAATTTAACGTGTTCAAAATATACTCTTGTATCTTTTTTGAATGGATTTCTAATGCAGATTTTTCTCCAAGCTCTAGAGTATTCCAAGCTCATTTTCAAGATGTTCCAACACTAAAAAACTAAATATTGCAGTGGACACCTTTGTACAACATCTTGAGTAGAAAAATCAGCAATATTCAATATTTAAATCAAATTTTTGCTATTGAAAGTAGACATCAAAACAAACTTATGTTCAAAAGACATTACTAGAAAAAGTGATTTGATAAGGTTTTATTCATCTTCAAAGTTTTGTAAACACCCAAATAGGATGCCTTGGGCATTCAGGGGTTAATGGAGCATAGGATTTGATGAGCGTATTCAGTTCTGTAGGAATATTCTTGGAATTAAAAGACCCAATGTTAGTTTTCACCCACTTCCAGCCAGTGCTTGCAGCCAGGCCGACGCGTGTACAGATTCCTTTGAAGTTGCAATCTAGAGGAAATTTCCACGGATACTCTGACCCCGAGTTGCTCCAACCATCTTTCCAAGGTATCCAATGGATAGCTTGCCTATTCATTTGACGGCTTCCAAATCCATTACTCGGACGGCCTCCATGACTGACTAATCCGTCGCCTTGTTGGTGTGTCCAAGAGCCTAGACAGCTCGCCTGTCGCCTGGATGGCCAGCCCATTGCCTAGATGGCCAGCTTGTCGTTTAGACGGATAGTCCGTAGTTTGGACGGACAGCCCGTTGCCTCGACGGCCCCCCCATTGCCTTGTTGGCCTGCCCGTTGCCAAGACAGCCCGCCCATTGCCTTGTTGACCTGGACGTCCAACCTGTCTCTTAAAGACGGACTGCCCATCCCCTCGACGGACTGCCATCCATAGGAATTGCATACTTATACGTCCCTTTTGGTTTAATTTGCACAAGTCCCTCTTGCTTTGACAATGCTTCTTTATCCTGGATTGTCTTCAATCCTTGCTTGGGAGCGCGGGTGCTTGGGTAGGGGCTCAAATGAAAGAGGGAGGGGGGAGATTTTGCAAATTTTTCAAACCCTAAACTCTAAATCCTTTGTTCTTTATACTTGATTTATATTTCAATGGTAGGGCGTGACTTTACAAAGGAGAAGGTGGATGCCTGGTTCACAGGCATTGGGAATCTAGTTTTACAAATTTCTCCACAATCAACAAATGGCCTTTTGGAGGCCACGGTTGCAGGATCAGATGGGATCAATCTTGTGGATGTGGAGAATCTTTGAAGGGGAAGAAGCAAAAGCAACAAAAGAGGCACAAAGTTACAAATTTTGAAGAGTACCCAAGGAAGATTGCAACGAGGAGGTTGTAAGAAGTGGCAATGATTTTTTTTGAGTAGTACTCCACCTTGCAACTAAATACGGCATACAGCTCCCACGGAATGCAAGGAATGGATATCGTGAAGAAAAAACTCCACCATTTGTTCTGGACAGCAATGAACAAGGACAAGTGGCTGGAGGATTGGACAAAGGAGAACTTCCAAAAATGGCTAGATGATCAAATGCAGACTTGCGTCTTCAACCTAGTCCAAGTCGCCGACAACATGAAAGGCTTCAAGCGTGATGATTGGCCAAAGGAAGGAGCATTGAAGCTGCTGCACAAGAAGGTGTAGTGGTGGCACCATGCAATCCGTGGATTCTCTTCAAGCAATATTTGCTTTGCTTTGTGGTATCAAAAGAGTTAGAATTTGGCCATAGGCCAAGGGGCAGCAAGAGGGGTGGTGTTCCTTGAGCAAGGAGTGGTGGTAAATACCATTTCATGCAGCAACAAACAAAGGGGGCATGGATGAGTGCGTAGGGTTAGCCTCCAAATTTCTAAATATATTCCTAATACAATGAAAATTAGCGGGGAAGACATCTTTGCATGCTGATGATTTGAAGAAGGCTAGGGAAAAGTTGTCCATCAAGGCTTTGGTTTGCCAATGCAAGCATCTAGGAGTCATCAAATTCTTTGCTGTGAATGACACAACTATGGAATGTTATTCACAGTGGTGGAATGGAGGTACCTTGGGTGCCATGTTTCATTTGGATTGCATGAACAAAGATTATGAAGAAATTGGAGAGCTTGCATATCACGCAACTTCACAAGTGATGGAAGAAGCCAAACAATTCATGGCATATAGACGCAATCGCATTGAACTTGCGTGGGCGTTGATTTACATCGTAGAGATTGTGCAGCAATATTTGGTACTACACAACAACATCATGCCGGAAAACATCATGCTCCACTTTCCAAACAATGATGGAAGAACGGTGTGGATCAAGCTATGTGATTGGGGAATGGGCAGTCGCCTGAATGAAATAACCCCTTTGTTGTACGAATTCCAAGACCTTGGACAGTTGCAGGCAACAAGACAAAAACGTTGGTAGGTGGCATTGGAATTGATGTTTTTGATTGGAGGGGCAGGATCTTTTGTATCTCCTACTAGGGTGGTGAAGCCACCATGTGTAGGTATACACACAAATGGATATGCCGTAAGAAAAATTGCAGCAAAGGTATGGAAGGAAGACAGAGGAAATGGAGAGATGATTCTTGATAATACTGCATTTATGGTGTTCCAAGCAATATTGGGGGAACTATGCAAGGAGGACCCATTGCAACAACGCTCAGTGACACATGCCATGCAACAACTTAGTGGGGCTCCAACAAATTGGACACTACCTGTGGGTTCCTACCGCAAAGCCCAAAAAAACAAGAATTAAAGGACAAAGAAGCAAAGAAAGAAGGCTAGATATTAGTGTATTACAATTCAAGTGCAAATTTTGGGTTGGACTACTTAGCACTAGAGTCTATTACTTCATTATAATAGTGGCAAAATAGATTTGTTGCAATGCTTGCATTTTTCTAGGAATGTAAAGTTCTCTGTGTTCCTTTTTATATAAATAAATAAATATTTTGTTGACCCTTTTCAGGATGTTTGTAATGAACTATTTTGTGGTATGTCATTCAATTTATTCCAACTATGAAGTGTACCTCAAAGGGTCAAAGTTTGTATGATAATATGCAAAATTCAACAAAAGCATTAGAAGTACAACATGTGCTTTGATCTTTTTCAAACTAACCCTAAACTCTTGAAGGACAGTTGTCTACTTGGGGGAAAGGCTGGGCTTTGTTGCTTTGGCCTTTGGAAATGTACATATTTGTGAACTATTTCCTATGATTTTTTGAGAGCTTTACTTAAGGTTGGGGAAGCAGAGACCTGGATGGGCATGCAGTTATATCTTAATACCGTCATTTGATGATAAAGTTATGCATGATCTTAGTTACTTAGGGACATTTGTTTAAGATTGCATGTACAAGTGTATAGTAAACCTTGAATCCAATTGGTCAAATTCTTTGTAATGTACATTGTTCCAATATTAGAATTTTAATCTGGGCATTCACAGTGATCTGTAAAAGAGAAACTTAGAATGATTCAATTTCAATCAATGAGGTGAAGGTTTTAGCCTTTTTGATAGTTCTTGTTTATAGTCAATGAGGGCTTGTACACTCTAAAATAATCATAGAAGCCAGTTGGATTAATTAATTTATATATTTTGGGAAATCAATTAAATGAAATTAAGTAGATTGTGTATCATAATTTTGTAATTTTTCGGATTAGCATATTTCATTTCAATACTTAAATGCTTACCCATTTAGTGATTTCTATTGTTCTAAACCTTTATCTACTCACAAATTTTCCCATCTGTCAATTGTCATATTCATGGTTACAATTGTTTTAAAACTCCTAAAACCTAAACCCTAAAGTACCTAAATTATGAACGACCTAAACCATAAATTGGTATCATACACGGAGAAATCATATTGCAACCCCTAAACCCTAAACCATAAAAAAATCAAGGGTAAAAGGCACATGAGTGCATGAATTATGTGGTCATCACAAATTATATTTTTTGTTACTTTAAATTAAAATGTGTCACCCCGTATCATCTTGAAAGAGAAAATCCCCACAATCAACGGTTGTACTCTCACAACCTTGGACAAAGACCATCTAGTCGCATTTTCCTAATCCCTAAACCCTAAACTCTAAACCCTAAACCATTTGGAAGTGGCATTTTGCGTTGATTTTGACACAAAGAAAAGTATGGTGCTTTAGAGGGCCTAAACCTAAACCCTAAACCAAAACCGCCTCTATGTTTTATGACTACCCCATGGGCTGAAACAAAATGAAGCACTACAAATTCAATCCACTGTCCCTTATGCAAAGAATGAAATATTGCAAAAGCAATGTTTGTTTTAAATTTTAGGGAAAAAGATCTATTATGGACTAGTATGAAAACACATGGACATAATGTGCAAAGAGGATGTAAAAGGTAATTATGCACGTCCTTCATGATTTCCTAAGAGTGAAAGAAGCAAGAGGGATTATTTGTATTAATACCAAAATTGGCATGTAGGGTGATGAACAATGAGCACCCTAAACCCTTGCACATGAGATCATGAAGACGTTGTTCTCTTGCACATAGAATCACTCAACAATTTTCTTGCCTAAGGTTGCAATTGGAAATAACTACATTACCCTCTTTGGTAGCTGTTTGATTGTCGCCCAATCCAGATATCAAAATTTGTCGCGGCACTCTATAATCACTATCTCTTGGAACCTCGCCAAAGTCATCGGACATAGCCCCAGCAGATTCAGAATCGTCACCATTATTGGATCTAGCAATGCCACTTTGACTTGATGCATCAGGAAGGGGGACAGGGTTAGTAGAAGGAGAAATACAAATAACTGAGCATACTGTCCAAACAGGTCTTTGCCTTGTTGCATCCATAACCTCATCTGTATTGGGCATCCCATCAGAGTCAAATGGTTGGGTTGCCGCATGTTCTCTTTGCAACTTGTGCCATCCTCTTTTACTCACATGTTCAATAGTAGTATCTTGTTGATGAAGATACTTAGATGGATTGTTCAAACATACACTTGGGCGTGATGAAGCCCGGTTTGATGTCCTACGCTTTGGCATATTTAGAGTTGGAAAGAGATTAGTCAATTGTGTGCCTATCAACAAAGACGATTGTGATAACATAGGAAAGTACTGATCCTCCTGTTGGCATGAAAATAGACTTAAAACACCAACTAGATGACTTGTTTTTGTTCCACAAAGATTTAGTTTGTAGATCCTCAAGGTTGTCCGGAACAAGATGAAGAAATCTTGAAGGTAATTTGCAAACAGACACAACGTACACACACAAAGAGAAATGGTAACCTGAAGATTCCTAGTCAATCAACAGGACTCCTAAGTATCTTTCCTTTTGTCACTAATGTTTTGAACTCTAGAAAGAGTGGCCAATCCTTGTACCTCTTCCAGATCAGGACGCCAAACACACACCAAGTACCAAAAGTTTAGCCTTTATATCAGAGGGGTCTGCAATTTAATTAAAAAAGGCAGCGTTAGTTCCTACCCTTTGACATTTTATAGTGAGTGAAGTATCACTAAACAAAACATTGACAAAGAATACAAAGACAATATGGTGCAATTACTCCCTCACAGCAAGTCCGGAATAAGATCCAAACTAACATGTCATGCATGGAACCCCTACAACCCCAAATTAGTACAATGACAAACCCTTCTGACACAACTCCTGGTGCTAAGATGGTAACCAAATACTTAAAGGATCCATGTTCCTTGGCTCACAATCACTTTTGGTGGTAGTAGAACCTCTCAATTGTCAGCTAGCATGCGTTGGGATTGCTATCCGGACGCACCCAACCTAAGACTGGCTATCCCTCTGAAGAGTACCCGGATCTTAAACCCAAATAGAAACTGCCCCTTAGTACATACAATTTTCTAACCACCTCCCTACTGGCTCCAAAAACTGGATCAGACAAGATCCAGGGTCACTTTTTTCTCCTCTTCCTCCAACACTCACATTCCCATACACAACACCCCAAGTGATCAATTCAAAGCAATGAGATAAGAAACCTTTGCTTGCATTAGGAAAATTAGAAATAACAAATGAGCCAAGGCACTAATCTCAATAATGCCTCTAATAACTAATCATGGGGAAGCTAAAAAGTCTCCTTCTGAAAAGCTGTGGTCCCAAAAATGACATGTGTCATTTCCATTAGCAAAAAGTAGTGGTCCCCCCTTAACCACAAAATCCCAAAAAAAGTGGATCTGAGATCCTACAATCCTAGATCTGGGTGTCTGCATGCATTATACCACAAAGCAACTATAGTTGTACTCCTAGCTTGCTCCCTCTATTCTATTTACCCTAGTTACTTCAGTTAATATTACTATTGAATGACTAGGTCTTCTTCTTCTTCTGAGCTGTAGACACCACCTTCTGCACTGGCAACCTCCAACTTCCACTTGTGCCCTTACCCTTGATAGAAACCTGACCTTTCTTCTTTTGGGTATTTTGGGCTGCAAATTGACTGCTTCCAGATCAAAGTCATTGGATGAATTCAAACCTTCTGAATCATCCAAAAACTTTGAACTCTCTCCATCACTTGATGTTGCCTCAGCAAGAGAGTCATCCAAAATATCAATCTTGATTGGAGACGCCGTGTTCTTGTACAGAGAAAACAACTCCCTTGCACGCTTGGCCGTTGTCTTCCTCTTCAATGGACTAGGCATATGTTTTAGCCTGCTCCTCCGGTGTTGTGGGATCCTGGCTTTGATCCTAGCATCCGGGTGCTGACTTCTCCTCTTCAGCACCCACATCAATCTTGCTAGGTAGACAACCAGACATTAGGGTTGTCACTTCCTTTGTCTCCTTTGGTATAGTTGGCTACGACGATTGCACTATAGGAGACTTTGAAGTGGATGTAGCATCCTTGCCTTGCCCGGATCCTTCACGTGCATCCTAGCAAGTTTTAATACCTGCCAAGATTGCCATCGTCTCCAACAACAACACCTCCATCTTTTCTCTATACTCCACCACCATTGAAACCACCTTGGCCCCAATTTGCGACCATGCCTTTAACTCTTTTGCCTCCTAGAGCTTTGCTTTGGTCACCACATTGCATGGATTCTCGACAAAGCGCATGAGCTTAGCAATCTCCATGTTGGCATTGCAAGCCGCTTTATCTCCTTCACTCTCCTCCTTCAACTTGCCTTGCAGATCCTTCACTTGCCGAGCCAACTTGTCCACTTCCAATTGCCTCAAGGTTTTGAGTTCAATCAAACTCTTCACCTCGGCAATCATGTCTTTCGGTGTAGCCCCTCCCAGGAGCTTGTGCATGTTTTGGTTATACTCTTGGTGGATGCATATCATCTGCTAGACCTCTTTCAGGTCCTTCACAATTCCGGAGATAAGGTCCAAATTAAACCTTTTTGGGCCTACTAGTTTGGGCACCTTTGATGACTCAGCAATTTCCTTCCCCTTACTACGAACTTCCCTGATCACTTCTACATCCAGTGACTCCTCATTCGAGTATTCCTCACCTTCTTCCTTTCCCAATTTTGGTTTTGGAGTAATGTTGTTTACCCTCATTACCTCCGCCTTCTTCCATTTGAAGTTCTCTTTGTTTGTCAACAGGTCGTGGTGAGAATAGAGATGGAAGAGAAAAGGGGAGAGCCGGGAAAGCTTGGTGTTTCCTAATGCCTTGACTAATTTGTCCACTAGGTTCTGGATCACTAACCTCCAATTCACCAACCACTCTCCTGACAGCACACCAAAGATGGTGTTGGCAAATGTGAGTGTAAGATAGGTAGGACGCTCGAGAAGCAGGATCGGGATCAGGAACTCTAGTACTCTTTTCTCCCTTTGGATTTTACAATCCAAGACGGAGTGACCATTCTAAATATGAGGTATGTTAGAGAATTTCCCCTTAGCAAACTTGTCCATCTAAGAAGCTAATCTGCTCCCTTCCGACTAAACCCGTAAACCTCACTCCAAGCCTTGGGAGTCCAATTGTTTGGGTTAGCTCTCACGGTATCAAGCCACTCACTGAAAAGTTTCTTTAGCAACTCCCTCACAATCTCCTCATCCCTCAAATTCCAGGGTACTAGGATCAACCCCTAGCATCCCATCTTCTTCAAGTCCTCCTCTAGGTTTGCTCTCTCTGTAGGATCTTGGAGTATGCTCGGATGAATCAATCTAAGAGCTTTTGTAATCGGAGCCTTGTCCTGTCCGGTCCTTCCCATTGTTCTTGACACTCGTGACACAAGAACTAGGAAAAACTACAACTTGGACTATTGCGGAGCAAATCTCACACAAGCTCTCAAGAAGGGAAGAAAGAGAATGAAGCGTGAATAGGATAGAAGGAAGGGAAGAATAAGAAATGGATGGAGAGGGTTGTTCTTGCCTAACCCCCCTCCTAGTTACTGCTCGGAACATTGATTTGGGCTATTTAAGAGACCATTGCACTCAATCATTGAATATTAGGATCGTTTTTAGAATCCGTTTATGGTTCTGATAGGGTCATTAGTACCCGGCGTACTTCTAATCCTTTTCTAGTAGTGTTCACACTGCCCCTAGCCCTTAACTCTAGGTTCTAATCCTAAATTCCTAGATGATAATCCGGTCAAGCCAAGAATCAAAAGGTTTGTTCTTAACTATTTTATTTAATCTAGATCGGGTATAATATACAAACCTTTTCTATTTATTAAATTTTGTGTTTTTGGTTCAAAAAAACAAAAAGATTTAACAGAAGATGTTAGCTTATATATATAATAAGGGAATAGCTCTCTTTTCTTGACTTATGGGTAGCCACAACGGTGCAGTAGGACGAATCTTGGAAGAAGACGGCCTAGACAATTTTTTAGTTGGTGGATTGTCCATTATGGGCGTTTCGTGTTGCACTCCACTTGAGACTTCATGTGGAGGGGGCATATCCACCGCAGGTTACAAGAGGGCCTTTTTGTACAAGCATTTTCAGTAGGTAATGTTGGTGGTACGACCTCATCATGTTTGCATTCTCCTTGGACTTGAATATCACCTAGTAATGTTAAAGTGGTCACTTATTTGTCAAGAGTGTCTAGATTTGGCAAATTTTCTACCACAATGTCCTCCTTTATATTTCTCCTGCTTGGTACATTAGTCCATGCATGTGGACTATGCATTGGTTGTTGTTTGAGTCCCCCATGGCCAATTCCAATAGTATCCCCCTTGTCAAAGTCAAATACGAACTCATCAATTAGGGTGCCCCTTTCTTGCCCCCCACTGTCCCTACAAAATGGGTCACCGTCTTCATCGGAGTTGTCGTCGTCGGGGTTGGAAAGAACAAATCCACGGTCCAGACCTTCAGATTCTTTTGTCATGGAGTCTTTTGATATCATGTTCTTGGTATATAACCTTGTTGGATCAGCTATAGACTTGTCCTTTAGAGTCCTAGAATTTGTTTAAATATAAATCCATTGCTTTGCACGCTCTAATGTCAATCTATTGCGGGCCTTGTTGTGAAAGGAGTACATGCTCCAATTGCGTTTGCATGATGATGCAGAGCATAATTGTGCAAGGATCCTTTTGGCAATCAATGCAAGTGTTCTGGCACTTGCTCCAAGAAGACCCCACCATTCATGGGGCTCCAAATTTAAAGTGTGAACGCCTGGGAGTCCACCAAATTGGCCTTGTCCCTCTCAAAAAGCTGGGTACTCAGACAATGCTGAGGAAAACGCTTCGTTTGCAACTGACATTTTGCGTAATACTTTCAATAGGGCATGTTTTGCTTCATTGTGGTCTATTAGAGTAACTTCATCAAGTAAGAAGGGATTCAATAGAGCACCTACGATATGCAGATCTATTCTCACCATATCCCAGCTTGTGAAGATTTTGTTTTAGCACAACCTGCATAACAAGCTGGTAAAGAAAACGGTGGATCCTCAAAATATAAAACGGTCTTCTCCATGTTCTTCATCACAAGCCATGCCCTCCCTATATACGGACGTTTGCCATCAAACTCTCAAAGGGCAACCAAGACAAGCTCCACCATGCGCACGAAGTTCAAACTTGACTTCCAAAAGGGATCTGATTGCACATGTCATTGAACAGAGTCCGCCCTTTTCTGCATCTGGTCTGTTGTCAATTTCCTCAAGTACTTATTCCATTGCGGATCATAGATAGTCAATTCCCTGGCTTTCTTTACTTTTAGCAACTGCTCAATCATGAGGAACGTGGTTGCAAAGCACGTCTCATTTGGATTTTTTAGCATGTAATGGGGAGAATGCCAACAAAAGATTGCGAGTGGTATGTGATGCCTGCAAATGTAATTTTCAATGACCCTTGCTTTTTCCACAATGTTAGTTATCCAATCTTGTTTTCTCCAATCCTCAAGTAAAAGGCCTAGCACATGCACTGCACAACTTTGGAAGTAAATGTGTGGAAACTGTTGGATTATTTGAGCAGAGGCAGCACACATGCTCCCTGCGTTGTTTGTACAAACCTATACTACGTTTTGACCTCCACCTCTTTGATGAAATCAAGCATACAATTAGCCACATAGGTAGCGTCTTTGCTTTCACCTGGTGTATCTACCAATCCAAGAAATACCTCTCCACTTGTACATACCTACATGATATTGATCAATGGCCAATGTGAGATATTGTCCCATCCATTGGAGTATATTGTAACGCCTTACTTGTGGATTGGTCTCCTTGTCTTTTTTGCTACCATTGCAACCACTTTGTCATTTGCAGATTCCAAGAGCTTTCTATGAAGTGTGTGGTAAGCTAAAGGTTTGTAAAGTACACTCAACTCTGATGTTGATTTTACTTCATATAGAAAAGCCAGATGCCTTGTTACATTGAATGGTATATCAGCTTCATAAAACAACTTAGCCTAGCCATTTCTTGTCTAGCATTTGTTTTGTTGAGGAGTTCATACCTTCTTGTATAGATAATTGCCTCAAAGGTCAAGTGGGGGTTAAACTAGGGCCGGATGCGTTTGACGATTATACTTGGGAGCATTGTCCCTTGTATTGTTTTGCACCTTCATTTGCTGAGATTGAAGTAGTGCATTGCAGCTCCCCCTATACCGCACTTGCTGGAGTTGTTGATGGCGATGTCACTTCCACATTATTCTTAGTTTCACAAAAAGAGACAACAAGTATATTTCCTTCATAATTGTAGAATATGACCTTCACAGCTGCAGCAACTTTGTTGCAAGACCTTACGCTAAGGAGGTTTATATGTCTTTTGTACCCCAAATGGAAAAGCAGGCAATATTTTTGATAACTTATCAAAGTCCCGTAGTAATTGCATGCACATTTCTCATCTAGTGGTTGTATGTACCACGGGTCTCATTGAGCCCTCCCCCCTTCCATTGCCACTACTTGTTCTTCTACCTAACCTTGCAAAGAAGAGAGCAAGATTAGTACTTTGAATGAAATGTGATGAAGAAACAACACTTGTTGCTCTCACAACAAGTGCTTCCCACACACACTCTTCTTGGACTTCCCTCAAGTGCAATGGTTGTACACCAACCAAGTTACAAGAGCAAAAATGAACAAGGAAAAGTGACCTTCAATACAAGAGAGTCCTTCTTATGGTCCCTAAGCCCTAAAACTTTTGTGGGCGGCCAGTCCTGCCCAACAGACTAGAAATGTCGTCGGGCCATCCATTGGACAGGCTGTGCATGTAGTTGACGGACAGTGCGTCCAGTCAATGGTCTCTTGTCTAGTTGACGATCTCATTGACAGACTTTGTCCTTGGCATGGACTGCCCGTCAACATTGCGGTTGGATCTTGCCACGTCTAGACACGTCAAGACGGACGCGTCATGACATTTGGACGTGAAAACTCAACGTCACGTTGGTTTAGACAACCCTGGTGTCTACCCTCGAGGAAGGAAGTAGTTCCTTATATCATTTGTATGTTCCTTGTTCAAATTGGAACCTCAACAATCCCAATCAATGTGTTCTTCAAATACCTGTTAGTGGGCAAGTGGGAGGCGCGGGTCCATCAAAATTGAAGAAGCCAAGGACAGCAAATGACAAGGAGTCAAATTACCCTCCGCTAATATACACATACTTTCTGTACTTGATGGCTTTGGAATGGTACAAGGATAAAAGCACCAAAAAGTTAGATAAAAAGTATTTGAGACATCCAAAGATAGGCATTAAGAAGTTGATGGATGACTTAATGGAACTGTTTATGAAAAAATTTGATAAGAATAAGGAATTTCATGGACGTGCAAGACACATACTATAACCAATTTTTGACTTAGATAGCAACCTATCAATAATCATGCTTATTTAACACCAAGAAACTCATGCTTGAGTTGCACTTTGAAGCGCTTGGATTTACCAAGGGTGAAGTGGCAGAGGAGTTTTGCAGCAAAATGGAGTGGTGGCAAATTGTAGTCAAAAAATCATCAAGGCTAAATACCAGGGATATAGGGTGGCAAGCTACACTAATAATGATAAATAGTGTTGTCAACACTAATTACAAAGCCTAACACTAAATGTCAACAATCCCCATAATATTACCAACACTAAATGTCAACGTAAACACTAATTGTCAATTACCATAACTTTTGGGAGTATAAATTTTTTACAAGTTTACATTTAGTGTTAGATATTACTTCATTTGGTCATTATAAGAAAAAGCAAACGCAAATCTATAAAAAAATACAAAAGGTTGCAAGCCTTGGAGGAATGCTAGAAGTGGTATTGAAGGAGGAAAATTAACACAAACTATGTTATTTTGTCCTTTTGCTACACAGGCAATCAGCCATTCCACACAAATGGGTACTTTAGAAAACTTGGAGAGGCATACATAATGGCACATCCAGCACAGCAGTCTCATAATGGACTCATGCCAAAGTACCTTTGGCAATTCAGCATTATTTGTAGAATGCAAGACCTTGGATGCATTGTCAAGCTCAAAAACTTAGTCAGTGTAAAGGCTCTACGGTTGAAGTACATAAAAGATTTTGCTTCTAGACATCTATGCTAGGAAAGTCTTGACTTGTTGAGTATGATGGGAATCAAGTCAACAATAACAGTCTTAAAAAGGAGCACACCCATCATCAATTATTACTAGAGCATGTCAAATCCAAGGTCTTGAATCATTGATGATATTACTAGTCTCTATCATAGTGTACACGCAAAAAAATTGCCGGAATCAATGTACATCTACACTATTCCTTACAAATACAATTCAGCATAAAACAAGCTTGCTGCTGCTCCTACCTTCCCTAGTTTTGCACACACTTGCAGCAATTGTTGTTTCCAACAAGCAGGCTTTAATCCATACTTCTCAAATGTTGACAACGCATTCACATGTATTATGACTTCAAAAGACAAGCAAGCAGCTACGTCCAAAAAAGGTGGTCTCTCCCACTTTTAGTGCTGTCTAATTGGATTCATTGGGCTAATAAGTACACATGTTTTATCTTAGAGCTCCTCATGATTATTGACATTGGCTCTCAAATTCCTTCTATTCATGGCAGCTTGCCACTCCACCTCTATTCTTTTGAGCTTAGATTTTGAGGTTGAATCAATCTTGAGAGGTGCAACACTTTGACCACATTGGTTTTATTGCACCAAAAGAATCTCCATAGTCCACGCAACTGACTTGTCAATCAAGCCCAACCTCCTATCCTAAACCTTGAAACCGCATGATCCACCATCCCGTAAATGCTAAATGGCAAAACCCTAACTACACCATTCCAAAGAAAATCAATGTCAATTCATTATTTCAAGTGCCATTTCCTTAAAAAAAAACCAAGACTAAGAATCAACAATCCAGTCTGGGCTTTGATTTACTTACCTTCACATATTTTAGCGATTTTACCTCAAAATGCCACCAAGATTGTCAAAATAAAACCGAGACGGGACAACAAAAGATTGCTATCTTGCAAGCGTGCACTCTCTTTTGTAGATTGAGCTGCCTTTGGCAAGGCCTCCTATTTCCACCATGGATCCCGCAAACAACAATTGCATCAAATACACAAAGGATTTTTCTAGGTTTTGCTAACTGCCAGATGGTGCAGCTACATATGCACAAGTCTCGCAAGTCTTGCAAGAGCACACAAGGAGGTGGAGGGCAAGAGTGCGAGACAACAAAACAAAGAATTGTGCACAAATGACACAAGAATAGTGCGGCTCATAGGTGGGCACAATAGTTATCAAAAGCAAAGTTGTTGCCAAATAAGGTGCCTAGGAGTGGTGTGGTGTGCAGGAAGCAATTCTAAATGTAAACTATTTGATATTTAGAGTCAATGGGGTAAAAGTGCAAGTAACACTATTAGTAAAATAATACTATTTATCATTATTAGTGTAGTGCTTTTAAAGCTCAACTGCCAAAGGATGGACCATTTTGTGTAACCTAGGTATTTAGAGAGGCTCAAGTTGAGGCCTTGACTAGATTCAACAATCAACATGGATACAAGAAGGTGCGCAAGGTACGTATCACTATAAAAAACCCGCGTTATGGAAGATGTCCAAAAACTGCCAATTTTGCATTTAATTTGACGTCAAATGAGTCTGCTTGCATGTCAAAATTTTTGCATTGACCTTGATTAGCAAAAGACATCAAAAATTTTAGGAAAACAAGGGCACATTTTTGGTGAACGTCAACATTAACATGGCTTTGGGGGGTAAGCAAAAACTGACCCATGGGGCAGATGGGCAGTGCTTGCCCTAGAAAACCTCATCTAGTAACTTTTTTGTTTCATCCGGTGAAAATCTGACATCAACTTTGACATGCACACATTTCAAAATCCTATGTGGTGTGTCAGAGTGGGGGTAAGAGTGACCAATTCCAACATCAAGAATAACGTCAATAAGGACATCAAACTCAATGTTATCCTACCATTGAAAACATCTACAACATTACAATCCATGTCTATATTGACGTGCAGTGTTACATGGCCCTATTTTGCTAGATGTTCTGCATTATGCAAGTAAGGACATGTTCAAGGTTGGACTTCAGAGTTGTGTGTCCGATTCAATGTCCTCATTGACGTACCTTTGCTCACCCAAGGCATTAAAGATAACATATATGATTACATTTGATTTTCTTGGAATTGTAAAATTTTGCAACACAATATTGACTTAGGGTTACGTTGTTGACATTTGCATCAATGTGCACGTGTAATCTTGACATTCATTGCTACAATGTCGAGGTTCATATGGATGTTAAGTGTCCGCTCTGGCATTCTAGGTGACTGCAAACAAATCCCATGCCCTACTAAGCATGTACATTCTAGCACGGTATTGTTGAACAAAGTGCTATAATTGACATGTTCCTTGACATAGGATGTTCCCCATGATGGCAATCCGGATGTAACATACATTAGCGTGAATGTTCTAGTTTACAACCACGGAAGTGCGCCATGTTCTAGGGGTATACAAATACATGTCCGTGAGCATGTAAATTCATGCGTTCTATTGTTACAAAAACATGGGTTCATTGACAATGGATGTACAAATCCCTGTACATCTTGATATCTTGTGGAGTGACATTTGCGTTCAAGTGGATGTCTTTTCAATTTTAGGGAACGTTGATTTTTGTGCGTAGCACGTTTACGTGATGTCATTTGCCATGCATGACGTAGCCCTTGCTTGTCCGTCATAATGTCTTTAGGACATCAAATTGGAGGCTTGGGGTTTTAGCTAGTGATTATTACTATGCAACGATAGCTTTGTTTGACGTCTTTCCTTGTTTCCAAATTGTTTGAATGAATGCCAGTGGTTTAGGGTGGTGTTCATAAATGCCTACCATTCAACTCATATTTACCTACATGAATGTCTTCCATGACACATCAGGAACGTCAGCTACTGAACTCAACAGCTCTATGAACATCCACTTAGTTCTAGTCTTGCCCCCCCGCAACACCTAATTTGATGCTTCTTTAGACATCTACGGGGTCCACAAAGGTATTTCATTAAACATGCTTCTTTTAGTACTAAGGGGGGTGGATGTCCCTTAGACGACTAGATTGACGTAGTACCCGGTGTTTCATTGACAACATTGCAATGTCTTCAACGACATTCTCAACATATATTATAATTACTTTCATCCTACCATAATCAACAAGGGGTTCTGATCAATAGTGAAAGTCATGCCAGCATCATTACCATGAAATAAAGTGTAACCCAATGCAAACTTCAAGGTTTCATGTGTACATAAAGTACCTTGGCACTAAACCCCAGCTTCCACATGCAAAACTAAGCTTCCTTTTCCACTAGAATAAATCTAATGTTGTGCCAGATGTTGATTTGGATGTGAATACTACCATCTTAGCTGTTAGGTCTGATGCACATGCAATGCTGCACACGATGTCCAAAGGGATATCATCCCCGTAAGGGATAATGCTCACATAAACAAATAAACGCAAGCAATGACGGCTTCACATCAAAAACACTCAAATCCTCAAACTCACCTACATCCAAAAAGGCAAAGGACTTCATTTCTTCCTTGTTGCATTTGCCTTTGTTGTCAAAGCCCTTGCCTACACAATCACATTTCTTGTGTCAAGCCTTGTGTGCATAGTTCTTGGTCATACAAAAATTCATGGAAATTGCAAAACTCACTAACCTTTCCATTTGATTTTATGGACCTCAGGTGGTTGGTCACAATTGGTTTGGAGGCAACCGCTTCCATGGACAACAAAGGCCCTGTTGAATTTGTTGCCTTCTTTGCCGCTACCGTGCTATCCATTGTACATGGATCCTTGGGTATTGCTTGCTGCTGCAAGAAAATATCACCCCAGCAAAATAGTGGCACACAACATAGATGAGAGCATCTAAATAAGCATGGATTGTTATAATGCATGTCAACCAAAGCATTCTCATTGACCTCCGCCTACATATGTAAATGTAATACATGACATTTCAATCAATATAACCACGTTTAAAGAAACATGCACAAAATGTTGTTTACCTGCTCTGGCATGACTACAGCAACGTCCTTGGTTGCATCCTTTGTTATGGGTGTGCTGACAGCCAGTGTAACCTTGTTGCTATCCACTTCCCCATTCTTTGTCACCACCATGTCCTCCTTGGTGGCTTTCTCTACCACCCATCCATCAACCACCACTCCTCCAACCACCATCGCGTCCCCACTCACAACCACCACCTTCTCTCTATCGAACTTTGCAATGTCTACCTTTGCCCCTTCCTCCCTCTCCACCTCTTCAACTCCATCGCTGGCCAATTAGTTCTTCTCTCCTCCCTGCGCTTATGCAGCAGGCAGGGCTGCCACACTTGCAGCCAACTCCTTGAGCGTGCCCTCAGCTCTAAAACCAACCCTTGCGCCTTTGCTGTCTCTTTTCAAAGATCTGCAACCTCTTTGCTGAAGTCTGCATGCCCTTTTCCCTTCTTGCCCTCCAACCACTTCACCTCCTTATCCATCTCCTCAACAATTTTGGTCTCATAGGGCTGCTTGCCAAGCTCATTATCCTAAAACATAGAAACCCATGTCAATGTAGGAAAAAAACATCAATACAGACGGCCACAATGCCTTGTACAAGGGGGACATGCTATAAAAATGTCAAGCAAAATATCAAAATAAGCCAACTGCCATTACTTAGAACGTCAAAGATGACAAGAGACACACATCATAAACTTTGAGGACATCCAACAAACATGAAAGGACATGCATCTTACTAATCTGTAAGTCACAGATGTCCGCAGCGCATTCATCTTCCTTGTGTTGTCCCCTTTGCCTTGTGATATTGCCTGCATCTGCTGCAACCTTGCCTTGGACTCTGGCGTTGCACATCTCTCTACTAGAGCCTCCCACTGCACGTTATTGACCTTGGGCGGCTTCAGCAAGTCGTCATCGATTGTCTTGTTGAGTCTGAAGCGCTTGGCAATGAGTAATTTGGTCATCCTAGGGCCTAACCACTCCTTGTTGATCTGCTTCCCTTTATTCCTTACTCGCAACTTCCACCCTGCAAAGACATCCATCACCAAGCCAACATGAACTACCCTATGCATACCAACATGAGAACAAGATTGCAATGTCAGAACAACAACAATTGAAGAATACCAATAACAAGTTTAAAGTGACATGGAATTACCCGTATACAAGCGGTCAAAGAAACAGTCCTTAAGCACTTTCAATTGCTGCGTCCAACTGTAATAGCAATCAAGGTCCTTTGAGAGGAGCCTTATATTTGTACGCAATGTCTTCACCATCTTTCCAATTGGGTTGATATTGACGTCAATAAGTACCTTCTTCTTCTCCTGGACGTCTTGCAGAAGTTGAAGCCATTTGAAAGGTTGCTTCTCAAACTTTGGCCTAATTGGAAGAGGAGCGTGGTCAAAGTTGGACTCCTCCTCATCTGTGCTCTCTTCTTCCTCATCACTATCCCTCTCTCCATCCTCTTATGATGAGGAATCATAAAGACTAAACAACGTGTGCAACACATCTGAGTTAATATGTCTTCTATGTCATTTGAGGCGTTCAACAAAACATGAGACATATAAGACTTTAGAACTAGACATGCATAAGAAAATCAAAACAAACATACAAACAGCAAACAACTTTGAAAACAACGCATTTGGAACAACATATTGGTTGGAAAAATTCATCAAACATGTCCATCTAGACATCCAAAAAGCTAACCTCAACAATCACATGCCAATTTTGGAATACATGTGTATAACAAACCCTAGTCAAACCCCTTTGTCTTACCCATGCTATCTCCTTTCCAATTCAATATGGAATCTTGACAAAACTGGCCTACCCAATCCACCAACATGATTGGAAAAATAACATAAACTGTTGAATCACCAAACTAGAAGCTAAAAAAGAAAAAGCCCTATACCTATGACCCTCTGCCTTCTCCACAAAATTTCCCTATCCGTTCCTATTTAGAACAATCACAAGTAAGTCCCATCAAAACCACCAAGCATGATTGACAATAAGCCTTCCAACTCTAATTAACACCAAACATGAAAATAAAAAAAAAGCCCCGCAAACCCCCTTGCATTCCCCACAAGATCCCTGTCAATCTTATTTTGAACTAAATTCAATCCATGACTATGCAATCCACCAAGCATGAATGGAAAAATACCAAACACTTAGAAGCACCAACCATGAAAAAAAACCATGAAAATTTCCGGCCCTAACCTAGTGGCCCCAGCCTTCACAATGACATCCCTTGCCCATCCCAATTTCAAATTATAGACAATTTGTCCATCCAAATTCACCAAACACAAATAAAAATTCATCAAACAAACTCAGATTCATCCAAACATGAAATAGAAGATAAAAATTATTAATGCCTCTTACCCCTTCCCTTCCCTAGACAAACCCGGTCCATCTCTTTTCAAATTATAGACAAGTTTGTTCATCCTAATTCACCAAACACAAATAAATACTCACAACACAACTCTGATTAGACCAAAAATGAAACAAAAAATGAAAACAAACAAACCTTTTGACTCGGCCATCCTTAAAACATACCAGGTCAATCCCTTTTCAAAATATAGACTAGTCTAGCCATCCAAATTCACCAAGCACAAATAAAAATTCACAATACAACTCTGATTAGACCAAAAATGAAACAAATAATGAAAACAACCAAACCCTCTAACCTTGCCATCTTTATAACATACTAGGTCAATCAAAATTTGAAATATAGACTAGTCTGACCACTTAAATCACCAAACTCAAATAAAAATCCACCATACGCTTTGATTAGACCAATCACGAAACAATAAATGCAAATTATCGATACCCTTGCCTCCTGCATTCCAAACCTTACACGTTACTCTCATTTCAAAATGTAAACAAGTCTAGGCTACCCAAATCATCAAACACAAATAAAAATGAACCATAGACCCTGAATAGACCAAACATGAAATAAACAAAATTACATATATACCCAAATCCTTGACCCTGCCATCCTCACAACAAACCAAGTCAATCAAATTTCAAAATTCTGACAAGCCTGGCCATCCAATTCACCAAACACGAATATAAATTCACCAAATAGTATGAAATTAGTCCAAACATGGAACAAAAGATAAAAAATATCAATGCCTCTTACCTCTTCCCTTCCCCATACACATCCAATCCATTTGTGTTCAAATTATAGACCAGTCTGGCCAATTAAATCACCAAACTCAAATAAAAATCCACCATACGCTCTGATTAGACCAATTACAAAACAAAAAATGGAAAATATCAATACCCCTGCCCGCTGCATTCCAAACCTTCAAGGTTACTCTCATTTCAAAATTTAGACAAATCTGGTCTTTCCAAATCATCAAACACAAATAAAAATGAACCATAGACTCTAAATAGACCAAACATGAAACAAACCAAAAAAAAAGATACTTGAATCCTTGACCCTGCCATCCCCACCACATACCAGGTCAGTCAAATTCAACATTTTGACAAGTCTGGCCATCAAATTTACTAAACACAAATATAAATTCATCAGACCAGACTTCGATTAGTCCAAGCATGAAACAAAAGATGAAAAAGATTGATACCTTTGACCCTTGCAATCCCCACAACATACCAGGTCACTCTCATTTCAAAATATAGGCAATTTTGAACAATCAAATTCACCAAATATGTATAAACATTCACCATACACTCAGATTAGACCAATCACAAAATAAAAAAGGAAAAATATCCATACCTTTGATCCTTGCAATCCCCACAACATTCCAGGTCACTCTCATTTCAAAATTTAGACAAGTCTAGCCCATCAAAATCATCAAACATGAATAAAAATTTGCCATACAATTTGATTAGAACAAAAATGAAACAAAGAAAGAAACAAACAAACCCACTGATCCTTCCTTTCCCCATACATACCCAGTCCATCTCATTTCAAATTATTGACAAGTTTAGAATTCCAAATCACCAAACACAAATAATAATTCACCATACATTCTGATTAGCTTGTACATAAAACAAATAATGACAATACGGCCCTAGAATTCTTTGTCTAAATCTAGGAAATCATGTGTCAATGTGGTTTCAAGATTCTTTGCTTTGCTAGCCAAACCATAAACCCTAATACAATTGTGAAAACTCCATATTCAAAATTCAAAATTCATGACTTGTATGAATTTGGAACATATCCACCCGGACCCAAGGTCACTGCCCTTGTTGCAGTCACTTCAAAGCCCCCAATCTACACCAATTGTTGACCATCCTTTGACGTCTAAGGAAACATACAGCCATGTCTAGCTGAACACCCATGCATCTTGTCAAACATCCAACTTGGAAATTCCAAAAGAGCAAGAGAACTAAAACTAGTACCTGCCATCATTGGGCTTCATGGATATTTTTTAGGCAACCTCTTGGTCATTTGCCCTGCCAATGGGCCTCTGCTTTATTGTTTGAACCACCTCCCCTTTGTGCGGCTCTGCATGCTAAGCCACCACCTTAGCGGCAACATTCCCTTCCCTCTTGAGCTCAATGCTCCTGCGTCTGACCGTGCCTTGGATTGAGCTTCCTGAGCATATCTGCGCTGCCGCTACTTCTCTTAGGGGGATTCATTTGGGCCATCATCAATCTCAATTGGCGTCTGTGGTGATTGCGGCCGCTTCCCCAAGCTAGGCGTCTTTCCCATCCTTGCTAGTTTGCACGACCATCGCTAGAACTGCAAGAACAACTATCAGTTTACTCGTGTACAACAAGAGAAACCAGCACCAATGAAGAGAAATTGGAAAAGAGGCACTAAACCTTTGTGTCAAAGTCTACAAGATTGGCCTCAATGCATCCCCATTGCTCTTTCGTCTGCCGTAGCTCTTCAACACAGCAAGCTTGTAGTTAGATCCACGCTCATTAAAACTAAAAGCCAAGGTCAGAGCAAATGTGCAAACGGCGGCACGATGGACACCTACCACCAAAGGCGGGCCCTACATCCATGAACAAATACCTGAGGATGAAGATCCGTGGCCTCCGGGCTTTTTGATTGCCTTGTTGGCTTTGTCTCCAAGCTCCTGCCTCTGCTCCCGCCTTTGCCAGCCCTGGGCCTCCTCCGGCCACTGCCTTTCTGCTCCTCATTGCCTCCTTGCCTTTGCTCCGACCAGGAGCCACAACCTCTCCACCTCTGTCTTCTCTCTGGTCGCTCAAGGAGCATCGCACTGCTTTTGCAGTTTGTGATTACGTGAGTGGAGCTAAAATAGATGAAGGAGCCATTGCTGCAGCTAGCTCAATAAAATTTGTGAACACCTCAAATGCAGCGCTGCTGACCTCAAATTCTATTGGTGCATCTCCTCTAACTATGGAAACCCTATCGTCCTCATAATGCAATGCATTGACGTTTTTAAGACGCATTGTGAAACTTCACAATTGCAACTGTCTTGTCAAGCAAGACTTTGAAATCCCAATACCTATTTTTCTTGTTGTATAACCTTTTGAGACTTCTGAATGAAGTCTCTCAAAATGATCATTGTGTGCATTTAGTTAACCACGTGGGGTCATCCAAGTATATCCATTCCCTGAAATTCATGATTACAATAGTATGTTTTGTTGCAAAATGTCTCTTGAGACATCAAAGTAGATGTCAGCATGTCAGTAATAATGTGAATGTCTACAATTCACTCCACAATGATACAGCTTGCATTGTAAGGAATGTTACACATGCCATAATTAGTGTCGCTCCAAACATGTAGGTTAGTGCATCTAGATCCAAGTTAGTTTGAGCGTGGTCATTGTGCATTGCTGTCAATATATACAATTTTCCACAACTATCCAATGCTAGCTGCCCAAGTGTATTGAATAGAATAATCACCATATACTAAGTATTGGTTGAACTTGATGGTTACAGATGATTGATATGAGTGAGACGAACACGTTTGTTTCTTGACGCAGTGTTCTGGACTTCTACGGACTTTCGTGTTAACAATGACATCAAGCAGATTATAACCATGTTGATATTGTTGTCACTCACATCACATGGATGTCATATCAGAAATCAATTATAACATGAAACTAAAGAAAAAAACAACTTTTTTCCTTTAGTTTATTAATGAAGCACAAGAATTAAGGCCAGGCCGAGTACGGTGAGATTAAAAACCTAGGATTTGGTTTTCATTTTTGGGACAAATTAGAGAGTGTCTTAGATTAAAGATTTGTGCATACAAACTTGGAAATGAAGTTTCCAAGATGAGCTATGCTACATTTTGATTGCAAGCTAGCGCTCTTTATGCAACATGGAATGCATGCTCCTTGTCTTGTCGTGACATTCACGTGCGTAGCTTTTACCATGAGGAATGCAATTACTTGAAGCATACTCTTTGGTTGGGTGTTATTTAACCCGTAAAGGACCATTGTCCCTTGAGGGGAGAAGTTGGACTTTGGGCATGTAGCTATGGTTAAACAACTTTTTGTGATTTTTTGAAACTTTTGTTGAAAGCAGGTAATTCAAAGATGTACATGGGCATCAAATACTTTCTTTGTTTGGACACTTGGTGAAGAAGTTATGCATGAATTTCTGAAAATTTGGGCAGGATTGCCTGTCTAGGCAGCCTAAGAAATTCTTATGAAATTATTTTTTTCAAATGTAAAATTTGGTATTGGTTCTTTAGATTTGTATCTAGGTGAGAAGCTTTGAATCATTCAATTTCAATCAATGAGATGGAAGTTATTACAAGTTTTTGTTTGCATGTTGTAATGGAATCTCTACTTTAAAATCAACTTTGAAGTCCTTTATTCTACTCAATTTTCAACATTTTTGTAAAAACACTAAACCCAAGGAAGTAGATTGATTATTGCAACATTATTGCCATTGCAATTAGCATTTTCCATTTCAATAATTAATTTTGATGAATTTAATGTTTTGACTCATGTTCTACTTCTTTTTACTTATTGAATTTTTCCAAGTGTTTTATAATTCAAGTGGATTTGAAAATTCTCCCCTACAAACCTAACTTGATCTCCAACATGTAAAAAATAAAGTGCAACTTTGGATATAGCAATTTTTTTGTTACATGAATAGTGAAAGGCTTCTAAATTTTTTGGGCAGCATGAAAAAAATCACTTTTTTTTTCACTTTAGATGTAAATACCTCACTCCTCTCCATTTGGAATGAGCCGATTATTTCTCCTCAAGTACCTTTTCTAGTCTTGGTCAAGATCCTACATTTGGATTTCCAGGGAAGAGAACATAAAATCCCTTTTTTCTAAACCTCCTAAAAATGGTTGTTTTTAGTGATGTTGGTAGGAAAAAGGGCTTGGTCCTATAGGGGTTCCTAAAGAAACTACTAGCACTCTCTTGAAGTTAGTTAATTGCTCATGTCACATCTTCAATTCACGTGCAATTGTGCATGTCTAATCAACATCAAATAAGCGTCAGTTTCAAGGTTCTGAATACAAAATGATATCAACATTGATTATAGGAATGATGCAATAGACATGCCATTAGCGTCCTAAATCACATCAGTTTGTACATATAGGTACATTCACACTACGTTGTTTGGGATGTGGTTGCAACAAATTTAGGACACAATAAATGAGTAGGATTTCCATGTGCAGTATGTATAATTGAAGGAAGTTGCTGAAGCCATGGTTTTTGTTATATATACTACAAATGTCATTGGACGGGACGTTGCTTTGCTCTAAAACCTAAACTACAAGCCTTATTGCAATCCAAGATGCCTGATTGCAGTGCAAGAATCTAAATTGCAGGCAACGGACGAACTCTGCAACATATCCCACTCGGCGACCTGATTTTACAAACAGAGTTGCAAGTTGCCACAGAGAAGAACTACTCCTCTTATCCATGTCCGTGTAAGGATTGCCATGGGGGTTTATGGAAATGTGTTGAGGTGATAAGGAGACACCATGCGCTTGTGGGGAGGGACCCATTTTTGACCCATTCCATAGTAGGCAATGATCCATTAGATGGATTCCCACAACATGGATTCTGGGTTGAAGATATGGCTTATGATGACGATGACGTCATTGTGGGCAACATTGATGCTCTTGAAGATGTTGATGTCAACAAAGCCCATGCTGAATCTGATGTGCCAAGCATCCAAGAAAGAGCCAACATTAACAATGACAACATTGTTCTAGACGAGCATCATGACATCCAAAGGCTAGTGATGGAGGCCTTCAATTGTGTTGACAAATTGCACCAGGAGGCCCATGCAAACCCAAACACCGCACTTGAGTTTGAAGCCCAAGACAATGCTACACTGAATGGGTTGCAGGAGTTGTATGACTTGGCATTGACACCTCTATACACGAGATCGAAGACAAGCGTGGTGTTAGCCGCCATTGTTCTCATGAACATGTGTGTTGTCTTTGGTGTTTGCAATAGATTCTCAAACAAGCTGCTCCAATATTTGGCGAAGGACTTGTTGCCCTTTGATAACAAGTTGCCAAGGACTCATTATGAGGCCAAAAAAACTACCCAAAGACTAGGTTTAGAGTATACTAATATTCACGCCTGCCCTGATGGGTGCATGTTGTTTGAGGATGAGGAATTGACATTGAGTGAATGTCTACAGTATTCAAAATTGCGTTAGATGGATGGTACAGATGCTATTCCTACAAAAGTCATTTGACATTTTCCTCTCATTCCACCTCTGAAGCGAGTGTGGAGGTTGCCGGATATTGCAAGCATGCTGATGGGTCACACCAAGCACGTCAACAGTGATGGCGTGATGCATTTAGTAGTGGACAGCCCCGCCTGGAAACACATTGACTCTGACGTTGCTTTTGGCAACTTTAGCGCTGAAAAATGGAACATGCGACTAGCTTTGGCATTGGACGACGTCAATCCATTAAAGCTCAACAACACAAATTGGTCAACTTGGCCGATGTTGATATTGATTTATAACCTGGAGCCCTAGTTTGTGACAAAGAATTTTTCATTTCGCTCAGCATCTTCATATCAAGCACGCAATCTCCAACTGCAAAAAACATTGATGTTTTCATAAGTCCACTAATATGGGAGTTGCAAGTTCTTTGGGAGGGCATCCCAGCACCGGATTATTCACGCCCCAAGGTTTCTCAACATTTTGTGATGCGCGGATTGCTCATGTGGACAATCTCAGACTTTCCAGCGTATGTCCTCTTATCTGGTCTATGCTGTAAGGGATATTGTGGTTGTCTATCATGCAGCTCTGATACTTACCCAAGGATGGCAAAGATTGAGGACATGCTACTTGACGAGTCCGTAAGGGGTAACAAAATTGTGTATGGCGGGGCTCAAAGGTATTTGCATCACAGACATCCGTACCGACGTAATCAAAGATTCAATGGGCACGCCAGCCATCAAGGAAGGTCAAAAATAATGTCAGGGCTGGACATCATTAGGGACGTAGGGTGGCATTGAATGTAATTGGATATGGGTGGTCGAGAGGATGGGAAAGACAATCTTGTGCACTATTCCAGCGTGAAGTAGTTGAGTGCATTCTATAAACTTCCGTATTAACAGGTGCGTGAATTAGAAACGCGGAACCTTGTAATTGTCAGACCAACGATAGGAAAAGAAACAAGTATCTGCCAAGATTGACATAGCATGTTCAAATGTAGTGAACATTGGGAAAATGTCAAAGTAAATGTCGTTGCAACTAGAAGTAAAAAGGATTTGTCTATGCATCTGCATGTTTGTGTGATTGTATATGTCAAAATGGATGATAAAATGTTAAATGAAATGTCAAAGTGTACATATGTATGTTTAAAAATACATTGTGAAGTCATGGTAGACATTTCTAGGGTTGATTAGAGCAACAACAATGTTGGGTATTGTTTTCATGGGGGTACAACATCACGTTCAAGAAATGATGGTAGCATATATCTCTAAATTTGAATGGACGGTCCATTGTTGTTGGTCTAGTCTTGAGGAGCATCCATTTCATGTTGACAGCATTTGTTGGTTCAACACACCCTGGACATCATGCACTGCAAAAAGAACTTTTGCAAGAACATTGTGAAAACATTGCTAGGTATGAACGATAGCCCAAGGAGTTGCTAGGACTTGCAAGACTTGGATATCCAAGATGAGTTATGGTTGCAATGCCAAGGAGATTGAATGCACTTGCCATGGAGGTCGTACATCTTGAAACTTGACAAGCAAAAGGAGTTTGTGCAAATCATTTCAAACATCTGCACCCCCTCAAACTATATAGGTTGTATCCAAAAGCGCCTAAAGGATGGGAAACTTTAGTACATGACGACGCATGACTACCAGGTCTTTAGGCAACAGGTAAGTATGTATGAAACCTTCACATTCTGCTTTCATGTCTAGAAATGCATACATCACAACATATATCTGTGTTAATAGACACCTTGATTGATATAACCAAGACAATCAAAATTTTGATACTAATGTTAACCAAGTGTCATATTGGATTGCAATGGACATGGTTGCAATTACAGCACGTTACATTTGAAGTGTTAATAAACACAAACATCTCATTGCAGACATTTTGATGCAGTCATGGATGTTTAGAAGTGCATCACAACTGACATACAACTGTGCTGTGAAAATTTGTCTCTTGAAGGTGCTCGCTATGGCAATTAGAAACCTTCTAGATGAAGAAGTACGGCAATCAATTATAAAGATGTGTTGGGTGTTTCAAAGGTTGTGCAAGAAAGAAGTGTAAGAGGATGGCAAGGAGGAACTTGTGGAGAACGTGGTCATTGCATCTTGCATTTTAGAGGAGTTTCCACCAACATTCTTGAATGTCATGACACACCTATTTGTGCATCTAGTGGAGCAGCTGTTTATCTGCGGCCTTGTCCATTGCAGGTGGATGTATCCCCTTTAGTGCTACTTGAAGACATTGAAGGACTACATTAGAACTTATGCCCATCCAGAGGGGAGCATAGCGGATGGCTATCACATGGAAGAGGCATTGGGGTTTTGCACATAGTATATGACACGACATAGGGCAATGACCCATCAAGTATGGGACACAGACAAAGATGCTACTATGAACAATGAGATTCTAAACCCCAACGAGACTACGAAGCAAAAGATGTCAAACACAATGCGTGGTTATGCACACTCATTTGTTCTTGACAATGCGGCATGTCTGGAACGGTTTTGGAAGTAAGTGGCTAGACACTATTGTAAATGTTAACTGTGAT
Organism: Ulota crispa; assembly: GCA_963920765.1. Classification (NCBI taxonomy): domain Eukaryota; kingdom Viridiplantae; phylum Streptophyta; class Bryopsida; order Orthotrichales; family Orthotrichaceae; genus Ulota; species Ulota crispa. Next base: position 2,782,654 of record OY987252.1, on the reverse strand, counting down.
TAGAGAATACGACAACCATGATTACGTCTATAACTTGGAAATGCTGTTTGGAACAAGTGGCAATGTTCTTTTGTGCTTACCAAAACGTCAGCATTGACCTCTATGTTTACATTTCAAAATGCTTGCATGTTATACAAAACGTATCAGATTATGTTAGCTCATACAAAGCAGTGTCCCTGATAAAGAGTATAGTAAGAGCGTCATGTTGGTCATAAACAATAACATCGGTGTCATATATTGCATGTTTTCTATAATGCAGGTAGTATCCAAGAGGACAGTCAGGGCAGTAGAATTGCGTTTCATCTAACATTTGATTGAACATGGTTGATGATCAATTACACCACATCCTGACGTCAGTGCAGTCACAAATAATGTATAGTGATTTGGAACTTGTTGCAGGGATTACGGGGCTGCAAAGGCACATAGATGGAGAGAGCGAGAGGCTTATCAAGTTGAGTTTCATCGCCATTGCATTCTTGCATGGCAAAGATACCTTGACGATTTGGGTGAGCTACCTTCATTTGCGGATTGGTTGAGATTGCGGGTGGGAAACGCACAAAGAAACAGGGAACAACTTGAGGTAGGTGTCCTCTAGTACGTGTTCCCGCTCGAGAGACATGCAACTACACATCGACATATGCATGCGTTTGGGATGCATTTACGCGTTTGCAGCGCCGAGGATGGTCTTGTTATTCAAGACTCATGCGTGGTAGCAACTTTCACCAAACAGCTTTGATGTGGGATTTTCAATGGTAGACCCGTTGAGAGGACCACAGAGTACGTGGGGTACATAGAGGAGATCTTGGAGTTGGACTACCGCAACTAGCACCATAGTCTTGTTATGCAACTAGGTTAGAGGCACACTTGATGCTTAATATCCTATTATCGAGCGTGACAGGTATGGCTTTAGCATAGCCAATTTTAACCGTATGGACGGTGCGGTGAATGCCAAATTGTTTGCATTTCCATTGCATTGTCAACAAGTATTCTTGTCCAATGATGGGTGAAGTAACAGATGGAAAGTTGTTTGTAGAATAGATGTGCAAGGGCAACGTTTAGCACCGCATGAAGAGCAACAAGACCCTACCTTCATCAATGGCAATATTGATGCTGACTTTGAAGGCCTAGCACCCATTGCAATGGAAACAAAACCTGTAAGAAGACCGGGCACTAGCAGTGGTACGTACATTGTATCCATGGCAGAAGGACCCAATGGAGTAGCCACAGCACATGAAGAGTGATACATGCCGTGGCTGTAGACTATAGTACTAGGACATTGTCTAAAGCACGTGATGTATGACATCCCCAATGTACCAGTAGACGTTTAGGCCCATGTCAATTGCAGAAAATGAGGTATTGTGTAGCATTTGCATAATCTGTGGGATGTTCTAGTGAGCACGCGCACATTGGCCTTGCATGGAAACTTGGAATTTTCTACATCAAAGATTGCATTTGACAAAATGTTCATGTGGATGTTGTTAATAGCATGGTGCATGTCCATGGAAGTGATGCATGTATGATTTACCTAAAAGGATCCCTTGCAAATCAATTGTAATTAGAAGTTGGAACTGCGTTCAGTAGGATGTCAATGTGAACGTCACCTCTATTGTGGAGTGACGTGGTGACAGTGATGTCCATCTAAATGTCCCTCATGACGTCAGGATTTATAGGATCCGTGGCTCTTGTAGTGGGCAATACTTTCACCAATCCCTGCATAGTAACTTCTAGATAGTAAACTAATGTTAAACTGAGTCAAATTTGCCAGCATGCCAGGCATGTTTAGATTGATGTCACAATGGACAAAATTCTAGACGTGCAGAATGCAGCTAATCATTGTTTTTTTAAATGGTAGCCTTTTAACCTCACAGTGCATAGTAACTCATGTAAATTTACTTTCAGTGAAATTGACCCACCTTGTCAGAGTGTCAGGACATCCAAACGTACGTCCTAGTCAACATGTGGAAATTCCCAAAATTAAAATTATTTGATGGTCTGCGTTTTCACTTGCACGTGCTTTGTAACTTTGGAAAAGTTATACATGGAAATCTGGCCTCCATTGCCAGCCTGGAAGTTATGTTTAGTTTAACAACAAAGAAAACTTTTTTGTGGACAATTGAATTTGTGGGCCTTTTTTTTTTACACTCGTCGGCAATTTTACCATTTATGTAAATAGTTGACTTTTGGAAGTTACCCTTGATGAAACTGACCCTCTAGTGTCAAAGTTACAATGATGTTCATCACAATGTCAACCCTGATGTGTGAACAAACATTATCATTTTTCTAGGCTTTAATTTTTACAGTGGGCAACATTTTAGCATTATTTGGAGGGGTAAATTGTAGAGAGTTACCTGTGGTGAAAAAAAAGTGCCCTTGTTAGACTAGTGAGTACATTGATGTTAATGTCATCATGGACAGTTGTGAAGACATCCATGTTTGGGTGGACATTGTTGTGGTTGTTTTTGACATTATGGCTATTATTCTTGACAACCACACGTTCTGTAAATGTTATGAAATTTTGACATCAAAATTATCTAGATTTTGAAAGCCAATTGATGTCAAAATTATATTAGAATAAATGTGTCTAACAAGGGGTTGTTTTTGCAGGGACATCAAAAAAAACACGGGTTTTTTATAGTGACTTCAAGGAATGAGTTCAATCAAGCAACATATAGAATTTGCAAGGAAAGGTTCAAAGACACTAAACTTGAGTGAAGCAAGGATGGAACGTTCCATTGAGGGGTATCCAAAAGATAAGGGTGACAGACTTATATGGAGCGATTGCGACCGAGCAAAAGCGCCCGGGAGCATTTGGATGGGGTGGGGCAACTGCAAGTCCAAGGGATAAGCGCAGGTTTGGAAGGGCAAGCACAAGTTTGGAAGGGCGCTTACGGGTGCACCGTAATTGTTGGTGCGGGAGGGCGCACAAAGGTTTGGTGGGTGGGTGCGCTTGGGCATACAGAGGGGCACATGTGAGTTCAAGAGGGCAATTGGAGGAGTGAGGGGGAGCATGGAGGTCCAGCATGGCAAGTGCAAGCCCGGGGGCAATTGCAGGTGCAGACGCATGCCTACTCTAAATCCATAAATAGCGAGTACGCAAGCAACTGCAACCAGCAATCTCTTCAATGCAAGAGTCGTCCTAATCCGCAGTCGCCTTGCAAGTGAAGTCACCCTTACATGTCCAGTCGCCTCCACCCGCCGTCGCCTTGTAGGTGAAGTTGCCCTGCAAGTGAAGTTGCCCATACACCTCCAGTTGCCCCCACTTATGCTTGCGTGCATCTAGAAGTTGCCTTAGACCTACATGTGCACCTCAAGTATGCCACGCGGACATCACATGGCGTCTAACTAGGCTAATATAATGGAGGGGTCATTTTTAAAAAGTCAAGGGTAAAAGTTGACTCTACTAGACGAATGGAGGGGCTCATGTTTGTCTATGACATTGAATTTGTCAATTTCTTGCCATGTCAAGGAAGAAAACCCTAGCCGCTACCCTCTTTGCCTAACTTTTCCAATTTTTGATGCTGTAATGAGTTTCTTCACAACTTTAGAATATCTTAAATTAAAAAAGGCTTTAATAACCAACAAAAGCCTCATCAAAGATACTGAGACTGTTGCAGGCCTACTTTATTCATTAGGATTACTTCTAGATGACTATTTCACTATGACCAATACCATTAAAGCACAAGAATTAATGAAAGTTTCTAATTTGTCATACTTTTTGTCAATATTGTTAGAAGTGCATGCGTTTCATGTCTTTTGTCATGTGCACTTGTTGTTGGTTTTTTATGTAGTGGATGACGGCGGCCTTCAGTGGTTTCAAATTATTCTTCTTTTGAACTTGTTAAACGCTGAGTGAGTATACTAGAGGTGTATAGCTTTTGGCACATATTTTACTATGTTTAGTGTATAAAAACACATGAAAGACACTAAAATATTGAATAACTTTTGTGAAAAACAATATTTTGGAAATTTGATTTTTATTCATTCTAGGGCTAGATGCAATCATTTAGAATCTTAAATGCAATTAAGGAAAACTTAATTTTTCACAAAATTATCCCTTGTCAAAATACAAGCAAAAAATCAGCACTATTTTTGTAAATATTTAAAAAATTCTAATGTATTTAGAAATTGAAAGAAGTTTTAAATAGAAGAGCCATAGATGCCTTTTATTAAGTAAAGATGGCAAAATATGATTTCTCCATGTTCAAAATTTTTGCACTTTTCCATAACTTTCTAGTATTATGATATTTTAGTAGTGGTCCACATAAGTACAAATTTAACAATTCAAATGAGTTTTTTTAACAAATTTAATTATGATCCTATGTACTTAATGCTTATAGCTAATAGAAAAACAATTTTTTAAATTCTTTAAATTTTGAGCAAATTCAAGTACAAATTCTTGTTTATCTCCATTTTTGGGTTGTGATGCCCAAAGTGGTATACCTCTAGTCTACTCTCACCCCGCTGCCTTTGCGTAATCTTAGAATTTGGCATTTCTTATATGTCTAATGTGGTGCCGTAAACCTTCTACCAATTGATTATGCACAATACCTTTTCATGTTGTAGATTATTAGTAGTCTTGTAAAAAGAAGCATTTACGCATCTCACAATGTGAAATCACTTTTTGAGGCAGAAACTCATCTTTGAAGGGGTGAAGTTGAGATTTTGTGTTAGGAAAATTTAGAAAGCCTTTTATCAACGTAGACAATGACTGTGCTTTGCAGCATTGGGCTAAACAAGGGTCTAGTATAATTATTAAAATTAGCAAAGTGTTTGTAGATTGAGTTTGGGAAACAAACATTGCTGAGTCTTGAGAATGAGAGGTGGATAAGAACGGCAACCGCTCTCAAAACACAGCTTCCAATTGGGCAATGCTAAACTAAACAAGAACTTTGCAATTCACACTGCTCCTTCTTCATTAGCTATACTTATGTGAAGAAGAAAAATAACTCCAAGTTTAGCCATTAATACTTGGAGAAGCTAGTTGTTTGGTGTCACATTGAAATCTTGCCGCCAAAATCAAAGTACAAGCAAATTCTTGATGAACCAAAGAGAACACTGTGTTCTTGTATTTTGGTACCAAAGGAAAGCCCATGTTAGCCTCATTCTTGTGTTAGTGTAAACTTTGTATTAATAGCAAAATATGTGTTAATACTTGGTTCAAAGATGATAGCAAGTAATGAACAACCTTGTTTGTTGTAAAAAGATCAAAAAAATAGAATAATAGAATCCGAAAATATTTATTTAAAAAACAAGAAGATATGGTAGTCATCACTTCAAAAAAGAAGTACCAATTGCAATTGTGTAGACTCTAATTTAATAGGCACTTGGAAAGTAAGAACATTTCCAATATTTGGATGGGATATAATATAAAGAGAAAATGGACCATATAGCCTTTGTTGTTTCAAGTATTACGACTCTTGTACTTGATCTTCTTTGCAGATGTATGCACCTAATTGATGTTTTATATTGTGCAAGTTCAAGATATGATGTTTAAATCCTGATTTTGTATGATTATTAGAAATCTAGTCAGTTCATTGAGAAGAAACCAAAGGTAATAAAGAATTGTCATTTAAATACAAAGTATTGTTCAAACCATTACAACATCACTATTGACTAAAAGAAATTTATTGCAATCCAATCTTTTTTGAGATATTAGCAAATTTAATGTTCTACTCTATTTTACTATAAATCAATCACTTTTGTGAGTTCATGGGTTGGCAATCAAGGATAAAATATTGACAGTGTTTGAGTTACTATCATCATAAATAACGTAGACATTGCTAGTATAGTGCATTTGACATCAAGTAATTAACATGTGAATATGATATTGACATTGTTGAGTTTTGGCGCAAAGTGTTATCGTTTGGCAATTAATAATATATTAAAGATATTGTCTATGTGATCTACATTCTAAGGGCAATCTTTAAATCATTAGCAGCTTCATAAACCATGTTTGCTTAATCTTAGTATAGTAGAGTATTGAAAAAAAATCTTTGTACTTATCATATGTGGTGTATTGGCCACTTCTTTTAGAATGGTCATTTGAATGTAAATGTTCTTCATGTGCGCTACAATTGATGTTTGTAAAGAACTTTGAGCATTCACTATAATAGTACATGTAAGTAATGGCAACTTCTATGGCTATTGAAAGAGACATGGAGAGATTTGTATAATGGCAAGAATTTGTACAATTTGTTGGCAGTAGAGGAAATTCTATATGTGAGCCTTGAAACTTAAGAAGATTAAGGATAGAAGAGGCGGGTTATAAGATTTCTATAATATCCATGCTAGTGAAGATAATTTACAACTCAAATAAAGCACCAATGTTTATTGCAAAGTCTCTAAGTGAGGTGCAAAGGGCATGATCATACATATATGTTCTTTGTAACACATGTGACAAAAGTAAAACGTAGGCATTAAAGTAGGAACACACATAAGCGCTTTAAGGGTTTTGAACATGATGGCTACTAATAAACATGTAGCAAACTATAGGATCTTGTCAACAACAAAAAAATTATGAGTTAGCACTTTCAAATGTATTATTTGGATATTGTGAGAATAAGTTGTGAGTTATTAAAGAGCAAATTGCCATTGAACCCATAACCAACACTAAGATTTCATGTTCACATGTTGTATATCCTTGTATTTACATATATTTACTTCTACAAATTTTCCAAGATTTTAGAGGTGATGGTTATAGGGACAATAACACTTTTGGATGTTTCTACCTTACTAATGACGTCTTATTGCACAAATCTTTCAAAACTCCTAGTTCTCTATGGCTGTTCGTGCACAACAACTTCACATTGATCCTACAGTTGGTAATGAGGATAATGCTTGCTGCTACCCTAAAATGTTTAAACATCATTGTAAAGCATCACCAGACAATTCAAAATCTTACCATGCTTTAGTTGTTGGATTGGAAAAAGGAGGGTTTGTTATATCCAAATATGCACACTACATTGTAGGCACGTGTCTTTTGTAACTAGGTATCCTTTGCCACTTCAAATACTAATTGTAGTAGTAAATGCTGCCCAAAAAAATAAAAGAAATACTCTTAACCATGTACAGTTTTTGTATATGTAGATTAAAATAGATTAAAGATTAATATATACAAAATATGGACAAAATTTTAGTTTTGGAGCAACTTATGTAATCAACCCCATATCAAATTCTTTTACAATTAGTAAAACTTGATGTAAAAAGAGTAAGAGGATGTTTACTTTGTATATTGCATTTCACATGTTCAATTGAACATGATACCCAATGGCTACAACAATGTACACTGTTATCTTGGATGTCTTGCACAAGTGTTTTGTATAGAACTTTTTGAATTTCATGTTAAGTTTGCAAAATATATAATAACCATAAACATGTTAGATTTTGCAAAGTAGTGTATTAAAAAAAAGAGTACAAGCATTGACGTTGATGTTGCATAATTACAATGACAAAATTGCTGCCAACAAAGGATTATGGATCAGCAAGTGGACAACAAAATGTTAGACATATGCCGCAAAGTATGGCAATTGTCTTACTTAAGGCATCCGCGAGGAGTATTGACGGTGCAATGGAAGGGACTTATGTGGAACAATATGAAGAGAGGAATGGGATGCCCGTTAGTTGTCATTCCTCTATACAAAGCGCAAGTGGGCAAAGGTCAAAAGACTTTGTGTTGCATCCAAGCAAAATTTATCGACCATCAGTAGCACTTACTACTTTTACAGATACCCTAATTCATCCTAAAATAGGTCGGAGCACTAGGCTTCATTCTTCAGCAAACATGTTGGGAAAAGAACAGGTTCCTATTGCAATTGCATATGCCATTTTGTTATGTTATTGTAATATTAAAGAATTGTATTGCATCTTGTGCATTCAATTTCTTAATCTTCATAGAGAGTCTATTTTTATGCACGGTCTATATTCAATGTACAAAATTCATTGTAAGATGTAACGGTTTTCACACTTCATGTAACCAGTGGTCAGTGCATGTTAATTATGAAATGCAAGAGATTGTATACAGACACACAAATTGGAAATCTCATGCAAGGTTGTACTCAAGCACACCAAGTGCAAAATATGTTGATCACATTGGTAACACCATATTCATTAAAATGAGAGTTTTCCAGTGATATGAGAGTTCCTAAAAGTAGTACACATCATGAATTTCATAGAATGAGTTGTCCATAAACATAATAGAATCATTGGATTGATTCAAAAAGTAGGTATAAAATTGGATGATCTCAAATGTCATGCATTTCTTGTTATACATAATCTTACTAATATAGAAAAAGCATTTACTATAGATGTTGGAACTAAAGACCAAAAGATGATGGTATTGAAGATTTTTGTAGAACTATACTTGCCTTCTAAAAATAGAGCTAATACATACGTACAAACTCCATACTACATTTTAGCATAGTGGAGGTAGTAACCAATCTATTAATGTTGAAATTATAAATGTGATCATCTCTTCAACTTTTCGAAAGCCTTCATAATTTTAGGCCCACGACTATAATCATAATAATTTCCTCTAAACTATCCTATATCTTTTTGTACTTGCATCTTCAAGGGCTTCTCTTCCCACGCATCCCTAGGTTATTTGCCAATAAATCGGGGCAAATGCTTGTTATGAGCCATGTAACATTGTTTTGGAGGTGCATTAGAAGAACATCGAGGCAAAGGGGGCTAAAAATCATTTGACAATGTAGGCCGTCTTTGAATGATGGCACCAAGCTTTGCCAAAAAATTTGTGCATTGTACAAACCATTGAAATTAGTATATAGTTTGCAATTCTCAACATACAATAATTACAAAGACAAATGGAATTGCAAATTCAAAAAGTCAAATCACTCATACTTACCTGGGTAGCGGGAACAAGTATAATGTCATCTTTGTCATAAAGTCTTTTTTGAGACAAGCCACTCTTTCCAAACAGAGTTTAAGGCAAATACACTTCAGTACAACACTTCAGAGGCAAAGGAGACCTCATAGTAAGAGGACGAGTCCTAGCACTTGAAGGACTGTCAAAGACATTGTCATCCACATCCATCATGGATAAATCCATTGTTGACTGTGCAGTGGCTGCCAACAACATGTAAAGCCCCAACCCAATTTTGCAACATAGCAAACTGTGCATAGACCATGAACAAATCAGTAAAGCCCGCAAAATTGTAGAGGCAATAAACTCAATGAGTTGAAGATAAAGGAAAACCTAACTCTAAAGGAGAAATGCAAAGACGTAATACATGTAAACATAGAAAACGCATTCATAGAGAGCAACAAAAACCATTTTAGTTCTAAAGATTATAATTTTAGCATTGCACCAAAAGGAAAGGAATGATAATACAATCATGACTATAAAGAGAGAAATGTACAAGAAATGAGGGCAAAACTTAGGAAATTGACACCAGAACAGACATGGAACTTAATACCGTGAGTTACAAAAGACTTCATGAAATTAGAGATAAACCATACAAACTCCACGGTCACTAAAGCATTTAGTGATTAAAGTATACATGTCCTGTATGGCAGCATGATTGTTGTCGTAGTCAGAATTGTTAGACTCATAGCCATGGGTGTTGCCACCTATATCATCCAAACTTCTAAAAGCCACTAAACTTTGCTTATCCATGGATTCAAGCCGCTGAATCCAAGGCAAAAGATCATCAACTAAGAACCTATCATACACTCCATCACCCTCGGGAAACCACTTGGGCGGTAGAATCACATTCTCTGATGGGTTTAGCACTTGGTGTGACAAAGAGTCATCAATTATTATTATGTTCACGAGAGAATTTAGAACCCTTTTGATGATACAATACTTCTAGTTATTTTATGTAGACCTCCTTCTTCAGTTGACTCTTGGGTCCCAAGTCCTCAGTTGCATAGTAATTGCAGTGTTCTTTGCATAGCATGTGGATGGGGGGAGGTAAGCCTTTGAACAACCTTCGGCATATTAATCTTACTATTGACCGTCGCATGTCGGCCCAAACTGTAACGTACACTATTTTGTACAACTCTTGCAGGAACTCTCTACAATGTGGCCAAACAATGACTTGCCGTACAGCAAAACGTAGATCACGTTCTAGATTGGGGTAAATTTCAAAAGTGTCACTGAATTTGTTTTCCAAGACAAAATATCTCCTATTTTGAACCGCACAAAGGACACCATTCAGATCAAGATCACATTAAGCCACCTTGGTCTCATGGTGGCCAGAATAGTTAATAATGAACCGCTTCATTCACCTCTAAAACCCTACTCACCAATTCAGTAGAATGCACATACATAAATCAAACAACATTGCCATTCACAATTTTTAGACAAGACTCACAAGCTCCATGCGTTTCCATGCACAATTATGAGAACTAGTTCATACATGAAGAGAGTGAAACATGCCCATTGAAACCATCAAAGACAAGGAGGGACAGAAATCATACCCGTTCAAATGGCCCCGCAGTCACAGCAATTGATACATTCACATTGTCAATTTCCACAGGGGATGCTAACATTAGTGGAATTTCCGAATCTAGAATTTTTGTATCAATTAGAACCTCAAATTGTTCAGATGTGACATCCACATGATGATTGGAGGGACTGCTATGTTCATGTACACTCAACTCATTAATATCGTGACAGGCAACATCTACTCTACTCAATGAAACTACTGGAGCAGCAGATGTAGATAAACCATTTGCAAAGCTAGATGTGGGGAAAGAGTCAAGAGCATCCATGAAACTTTGGGGCAACTCATTCTCCAGTTCCAGTGGTCCTGCCAATATGGACAATTTAATGGTACAAAATACTGTGAAAAGTTGCATTTATTAAAAGTCTCACAAGGAGCAATTTTTTCACATGAATGTACATTGCCATAATCCTAGCTACCTAATCTTTGTACCTCACTTTGCTAACCAAAAATAATGAAATCTAGCACATTCAACTTGACTCGAGTTGAAATGACAATCAGAGATTCACCAGAAAGTACCTAGAGAATCAACAGTCACAGGGTCATGTGACTGCTCATCGGGATCATCATCTTCTCCTTTAGGCACTTCTACAGTTTCCCCCACAAGGCTGACAGCAGCAGCTTCAATGGCAGACCCATCGAAAGGCTACTCATTAATCACAAACTTGAATGTCCCAGTCTGCTTGTGATGAGTGTTAGCATTTCCTTAGTCGTGGACAGAGACAACACTGGTGGAAGACTTGGGTCGCGCCAACTTTGCAATTGCTTGGGAGCGCGATCGAGTATTAACTCTTGGCAAATCCCTACTGGTGCTGTCCCTTGACTTGTGGGCATGGTTGTTGATCATGAAGGGAGGCAATACGTCCAGTGCTAGAAGTGACTATTGGAGGGGCTGTTCTCCCATGATTCTTGTTATTGTCACTTCTGCGGCAATATTTACCAAGATTGGGAGGGACTTCATGAGGTTCTCAAAGAAGTTGTTCTGCTCCTTTCTTAAGAGCTTGTTATTCCTCATTGTCTTCTTCATAAACTGCAAAAAAATGTCAGTGTTTGAACTATTTCCAAGAGCTTTAGATTTTCTCTTGCTGCGTTCACGAGAGGACATCTAGCGATCTTCATTTTCCTCGGACAATCTTGAGGAGTCATCAAAATCAGACTTCACTCTTGAAGGCACTGGTGTTATGGGAGTTCCTGGCTATGGCTGCTGTGCACTATCGTTCTAGTGATCTGCCTCCTCAGAGTCAAGGTTGATGTAGTTATCTCTATCTAGCTCCTTAGCAGGCTCTTCTTCTTCTTCCTCTTCCTTGTTTGACATCCTTTGCTTGCCCTTTTCCTTGCTCCTGCTCTTTCTCCCCAATGAGGAGGAACCCCATACCCCACTCTTCATGTCATACTTACTTTGGTCAATGACATACTTTGACTAAAGGAAATCATCCTTGTCCATATGCTCAGAGCCCTCTGCAAGCTCCAGGAATCTCTGCTTCTGATTGCTGTCAATAATGACAAAGTGGTTTAAGGATTTTATCTACAATTACACAATGGATGGAGTAGTTAGTTAATGACATTTTAACTGAAGTCAAATTGAAAGGAAGCTACAGAGACAATGGAGAATGAAATCATGTTATAAAGAGCGTCGTAGTTAATAGAAGTTTTAACACAAATTGAGTTGAAAGTAAGCTATAGAGATAGGGGAGAAAATATTCATATTGTATAGAGTGTTGTAGTTCCTACAAGTTTTAACTCAAGTTGAGTTGAAAGAAACTTACCCAGGCAATGCAAATGAACTTTCCTCTTGCAAAGATGGAGACAACATCTTGTCAACTTGAGTTGAACAAATCAAGAACCTTCAAGTAGAATTCCATCCTCAACTCCATATTGTACATCCGGAACATCAACTTGTTGTACAGCCCCAATTTCTTGTACCTGTCAATATTTGGAGCAACAAATGTTCTTAGAATGCTCTTTGGATTGAATTTACAGCCGTTTTGAATGAAGAACAACAACTGCATATGATTCTTTGCTTTCTTTTTAGGCATATCTTGCAGACGCTTGTTTGGACATTGAAAACACATTGCATTTTGCACTGTATAATCCTTTGTCCACTTATGCGCCCAGACGTGCTGCCTTAGATACGCCTTTGTCTTTGTATTGCCAGCTATCCACAACCAGACTTAGGATCAGCCAACTACGGTTGGTCTTACTTGATTAGCTCGTCCAAGAAGTTGTTAAAGTAGGGAGTGACGGTTAGGTCCTTGTTGATGATGCCCATGATATTTTGGAAGTTGATTATCCCAAACTTGAGTGTTGACTGGAACAAGTCGTCCCATACATTTGGTGACCACACCCCCAGCCGGCCCTCCGTCATGTTGTACGCCCTGTACTTTGCCGTCGCCTCCAGCTTGTGAAATCTCCCTTTGCTTTTCAAAAATACTTTGAAAAACTCCTCCGCATACTTTGACAGTTCGTGGAGGGTCTTCAACTTGTTTGAGGGCTTCTTCACCTCAACAAAGAATAGCTCCACTGATCTAGTGAGGAGGGTGTGCGTCATGGCTGGTGTGACGTTGTATTTGACCTTGAACACCTTCCACTCATCCCTCTAGATAGTACCTTTTGGTGTGACTAATCAAAGGTCAAGCTTCTGGTAGTGGAGGTGGAGTTTCACTACCTGCTTTTACTTACATTGTTCCAGCCAATCCTTCATAGAATAGCAGTCTACGATGCAGCAGGAAGATTTCTTCATTGTGACCTTGGAATGCGGGAATTTCCAATTTGGGGTTCTGTTGAGCATGTGTAGAGCAAGCCTCTTCAAATTGTCCTCCAAGCAATTCCTCATCCACTTGAAGAATTCCCGAGTGATGACGCCGTCCTTCTTGATGTTCTACAATTTCTTGTCTTTCAACTTAAGACAAGTCTCCGGATCAATTAGTTCCCCTATGGAGGTGCTGCAGATGACTTCCTTCCACAACTCAAACACCGGATTTGATGAGGTTATGATCTTGATCTCGTTGTGGATGGCCATGTCTCTCTTCTTCCCCTGCTCTTGGCTCTTTTTGACGTCAATACAATTAAAACAATTTGTCATTGCAAGGTGGAACTCTTGCACATATATGGCAACGGCATACACATTCAGTGACAGCTATGTTTTAACCCAAGTCAAGTTGAATGCAACTATGGTGGGGGGTCTACATATTTCAACAGTGAGGACTGCATCCAAATTATGTTTAACTCAAGTTGAGTTGAATCTTACCGCGTATTTTTGTTTGTGCGACCCATCTTTTATTGCTGACTGTGATAAGCTTGCAACGTTGCCTAGTTGTCTAAATCCCTTTGGTGGAGTTGGGCTTCCTAGAATTGTCCACACAAATCGGCCTCCAATAATATTTGTTGCCCATGAGGGCGCAAAATTTTGGAAATCATTGACTCGGTTGTAATATATGGAGATCTTTTGGATGATCTGATCATCCTTGTTCCAAACAATGAAACACTCCCATGTTTGACAGATCTTTGCTTTGTCGAGCACTTGCAGCATGTTCTGCATTCTCTTTGATGCCGCCACAGTGTGCTGCCCGTTGATCATCCAGAACTTCATATCCTTGAAGTCTTCAAAGGATTTGGGCCTCGCTTTTTAAGTTTTGGAGCATGGCTCATAACTTCACTAGAAGAAACCCATGTTTTTTATAATGGATTTTTTTGAATGTTCAATTGTTTTTATGTTATAATTGATGTTAAAACTAACATCTTGATGTTATGTTTGATGTCATTGTTAACATGAAAACAAGTGGACGTCCAAAAAAATCCATTATAAAAAACACAGGTTTTTTCTAATGCGTCATATGCTCCTTCAAATCGGGCATGTTGAACAAGAAATTCAATGCCTTCTTCATGCTCGCCTCTTCAAGTACCTGGATGTTGAGGTTTTCCGGCGGGGTCTTGAGCTGGTCGATGTTGAGGAAGAATTTATCTTCCACAATTGGGATGTAGGAATCTATGCAGGCTGCCCAATACTCCTCGTACGCCTTGTAGCTTCAAAGTCAATATCCTGGTGTTCCCCGCCAATGTCCTTGGGAAGATTATCAATCTTCAAGACCATGCTATTCTCTTGTTCCAACGGCAGCTCTTTTGGTTTCTTGGTTGCTTTTCCTCTGGCCCTCAAGGTCAATGCTAGAGCCAAAGAGGGAATCCCTCTTCTGTCCACGGGTCACGTCTTCTTCTTGGTGCGACTTTGCCCCATCATTGGAGTCTCCATGACTAGCGAGCCACGACTAGCACCATAACTGCTATAGATGCAGGCAAGGGTTACGGGCTGCATGTTCTTCATCTTCTTAGCTTGTAAGACCTTGGATTTCTAGAAGACACTAACAAGGGCATTGCACCTTGTTTATAATGATTTAGCTGGTAGCGACTCTTTATCTTTGGACTCCAAGTGCTTCTTCTAGATGAGTTTGTCTAGTTCAACTTGCAGGTTTGAGAACTGAGAGTTTGTCAGGCTGTTGTAGTAGGCTGACATAGAGAACATTGTTTGACAGCTGTGAATGGCAAATGAAACTACATACTTTGCATCATGATCTAGGTCGGTGGTGGTGCATGAGATGAGGACCACATCACCTGGTCCATTGCTTACGAGTGTCACCTTCTTGTGTAGTGAAATTGGCAAAGTTGCTTCACAATTCCTGAACTGCATCATAAAGCTGAGCTTGCTGCTCATAGGGACAAGCATCAGCGTCCAGTACTCTACATCTTCAAGCTCCTTCAGTTCCTAGATATGATTGACAACATCGTCATCACCGTAATTAGCAGCTTCTTCCTTTGATAAGTTGAGCTTGCTGTAATAAACCTCAGGTTTGGTCATTTGTTCCTCCATTGCTGCACAAAGAGCAAGAGATGTCAAATTCAACTTGATTTGAGTTAAAGTATTGCAGGATGTTATGTAATACAGTTGTCATGGGTCAATAAGTTTCTAACTACGAGTAGCAATAGAAAATGCTAACTAAGCATTGCCTTGATGAATAGAACTCAAAATATGACACATATCACTCATTACAAATGCCTCTATTTTATGTAGGTGGTTTGACGCAGTTGCATTATATTTGAAGGAAGTGAGATCCATTTGTGCAGATCCCTAGCGCATTATATAACTCAATTTGAGTTAAACCTTGTTGTCAATTTTTGAACTCTAGACTTTTACGAAGATGCTGATGTCAGAGTTCTGCTGTATGGAGCTGCTTATATATGTCCATGAGGAGTTGCTTTGTTGGTAACAATCATTGATGTTAAGAGGAGGTTTTTTATGTTATGCTCTTTGTGTTTAACTCGAGTTGAGTTAAATTACAATGCTTGCCATTGCCAAATAAGTAGCCAAATGGGCGATATCTAGTATTTTATGTTAATGGTTTAACTTGAGTCAAGTTGAATTATTGAGATCATGTCTGCTTACTAGGATTTAACTAAAGAATATTACGTCTTTTCTCTTACAACAATTATTATTTATTAATTATTAGTGTACATTGGCTTGTTTTCCAAGATTTCAACTCAATTTGAGTTAAATGTAATGAAGTTTAGAGCACTTTTTGCTTGCTATTGAGTTAAACTAGCATCAAGTTAAATTGATGTCAAGCTAAATTAACGTTGAGTGAAATTGAGAACACCCTTTTCTAGGGTGATTTTGAGAAACACTTCACTATTTTGTCTTGAACACCCTTAGTACTTGTAGTACTAGTAGTACTACCAAGCTTTTGGAATAATTTTTTTAAAATAAAATAAATTATGGACAATTTGTAAAGCATTTAAAATAGCATGCTTGTGAAAATTCAGACCTAGAACAAATTTATTCTAAAAGTTATACACAAAAATAAAGGGACAAAAATTACAGCCAAAAAGACGATTTCTTTTTTTCTTTTTAGAAAATAGTAGAAAACTTCAAAAAAATAAAACAAAAAATGGTCCTTTTTGAGCTACTACTAATCCATTGCCTCATGTAAACCAATTTTTGATTAATATTTTGCCTATCCCCTAGGCAGGGAGATAGGATGTCCTTTTTGAGTCAGTGTACATGGCATGGAATTTAGAATTTTGTGAAATCCTTCTACGCATCCATGTAATGCTCTATGATGAACAAATTCCTTGATTTGTGGCATGAGATTTGCTTTTTTGGACCCAAAATAGTACTAAAAACCCCCCACAATGGCCAAGGTAGACACCTATTTGGGGCCTATTTAAAAATAGTAAAATAATTTTTAAAAAACTATAAAATTTACTAAAGGTCTATAACTATGACATGTACCTTCCTTTGAAATTTCAGCTCAAAAGAACTTGTTGCGCAAAAGTTACAAGCCAAAAAGCACCTACAGAAGGTGAAGGGGACAGAAAATAGTACAAGAGTTTCTTGGAATCACCCTCTACCTTGCAATCCTATCTGTATCATAAATGAACATAATATAGTGTGCAATGTTTTGTAATTATGCATACTGTGGAACATAACAAACAAATGAACTTATCATAAAGGTATTTTTCAATTCCTTTAATTCTGAAGTTACTATTCCAACTTCTATGTAAACGTAATTCATGAAATTTTGGGCACAATTTCTGAGAACACATTGAAATCACATACCTTGAACTAAATTACAAAACCTTCAAGTACAAATTTTGTTACAAAGACAAGAATAACGGAGGTGTAGATGCATTTTGTAGAACGCACAAAACATTCGCTCTGGAAATAGAGAAAACCACAACAAAAACTCAGCTACTAAAATTACAAGTAAACCTACACAAAGATGGAAACAAAAACAATCTTGGAATATTGAAATTAACTTGCAAGAAAGACAGAGGATTGGCCGAGTTCTTCAATATCAATGGTGGTGCAGCGACGTGTATCCACAGCAACTCTTCAGCAACTAATCCATGTCACAAAACCGCAACCAAGTTGCAACACCAACAAACGTACAGTGAAGACAAGAGAAGTCCCACCTCTGAAAAGGAGTCAACGCCCTTCCAAAACTGAAGATTTACAATCACTGACCTCCCAAATGGCAAGTTTCAACCCTCAACCCTTGCAAACAGAAATGTACAACTTTGCTTGAACAAGAAACTCCAAATCTGCCAAAGTTGACAGAAAGCACTCACAAAAATTCACATGCGACAAAGGAAACAACCAATTGCACTGTACTACGACGCATGAACAAGAAACCCTAAACCTCCCAAAGCTTCAACAAATTGCTCAACAAAGTTCACACGCGACAGGTGAAAAAGCAACAGCATGCTAGAACAAGAGTGACGACCTCCAACACTTGAATCAAACGTAAATAGCCAAAGCTACCCCAAACCTAAGAGAGATGCCCAACCCTCAACTAGAAATACCAGCGCTTGCCAAACTTGATTTCATCAAATCTAGGCCGCTCAATACTTTTCCAAGTGTGATTTGAAATTGTCCAACCCTGATAATCATACATTGTAATTAAAGTTAGTAGAGGCCACTTATAGAAGTCACATAATGGCAAACGTGTTTTTTGAAAGTTATTTGTTGGTTTCTTTAAAAATCATTGGAAAGGGTTGAATTTTGCACTATGGGATTAAATTAGGGTTAGGTTGAATGAGATTTTTTTGAGAGTTATTTGGAACATAAGCAATCCAGACCCCTTCTAGAGCCACATTTTGCAAACGTGGCCACAATGAGGTGTAAGGTAGGAGAACCCATAAGAGTCATACTCTGGATTTCAAACATGATGACAATTAATAAACATCTAATAAATTATAGTATTTTAATAGGGAAAAAAAAAAAAAAAAAAAAAAACTAACTTTTGAATATATTATTTGTATACTATGAGAATAAGTTGTGAATTTTGAAAGACTAAACTGCCATTGCACTCATAACTAACACTAAAGATTCATGTTCACTTGTTGTACATCCTTGTAATTCCATGTACTCACTTCCATAGATTTTTCTAAATTTTATATGTAATGGTTCAGTGGACAGTAACACCAATGGGTGTTCCTAAAGTAGGAGCACCCATAAATGTCAAACTCAAGGTTTTGAACATGATGACTATTAATAAACAAGTAACATGTTATATGATCCTATTAGGAACAGGAAAAAAAATGAGTTTGTAGTTACAATGGTATTATTTAGATATTGTGAGAATAAGTTATGAGTTTTTAAAGAGCAAACCACCATAATAACACCCATAACCACTGTGAAGAATTCATGTTCACATGTTGTACAGTATTGTCATTATATCTATTCACTTCCACTTTATTTCCTATATTTTTGAAGTGATGGTTATGAAGACATTGATGCTTATGGGTGGTCCTTCCTTACCATTTTTTATTTCTATAACAAAAAATCATAGACATGTGCAAGATTAATGCATGGTTATTTTCCAAATTGGTAGTAAAGAATGTGGGAATGGGCTGATTTTTGCAATGTACGGGTAAGTAAAGGTGAGAGTGAATTGGGTTTAATTTGCTTGTAATTGAAATATATTTAAGTGGTCACTTATTTTGAGGTCATATTTAGCAAGCACTAGCAATAAGGGGGTTTATTCAATCCATAGCAAATAAGCTCATGTTGCAACTTGAAAAGTCAACTTCAAAATTTTAGACCATACAAATATGTAAAATCTTCCTATTCAAATAATTTTTTTGTTTTTACAGCGTAAAATGGAGAAGTTTATCAAAATTATCAATTAAGGAATTTTGCAATTCCTTAAGTAGTTAAAACGGTTAACATGAGATTAAAGATTTCCTGCCAAATCAAAAATAGTTTCCTATTCAACCGGAAATGTTTGCCTAAAATTATAAACTGGGTTTTATAGTGCACTAGTGGGACAAATTCCGGAAACGGTAAACGCGTTGCCTAGTGACCAACAGTCACTAACAGAAGAACTAGGAATAATAGCAATGGTTTATCTTGTAATTATTATTACAAGAGTGAATGCAATGGTTCAATGGGGGAATCCTGATCATAAGCTTGTGAAGAAGAATGCGAGTTCATTTCCCAAGTCTCATTCATCTTGCTTCTTGATCCTTACATTTTGCACATTTGTTTTGTGAGAAGAGTGTGGAGGCGCTGTGAGTGGTAGGCTATCTTGTGGAGTGAGTTGTTGGGTGCAGGTTTTCTTCACCCACTTTTGGAGCCATGGGTAGGACGGATAAGGGAGAGGAAGTGCCGATTGCGTTTAGGTCAGTATTTTTGAGAGTTCTTGCAGATCCTGACTCAAGAAAGATGTTAGAGGAGGATCTAAGCCGAATGGGTTGTGAGGCACTCCGTAAGGTTCCCTGGGGTTGAAAAGACAAAGAGATGATCAGGAAATTGTTAGGGGATCCAGCAAGTTAGTGGGACAATTCTAAACAAGCCCATCCGTATACTTGGTCAGAGGAGGTCTAGACTGGAGTATACTCCTTTGCAACTGAGGGAGGGAGGCTCTGCCTTTGGGGAGAGGAGTACAGCAAGGGGAAGTTCACAACAGCAGCCGACTCTAAGAACAGGTACACTATTGCCGATTGTAAGAAAAATCAGGAGAGGCGAGTTCTAGAATTCTTGGTTCTTATTCTGCTTCCAAATAAACCTACCACCCTCACCCATACCTATGCTAACACCATCTTTGGTGTTCTATCCTCGGAGAGAGCGGTGAATTGGAGGATAGTTGTCAAGGATGTAGTGATGAAATTAGTGAACTCGATAGGGAACACTAATCCGTTAGGGCTTAGTCCCTTCTTGTTCCATTTGTATAAACATGTAGAATTATTGAAGAACAAAGAGAGTAGAGCCTATGAAGCTGCCAAAGTGATGATGAGATTTGACATCACTCCGGAACCTGAACCAGACCAAGAACCGGACCAAGAACCGGACCAAGAATTGGACCAAGAAGAAGAACCAGAAGCAGAGGCAGAAGAGCCCCTTGAACCAAAGAGATAGGAGCAAATCAAACTAGAGGGCAAGGAACCTACTGAGGCTTCCGAATCTCTGGCAAAGCTAGTCAAGAAAAACCCCAAGGACTACCGAGATAAGGAACCTTTTTTTGACATTATTAGTCAGATTCAGGGGGTCCATGAGGTAGTCATGTCTGATAGAGATGTCCTTTACAATTTGCTTGTATTGACAAATGCTATCCGTCAAAATGAGTATTATGATACTATGAAGGATCTCTATCGGACCAAGAAGCAGAGCTGGATGGAGGTGCAAAACCTATCCGGATAGGTGACAGTCCTCACCTCACAACTACAACAGCAATCGAAGGGTGACTTTTAGCCCAACACGCCTACCAGGATATGACTCAAATCCGGAGTATGGTCGCCATTTCGAGGGACGTGGTGGCAAAGCTAAGCTGTTTGATTACAAATTGCAGAAGATGGAATCAGCAATGAGTGCCAAGCTTGTGGAGGTGTTGGTGGAATATGCAAGCAAGATGGAGGAAACGTTGCACGAGATGCGGACGATCTTGCATGGTCAAAGCAAGATGCTGGAAGAAGGGGAAAGATTCGGGAGGAAGGGAGCCACACCTACTCAGAAAACTCCACCTCCGCTGTCTCCTTGTCCTACTATTAAAGAGGGACCAGAGAAAGTGAGGACACCTTGTTCCGTGTAATTGCCCAGCAAGGTTGACTTTTAACCTGGAGAAGGGTCTATGCCAAGATCACGTACTCAGAGCCAAACCTAGGTAACTCTTGATAGTGGAGGTGTTGCCCAGGTACTAAGTCCTGTCAAGAGGAAGATTACCCCAAAATGCTCCAGAGCGTCAACGTCCCCCGTCCCAACGATTGACTTGGATGACAAACCTTCTACCTCCAACACAAATTGTGATGAGGAGACCGAGACTTTGACGGAAGCCTCCGGCGACACTGACTCGGAAGCTGTAAGGCTATTAAAAGCAAAGAGCGCAAAAAAGAAAGGGAAAGCAACAGGGAATTTTTGAGCTTTGGCGCAAAGACCCTAGACACGTAAGAGTCCCGCCAAACTGGCAGCACCTGCAGCAAAGAAGAAGAAGAAGAAGAATAATTAGCTATCACCTAATATAAAGTGGTAGTCTTGTAATTTGAAATAAAGGGGAGGCGGTTACAAGAAATTAGGGATAGCCTCTTATCGTGCTACTTTCTAGGATTGCAAATCCTGGATTTGAGGATCTGAGATCCACCTTTAGGGACAACTTGCGATGGGAGTTCAGACCCCCTTTTTGTGGATCAAAGAATGAAATGTGTCATTCTCTAATCAGTAACTTTACCTTCAAGAAGCTTTTCAATGATTCTTGGGCATTAGTTATTAGGGGCAACTATACCATTGTTACTTTAGGCAATTTTATATTTTTGATTTTCTTTGTGCACAACAAGTTCCGGATTTCCACTTTTGAGTCTTGAGTTGATGATTTGGTGCAATGTTGGTATACAAGCAGTGCTAGACCATTGTTTTGTGCGGATAGTTGGACATTGAGTGTGAAGGAAACAAAGATAGTCCCCGAATCTTGTCTGATCAAGTTTCTGTAGCATTATTGAGGTGGTTGGAAAACTGCATGTTCTTAGGGGCAGTTCTTGTTTGGGTTTATGATCTAGATATTCTTGTGAGGGATAGCCAGTTTTAGATTAGATGCGATCCGGATAGCAATCTCAATGCATGCTAATTGACGATTGAGAGGTTCTACTACTAGCAAGAGGGATTGTGAGCATAGTAACATGGATCCTTTAGGTATCCGATCACCATTTTAGCACCAAGAATTAGGTCAAGAAGGGTCCGTTGTTGTAGTAATTTGGGGTTGTAAGGGTTTCCTAAGTGACCTGTTTGTCTGAAATCACTTTTGGATTGGCTATGGGGAAGTATTTGTATTGTGTTATCTTTGTGTTCTTTGTGGTTGTTTTGTTTAGTGATACTTCATACACTATAAACTGTCAAAGGGTAGGAACTCATGCTGCATTCTTTAAATCAAATAGCGGAACCCTCTGCTATAGAGGATAAACTTCTCTTGTCATAGTTAAGTGTCCTGCCAGAGCCAAATCTTAGCAAAGATCCGGATAATCATCCGGATATTCTGGTTATTTTGTATGTGTGTGTGTTTGTTTTAGTGTGTTGTTGCAAATTCTAAACAATATTTTCCTATCTTGTTCCGGTCATCTTAAGGGTCTAGAAACTAAATCTCTGTGAGAACAATAAACAAGTCATCTTATTGGCATTTTAACACTTTTGAATGCTAATAAGAGGATAAGTACTTTCTTGTGCTACAATAGCTAATAATAGGCATAAATCTATAGTAGTGGTTTGTATTAGGGTAAGGTGCCTCCACCAATTTTTGTAAAATGAACTGACATATTGTCATTGGTGACCCTTTCATTGGTCACATTTTTCCAATTGTGTGCTATAGTTTAGGGTAAACAGGGGTTCATTCATATTCAAAGGTGAAAAGTTTGGGAATGGGCTTTAGGTTTGAATTGTACTAGCTAGATATTAGTGGAAGGGGTTTGTTGGAATTTATGTAGAATGAGTTGACACATCATGAATTGTGACCCCTTCTGGAGTCACTTGTTGGCAAACGTGAGATGCAAGGGTATAGGAGGGGTTCATTTGAAATGGTTAGAGAAAATATTGGGGTAGGGGTTATATTTCCATTGTGGAATTCTTTGACACTTTGTCATCCCTAACATGTTTTGGAGTAACATTTTACAAATGCGGCCAAAAAGGGAGGGGCCTTCATGGTTTAGTAGTGAGGGAAGTTGTTGTGATTAACATTTGAATTAGGGTCATATGCTAAGGGAATGTGGGTCTTACTTCATCCATCAAAGTGTGTGTAATATTTCTTTAGTGAATTTATATAAGCACCTTGGTTCAAGGTTCAAATTGGTAAGAACCCCCGCGCTATTCCTTAGTTTTCTTCCATTATAAACATGAATTTTGTAAATTTGAATTTTGATTTGGACTAAACCACCATTATTTATTAAATAAACCTAGTAAAAGTTGCATTTCAACAACACCCACCAATACAGTTTAGGTTGTGGGAAATTGTTACTTGTACTTTTGTTTGAAAAAAAAGATAAACTTTTTTGTTGGGTGTTGTTGAATGGCAAATTCAACCTCTAAAAGGCCCTTGGGCTCTAGAGATATGGTACCAAATATAGTTGCAATAAATATTCAAAAGTTTGAATTATTTGGAAATTAAGTATTACAACCATACATATTGAAGGGTTGTACGATGATGGGTGCATAAAAAATTTTGGAAAGCCCTTAGAGCAGCTTAAATATGGCTATATATACAGCCATACACATGGTCAGAGATGGCCAATGGGCCATTTAGGGGTTAATTGTGGTTCTACAATAAACCATAATGTGTAAGTCAATATTTTAATTCATATTTACAGAATTAAACTTTGTGATGGGATAAATGAAAAAATTACCCCAATTGGGGTGTGCTAAAGTGATCCCCTAGTGGGCATAAGTCAATTCCATTTTGTTAGTGAATGTCATCATTTTCAGTTCACTTTTTGGGGAGAGCACTTCCTATAAATGTAGAAACTTTGTACAATATAATATACAGTCCATTATAATATGTATGGGTAAATTTTGCTAAAAAATTACATATAATATAGGGAGGTATAGCAGTGGAAAACATGAATATATGCAATATATTATTGGAAAAAAATGATGGAATTATGTAAGCCGTAGATGTAATAGCATAGAGAAAAATTGTTAGTATACAAGTCAATAGTGAGTACTTAAGGTATAGAGTGTAGGGTTTACAGTTCATGCCATAGGGTTTAGGGTTCATGACAAAAAACGTACAATAAATTTTATTGTCCTTCATTTGTGGATGCATGGTTGTCCCTAGCGGTTTAGGGTTCATTCTAAGAGTGTGTACCTAATGGTTTTTGGATTATTTTCTTCACTTGCTTGCATTACTATGGGGTCAGTAATAGAATTCTAAGTTGTTTTAAAAACAATTCATGCATATGTTCTACATACTATTGGGCAGAATTCAAATAACAAATGTACAACAATGGAGGGAACATATTTCCATCCTTTGGTGTGTTCTTCAGAAGAAATTATTCTTTTGTATTGTTTTGAATACTACCATTTGTATTACTAAGGCTTTTACTACCTATGCTCTGCCTCCGCTTTCTTATGTTGAAATTGTGTATATGTCATTGAACAATGGCTCAAAGTATTACAAATAGTACACATTATGAAGACGTACCTAAAGTTATAAACAAAAAAAATTCTAAGATATATAATGATTTACAAGGAGTACTTTTGATATGTAATAAGGAAAATAAAGGGTTGTAAGTAACATAGGGTAGCTTAAAATGAGCCTCATGGAAAATTCATAAGAACCAATACGGTGCACTTAATCATTAACATTTACCTTCACTTTAAAAACTACAATGTCATACAATCTTATTAACAAGGTAAATAGCCCCCACAATGATTTAAATATGTAATAATTGCAAGTGTACGCAAAAATTAATTTGAGAGGGAGTGAAACCTTGAGGTTCCATTGGGTTATTGTATTATATAGTAGTTTGAACATAAGAGATGCAATACTAATGCATGAGTTTACTGCTGTTTCTACATGATGATGCCTAGTAAGTAATTGCATTGAATTTGTAGTACAATAATAGAAGTAAAATTTTAGAAGGTAGTTCTTCAATTTAAGATTTTGGAAATTTATCATTCAGGATTGTGGTTGTCCAATTTTGCTATGTAGGCTGTAAAACTATTTGTTTTAGCATTATTAAACATGCATTATACATATGTATCATTGTTTATATAATTTGCTTTACTTGCCCATTTGTTAGAATATCATTAATAAACATAAGACAGAATTTTGGAAATGAATTCCTAAAAGAGCCCTTCATTTAACCTTTATTTTTGAAAGTGCCCTTTTCTATAGAAGGTTGTACATTTTTCAACCCTTCTTGATTGCCAATCAAATCTATTATATTCCTTATATATGAATGGCAATTGTTTCTGCCCACCTATCAAAAAGACTGTTTATGCAATTATGATTGTTTAAGGCATTGTAACTTTCAAAATATAGCGGTGCCTCTAAATGTCTATACAAGGTTTTGAATAGGGTTTAGGGGATCTCATGTTCATATTGTTTCACTTATCTCATGAGTCAAGACCTGTAAACTAAAAACTAGCAAACCAAATTTCAAAACTATCGTTAAGTTCATATTTTAGTTTTGAATTGGTTTTCTTTATGTTCTTCAAAACGCTTGAAAAACTTACTGCAACCAATTTTGAATGATTGAAATGGCTTTAATGAAATATTAAAAAGTAATTTTTCCTAAAGTGAAAGAATGTAAAGAAAGTAAGTTCAAGTTGTAACCATGAAATAACAAAGCACATGGTAGAATTACTTATTTTTATTTCATCATTGATTTTGTTGTCTCTTTACTTATATACTTAGGAATAAATTTAAAATACTTTATGACAATAATTATTACTAGGAAATTCAAGTTCATGAAAAACTCAGTTCAAAACAAATAAAACAAAACATATATCTACATATAAATATATGTATATAATTTTTGAAACAGTGACGTATAGGATTACATGTAAGATAAGATTGAAGGCAGTTTATGAAGAATTGAATTCATGGAGGAGTACAATACTATACATTGAATTTTCATGAAAGTTAGTTTTTGATTCATTTTAATCATTGAAGCTGATTGAAATAGTACATGATTGAGAACTTAAAGTTGTAAACCTTTGAGTATGCAAACTTTCAAATTAATCAACAACTTCTATTTTCTATTATTTCCATATAAGTCAAGTTAAATTTATTCGAAACCTATTCTTTCACTTCCAATAACATTTACACTATGTGTATTATTTTTGGAATTGTACCTCATATATTTATTCAATAATTACATTAGAATAAAATAAGTTTGACTCATTTGTTTCAATAAGGTTGATCATAAAAAGTATTTACTAAAGCAAAATTGCATCTGCATAGTAAGCGTTTGTGAAATGAATTTGTTACATGAAAGTCTTATGCTTCATCAAGACCTTGAAATCATATAAATCAAACAAGATTTATTCATTCATTAATTCATTATATCAATAATGCATGTGAGTTCATTCATTCATTCCATCTTAAATGCCCTTAAGCACCATTCACTGAAAAAACAATGGTTTTATTTATTTTGGAAACTGAAGTAATTAATAATATCACAATAATTCCTCATATTCAAAAACTACATCAATTGTTAAATTTTCATTATTGATTATTCATTTTGTATCACTACAAGGAAATGGCATCCAAAATGACTAAAAATTGACAAGGTCTTGTTTGTTTTGACAAAACTCAATATCTTCCTGTCAATATGGACATACCTACTCACAGTAGGCCATCAAGGCTAGTGCTAGGCAAGTGCAAGGCCTCCCTAAGTAGGAAGATACGGACTTCATTGAACAACTTTGGGCGCGGTGGTTGTGGAGCAACTGAGGTGCGAGGGTCGTGGAGCAGCTTGAGCACGGGGATTGTAGAGCAGCTTGGGCGCGAGGCAAGTGAAACAAACCTTGGTGTTCTAGATCTTTGTGGTAGTATGGTTAGGGTTTGTCCTAATGGTCATGGGTTGATGTTTAGGGTTTGCCGTGGTGGTTATAGACTTGGCAGGTGGGAGTTCATGGAATGGGAGCTAAGTTGCTTTCAATGGATGAATAGGTGGTGAGGTTGAAGTTGCCAAGTGTCATGGAGACTCTGCCTGTTCCTTTCACTTCACATCTTCATTTGTACCGTCACAGCATTAGTCACAACACTCCTCTTCCTTGATCGGCAAATATTAGGGTTGCAAATGAGCTTATAAGAGAACAAGTTTGCAAAGTGTGTGAGGTTGTGATGTTCAAAATCAGAAATTTGGATTTAAACAATGCAGCATGCTTGAACAACGTATTAAATTTCTTTATTGTGGTTTGTTTTTGCTTCAGGTACTAGAGACATGATCATAGCTACAGACTTAAGGAAGCATCAAATCTTGGGTTTATTAAATCGTGTGTGTTTACTTTTACGTGCTTGATTTTTACAAGCTTGATTAAGTCACAGAGACATAAGGAATAGCAAATATAGAAGTGGTAGTAGACGTAGATTACTTTCACTCAAATCCAAAAGTATTTCAACTCAAAAGAGAAATTTTTGCAAGAAGGTTTTTAGTTTTTTTGGATTGAAACATGTGGTTTGTGTACACCCCAAATATAAAGACAGTGCTCTAGAATGCACTTTTGGCATTAACACATATCAATATAGTCATCACAGCCAAAAGAGCCAAAGATTGCAGCTCTTTGGTAGGGTCTTGCTTGAAATGATGCGTGAATTGCTGCCTAGGCCCAAGGTTTCTAACACTTTGTCATTTTTCTCTTCAACACTGGTAAAACCAGAATCTCCTCACCATATTCTCTAGGATTAGATTCTTGCAATTTTGATACATACTCTTGGAAACTTGTCTAGAACTGCTAGAGGACTCTTAACTAAATGGGCAAGGTTCTTGTTGTGCAGGCAAGGAGGAAGCTTTAATCAAATTGCATAGTTTTATGATGCCATATCAATGGAGAGGATTGATTTGAGGAGCAATATATTTCAAAGCTATGGGTGTAGGTGAATTTTTTTTTCTATTCCTTGTTCCAAGATGGTCCGGACAAGTGGCTCATTGACACCTTCTCCGTCTGCCACCATGATGCTAGCAAAGGGCATGTTTCAATTTGTTTTGGAAAAATCAGCAATAGATTTCCAAATTTCAAAGAAATTGCAAGATTGTCACGTTTGGATTTTGAGAATGCTGAATTTTTTTGGTGGTTCAGTAGTCGTTTTACATTGGCCTAAATAATTTCTTTAGTCAGCTTGCTTGCTCAGCCTGGATACCTTTTTGAACAATTTACATCAGATTTACTCTTGCCCCACATCTTTTGTGAAGAATTTGTTTATCATGTTGCTTATGTCCCGTGCATTGGATCCCCAATTGACGGTCAACGTACAAAAATCATGTACCGATGGAATCTAAGATGGCAAAAATCAATATTGGACATTATGTGCAAGAACTTATGTAGAATTATGCGGAGAAGACTTGCAATGGAAGGAATATGTCCAATCCCAAATCAATTCTTGTGTAAGCAGCAAAGTAAACAAAGTCTCAAGGCACTGCAATGATGTCAATAGCTTCTTTATATGACCAGGTTAATTCCTTTCTTGGGTTGTTGGATATTTAACTCATTGAAACAGCTTCAGACCATTGCAGGCTCCTCTTTTGGCCTTAGATATATCATCTCATGAGGCAAAAGATACTTGTTGTAGTCCACCAACAAATATGGGAATTGTGTGATTGATGGATGTTAGGAAATTCCTAGAATAAGGCAACAGAGTTGGACTTCTTTGATGTAATACTTTCTTTAAGCACAAGCTTGAGTTTCATATCTATATCCTTAGTTGTTAGATTGGAGTCTAGCAAATTTACACCTATGTGTGCATTGAAGAATTGGCTTGCAGGTGGCAAAATCAGTAATCATGTTTTGAAGCTTCAATTATCCAAACAAATTGGCATTGAAAGAGATGATCTAGCATTGGCTGAGGTTTGAAAATTTATTTTTCTTTGCAAATAGTGTCATAAACTTTGAAAGATAATAGGATTGCACGTTTTTAATTTTTTGATATGTTTGAATTATTGCTAGGGATGCTAACTTTGCTTGCCTCAATTCACACCAAAGTTAGGTACCTAGTATCGTATCCTTTCTCTTCGACACTGTGTTGTTGATTCTATGACATTTCCAAGTTTACAACTTCCAAGTGCAGAAAAACAATGTAGTGATTTTAGGTTTAGATGGTGTTTGGGATAATCTTTGTGAGCAATAGATAGTAGAAACCATAATTTTTGTTCAAAATGTTGGGTGTGGGCCAAAGATATGCCCTTCTTTTGCCAATTCCATTCGATTAAATTTGAGATTCAAACTATAGAGAATGGGGGTTTTCCCTAAAAAATCATGACGAGCTTATGCTAGTTCACAACCTTTTGTGCTCTTCTACTATTGAAATTTTGATCATTTTTGTTTGTCTTTTTGTAGTGGGAGTGTTTGACAGTGTTTGTTGGCAACTCAATTCTTCATTTTTTTTTTAGTAATATGAAGCTTTGATTGGTAAATTTTTGTATAAACTTCACCATTTTATACTGACAGGTTGTAGCTAAAGAACTAGTGAAAAGGACAAACAAAGCTAGCCTTACAAAAGAGGGCATGAGTCCTTTTGGAAAAGAAGCTCACAAGGCCGGTGTTCTTTCAAGTGTACTTGACAAGTTTCAAAAGCATCAACGTATTGGTGTATGACATGTTGCAACAATCATGGGGGTGGTTGCAAATGCTCATGTATTGAGAAAGGTGATATCAAGGCTGAGGATTTCTCTTACTCCCTTTAAGTGCAATAGTATGATTTCCCTTTTGTTCATTAGCACATTTTTGTACAAAATTTGTAAATAGGTGCAAATTTGCATCTATGATCCTATAGAAATTGAGTATTTGGACTATTGTAGACTGATTAGTTTCAAGAAATAACGCATGTTTGAGTATTAAAGTTTTTCAGGGTAGTAACTTCAGTTGTGTTTCTATGTTGATGTAGGCAGTAGTACCTCCAGTTTATGATTGGGTGTAGGGCTTTTTTGATTTGAGTTGTTCTTACCTAAATAGTACGTGGATGGTAGGTTTGGTTGCCGGCAACTATAGTTGTTGCAAACTCTTGACTAACCATGAAATGGATTTGTCTTTTGAATTGCAAGATGAAGAGAAAATCAAAGAAGGGCTTTAAGATAGTTTTTGGGTACTGTGTTCACATCTTTATTCTTCTTAGTAGTGATGGTATGTTTTCTTCAAACATGTGGTAGTTTTTGTATACTTTTGATATGAGTATGTCCACTGTGAAGCATCCAGTTATTCTATTTTGAAGGGGAACAAGTGATGTGGGTAACCGGGTTGTTAAAATTCATAGTGCAAGTGCATGGCTGATCTTTGCATTTGAACTCATGTGTCAAAATTGGCAGGAACAGGTTATGGAAGTAGTGCTCTTGCAATACCTGTTGTACTTGCTGCATAGGGTTTCAAAGTCAAGGTACTTAGCACTGTTTCAAAAGATCGTGACAATTACATCCGTTCTGTTTATAATGTTTTAGGATATTCTTATAAGTTTGGTCTTCATTCTTTTGCTCTATTTCTAGATTACTGACATATGTACTTCTCTAAACAGGAATGTAAGATTTGTAGAAAAAAATGTTTGTAAGAAACTTTGGAAGGAGCTTGATGTTCTATCTCTCTAGTTTCAATTGTGCTGCCAAACCAGTAAGTATTGTCTCTCATTCTTGCAAGTCCTTTGGGTTTTCTGAGCGGTACATT
Source organism: Ulota crispa (assembly GCA_963920765.1). NCBI lineage: Eukaryota > Viridiplantae > Streptophyta > Bryopsida > Orthotrichales > Orthotrichaceae > Ulota > Ulota crispa. The sequence goes on along the minus strand of OY987252.1, from coordinate 2,751,850 downwards.
TTCCTGCAAATGACTTTGTTTGCTTTGTAGTCACGTGAGAAGACTCCATGAGCATTTTCCAAATATATAGCTTTTGTTTTGTATGGCTTGATTCCTTTTATCTAATATGGATCTATTGTGAAATGTGAACTTGTCAAAGTGGACATCAAGCATCCACTAGTAACGAGCTTAGAATTTGAAGTTTCTAATCATTGGCTCTTTGTTGGAGTTTGCTATCGCATGATGTTGTGAATGCATAGTGTGGAAGAAATGGAAGTGAAGGCTGATGTGGCAGCACATGCCATGGAAGAGGTGTGGTTATTCTCTTTTGCAAGTTTCTATTGTTCGAGGTTTTGTCTAGTATATGTTGTGACACTTGTAAAGAACTCAATTGCTATAAGAGGAAATATTTAAGCACATCATAGTTATTCATTATTTGAGGAGGAATTTCACCATGGAGAAGAACAACCTAGGTGTTATCAAAGTGGATTTGGATATTTCATAGGGTTTTGCAAAAATTGAGCACTAGCCACTAGAATGTAGGACTGGCTACCTAAAATGGCCATGATGTATATCTTATTCCACAAAATGCATTCAGCTGTTGCCTGATCCTTGTTTCTTACTTTGATGTTCCGTACGGCATATCTTATGGTGCGAAATGTAAAGTATTCTCACTGATGTGGCCTTTAATACAAATTGGAAGATGATGTTTCTCTCTTCCTAATTGGACATCAAATGGAACCCTTGTACTTGTTGCATCTTCACCTGAAATGTAGTATTACTTGGTTTTTGAAGGAGGACTTCAATGCATTGGATTGTATGAGAATGTCATCCAAATCAGCTAATGTTGGCAATGTTTGGTGAATCTTTTCAAAAAATACTTCATAAAAGCCTTTCAAGTTAGATATTCTTGACTTCGGTGGATATTTTGGTTAATGTAAGTGCCAGAGTACGGGAGAGTAGAGCTTCAAATTGTTCCATAATAAGAAAAATAAAATTCAAGTAATTCTTGTTGTTATATCAACTATTTGTCAATTCTCATGTATCAAGGTACTTGGACTTTGTGTTTCCTTGTATACATATATATATACATATGTATATATATATATATATATATATATATTTCTAGCCTAGAATTTTCTGGCTCCTTTTTATTTGATTATCACGTACATCAGCGTTCTCATGTTTCATCAAGTATGCGTATGGAGTAATGCAAGAGTTGTAACACGGGCTATGTGGACAATGCAAGTGCACTTAACAAGCAATGGGAAGCTGAGGAACTGGATTAAATAATGAAGTAGAAGGAGAAACCATTCCAAAGTCGTCTTTTTGAAATTAGGTTCTTCCATATACAAAGTTTCAAGAAGTACTAGCTAGTTGATTTGTTGCATTGACATTGGCAGGTCATTGTCATTGTTATGTAGGATATTCTATTTTTGATTATGAATAAATTATATTCAACATACTTGTATGGAGAAGTGTACAAAGGTGTCCATGTTTTTGTGTAAGTGCTATTTTTTCATGTAGTACTTATTTTTAACAATAAAGTTGATTGATGTGGTGAAATGCAACATAGTAGCTGGAATATTATATGCTTGAAACAAACAGAATGTTTAGAAGTATAGAGCAACCTCTTAAGATTGCAAGGATGATAGCAAAGCATCATAGCACCTGAGCTATTGAATCCGTGTACCCAATCTCTAGATGACATGCATATTTGCTACTGTTTACTTGGTACATTTGTGTGGATTAATGATCAATGGGAAGTTGCCAAAATGCACTTAATTCTTAATGCACTGTTTGTTGAATGTAATCTCACCCAAAATGGATGTTAAAAGACTGCAAATACCTTGTCAATTCTCTATAGCTCCAAGTCAGAATCATGTCAAATATTTGTCACATGCAGGTAAACATCAACAAGCCCCAATTGACAAGGTAGTTGACAAACATCTGTCATTTTTTTGTCATACGGGACACCAAAGTTCTTGTAGTGTACAAATAATCATATGCAATGCATTTATACACTTTTCATTGTTAGTTTCACTCTATGTATTCTCAACTTATATATGATTTATGTTCTTTGATATATGTTGAACACCAGAACATGTAAGATTTATTAATTCTATGAAGACCTTTTTTTAATCAATGAAGATAGTTCAGTTACTTATAATAGTATTTTCTATTTCTATCTCCAAAGACCATTAGTGTTTATGCTAGAACATATGATTAATATTTAGCAAAATAAAATAAAATAGAGGTAATAGAAGTTAATGTTATATCAATATGTTTCATATAAACCCTAAATCTACCAAAATATATATTATACAAATAAATATTTAATTTATTCATACTTGAAAATATTACACTCCATGATACACCATCTTCACTTTAGTTTTTGTGTATTGAATAAGTAACACTTCACAAAATTCCACTAGAAGAAATCTTGCTTTAAAAGTCTTGTTCACAACAACTAAAAATGTCCTAAATGACTCAATTTGATTGTAGTTTAGTTGTTGTTTAGTTGTTTAGGACATTTGCAGTCATTGTAAACCAGTCTTTTAGGACATAGTTTTTTTCTAGTATTCCAATGTAAAACCCTATTTGTTTAGAAACGGTGATGCAAAATAGTCATATAAAATGTACATAGTCATATAATGTAGTATATAATAAAATGAAAATCACTAGCACAATACAATTGTTCACTAATATAAAAATTCATAAATAACTTAAAATGAAAAGCACATTTGTATATTTAAGTCAATTAATGGCTTTCCTAAAAGGGTACCAACTATCTACTTCTTTCAAAAACATTTAAAGATCTTCATGTACCTCACCATTTTCTTTATCTACCACATGCCTACCAAGTTTTCCATTTATCATGTACCCAAAATTCTTGCATTCTATTGTAATGACACCTTTAGAAATTCTATTGAGATATGCACACTTTAAACACGCTTTTTGCACAACTTTGGGAACCTAAACCCAATCATGTAGGTTTTTTTTGTACTACTTGTTTTTGTCATAATGAAATCCATTCAAATGAACCCCCCATTCCCTCTATCGTGAAAATGGTTGCTCCAAAAGGGGTGGCCACCGAGTATCACACAATTATTTCCACAAAAATTCATGTGAGTTCTATGCATTAAGATTTAGGGTATGCTGCAAATTTCACCTCAATCCAAGTTTTTAGGTTTAGGTCATTATACAACATTGCATTGTTCATGTCCCCATCCTTGATCTCCAACAATGCGGTGTTAGTACAGCCATTGACTGTATTATTAAAAAATTGGTTATGGGTGACAAAATGATGGCTTTTAGTGATAAAATGATGGCTTTTGGTGACAAAGTGTTGTCTTTGGGTCACTACCATGACAGTTCTAAGTGTCCAATGTCAATACTTAGGGCCGCTTTAAAATTTTGGGTAAATCCAATTCCGTGTGTCAGAGGCCAGTATCCTCTCTAACCTGTAATTGGATACAAAGTTGAAATCAGCCCCAATCCATTTACACCTATAGTATGGGCAATTTTTGTGGAATGAATATTTTATTCAAGAAAGACAAGATCTGACATGTCCCAAGCTCACTTAATTGGGTGCACCAAGATAGGAAGGCCAATTCTTAGCATTTGGGCCAATGTGCATTTTCATTAAATAAATATGCTTTTTCATAGGGAATTGCTAACGCAACACCTTGAATTGCTATTGGGACACCCCTAGTGAGCATGGCATGTGACTTTTAATGCTAAATTTATGATTTGGATTGAAAGGTTTGTTTGACCTTTATCATTCTAAGACTATACTACAAAAAAAATGTGTGCTAAAATTTGAAACTAAAACATACAAGACTTTTGATTTCCTAAAAGTAAAAATACATTAAAAATTAGTATTGGTGCAATAATATTTCAACAAAAATTTGTATTTGTCTTGTTTTCTTTCAAAATACATGGTAATGCTATGATTGAATGAATGATGGACCACTTGAATAAATAAAAATTAGCACTATTTTATCAAGTTTCATCCTCACAAGGGGTGCCATATTAGCAATTTAGGGTGTCGCTATAGTAATTTCCTTCTCATATATATATATATATGTATATATATATATATATATATATATATATATATATATATATATATATATATATATATATTTCCTAATCAAATTTGTTATTCCAAAACCTAGAAGGCACTAGAGAGGGCATGGGGGCATGGGAGGCATGGGAGGCATGGGGGCATGGGGGGCGTGGTGTTACGTACTTCCTACAATACGTAATTTAAATCATTGAAATACTCAAATACACAACAATCTATACATAACACAATAATCAATAAAGAACTTGAAGGAACTAATCCACTCAACCATGGAGAGAGATTAGTTCCCACCAAGATTTAATCTCCTCACTCTCCGAGCCCCATCTTATAGTATCAATTCTTTCATAAAAATAGGATTACTACAACTATTTTTATCTTTTCATATATAATATTTATCTCCAACCCTTGGCTAAGGTGAAACTTGTAGAAATATTCAAAAAATAACTCTTACCATATCTCATCTTTTACTTGAAGAAATGTAGTTCCAAGGTGTAATCTTTTGTCTTATCATCAAGTGTAAATCATGTGAACTTGTCATCCATGGTTCATACTGACACTTATCATCCAATGTTCATCTTCATAGTTTTCATCCATTGTTCATTCTAACACTTGTCAACAATGTACATGCCTTTCACTAGTCCTCAGAGGTACATCCCATACCATTCTCGTCAAGCTTACATTATGTACAGTCATTTGTCATCCACGTGGAGTTGTCTAATTCCAATGCATAAATCCATCATCCAAAGATGTCATCCTTCTAGTCTTTGCATCTTATCTACTACTTCACAATTTATAAGAAATCAGTTCCTCACCAATTGTGAAATTACTAATTCACAATTCATTATGAATTAGTTCATCTTTTAATCAATCATCCATCAAAGGTCATGACACATGGAGGGCATGGGGGGCATGGAGGGCATGGGGTTGCTAAACTACTTCTCATGTGTATGAAAAACTCTGGACTTGTATATTTTGTATTTCTTTGCAAATCCTTTTTTTCCTTCTATGCTTCTCATTAAGTCTTTATGTAAACCTTGCATATGTTGATATATTGGTATTTTAATCTAATAACTTTTATGAAAGATACCCTTCATGATTTATAAGTCATAGTGTTTATTATGCTAGATACTCTTTGCAAAAAACTTGATTTTTAGAAGAACTAATTAATATGCAAAAATCTTATAATTGCCTAGTGGTTGATAAAAAGAAACTAAAAGAATGAAATTGGTATAATATACCTTCATGTAAAAACAAGGAATTGAAGAGTTTCTTTTAGAATTCATATTTAGGGTTCATGCAGATTTTGGCAATGACCCCTTGTATCCAACTCTATTTGTTTGGTCTCTTTCATCATGTAATTGTTTGAATTAAAAAATTCGAAATGCAAAAAGTAAAAAATGAAGAAATTAATTCAATGAAAAAACAATTTTGGCCTACTCTCACTTTACATTGTAACAAGAAGTCACTATCTCCAAAGGCTAGCAGTTTCAAAACAAGCCATGGCCCATAAGAGATTTTTGTCACAACTTCAGACCTCTACTGTGAAGATGGCTAAATTTTATTGAATTGGCTTCAGTCTTTGGCATGTAGGCCTTCACATAATAGACAATTGGCCCCCCCAATACTCTTATTTGATTAGTAGCGGAGGCTGGCCTTACAAAAAATGTGGGCTGACATTTGAGGCAGTCGGTCCCAAGCCAAATTGGCCCGAGCTCCACATGTGAAGCAGCCCTAAAGAACTCATGGAAATTGTATGTTGACCAAATGAACACACTAAAGACATCTCCTAAACAAAACAAAACAATTTTTATGATTTAAAAGTTTGAAAAAACTTTGTGAACAAATTGTTGGAATTTGAACTTTTAAATTGATGCCAACATTTTAATTAGGAATTGATACAAGTACCACCCCTTCTTCACTATTCTACTAGACCCTACTATATATTGTCAATATTGCAATATTAAAATAGGTGTAGACCATGGAAAACACATCACTACTTTGAAAATATAACTTCACATAGAATTTGCAATTTTTTTATCTCAGCTTCATCTTGCTCATTGTTTCAATTTTAAAAAATTAGAATTAAACTTAACCTAATTTAGCTTTTTTAATTGATATTATGAGCAAGATCAAAACCCAAAAAACCCAACTGAAGTTCCAACTTCCATGTGAAGTTGTATTTTCAAATATGTGATGTTTTTCTTGTGGTTCACCCCTATTTTTGTATTGTAATAATTGACCATACATACGAGGGTGTGGTAGAATAGTAAAGGGGTGCTACATGTATCAATTCCCATTTTAATTTCCTCTTCCTAACTTGACACTATTATTTCAAAACTTCATTCACTGATTCACCTACTAAAAACCCTAAAATTCATGCTTCACTTCACCCATTCCAATTAACCCCCCTAAGCCCTCAACATTGGATTCTCAAAATCCTATCAAGCGAGGATTGACGTGTCTCCTCCCCAGCACTGTCACGCGCATGACCCAGAATTTTGGAGATATTCCCTCAGAAAATTGGCGGTACAGATCTTGCGTTAGCATTGAAGGGCCGGGATCACCCTTGCCCACAACTAGGATCCAAGAGACTTGCTGTCACTTAGTGAAGGGGCTCCTGCCATCAAAAGAGTAGATAAATGCGTTGAAATCTTTGACCCTTTCATACCATAAAAAAAAATTTGTATCCAAGAATATGAGCACTTCTGTTAAAAGTTCATAATACTATAGCAATAGTCTCATGAAAGAAACAGCATCACTTCTAGAAAGATAAAGCCATTTCCAAGGATTCGGAAAGGTTGATTTTTTTACTTAAAATACATTTTATGCAATTTTTTTTGTGGGAGACAAAAATGTGGCCGTTCAAATTTCCCACCACACACTGTGTTCCTCTCCGCTATAATGTATCACCCAACTTTTGAGTTTTGGTTTTGCAGTAGCCTTATTGTTGTTGTCTTCACTCATTATCTCTCTGTCATTGCTTGCTCTAACTGAAGCCCTTCATTGTTGCACAATAGCGTGCATGTATCGTAGTTTGTTGGCATCCCTTATCATTTCAAGAATCAATCTTTAGGTGGATGATGTGAGTATTTGCAGGTTGATTTGCACTATTGTTGCAGGGTAGTGAAGGCGTTTTATATTATTCCATTATTACCTAGCATTTCAATTGTTTGTTCTTCTGGTAGCAAATCATGATTAGTTATATGGTGTGATATGGTCATATTCTAAGTTGTAGGGACGTAATTTCCAAGTCGTCTAGAACAATGCATGTTGTTTTCTATGTTCTAGTGCCGCAATTTTTGATCACAACTGTATTGGAGTTTCTATGGCGGTGATATTGATAGCATGCGTAATTTGTGAAATGCTTCTGAGTACTGCGGCGGATATTATGGAAGTCTTTATACTGATTGGGTTTTGAAATAATGATGCCAATGCACATGAAGCAGTTCAACTCAATTTGAGTTGAACTACCAATGGAAATCTGCTATGGAGAATTACGGTAGTGGAATGAATATGATTGAATGCATCATATGAAATTGCGAGACACATCAGAAGATATTTATACTGCGCTATAATAACTATTTAGCTAGATTTGAGTTAAGTTAACCCTTTGATATGAATAATGATAACCAAACTAGCTATTAATTGCATCCATTACCAACAAACATTGTCATTCTCTCATCCAAATCATATTTAGTTCTAAAGCTTTAATTTAACTCAAGTTGAATTAAACTAAGTTTGACAATCACGTCAGAGTATAATCTAAGTACATATCAGACACACCACCTATGAAATGCCATGTAATAATCTAAGAATTTTATATTTCAAAGTGATGATAAACTTAGTGTTAAGCATTTTAATTACTTAGATTTGTCCAAGTAGCATTCTAGCATATAAGGGACCAATTTAACTTGAGTCGAGTTGATTATGTGGTTCATTGTGTCAGAAGGTTATCTAGAAATGTAATTTTTTAGCCATCTCCAAAATCATATGTAACACTCTAAATTGATTAAACCAAATTTTGTGTTTTCTGTGGGTATTGACCATTTGTATCAATCTAATCCATTTGAGTTGAATTTTGTCATTTCACGGACCTATTTAACTCAAGTCAAGTTGAATGTGAGGTTCATTAATTGATACAATCTATTGTGTAAGTATCCTTTTTGGAACTAGTGTCAGGCTTACACGTGAATATCACTATAGTCTAATTCAATACAATAATCATTAATTGTAAGACTTCGCAAAATTAAATTCTATCTGGATTTAACTGCAGTATCGCTCACATCAAATTAACTCAAGTCAAGTTTAATCATGGGTCTGATTGACACTTCAATACTCAATGACATGAATATGTTTGAATTCTTCACTTTGGACTTTTGATGACATGAAATTTTTTCATTTGCAGGATATGAGCACCTCATCTGCGCTAGGAATGGCGTACTCCTCTGATGAGGATATCATCCAGAGTGTGCCAATGGATATTTCTAAGATACTTGATTGCAAAGGTGTTCCTTGACATTATTGGATTACAAGAGTTGTCATCTTTCAGAATGAGTTTGGTGTATCTGTTGCCAAAGGCATATATTACAGTGTTAGCTTTGATGCTGCTGTTGGAAGTAGTGGACCTCTGGGTGATCCAAAGTCGCAGTCCAAATTTCCAAGAGTTTGTTTGTTGCCCACATTTCAGAGGAATGGAAATACTCCATGTTTGCTTGGCCAATTGTGAGGGTTTATTTGAATGGTACAAGTTTTTGAGATCACAAAGTTTGATATGAATACAATCTTTAGTAAGCCAATTAGACTTAGCCTTCTTCTAAAGGTTCTAGACCATACAATACTTCTATCAGAGTTCCTGCACACCATAGGTTTCTATGAAAGGCAAAAAACTTCTCACATAAGATTCAATCCTACTTGTTTCAAGCAATGTCTGTTGCTCCAACAACTCTATACAGTCGTTTCCAAGGGAAAAAATCAAGGCAGTCCAAGAGCATATGTACAACAAGACGACTTTTGAATTTTGACACCACATGAAGTTGGATGTTCACTGGCAAATACACCAAAATTCTAAGAGGAAGAAGGTCGTGACTATCAAAGGGATCGACATTTTGTCACGCAGCATGGAGGTTTATTTTTGGTGTCCCAGAATCTACATTCCACCGGTTTCAAGGATACACAAAAATGGGAGGACATGCTCAACCTCATTGCAATGTAGGGATGCAGAAGACCAGGAAGCATTCTTTGCAAGCCACTGCAACTTTGAGGTGCATGCTAGACAAGTCAGTAGACCATATGCCTCACAAAAGTTGGATTGTACTTTTGGGTGAGAAAGTAGTTTCTAGGGTTTTGTCAGCTACATTTAAATGGATGGACACCATTCTTGAGATTAATGCAGTGAATGTTGTGTTTGGGTTGAAAGGAGTTTCTCCTTCTATTATCAGAAAGATTCAGAAAAGAAACTTCCTAGAGCTCAATGCAAAGAAACCAAGAGAAAATTTTGCGCACTGCTCAAAATGTGATCATCTACAAACCCTTAAAAGGAACGCTAGTATTCAACTGAAAAGAAAATGGAAAGATGCTTTAGACAAGCATTTGGCTCTAGCACAATCACATTGTGACCTATATTATTAAAACCGATATAGATCCAAAGCTTTTCTTCATGAAATTTTGACAATCATACATGACAAAATGGATCATACGAAAACTGCTTCTCTCGTGTTTTCACACAAGAGCAAGCAATTAGATGGGCTCTTTAAATTGCCGATGCCAATGACAAGTATAATTGCCCATGGGCATGGTGATGTGCAGTATGCGCATTACGGTCTTGACATCTATTCTCACGACTCAAATTATACACTGGGATCACTTGCAAAACTTCTGCGTGACCTTGAGCTATTTCCAAAATACTCGTCAAGGAGATTATTTGTAGGGTCTAGATCTATTCCTCTTTTTAAAGCTATATTAGAAGGCAAAGATATTTGCAAAAATTCTCTACACCCATCTCCAGCAATACCAGTTCTAGCCACCCATTTATCCTCGGTTTTAATTATTTGAATGGATAATGCCACTAGAGACAAAAAGAATAGATTTGTATTTTGTTTTTGGTCTCTTTTTGTTGCAAAAAATATATTTTGGGAGGCATATGTGAGGTTTATGTTAATAGGACACACACATGACAACATTGATGCTTTGTTTGGGAAATGGAACATGGATTTGAAAAAAGACAGTTTCCCAACCATCCCATCTCTCATGAAGTCATTCATGGATGTGGGTCCTATGCCAGTGATTCTGCATTTCATTGAAGAAGTGTCGGATTTCAAAACCTTCATAGAAGGTCATTTTTTAAAAGGTGATAATGCACTTGTTGGCCATACCAAGGCACAACAATTCAAATTTTACTTAGATTCTATAGGGTGTCCAGTCATAAAATATATGAAGTATTGTAGTGATGAAGATTGGCTGCCACAAGAAAGTGCAGGAATAAAATTGTGGAGAGAGGATTCTCAAGGACAAAGCTTATGGCTGCAAAATGCCAATGCCTATTGCCCACGTTCAAATGCGTAGCATAGAAGAAATTTTGAGAGGATTGTCTGGGTTTATCAATTACTGGGAAACATTGAGCAACAAAGATACAAGCAATGAGTATCGGCGACACCACAAGCATTTGATATTTTATTGGCGGGCAGTGAAAGCAACATTGCAAGAGCCAATTGAACCAAGTACTTTGTTGAATGATAGCTTCTGACCCTTGACTTGACTAGAGGAGTCTAATGATGACCAATTAGTTCAAAAGATGGTGAGATTTGTGAAGAGTTTGCTAAGGATGAAACCTATGTGGGCACACTATGCAATTGTCCGCAGCAGTCATTTTGTGTGGCACATGATGTTTATGAAGGCTATTTCCTTGCAATTCAACTAGCAGATGATGATATAAGGCCTGCGTGGATTGCTAGAGTTTTATCTGATCCTTATAGTAACCCAAAACACCCTACTTGTGTATTCATTCAATACTTTTGTCCTACCATACGAGAGGTGAATGTTCAAGAATATTACACTGGATGGGACTCTGTCAAAGGACTGCGTTAGAGAGTGGACAAGACTCAAGATCCTATTTGGAAAGAAGCAAGTACTCTCATGATTGTATTGGAAGTCTAAAGTTAAAAAGGACACTGTTGAATGTGTCATCAAAATCCCATCAGCACAAATAGATGTAATAAATGGAAGCTTGGCTTCATATAGTTCTAATTGACATGCAAATAAGAGAGAAGTTTCTTTGTTAGTTATAGTTTCTTTTCATAGTTTTTATTGAATGTACTTTTTCATTGAAATGTTTTGCTACTCAAGCAATTGTATATAGCAACTCATTTTGTAAATGACATAAACTGGGTTTTTTGATTTGATTTAATATATTAATTATGGAAAATACAGATGAAGTGTATATTTGCATTGCAAAGCAAATGACAATACGTTGTTATCACTATAATTATGTTTTTTATATTTTTTGAATATTTTTTGTGCCAAAAACATACATCATTTTCAATTTGTTTGACAATATATGATTGACTTTTTAATTAACTATAATTAATAAAATTGGTGGTGAACAAGACCACTTTTTGTCTTGTTAGCACAATAAGCACTTGTCACTGTTTTAGGGGGTTGGTTGGTTGTTACAACTTTCTTGCCTGCAAGGCTCACTTAGCAGCACCAAGTTATGAATCTCTAGTACTAGACGCTTGTACAAGTTCAACAAGAATCAAATTTGGACCACCTAATGGATATAAATAGCTCCTTCCAACCTACCACTCTGCTCATAACTTGGCATTCAATAGAACACACAATATCCAATATATACAAAATCATTGTCATTACATTGAACAGTAGTTGGTACAAGCAATCTTAGGAATAGATACTCTCATTTTAATGGAAATTTCAAGTCACTTTCACTCAAATTTAATTAAACTGATCCTATACCTAAAGTTTTTATTCTGATTTAAGGGTTAATATCTAGATGGTGTTAATTTGAGAAGTTCCAAAGCTCCCATTTTAATGAATATGGTTTTTGGTGTAGAAGAAGAACGTAGTGCCATCTTTGAAGAGAACAAGGATATGTACAAGGAAGACTGTGTGTATATTCCAAAAATGATCAACTATTTAATGTAGCAAACATCCTCCATGAAACACAGGCTAACCATTGTAGGGTTAGGAGACGTGCAAGGGCCTTAAGGGAAAAAGAAGGAGATTGCCGACGGCAAGCCGGCCTACCCAGATACAAATTGCATGTTGATGAGTACATTAGAATATCCTATGATGGAAGAGTTTCAAAATGGAAAAAAGATTTGATGTTTTTGTCCATGAGTCTAGGCCCAACAATAGGTAGCATTAATCAACAATTAGAGAATGAAGTGCAAAGGGTTTCTAAATGGATTAAGCAAACATGGGAATATTCAAATCCCATAAAGTCTAAAATGTTGAAAGATGTTATTGCAAGAGGTTTAACTCTTTGGCATGCGGATCTACAAAAAAAAAAATGAATGAGGCTAAACTAGCGGACATTTCAGATTGGACATGGCGTATCCAGATAGAGGACTCACTACATCTCATGACTATCCAAAAATCACAAAATTGCAGTAAAGCCAATACCAACCAAATCAATTTTGGGCAAAGAGGTCCATCCAGGAAGATTGACGTGCGTGGCTTAGAAGAGATTTTGGAAGATCTCCAGAGCCATCAGAAATTGAGGCCAAGATGCTCCATAATAAAAGGTATGGTGAAAAAGAAACAAAACACAATAGACAAAATCATGCATGGGAGTAACAAGCTGCTTGGAGTTGTTGTAGAGGTAGTAGAAGGCGCTAAAGAGACCGAAACTAGAGAGATTTTGTCCATTGAAGAGACCAACTCAGTACAGGTAACAACAGCTCCATTTGTTGAACCAATTGTCCATGTTGTTAATAATGCAAGTACTGCATATGAAATTATTACAACATGTGGAGTGCATTCCAAAGGAGACAAAAACAAAGTTGTTGCACAATAGGAAATCCACGTTTTTATTAGATGTTCAAAATATGTCAATTTTGCGTTGATTTGGATGTCAAACACATTTGCATCTATGTCAAAAATTTTGCGTTAACCTCGATTAGCAAAAAACATCAAAATTTTAGAAAAACAAGGGTATGTTAACGATGAACATCAACTTTAACATGGCTCCAGGGGGGTAAGAAAAAATTGCCCAAGGGAGCAGATGGGCAGTGCTTGCCCTAGAAAGCTTCATGCAATAAATTTTGTTTTTCATCCAATGAGTATCTGACATTAACTCTGAAATGCACGCATTTCAAAATTTGACGTGGCATGTCAGGGTAGGGTCGCTATGACCAATTCCAAAAAAGAGAATAACGTCAACCGTGATGTCAACATCAATGTTAGGATATCATTACGAACTAAAATTCAAAAATCATTGTCGACTTTGGCGTAAAAAATCACATAAACCTTATTTGTAAGATCTTATGATTCATGCAGATGAAGACACATTACTTTTGGACTTTAGGGTTTAGTGTTCTAATCAATGTCCTTTTAGATGTACCATTCAGTCACTCAAAGCAATGACGCTAATGCCCACGATTAATTTGGATGTTCCTAGAATTGTCAAATTTAGCATAGACCTATTGGACTAGGTGATCTTGTTGACACAACATCCAACGTCCATGTTTTTCCATGGAAAAACGTTGCTACATCATTGGTCTTTGTAAGGATGTCAAGCCTGTCCGCCCTGGCATTCTAGGTGACACAAGGCATGTACCATGCTGTATTAAGCATGTACGTTCCTGCACAGTACCGCTAAGCAAAATGCTTCAATTTACATGTTTTTTGGCATTTCAAGTTTATCGTGACATCTTTCAATACCTAACATACATGAAATTGAATACTAATTTTGACAAACATGGTTGCAAACCATGTTATGAAAGTATTTAATTTCACATCAAAAATTACAATCATGCATTACAGAATTTGATGTGGCATGTCAAAGAAGGGTCACTGTGACCATTTTCAACATACACACAAATGTCATCAACAACGTTAGAAACTATATCAGGCCATCATTAGAAACATCTAATATTTAAATATCTACGTCCACATCGTCGTCAAATGTCTTGTGAACCTAATTTGCAAGATGCTCCAATTCATGCAAATGAAGACATGTTATACTTGGACTCCAAGGTTTTGTTCCCCATTCACTATCCTCTTTGATGTACCATTTTTTCACTCTAGGCTTTGAAAGTAGCACCCACTATTAATTTGGATGTTATTGGAATTGTCATTTTTGACATACAGATGTTGGTTTAGGTGATCACCTTCACATCAAACTACACACGCATATGTTTCCATGAAAAAACTTTGCTACATCATTGGACTTAGTATGTTTGTCAAGCTTGTCCATTCTGGCATTCCACATTACATATAGCATTCTACCATGCCAAATTAAGCATGTAAATTTTGGCACGTTACTACTAAACAAAGTGTTCAAATTGACATGTTCTATGGCATTTATGTTTTCCATGACATCCTTCAAGACGTAACATACGCTGGCATGGATATTGATTTTGACAGCCATGTCTGCGCACCATTTTGTAAAAATGTACAAATTGATATCTTCCAAGGTGTAACTTCTTGCGCAATGTTGTTTAAAAAAACATAAGTTCATTGACAATGCATGTACCAATACATGTACCTCATGACATCAACTGCCGTGAAACAAGCATCTAGGTGGATGATTGATTGATTTCACATGGCATTGCTTTATGTGCGTAGTGCGTTTATGTGATGTCATTGTCTAATATAGTGCAACCTCTGCTTGTTGGTGACAATGTTTTGTATGACATCAACTTTGATGCATGGGATTTAGGGTGATGTTCATTTCAATGCAACACTTGCACAGTTCCATGTCTGTCCATGTCTCCATGTCGTTTGAGTGAACATCATGGGTTAAAAAGGGCTTTCATAGATTCCTACAATTCACCTCATACATGCCTATATCAATGTCATGGATTATGGAACAAAAACGTCAATTGTTGAACTCAACAACTCTATGAACATCTATTTCAATCAAGTCCTATACTCCATGACATCTACTTAGATGTACCATTGGACATCCATTGTGATAATAGAAGTACCTTGTTGAACATGCTTTCATGGTACAAGGAATAATTCATGTCCCCTACATAACTAGATGAACATCAAGGCAGATGTGCCGCTGACCACATTTTAATGTATTCAATGTCATTCCCTACATGCATTACAATCAATTTCATCTTCCCGTATTGAATGATGGTGTATGACCAATATTGAAAGTCAAACAGGAATCATAACCAAAAAACAAACACTGCTCCAATGCATACTTCAAGGTTCCATGTGTACATAAAGTAACCCAGCACTAAAATTGAGTTTCCACATGTAAAGCTAAGCTTCCTCTCCCACTAGATGAAATCCAATGTTGTGCCAGATGTTCATTGAGAAGTCAAAATCAACATCGCCATTGTTAGGGTTGATGCATGCAAAATGCTGCACATAGTGTCCACTACAATATTAGCTATGATAATGATAGCGTGCTCACAAACACATAAACACTGACCATGATGTCTTCACTACAAAATCTCAAATCCTCACACTCACCAGCATCCCAAAAGCAAAGGGCTTCATTTCTTCTTTGCCGCGTCTGCCCTGCTCGTCGAAGCCCTAGCCTACACAATCACATTTATTTTGTCAAACCTATGCTCGTGGTTTAGGTTCTTATCAAAATTCAAGGAAATTGCAAATCTCACTAACATTTCCGTTTGATTTGATGGACCTCAAGTGGTTGGTCACGACCGGCTTTGGTGCAACTGCCCCTACATTGTCACCCATTTTATATGAGTCTTTGGGGTTTGCTTGCTGATGCAAGCAAATGTCACCACACAATACAGTTATAAACAATGCATATCAAAATGTTAGAATAAATATTATGTGCTCTAAGAGGTGTCCAACAAAACATTGTCATTGACGTGTATCCAATCAAGAAAATTTCCTAAAACACATCTTGATGGACATCAATATGTCAAACCCAACATTGAAAGACACGTTATTTACCTTCTTTGACATGTCCACGGCAACACCCTTTGACTCATCTTTTGTTGGAGGTTAGCTAGAGTCCAACATGTTCTTGCTAGCAACACCCCCATTTTGTGTCACCGCCATGTCTTCCTTGTTGGGTTTCTTTGCACCTCCTCCATCTATCACCAGCCCTCCATCCACCAATGCACCACCATTCACAACCACCACCTCTTCCCCACCAACCTTTGCAATTCCCGACTCCCCTCCTCCCTCCATCTTGACCTCCTGAACTCCTTTGTTTGTTGGTTGCTTCTTCTCTCTTCCTTGAGCTTGTGCGGCGGTGAGTGCAAACACATTTGCAACCAACTCCTTCAACATCTCATTTGAGTGAGATTGTGTACTCATCATAGATAATGACAGCTCAGCAACCAACCCTTGCACTTCACCTATCTCAGCACAAAGCTCTAAAATATCTTCGCCCAAGTGTCCATGCCCTTTTCCCTTCTCACCCTCCAACCGCTTGAACTCCTTCTCAATCTCCTCAACAATCTCAGACTCATACGGCTCCCTTCCAAACTCATTGCCCTAGAACAAATAAATCCAAGTCAGTGTCAGAGAAGAAATCTTTGTAGACGTCCCTGATGATTCACCTAGGATTGAACTGTTCAAGTGGATGTCATTGTAAACATAAAAATGATCCAACTAGCATTGCTCAAAACATCAAACAGTACAAGACTTACATGTGATAAACTTCTGAGACATCCAACACAACATGAATTGACATACATCTTATCAATTTATAAGTCACACCCGTCCGTAGTGCGTTCATCTTTGCCACATTCCCCCTTTTGCCTTGTGATAGTGCCTGCATCTGCTGAGACTTTGCCTTGGACTTTGGCGTTGCCTATTTCTCTACTAGAGGATCCCACTGCTCATTTGTGACCTCTGGCAGCTTTGGCAAGTGGTCATCAATCATCTTGTTGAACCAAAATTGCTCTATAATGAGTAATTTGGTCATCTTTGGACCTAACCACTTCGCATTGATCTTTCTTCCCCTCATCTTTCCCCGCAACTCCCACTCTGCAAGGATGTCAAACAATAAGGTGACATGACATACCATGTGCAAACAAGCATTAGTACAAGATTGATGTGTTAGAACAAGAAAAACCTAAGAAAAACCTAAGCCAACCAATAACAAGTTTAAAGTAAAATGGAAATACCCGCATACAAACAATCGAAGAATCAATTCTTGGCCGCCCTCGTCTGCTGCTACCAATTGTAGTAGCAATCCAAGTCCTTAGAGAGGAGCCTAATGTTTGTTTCCAAGGTCTGCACCATCTTGCCACATGGGTTGCAATTGACGTTAGCCAAGATCTTTTTCTTCTTTTTGACGTCCTGCAAAGGTCAAAGCCTCTTCAAAAGCTAGCTTTTCAACCTTCGGCCTCAGTGGTAGAGGAGCGTGGTCAAAGTCGGACTCCTCCTCATCCGTGCCCTCATCCTCTTTGTCACTGTCCTTCTCCTCATCTTCCTCAGATGAGGAATCATAAGGACTAAAACATGTATGCAAAACATCAAGACTAAGATCACAGTGTCTCAAGCGATGTAAAAATTAACAATCATATGAACATGGATGTCATGGTTGTCACCCCAATGAACAATTACACCATCAAAAGAAACATCACATTCAACAATGACATCCGCAGGAACAACCATGTATGTCTACAAGACACATTAGCTAAGACTTGACCATCTTCAAACATGTACATTGTGCACATACCATCATCCCCCTTCCACTAAGGCCTTCCATTCATAAACCATCAAAGACACTAATAGAGAATGAACCCTTGAAACCAACTGTATCCCATCAAATCAAGTACCAAAATTTAGTGAAGAATGATTGAAATGTCCCCTTAGAACCCTTGGCAAACCCAATTTTAATCAATTCCAAATGAGAAAATAGTCCCTAATACATGGACAAAAGTTAGCAATTAATCAAATATCAAAATCAGAGCTTCAATTTCAAAAAAGTACCTTGCAACCCCTAACAAACCCAATTTTTATCAAGCTCAAATGACCAAATACCCCTAATACATGGCCAAAATTTAGGAATCAATCAAATACCAAATCATAGCTTACATTACACAAAATTACCTTGATAGGCCCTAACTAACCCAAATTTTTATCAAAATCAATTGGCCAAATACCCCTAACACTAGACACAACTTAGCAATTAGTCAATGAACCCAAATTTTTTTCAATTTCAAATGAGAAAATAGCCCTATACAAAGGCTAGAAGTTGGCAATCAAACAAATACAGAAATCAAAGCTTAAAATTCATATAATCACCTTGACAGCCCCTAATGGACCCATTTTTTTCAATTTTGAATGAGAAAATAGCCATACACAAGGCTTGAACTTAGCAATCAAACAAACACCAAAATCAAAGCTTAAAATTCAAAAAATTACCTTGCGGCCTCTAACTAAAACATTTTTTATCAAACTCAAATGACCAAATACCCCTAATACATGGCCAAAACTTAGGAATCAATCAAATACCAAATCAAAGCTTAGGTTTCACAAAATTACCTTGATATGCTCTAAATAAAACATTTTTTATCAAAATCAAATGACCAAATACCCCTAACATTGGACAAAACTTAGCAATTAATCAACAAACCCAAATTTTTTCAAATTTGAATGAGAAAATAGCCCTATACAAAGGCCAAAACTTGGCAATCAAACAAATACAGAAATCAGAGCTTAAAACTCAGAAAATCACCTTGACAGTAGTCAACAAACTCAAATTTTTTCAAACTCAAAGGAGGAAATAGCAAAATTACAAGGACACATCTTACTATTCTTCTAGCCAGCAGCAATTGGTGATTAAATTAAAAGCAATCTCCCAAGGGCTCATATTGAACACAGAATTTATTAAACCTGAAAGATAAAATGCACCCACTACATGGACACAACTTACAAATCGATCAAGTACCAGCAATCAGTGATTACAAACTCAAAGTGCCCTAGATTTGAATCTGAATTCTTGCTTGTTTTGACATATACAAGACGTTCACTACAAGTGACAAGTGACGTTCCTGGAGGTACCAAAAGAAACTAGTACTTGTATTCCTTTTACGCCTCCTCTCAAATCTTGATCTCCTCTTGAGGTTTTGTGGATTGCTTTACCTGTCCCTTTAGAGCTTGCTGTTGCGGCACCACTTCCACCGGCAGTTTGGCCTTTCCTCTTGAGCTAGATGCTCTTGGGTATTGCCGAGCCTTTGGGCGTGCCTCCTTGTTGCATTTGCGCTAGGACTCACCATGTCTCCATCGACTGTCATCCGTTCCATCACCTAGGTCAATGGGTTGCGACTGCTGGGAGTGAGGCCGCTTCTTTGATCCCAACGTCTTTTCCATCCTCATTGGTCTAGAAGTCCAACGCTGGAACTGCCAAGACAAAAGGCTGAGTTCTACCAGATGCAATTCCAACCTTATCTTTGCATGAACAACCACAACAAACTTGAAGCAAGCAACGCAACATCAACACACCTGCAACAACAAGACGTCTGGATTTGTGAACTGTGAATATCTCTGACTCTCTAGCACCTACCTCTACTGTCCATGGGAATAAGCCCATTTGTCCCATCAGCCAAGCTCATTAAAGCCAAAAATGCTAGACTAGCGGCACGGCCATGCAACCAAATACCACAAGCGGGGCCTACCACCACTAAAGCTTACTAGTTCTTTGTTCTCGCGTATCCTCGGGGCTCCGGTCACCGCTTCTTGTATTGTTGCTCCTCCACTCACCGCTCTTAACGCAGCTGCTCCTGCTCATGTTGCATGCCAACCTAGCCTCCTCTTTAGCAACAATGCTGCAAAACCTCCTCTGACTAAGAGTCCTTTCCGCTTTGCCCTCGTTGCCTTGCTTCCATGTGCAGTAGCCTCTCCTCCAAGCCTTGCATCTTGGTTGCTAGCAAATCCTTGTCTTATTTGCGCACTCTTGGATTGCGTGATTGGAGTTGCAGGAGGAGTCATAGTGGCCACTTGCTACACGAAATTTGTGAATATGGCAAATGCATTGTTCATGACCTCCAAAACTAGTGGTACGCCTTCTCCAACCTTCCAAACCCTATCATCTTTGTATTGCACTGCATTGACGTCTTTGAGATGCATTGTGCACATTCACAATCTAGAATGATGGACCATAAACCACCTATTGATTCCATGCAATTTTTTGAGCCTTTTGGTAGAAGCTGGGCAATAATGTCATCTTGTATATTTAGTACACCATGTGAAATACTGTGAGCTTACCATTTTCCCAAAATCCACGTTTACAAGAGTCAAGTGTTGCTTGAAACTTCATGATAGACATCAAAGTTGACATCATTGTGTTTTAAACAATGTCAAAATCCAAATTTTTGTGAGCAATTACGCAATAGATTAAAAAAAAAACAGTTGTATTGTCAAGCTTCATGCTGAGGCAGTAATTATTTCTTGGGCAATTTAAGGACAAATTGCTTAAAAAAGGAGGTGGGCTTCAAGCATATACAGGAAAGAAATTGCCAAGTTTTTTCAGAAAATGCCAGCTTCCAATAATGGAGTATGCATTGCAGTCTAGGCTTCCATAAAGTTATTGTCAAATTGAAAATTGATGCCATCACTCTAATATTACTTGAGGTATTATCTAACATAGTTCCATGCAGAAATTAAGTAATGCCAATGGTTATTTGGATATCTCCAAAGAAATGTCAATGATTTTTTTTTGCATACAAATATTTCCCATAATGTTGAAAACAATCATGTGCAGAGGCACCTTCAACTCCAACCAAAAGTAGGGTGGGTCATTGCAAGTAGATGTGGACTTTATCAATTGAGGTAGTCCCACATGTAGATGTCCTTGCATCATATATTGCATCATATAGTGTGATCGTACGGCTTGAAAGGGGCAGAGGAATTTTAATCACTAGTTTTTGGTATTTGATTTTATTGGTAGATTGTGTGCACGTGTTAGAGTATGTTCTTCATTGATTTGGTCAAATGAAGGCTTCTCTATGGGCTTGCGGGATGCTTTAACTCATATGCGTGAGTTTTGGTATTTTTTTAGTCAATCATGCTTTGTCCATGAGTTAGGTGCATTCTCTCATTTGGAATTAATGAATTTTGAATTTGTGATGGAATGAGGAGGGATTAGGGCTGTAAGATGTTGTTAGCAATTTTGGTTTTTGATTGATTGCTAGGTTTTGTCCATGTATTTTGGCTATTTTCTCAATTGAGTTTGATGAAAATTGTTTTAGTTAGTGGCAGCAAGGTGATTTTTTGAATTTTAAGCTTTGATTTAGTATTTGTTTGATTGCTAAGGTCAAGCCTTGTGTTTTGGCTATTTTCTCATTCAAAGTGGATAAAATTTGGGTTAGTTAGGGGCTGTCAAGGTGATTTTTTGAAATTTAAGCTCTAATTTGGAATTTGATTGAATGCTAAGTTCTAGCCTTGTGTATGGCTATTTTCTAATTTGAGTTTGATAAAAATTGTTTTAGTTAGGGGCTGCTGCAAGGTGATTTTCTTAGTTTTAAGCTCTAATTTGGTATTTGTTTGATTGCCAAGTTCTGGCCTTTGTGTAGGGCTATTTTCTCATTTGAGTTTGAAAAAATTTGGGTTCATTGACTGATTGCTAAGTTTTGTCCACTATTAGGGGTATTTGGTCAATCAAGTTTGATAAAAAAATGTTCTAGTTAGGGCCTATCAAGGTAATTTTGTGAAATCTAAGCTTTGATTTGGTATTTGATTGATTCCTAAGTTCTAGCCATGTGTTAGGGATATTTGGTCATTTGAGTTTGATAATAATTGGGTTAGTTAGGGGCTGCAAGGTAATTTTCTGAAATTTAAGCTCTGATTTGATATTTGATTGAATGCTAAGTTCTAGCCTTATGTTTGGCTATTTTCTAATTCAAAATTGATAGAAATTGGGTTTTGTTAGGGATTGTCAAGGTAATTTTTTTAATTTTAAGCTCTGATTTTTATATTTATTTGACTCCTAAGTTGTGGCCTTTGTGTAGGGCTATTATCTCATTTGAAATTGAAAAAAATCTAAGTTTGTTGATTGATTGCTAAGTTTTGTCTAGTGTTAGGGCTATTTTGTCATTTGGGTTTGATAAAATTTGTTTTAGTTAGAGGCCGCAAGGTAATTTTCTGAAGTTTAAGCTTTGATCTGGTATTTGATTGAATGCCAAGTTTTGGCCTTGTGTATGGCTATTTTCTCATTCTAGTTTGATAAAAATTGGGCTTTGTTAGGGGCTGCAAGATGATTTTCTAAAATTTAAGCTCTGATTTTTGTATTTGTTTGATTGCTAAGTTTTGGACTTGTGTTTTGGCTATTTTCTCACTTGAAATTGATAAAAATTGGGTTTGTTGATTGATTGCTAAGTTCTGTCGATGTGCTAGGGCTATTTTCTCATTCTAGTTTGATAAATTCTTGGTTTGTTTTAGGACGTGGAGATGTTTTCCGCTACGTTTGATGTATTGGATCCATTACTCATGAATTGCTTAGTATTAATATTACCTCAAGGTTAGGATTTAGCAATTGAGGATAACTTAGAAAATTTATAAATGAAAAAGAAAGTAGATTTGAGTTGAAAATCTTGGACTTGGTACTGTTTGTAATTTGTGGATGTTTTTTGTGACTTGGTAGGTGCATAGTAATGTCATATTGACGTTATCCAACGTTGTTCACATGTTGATGTTCACATAGATTTTCACGTTCATGTCTAAGTTGGTGTTATACTAGACACGCACTACGTTTTGAAAATGTGACATCACACATTAATGTAATTGTCTCCTTACGTCTCCTTTACATTTATTGGTACATCTCCATCTCAAATCTAGCCCACACTACATGTCTAGATATTTAGTGAGAGTTTGGTCTACATATTATAAATTAATGAATTTCTTGCATTCTGTATGTCTAATTCAGGTTCTAAGAGAATGGACATGCAACACTGCGGGCCCTTGAACTAGCCAGCTTGCCATTCAATATGCCTCAATGCGGTGCAAGAATCCAAATTGCAACTGACGGATGTATGCTGCGGCATATCCCACTTGGAGATTTGATTTTGCAAATAGAATTGCAAGTTGCCATAGAGAAAAACGACTTGTCCTATCCTTGTCCATGTAGAGATTGTCATGGAGGTTTACGCAAATGTATTGAGGTGATTAGAAGACACCACTTGCTTGTGGGCAAGGATCCGTTCTTGACGCAATCCATTATAGGCGATGATCCACCAGATGGATTCCCTTAGTAAGGAATCTGGATTGAAGACATGGCTTATGATGACAATGATGTCATTATGGGCAACATTGATGTTTGTGGCGAAGCTGATGTCAATGAAGCTTGTGCTAAGCGTGAGGTGCCGAGTGTCAAAGAAAGAGCTAGCATTGACAACGAGAATGTTGTGTTGGACAAGCATCATGATGTGCAAATGCAAGTGATAGAGGCCTTCAACCGTGTTGACGAATTGCACCAACAAGCCCATGCTAATGTAGACGTTCCCCCAAGTTTGAGGACCATGTTGATGCCACACTAAATGGGTTGCAGGAGTTGTACGAGTTGGCATTGACACCTTTGTACACAGGTTCAAAGACAAGCGTGGTGTCAGCTACCATTGTTCTCATGAACATGTGCATTGTCTTTGGTGTCAGCAACAGATTCTCAAACAAGCTGCTGCAATATTTGGCAACAGACTTGCTGCCTCTTCATAACAAATTGCTAAGGACTCAGTACAAGGCAAAAAAAACCATATATAGATTAGGTTTGGAGTATTACAACATTCATGCTTGCCCTAGCGGGTGTATGTTGTATGAGGATGAAGAAGCAACGTTGAATGAATGTCCAAAGTGTTCAAAATTACAATGGATGGACGGTACAGATGCTGTTCCCACAAAAGTCATTTGACATTTTCCTCTCATCTAGCGTTTGAAGCAAATGTGGAGATTGTTGGATACTGAAACATGTTGATGGGCCATACCAAGCATGTTAGCAATGATAGCGTGATGCGTTCAATAATGGACAGCCTTGCATGGAAGCACATCAACGTAGACATTGCCTTTGGGAATTTTGGCGCTAAGAATTGAAACATGCGTTTGGCGTTGGTGTTGGACGGCATCAATCTATTCAAGCTTAGCAACACAAACTGGTCAACGTGGCCAGTGTTGATATTGATTTACAATTTTGAGCCATGGTTTGTGATGAAGAAATTCTTCATTTCACTCAGCATCCTCATATCAAGCAAGCAATCTCCAACTGCAAAAAACATTGACACTTTTATAAAACCGCTATTACGAGAGTTGCACATTTTGTGGGAGGGTGTCCCAGCATTGAATTATTTGCAGCATTAGGGTTCTTGACGTTTCAAGCTGCGTGGGCTGTTGATGTGGACAATCTCAGACTTTCCAGCATACGACCTCATATCTGGTCTATGTTTTAAGGGCTATCGAGGATGTCCGTCGTGCGGCTCTGACGTTGACTCAAGGATGGCTAAGACCGGAGACATGCTACCGGACAGGTTTGTGAGGGGCAACAAAATTGTGTATGGCAGGGCTTGTAGGTATCTGCATGCTATACATCCGTATCGGCTAATTCCAAGATTCAGTGGACACCCTAACCATTGCCCTAAACCCAAAATCATGTCAGGGTTGGATGTCATTAGGGATGCTGGGTGGTGCCAGATGTACCTAGAGATGGGTGGTCGAGAGGATGGAAAAGATGAATTCACTATTCAAGCATGAAATGAATGAGTGCATTCTATGAACTACTGTACTGGCAGGTGTGTGGATGGAGAATCCTAAACCCTCACGCACGTGCTCTTCATTGCCAAACAAACAATATGAATTAAAGAAGTGACTATTCCAGTCAATGTCAATTAAAATGTAATAGGCATTGGGTCAGACGTCAAAGTAAATGTTAGAGTAATTGGATGTGCATGTAGTTTGTCTTTGCAATTGCCCATTCAAGTCATTTTATTTGTCACCTTAGACTGCACAAATTTTGTATGTGCATATCGATATGAAAGAGAACATCTCCTAGTTATAGTAGATGTTTTGTAGGTTGTCTAAAACAACAGTAAGGTCGTGCACTGTTTTCATAGGGTACAATGTCATATTGGAAGAAATGTTTGACTGAATATCCGTACATCAAAATGGACGTTCCTATATTGTTTAATGGTATTCAAAAGCATCCATTTCATGTTGACAGCACTTGTTGGTTTGACACACATTAGATGTCATGCAATGTGAAAAGAACTTATGCGAGAACATTTTGAAGACTCTATTAGGCATGAATGATAGCCTAGGAAGTCAACAAGACTTGGAGGACTTGGGAATCCAAAAAGAGTTATGGGTGCATTGTTAAAGAGATCGTTTCTGCATGCCATGGGCCTTGTATATTTTAAAGCCAGGTGAGCAAAAGGAGTTTGCGCAGATAGTGTCAAACATCCGTACACCCTCAAAGTATGTAGGTTGTATTCAAAAGAGACTCAAGGACAAAAAACTTCAATACATGAAGACGCATGACTACCACATTTTCATGCAACAAGTAAACATGTACTACCTCCTAGCATTCCATTTCATGTCCATACTTGCATATGCAAAAGTAATGTATGTGTGAATGGACGGCTTGATTTATATGAATAAGACATCTAATACTCAATAGTGATGTTTGGAACATGTCAAAATGGAATGCAATTGACGTGCTTGGAAGTAGAGGAGGTTATATTGAATGTGCAAATTAACAAGAACTACTCATTGTACATGACATGGTCTTGTTATTAATGTTTAGTAATGCATCACATTTGGCAGACAATCACACTACGAGAACTTGTCATTTGCAGGTACTTCTTGTGGCAATTAGAAACCTTCTAGACAAAGTGGTGCGGCTGGCAATCATAAAGTTGTGTCGGGTATTTCAGAGGTTATGCAACAAAGAGGTGCAAGAGGACAGCAAAGAAGAGCTCATGAAGAACATTGTTACTGCAACTTGCATTTTAGAGAAGGAGTTTCCACCAACATTGTTGAACATCATGATACACCTCCCCATGCATCTTGTGGAGCAGTTGTTTATCTGCGGTCCTATCCATTGCAAGTGGATGTATCCCATTGAACAATACTTGAAGACCTTGAAGGACTACATTAGATCTTACGCTCATCCAAAAGGGAGCATAGCAAAAGGCTATCGCATGGAAGAGGCATTGGGGTTTTGCACAAAATACATGACACAACACAAGGCAACGACTCATTGCATATGGGACGCAAACAAAAAGATGCAACTATGAACAACAATATCTTAAACCCCAACAAGACTAGGAAACGGAAGATGTCAGACACAGTGCGTGCCATGCGCATTCATTCATTCTTGACAATGCAACATGTTTGGAACAATTTTGGGAATAAGTATTATCAGGATCTTGTGAATGTTAGGTGTGATTAGAAATTATAACAACCATGATTACATCTGTGCCTTGGTAATGCCAATTGGAACTCGTGGCCATGTTGTTCAGTGTATTTGCAAACGTTGTGAACAACCAATTTGCTTACATTTCAAAGTGCTTCCATATTATATATAATGTTTTAATATATGTTAGTTCAAACATAGCAACATCCCTAGAGAAGAGTACTGTACAAAGTGTGACGTGAGCTTTAAACCCCAAAAACAACAACGCCATATTTTGCATGTCTAGTATGATGTAGGCAGTATCCAGGAGGACACCTAGGGGAATGGAACAATGCTTCAATTAACGTGCAACTAGGCATGGTTGTTGATTAAATATATATTACATTCTGATATCATCAAAATCTTGAATATCTAAAGGGCTTTGCAATTGGTTGCAGGGATTACAGAGCCGCAAAGGCAAGCAAATGGGAAGAGCGAGAGGCTCATTGACTTAAATTTCACCACCATCGCCTTCTTGGACAGCAAAGGTACCCTGATGATTTGAACAAGCTACCTTCATTCGCAAATTGGTTGAGGTCATTGGTGGCAGACGCGCAAAGAAACAAGAAAGAGCTTGAAGGGGACGTCGTCCAATATGCTTTTCCACGCAAGAGATATGCAACTACGCATCAACATATGCATGCCTTTGGGATGCATTTATGTGTTTGGAGTGCAGAACACGGTATTATTACTTATGACCCGTGCGTGGTTGTGTCTTTCACTAAACAGCTGCGATGGGGAATTTTCAATGGAAGACCCATGGAAAGGACCACAAAGATGTGGGATACATAGAAGAGATCTTGGAGTTGGATTATAGCAACCATTGCACCACAGTAATGGTGTGCAACTGGGTGAGAGGCACCCAAGATGCTTGATTCCCTACCGTTGAGTGTGACAGGTGCTGCTTTAGCATGGCCAATTTTAACCGCATGGACGGCGCTATGAACGCTGACTCGTTTGCATTTCCATTGCATTGCCAGCAAGTATTCTTGTCAAACGATGTGGAAAGAAAAAAATTGAAGATTATTTGTAGAATAGACATGCATGGGCAATGTGTAACATCGCATGAAGATCAACATGACCCTGCCATCATTGATGTTGGTAACGATGCTGACTTTGTTGCTTTAGCACTCGTTGCAAGAGAAACGGAACCTAGAAGAAGACCAGACACTAGGAGTGGTACCTATGTTGTGCCTGCTACAAAGGAAAATGAAGATGATGCCATTGCAATTGAGGATTGATACACGTTGTAGCTCTAAATTGCATGGCCAAAACATTGTCATAAGCACGTTTTGTATGACATTCACAATATTTTAGTGGACATCAAGGCCTACATGTGTCACAAACAATGTGGACTTTCAGAGCATTTACATACTTAGTGGGATGTTCCATTGAACACGCAGTCGTCAGCCTTGCATTATAACTTAGTGTTATCTGCATCAAAAATTGTGTTTGTGAAAACATCAACGTTGATGTTGATAGTATTGTGGCACATGTCCACACAAATTTTTACGTGCTTGATCTACCTCAGAGACTCCCTTGCAACCCAATTGTCACCCTAAATTGAAGATCCGTTCAGCAAGATGTCAAAGTGGACATTGTTTTGAACGTGACACATCATGTTCACAATGATGTGTAACTCAATGTTGGAGCAGATATCGACATGTACGCGGTCTGTGACTTTGGAAATGGGCAATGTATTTACCCAGCCCTGCATGGTAACTCCTTGAAAAATTATCCACTGTTAAACTGAGCTAGAATTGCCAGCATGGCAGACATGTTGAGATTGATGTTGAAATGGACATGTCTTTGACATCCAAACTTTGACAAAATTAAATTGTTAAAGTGAGTAGGATTTTTACCTTCTAGTGCATGGTAACTCCCCAAAAATTACTTTTAGTGAAATTGACCCAATTTGTCAAAGTGGCAAACACATTTGTTTTGACATTTGAGCGGACATCTTGGCAGACATGTCAAACTTCCCAAAGTAGGTGTTTTTTTAAGGTAAACGGTTTCACTTGTATATGCTCAATAATTTTGGGGAAGTTACTTTTGGTAAAACAAACTGTCAATGCCACCTTGGTAGCTATGTTCATTTTGATATCAAGGAAGACATCTTGTTAGACATCCAAAAATTTTGTGAACTGCGTTTTTTATAGTGGACAGCGCTTTCACTCATATCTAAATAGTGAAATCCAAGAAGTTACCCATGGTGAAATTGCCCCTCCATTGAAGGAACTACAATCATGTTAATCACAATGTCTAGCCAGACGTTTGAACAACGTCTTTATTTTTTTAGGCCATAATTTTAAAATGGGCAACGTTTTTACCAAAATTTGTAGGGAAAATTCTAGAGAGTTATCCATAGTGAAAAAAAAGTGCCCTTGTCAAACTAATAATTACATTTCTATTCATGTATTGGTAGACATTTATAATGACATTTATGTATTGAAAAATGTTGTTGTGGTGTTTTTGGACATTGAGAGTGCTCTTCCTGACTATTGCACGTAAAGTTCACGTCAACAGATTTTGACATCAAAAAAATTTAGATTTTGAAAGCCAATTGATGTCAAAATTTTGTTGGAATAAACACAATTAACACAAGGTTGTTTTTGTTTTGACATTACCAAAAACGCGGGTTTCTTTAGTGTTGATTTGTACATTTGTCAGTTGTTGGAGAAGATAGCTTTTCTAGAGAGTCTCCCAAAGAAGGTGAGTTGCACAACAAAGGTACAACTACAATTTCCAATTGTATTCTCATATGAAAGTACGAAACCAGTCCAACCACAAGTGCAGTGTTCCTCTTACTGCATATACAATAATGACAGTGTCAAATTCTTTCTAGTGCTTGACTAAGGTGTTCATTATTTGTGCAATTTGTCAATGGACTAGAAGATGGAAAAGAGTAGCATGTGTTTTATATGATTACCTGAAAGCCATAAAAATGAGAGAAATCGGTTTAGCATTATGATTGTTGTAACTAGTAGTGTCACATACGTCCAAGCCCATTGAATAATGCAATTTCAATCACATGTGGTACTAACAATTGTTGAATACGTACATGAATGTTGTCCTAATATTACATGGAAATTTGTGCACATGCCACTAATAATTTGAATGCAATTGCTGTAGGTTGTCAATTTGTACAAGTATATCCTCAATAGGCAAACACTTATCTTTTCACGAACTTCACTAGCATGTGTGGGCTTTTTTTTATGCAAATTTAGATTAAAGTGATTCTAAAAATGGATGTAGCAAATTTGATAAAAGAGCATACTCTAACATATTTATTTTTTTACAGAGCTCAAAAGATACTGAGAAACATTAAATTGTTTAATTTTGTTCAATGGATAGGGCAACCAAGAAGGAAAAAACTTAATTGAAAGAGATTTTGCTTTCAAACTAGTGTCATTGAAGAAGGCAAGACACGGCTGTAGCTATTGAGTGTGGATGCCAATTTCATTAGACAATATACTTTTAAGGTTTTAGATTTGCCACATAAAGTATCTATTTTTTTAGGCATGATATGCAATAGTTAATTGTGAATTGAGTTATATTAAATTACCATTTATGCTAGTATATTTGTATGTAGATGTAGGGCAGCTATAAGAGAGTTTGAGAGTAGAAATTGTTGGTAATTGGCATACATATATAGCCTTGTATATCTGATACAAGTGTACCTATAGCATCTAATGGAATGTTTAGTTTTTCACAAAAATGGTGACCATTGCGGACAGTGCATTTGTAATATACAAGTTTTATTGATTTCAAGTGTTTGTAATCCACCCTAGTAGGGAAGATCCATAGATTCTCAAAGAAAATAACAAAAATCGTATGTTTCACTTGGAAAGGAAATTGCATTTAATATCTCAAAGCACCTCTAGAGATCCTTATAGCTCAACCTACATTGTAAATCTGTGTGAATAAGGCTATTTTAATATGTACACGTGTAATGAATGCAATGGCTATGGGATGCGTATGTAAGATTAATTGCTGGTTTTACACAGATACCTTCCTATTTAGTAAGTTGCCTTGGCATTTAAAGAATATGATGGAACATTGTAATATTTAGAAATAGCTTAGAGAAACAAAGGATTGTGCTAACATGTACTGGTTCTAAAATGTCTGCTCATATAGAAACTAAATGGAATCTAACGTGGCCATTTGTTCAAAATGAGAACCCTAGGATAAAAATCAATCAACTACAGGTTTAAATCAAGTGGGCCAAATCGACAGTGAAGTTCACATATTGTAATCATTTTTTTCTCAATTTTGCTAGCATCCCTTCTATAGTGTTAGTGTGTTTGTCTGCCAAATGTTGTCTTTATTTATATCTTTGTTTGTTCATTGCAAGTTTTAAAAATCCCCAATTGTTGTGCACTAATTGGTATATGCCAATTTACTCTTATTTCATGATTGCATGACAATTTAACTTGAATTTTTGTTTGCAAGTAAGCATTTGATGCATAGTTGCTCATGTTTGTTGGTTGCTATTTGGCAATTGCTGATTGTCCAAATACAACGGACTAACACCTTTGACATAGACATGGTTGTATCATCAAACAAATTGTTTGTTTGCTTGACCATGTGCTCAAAGTGCTCAATTAAGCTCTTATCTATCCAATGCAGTCAATCCATAATTGACTTTAGAAAATAGTAAAAAAGGCAAACATAGACATAGACCTAATGTGCTAGCTAGTAAAAAGGATATTTGGGCACAAATATATAGCCTATGAACTCCAACATAAAGGCAAGGCGCAAATCATAGATTAGGACACAAGTGATGGGCATGGAAGTAGACTACTAACTTAGGTGCAGAGGAAGGACTCAAGCTTAAACATCTTGAGCCTAAATGCCAACATAAAGGCCAAGCGCAAACATAGGAGCAAGATGTTGACCTAGAGAACTTGTGTGGATCAAATGTAAAGCACAAGATTATAAAATTTGTTCACATGTTATAACAAAAAAAATCCAAAAACAAATGTCTAACATTCATAAGTTTCTCTAAAAAATGAGTCGTTTTGCAACTATACCTTTCATTAATATAGTAAGAATACTAATTAAAAAGTTGTGCACTACCATCTTAAAAAAATCTTCAAATATTCTTTGCTTGATTCAATCTACTTAAGATTTTTCAAATTCTATATTTGACATAAATAACAATGAATATCCAAGAGTGTGCAAGTCATTTTTGTTTTCGTAGCAAAATCATAATTGACAAACCTACTATGTAATCCCAAAAATTAGAAAAAATGGTATTTGACCATAGGGTCTTCAATCTTGCTACTTTATGTTTATGTGATATGACATCCATAAAAACAAGAAAATTATAAAAACAAATTATTTAGAAATCCATATATTCTAATATTCAATATAATGACTCAAAAATAATGCCAAAACCACATGGTCTCAAAGTCTTCTTTGAAACAACAAAAAATTCTTATATTATCACACAAACAAAGGTGCATCTAGTAAATACTTATTGACTATGAAATCAATATTTTGGAATGCTCCAATTATAAAGTGTTTTCATCATTGTCCTTATAATGTCCAACACATTTGTTTTTTTCTTCATATTTTTCTCTTGTGAGCTTTGTAATGCAATGCAATGATTAACCTTGAAAAATGTGTAGAAGTCACTTTAAAGTAACTTAGATTATACTCTTTATTGAGTGATTGCAAGATTCACTTGTACTAGTTTGTCTCCTTGCACTCTTGGAGGTGTTTTTTAGCTTGTAACTTTTGCTCAGCAAGCTCTTTTGAGCTGAAATTTCAGAAAAAGGTACATGTCATAGTTACAGACCTTTAGTAATTTTTGCAATTTAAAAAAAAATCATTTTACTATTTTAAAATAGCCTTGAATAGGTGTCTACCTTGGCCATTTTGGGGGTTTTAGTATTATTTTGGGTCCAAAAAAGAAAATATCATGCCACAAATCAGGGAAGTTATTCATCATAGAGCATAAGTTGGATTTGTGGATTCTAAGAAATTGTGAATTCTCTGCCTTCCACATGCTCTCAAAGTGGGCATCCTTTGGTTAAGCATTGGAGAAAGAAAACAAACTTCTCCAAAAAAGAAATTTCATCAATTCAAGTGTCTTCAATAGAGCAAAAATGGCCATTTTTTGTTTTGTTTTTTGGGTTTTTTTGTGATTACTAAAATTGAAAACATGGTAGCCTAAAATTTTTGGTAATTTCTACTCCACATGCCTGCATAGTACTCCCCTCCATTAAGTGGCACCATGTAGTACCACTGACCACTAACATCATCTAAGGATGTGAATTTTTTTTTCATCCATTCATTGAATTGCCATTATTGATAGTTGGCCTTCCTAAATGACATGCCATGTGCCTTGTTCCCAATAGATTTAGGATGGGAGGGACGGTTTAGATTTCCATTGCAAAGATGCTATATAGTACTTGCAATACTAGTAGTAAAGCCAGTACTACACCCAAAAAGTGGCATTTTCAGACAAAAACGTGAAGTCTTTCTTGCAATCACCATATTCTCAATCTTTTCCACTATCTACCGGCCCCATTATGTATGCATCTATTGCCATGAAGTACAAGTTGCACCAATGTACAATCTCAATGGAGTAATGAAACTTTCTTGATCCAAAACATCAAACAATCTTGGAATAACAGATTTATGTTTTTTTGCTTATTTTGAATTAATTCCAACTTTTAAAATCCAAACATAGACAATTCATTTTCACAGTTGGCTAGAAATGTCCCAATCACAAATCCATTTGTATACAATATTCTTCTTCCAAAGATCAAAACATAACCACATGCTAGCTGATGAAAGGTTATTATGCATAAATTTTGACTCATGGCATATCCCTATAGTAACAAGCAACAATGAAGCAAACTTCACTTAATTTTTACAAGTACATGGCTATAATCTCCAATTTGTCCACATTCATTTGGAGCTTATTACATTTTTAATCTCTTGACTTTGTAGTATTTCTAAGATTACCGTTATATTTTATCCAAAACTTTGCATTGATTTGTTGCACCACCATAGCAAATAGGCCCCTATTGTTCTTTGATTGAGATATACAAACCTATTGATGCTTGCATGCTTTTCAAAACATGCCAACGCTTCTACCATAATTTCTTGAGTTTTATCATTTTCATTATTTTGTTTGAAACTTTTCCTTGCAAAATCCATATATTATGGGATGTTTGTTCTTTGGGTAATCTGCACTCCTTGCATTGTTTTGTATGCTCATTTTGCTACTTGTTCTAACATTAGTACAGTTTAGATCATTCTAAGGAATCACAATAAAATTCTTTTTGCAATTCAGTCCAAAATTTTTTTTTAAATAAAAATTCCAAATGACATTATTTTATATAAATAAGAGTGTTTTTGGCTCTTTACGTGTATCAATTTTAAGTACGTGCAAAATTCCCTCTCATCCACAATCAAATTGGAATCACTTTGTTTTTTTATTGATACATAAGAGAACATGGCAACGCAATTTGTAGCTAATAGGTTTGCTATTTTTTGCAACTATTTTAGAAATTTCCCAAAACTTTATAAATTTATTGTCTTTTTTTTCTAGCTTTTATGCATTGTTTGTTTGTAACTCATCAATCAGCTTTTAATAATCCACTTTGTTTTGACTAAAAAACTCCCCACTCATCATTGCAGAGTTTAGCCTTTATAAAGCTCTAGCGCAATCAAATTTCTTTTTGCAATATAATCTAGTGTACGCCAATAAAGACTAACTAGCTAGGATTTCTTCTCAATCCCTATTGCCTAGATAGATGATCTAGAAGATATTGTTGTATTTGTTACAAAGCCAACTATTTCTTCTAGCTTATATAAATCTTCAAAAAAAGACTATGAGTTGAATGAAATATCATCTACTGAAGACAATTTCAAAATAACCACTTTAATAAACAAAATTGAGAAAAAAAAATTGATTATAATACCCATCTATAAGTTTTTTTACATTTCGTGAATTGAAGGCAATAAGTGCTATAGTATATTACAAGAAAGATAGGTTCCTTTGCATTATATGTGTAGCAAAATTTACATATTTCCAACACAAATTTAACACAATTTATTTATGATAGTAAAAAATGAATATGTTGAAACTTATTGAGTGTGCTATATTAATGAGATTTGTAATTGTTATAAGAATGCAAAGCTAAAAACTTGAAATATGTGACATGAAGCTGAAATCTAAATTAACAATTATTATAATTTTTTGAATTGGTGGCAATGATTTTTGTTACAACTATGGCAAAGAAAGCAATTTCAACACAGCAAGTACCATGCTGCTATTTCAATAAAAGATAATAAAGGTTCAAAAACACAAGAATCCACAATGATTATGTAAACTTAGCAATGTTTTAGGTGTTAGAGCCATGAATGAATTAGCCATTGTTCCAAATATAGAAAGTCCTCAAAGATTCTAGAAGGTGAGAAGTTCTCAAAAGGTTTTAGAAGGTTAATCTAAGTTCTCAAAAGGTTTTGGAAGGTTAAAAGTTTTCAAAAGGTTTTGGAAGGTTAAAATTTTTTAGAAGGTTTTAGAAAGTCGGAAGCTTTTCAAGAAACCTTTTATGCAATAAAAGTAATTTGAGCACCTTCTAAGCTATAGGAAGCTCCTCAAGCACCTTTCAATCTTGAAGAAGTTTTTTAAGCAACTTCCAAATTTTACAATAAAGCTTCAATGTTCAAATATACATATGTCAAGATTGAGAGGTTCCTCAGTCTTGACAATTCATTTTGCCATCTTAGTTTTGACCTATAAATCTAATTGTTTAGTTTTAGTTTTGCTTTCTATTGTTACCACATGGAATACATCTTTGGTCTTTAATTTTAGTACGTCTTTGTGCTCTAATCTTGAACATTTCCTTATTTAATTTCTCTATCTTGTCTTTGTTTTTGAGTTTGTCTCTAACATAAAATAACCATACAACAATGTTTGGAAAGAGCAAAAAAATTAGAAAGTTAGCCATATAAAATGTAGAAAAAACTAGTTGAAATCTAAATCATTTGGCTAAAAAATGACTAAACTTTTGAAAAATTCTAATTATAGTGTAAGTATACATGGAATAGCCAATGCATGCACTTTAAAAAACTAAACAAAAATGAGAAATATAGGTTTTTTGCCAAAAAAGCTAAAGATCTCCCTTTATACTAGCATACAATATTCTAAAATAATGTTTGTTATTATGGCTTAATCATTTAGGCATGGTTTTCAAACTTGTCACCTAAGTAACTAGCATAGCTATATTATAATATCAATGTTTCAAAAACATTTCTATAAATTTGTACGCCAATTTCTAATTGAAACCATATATTGCACTAATGCAAATTGTTATTTTAAAATAAGCCTAATTGTATATAAAAACTAAAGTTTGAAGGAGCTTTTTGGTAACTTTAGAGTATGAAAACAGCTTGTCTTGTCTTTTTCTAACCTATTACATTTGTTTTTCAAGGGTTATTTTGTATGTCTAGAAACTACCTTCAATTTTGTACCCATAAATTTTTGCATGTTGATATAATATTGCATTGACATAGTTTTTTTAGGTGGAAACATAAATAAAATATGATGCCTTACTACAAGCCATAATAATTTTTTTTAATTAATTAAGACCATTTTGCCATTACCATAGGGAAGTGAGTAAGTTTTGATGAATGCATCAAAAGCTACTTTAAAACTGCATGCACAACTTTAAAATTGGCGCAAAGATGTCCACGTAGATGTCATTGCTGTATTTTAGATGCAAATATAGTCATGCCTACAAAAAATTCACAATCAAAGGCCACAATAATAGTTGAATCATTGTAAAACGTCTTTTTTGTTATCTCAAACAAACTTTTGTCTAAAAATTGTCAGTATGGAGCCATTTTCCTTGTAGTGATAGCATTGACAATTAGTATGCAATTTTTGATTTTTTAATTGCAAGTTCGCAAAAGGCACGTGAAATGTGTTGATTGAAGACAACAAACTAGCATGGCAAGGTCATTTACAATGAATTAATTGACACTTGTTGATGTCCAACATTGAGATATATGTAGACAAAAATCTCTCAATTTCCTTGTCAATTTACTAACAAAAGTGTGCTAATTATATGCCTAAACCAACATGTCTTAATTTCTAAGTGTCCCAGTGCCTAAAATATTGCCTCAACTCCTATGATTTCAAAGCCTTGTTTGAAGCACTAGATTTAAATTTGTGTTCTTGCTATAAATTATAATTATGAAGTCATTCAAGTTGTCCACGCCAATGGAATAATGGCAAGGAAAGCTAAATGTTGGACAAGTGCTACAAGAGATTTGATTGAGAAAAAAAGACTAAGCAACGGAGTAGCAAGCAGTGTTTTACAAGCTGCAACCGGTCAATATCCTTTGGAAGCTTCCTTGTGTAAGCTTTGTGGTAGCGGGAAAGTTGTTGAAAAGGGTTCAAGCATGTTCTAGACCCTTATTATGGCAACCGTCATGGACTGTGCTAGTCATTATTTTCCGTGCAATAGTGATTTGAAGCCCTAAAACTTGACATAAGAAGAAGCGCAATCTTCAATAATTTACAAGTGTGTGCGTTTACATCCAATCCTGCTGCTCACAAAATTTGAGATGAATCTGGGGCTTACAGAATATTGTAAAAATCATCAAATAGCAACTACCTACCAAAAAATGAGATTTTGTCATCACATGTTTGATCAAACGTTGTATTCTCCCATCTCTCACGATCAGTTGTTTCCAAAATTTGCAAGTTGTTTTCTAAGTACGTGTTCCACTATTTTCAGTGGTCACTTTTTATGGATCCTTCTATTGACATAGATACAATGCATTAAAGTTGTTGATCTCAAAAAACCTTGATTTTGGTGAAAATAGCCTGGGCGCTCAAGCATTAATTGACAACACAGTTTACAAAAATTTGTCAAAAATTTATCAGTTTAGACATATTTTCTTTGTCGTGGTAGCAACCCAAAACTATTGACTCTTCATAAAGTTTTGATATAATTTTGTATGACATTACTGTTTTGAATGCTAACTTAATATGTTATAAAGGTTGGGGATTACTACAACAACACCCTAAATTGCTAACGGGTCACCCCTTTTGAGCATGAAATTTGATAAATTAGTGCTATTTTTGATTTATTAAGTGGTTCATCATTCATTCAATCACAACATTATCACCTCCTTGAAAGAAAACATGACAAATACAAAAAAATTGAAATATTTAATTATTGCATCAATGCTATTTTTTGAAATATTTTTGCTTTAAGTAACTCAAAAGTCCTATATTTTTAGTTTAAAATTTGAGCACACCTATTATTTTTTTTGTACAGCCTTAGAATGATAAAGATGAAACAAATCTTTTGATCTAAATAAAAAAATCAGCAAAATCAACATGAAAAATCACATTTTCATGCTCAAAATGGGTGTCCCATTAGCAATTTAGGGTGTTGTTGTAATAATTTCCTAAAATTTAACACTATTATTTTTCCAAAGTGCTTTACAACTTGTGAATTAATGATTTTTAGAGCTTCTAAGAGCTTCTCAAACATTCTGATTATCAATCTTGTTCATCTTGGAAGGAAATCTTTGATATATTTTTGCATCCTACTACATATTGCATGGCCTTCCTAAAAGCACAAAAAATAGCGGATGATTATATGATATATGAGTCTGCATACATACCTTGAGCACTTTTGATCTTCCACATTATTGTAAGATTAAAGGTCAATTTTCATTATGCATTCAAATAGGAGTTTAGCAAAAACAACTAAAGGATTATAGTGTTGTGAATGGAGATATGCCAAAAATAACATAATAAGAAAATGAAATTGTATTCCACCAAAATTCTAGCAAGAAACACAAGAAATTTAGGAGATTTAATTTTTCCTACGGTGCGTGCCACCATAATTTGGCAAACTTAGCAAAGTGGCCAATTTCTTGGGCAATTTTTTTTTCTTATCATGCCTTGTCTTGTCGTAGCTGTTCAAATTCTATCCACACCTCCAATGATAGCTCAAAGGTACAATAGAATTTCAAATAGTTCAAACTCAAAGGTACAATAGAAGTACAAATAGCTCAATTTGTATTAGGTTTGTAGGTGCTTATATTAAACATCTAGCTACAAACAACTTAACAATTCTCAATTTACGATTTATAGATTGAGTTTTGAAATGCCAATTTGCAAATCCTAGGGCAATAGTTTTGGATAGTGTACTAGCAAACTCTCAAGTTAGCAACTTAGGATTGTAATGACTTGTGACAATGTTGCAAACAAAGCCACTTTGCAAATGTCACACTAGGCAAATTGGCATTTCAAATAAACGTAGACAAAAAATCCTAGAGTTCCTCTATTCATTGATATTTGCCAATTCCAAATTGATTCAAACAATCACTTAGATTGCTTCACAAAATCCTAGAAGGCTTAACCCATAATCTTGCATTTGCAATAAGCTGGTTTTCCTCTTCTTCTCCTTCTAAAGCCGGGTTTGCATTTTGGGTTTCAATGATCATGATTCT
Organism: Ulota crispa; assembly: GCA_963920765.1. Taxonomy (NCBI): domain Eukaryota; kingdom Viridiplantae; phylum Streptophyta; class Bryopsida; order Orthotrichales; family Orthotrichaceae; genus Ulota; species Ulota crispa. Next base: position 2,712,728 of record OY987252.1, on the reverse strand, counting down.
CAAGGTCAAAAGACTCAAAACTAGAGTATTATGAAAGCTTTGTTTTCTTTTTTCAAATTTTTTTTTCAAATTTTTTTGGTATATAATGAGTAGTTTGTGGATTGCCAACCAGGGCACTAATCATTTAGTATGTTTTTCCATTTTGGTGCAGTTTTTGAGATTCTTCTTTACAAAATTGAGAGTTTTGCAAATCCATGGTCTCAAAATTTTACAATAATGACCAAGGCCAAGAAGCACTTGAATCTCTCGAAGTGTCTAGCTTGTGGGAAAATAATATAGGAATTGGCACCTCTTTCAAAACGTCAGCAACAACTTGCAAGGTTGTTGGAGAAGAAGAGAGTAGTGAAATGTTGCCAAAGCATGGATGTAATCAATGTTCAAAGTACATGCTTTTGCTCTCAAATTGTGTTTTGTTCTTGTGTGATGTTTTGCTCTCTTGTTCACACTATTCACTGTCTTTTTACATCATTGACAACCTTGTTTATGGCATTGTTTGCTTTTTTTTTATTTTGCTCTTATTTGATGAACCATTCTGAAATTGAGCACGTAGACAAGAGTCATGACTTTGAAGAAGGGGCCAAAGGGGTTTCACCCATGCTCAATTAACAGCTGCTTTAGGATTTTCAACTAGAGTCAAAGTTTGGACATGGGTGGTACACAAGAAATTCTAAAAAGACGCAATGTCAAAAGAGGCAACAACTACATAAAGCATCTATTTGTATACAACTGCTAATTAAACAAGAATACCAAGCACAGCAAATGAAGTGATTGCTATGGATAGTATTTTGGGTGAAAGCCCTAATGAAGAAACAAGTGACATAGAGTGCACTGAATAAGCAATAAGACACCTCAAAAATTACAAATAACACCATATTCATTAAATTGGGAATTTTGTAACATTTGGGGATTAAGGTGACCACCTTAAACTAAGCATTAGGGTACAACTTGGGAATCTGGTTTTCCCAATTTAATGAATATGACGTTAAATCTCCATCAAGTATAAAGGAAGCTAGAGTATCTGTCATGCTTGCTTTTCTTTGATTGCTCAAAGGTGGAAAACAATGCATTCAGGCTATTTGTGTTGTTGCCCAAGGTGATGGAAAGGGTGTATACCATTCTTGTTCTATCCGCACATGGACCAACGCTTCTATTAGAAATGGAGAGCTTCCAAGATCATTCTAAGGTCAGCACCAAAGTGTAAATTTTTTGCAACACCATGGTATCCTCTCTTGTGTTCATTCATACTTACAAATTCACAAATTTCATATCAATGTTCCACACTTTATACAACATGTAAATGAAGAATTTTTTCCAATTTTGGAATTTGCTCTCCACTTAAAATCAGCAAATACATAGCAATGCAATGGTTGAAGAGTTTGGATCTTTTTTATTGCCAAGTGAAAAAAGGAATCTACCTAGATGGGCATGAGCGACCAAATGTTGTTGTTTATTGTGTAGAGTTTTTCCAAAAATGTTAGAGTATAGGAAGCAAATGCCAAAAGTTTCTAATTTTGATCTCTAGACAATTGAATGGCCATTGTCTAGAAAACCAATTATCTTGGTGACACAAGATAAGAGTACATTTGCAGCGTATGACAAGAAGCAGCAACTTTGGCTACCAGAAGGTGAAGAACCTTTGAGAAAGAAGGAAAACAGATGCTCAATTACAGATGTATGTGGATGCCTTGCCCTTGACTAAAAAGACCTTTCACCAAATCTTCTCCTTGATTTTCCAAGAGATGCTTGAGAATATTTCTACATTGGCAAGTAGCATGAAGGATGGTGGGCATTAGAGCACTTGTACAACCAATTCTAGGATTGTGCAATACCAATCTTTGAACGTCAATTTTCTAATGCACAAGCACTATTTGCATTTAACAATGTAGCAAGTCACGCAGCATTTGCAAAAGATGCCTTAGTTGCAAATAGAATGAATTTAGGATTAAGTAGAAAGCAAACAAAGATGAAGTACTACAATAATTACTGACCCAGGATTTGGTTTGCATTCTTGCATATATCCTAAAGAACCAAATTACTTGTGTTCTTGAATTGTTTTCTTCTTATTTGTGTGCATTATTGCTTTTTTACATTGACTCAAAATTTTGCATTAATCAAATCCACCAACTAAAAAATGTTTTATCTTGCATTGTGGATCCACACAACTCCCACATGGGATATGTCTGGACATGTGTTTTCTAGAATATTATCAAGATCTTCATTTGCAGGGAAAGCCAAAAGGCCTTTGGGTTGTCCTTGAAGAGCAAAGCTTTTGTCCCTAAAATTTGAAATAAAAGTGCAAAGGAGCTTGCAATTCTCATTTTGCAACAAATTGCTGTGCAACAAGCATAATGGCCTCTCAAGAAGACTTTTGGAGGCAAAAAGGACTCTTGGAAGAGCTCATTGTTTCCAAGGGACACAAGATAATTTTTTTCCAAAGTTCCATTGTGAATTCAATGTTATTGAAAACTTTTGGGGCTCAGCAAAGCATTACGTCTGTTGTGGAGATGTGAGGCTATGCCCGCAAGGCTAAACAATATATGGATGCGTATCAAAAAAACCTCACTAGAAAAGTTGCCAAATATGCTATGGAGACCAATTTCATACAAGGACACAATAGACATCAATGCCCTACTTTTGTTTCACTCAATTTTGTTTGTCAATTGCTTTAATTCATTTAAATTAATTATTAGTATTAGAGCATCTAGTGCTAAGTTGGCCAATTCTTTGCTTTCCTAATCTAAAATGTCTAATAGATACCATTTTTGAATGATGATAACCTTCTTTGGCAAATAATAATTCCAATTTCTCTTTGTAACTTTTTTTTTACCATCTCATAACTACAAGTTATGAAAAGTGTTGTTATAAATAGTTAATTCAATTGTTGCATCTCTGTTGGTTTATGGTGGCACGCACTACAGGTAGGAAACGGGTGATTACATTTGGCCGATTCCAGGCTAGTAAGTTTGCCCTGAGTGGAATCGGCATACTTGGTCACGTTCTTCTTACTGGATGACATTTGGATGAGTGCAGAAGGAAGTCTCTAACTCTCAATTTACCAGTTTAGAAATCAAGCATTCATGATAGCGGAGGTCAAAGCCACAGCAGCTCACTTTATGTTTATTCGTATGTGGCCATGGAGAAGAAAAGATCAACTTGCTTAGCCAGTGATGCCCATCCTTCCGAGGTGTATCAGTCGATCTGGAGTGGAGCAAGCTGACTTGCAGTGGTTTATTTGTTCACATGCTGGAGGCGGGGGGTGGGTGTTCGGGTTGCTGGGATTGGGGCGGGGCAGGGGTGATGTTATAGATATAGGCCTTGACAGATGACTGTGATCTCGTCGTAGTCGTCGGTCGCATTAGTTTTCTATTCAGGCCAGTTTTGTTTTTATTACACAGGATAGCAGTATCCATTTCCTTCAAAAAGAGAATGGTTTCCTGGATTGCCAGCTTCTGAAGCTGCTTGAAGTGATGACCACAATCTGGTACAAGGTCGATAAAATTCTGGAATTGAATTCTTGGTGGCTTGTTTGCAGGTTCGTAGCAGAATTGAGTCTTTAGTGAAGCTATTTCTCCAGAGTATAATGACAGAGAAAGATGCAAAGATTAAGCCCCTTTCACTGGTAATCTGGTCAATTTTTTCATCATCGGAACTTATGTGCTCACCACCTTGTCCTAGGGTGTTTTGAATTTTACTTGCACGGCGTCTTTTGCTTGAATGCATGAATAATGACAATGTTTGAAGCACATGAAAAATGGTCTAGCTTCTGGTTGAGTTACTATCAATAACAGAAATAGGTGCAATTGAAAAAATCATAGTTTCTGCGGCTTTGCTGGCTGATTTGTCTCATATAGCTGTTCCAAGAGCTGTAACTACGAGGTCGATTTGCTTAGCAGGTTCCAAGAACAGAACGTAACATCGGTGCCGCAGGAGAAGGTATGCATTTGATGGCTGCAACTTCTGAGAAACAATTTAAAGATAAGAACAGCGGAAACGGTTTTTTTCGAGGTGAAAACAGTTTTCTTAAGTACATGCATTCTGTATGCTTAGATACTTTTTGCAACGTCTGAATTGTCTTGAACTCTACGCATTTAAATTGTTGTACAAGTTACATGTGTATGAACGGCTGGGAGCACATTCATTATTTCTCATTGGCTAAATTGATTGGCAATTTTAGGTTTTTCATTTACATTTATTTTTATTGCATGTAGTTTGGAAAGTGATGGCAATGTGCTACCATTTGCTTGGAACTGAGAAACAAGCAACTCAGAGAGAAATCTTTTACAAGCTTTTATCAAATCAAAATTCGTACGTTACTGGCCAGAATCAAGTGAACAATGCTATTCAAGGTAAAGTCTAATGAAACACAATACTTCTTGATATTTCTATCCCAAAGGACATGCGTCTGGCCGCACAATTTGTATATTTGATGTTAACGCTGGCCTGTATGCAGATGTTGTGGCTGTATTACTGTGTACTCGTCAGAGTCTTGGCATACTTGCTTCAAGTAAAGGCCTCGTTGCTGGGCGCCTTGTAATCCAGGTAAGTAGATGAAATGTGTATTGATTCGTAGATTGTTTTGACCATTATCATGTATTTAGTTGTGCTACATAGATTTCGGTGCTGCTTTATATTAACTCTTGATTTGTCGAAGGATCGCGGTGGAGAAATAATCGACTGCAGCAACCTGGGATCAAGCGCCCACTCTATTTGCGCGGAAACAAACTCACAACACTTTTATTCGGATGCCAGATACATACTTGTAATTGAGAAGGTGTCATCTATTTGATATTTTCGAGATTACAAGCTGGCCAGACAACACACCTTTTGTGAATGCGTGCTATGGAATAGTTTGGACACTTGAAGCTGCTTTTCTACCTATTGATAACTTCATAGCAAATATATATATTGTAGGATGCAATATTTCGAAGACTTGTAGAAGACCGCTTCTTCCTTGAAGTCCCGTGCATACTTATGACGGCAAAGGGCTTTCCAGATTTGGCGTCCAGGTCTGTAGATCATTTTTGCATGCAGCCATAGTTCTGTGGTGTATGCTGTACCATTCGTAATGCCTCAGGAAATCCTTCAGTTTGCTGTTCTATCACCTCGTGTTGGTCATTTATTCACTTACAGCGAAGGCTATTGGGTGCAGAGCTTTGCTGCATCGTCTGCACCAGGAATTTCCAAGTTTACTGATTCTCGCTCTTGTGGACTGGTGAGTCATACTTCATTTATAAATTCACGGTTGTACTGCTTATTCAAATCATACATTTCTCTCGAATACTATCCTTCATACTATAGCCGTAGAAGTTGAGTGAAAAAATTGAACACAGGGACTTGGTGCAGGAATCCAGCTGGTGTGGCTATCGTCTGCACATATAAGTTTGGAAGCATCAGGATGGGATTGGAAGCTCCACGCTACGGTCAGCTCTTAGTGATATCATCTTGGAGTAGAAGTCAGCAAATTGCTAGCTACTCGCCACAAACATTGCCTTATGTCATGTCTTACTTACGTATTTTTTTTGTGATAACGTGGTTAACTCCCTGATGTGTAAAGCTGAAAAAGGGGCTCTATCCAATCCATATCTCTAGCCAAGACCAACTTATTAGCTCCGGTTGGTATCTTCAGTTTGCGATATCAAGTGGCTTGGATTACGTTGTAAGGACATACTTACTTACGTTCCAAAAAATGCTCTTTCAAGATTTACGGACAGAGATGTGAGGCAGGCTAGAAGCTTGCTACATTCACAGATGCTACAGGTACGGATATATTTTTTGATTGTATGCTGCTGAACGGTCGATAACAGTTTTCTATCATTGTTTTCATGTTCGACTTAGTCATCGTCTCATTTGAAGGAATCTGGACCTGGAATCACTTACCAGAGCTCAGAATTCATAACAATTAGATGAAAACTCCCTTTGTTTGTTCTCTTAATCTGAAGTTATCTCTGCATGCCAAAGAGAGCGCATTAGAAGTCTGCTGGATTCACAGGTGAGGTCCATGGGTTGTGGGCCAGTTAGGAAATAGTGTTGACTATCTTTCGTGCGTCGTATACAGAACAACGAGCCATTCAAGCAGGAGATACTGGAAATGCTTGCGTTTGGACAGAAATCCGAAATTGAGGCACTGTACGCTTATGGCTACGGGTTCCTTGCTAAATTCATCTCCCAGAAAATAGTGCAAAGAGAGTACATCTAACTGCTGTCTGAAAGCAAGTGGCGTGAAGTCTCGGCTCTCAATTGGTTTGCGATCTGTTTTCCTCTGAATGATGCATTGATTTTATATGTATCTGTTAACATGCTGAACGAGGAATGCGATGTAAAGAAATTAACGACACGTATATCTTATGTCAGTCGTTGAAGGGTGCAATCAGTTCCAAGCATTTTCTGCTTGCTAATTGAAGTCAGTCTTCTTTCCAAGCATCTTGACACGTTTGTATAGTTCTTCGAAACGCGGGGGTGGAATGGTACGTATGGACATCTTTGTTGAACTTTGCACTTGACTCAATCAGCAGCTTGAGTGACTGATATTGACGTATCTTGGCAGTGTTAGAGTTGTGGTTTCCAATTTTGGCAGGCATCACTTAATACATGCTTGTACTCCAATAATTTCTTTACTTGGTCTGTTGTTTTGTCTTGCAATAGAGTTAACTACACCTACAGTCACACGTTTGCTAATCAGACTGGTGCAGATTCTTGCCTATATTGTATGCATGCATATTTGGAATATACGAGCCTAATATTGATCTTGGGTTTATAACGTATGTGTTTGGTGTCTGAAATGTAGTAAGGTCCTAGAATCCTCTCAATTGCCAACAAGAGATATCCATAAATCTGAGACTTTTAATAGTAACTCTTCTTGGAGGCTTATTTGTATAATCTCAGGTGTAAGCAATGTTAGTGCATGGTTGTAACTGCCAATTCTTGTCGTACAAATCACAGAATCCCGGCATAGGCACACGTCAAAGAGTACTCACTGTGTACAAAACATGTCGCTGAAATAGATGAATTTTTTTGTTGCCGAAATAGGTGGTTACCATTATGATTAGTTTCAGTGTAGAGTAAAAGTATTCTCTTTGTTTGGTTAACGTTGTAAATTGTATATTTTCTTCTCTATATTTGACTGGCAGCGTTGGAATTTGGTTATGATTTCAATTAATGATTCTTGTGGAGGTAACTTATTGCATTTTAGATACAACATGTGGTAAAATATAGATAGCTTTTTATTCTTTTTGGGTAAAATTTCTAAAAAGCTTTAAAATAAGATAGAGGCCATCAAAAGGCAAAAATTGTTTATAAGTAATTTAGGTAGCCTTCTAATGTCAATCATTAGTATTTTGTGCGTATAATTTACTTTGTCATATACTAGATTCTCTCAACTAAATTTATTACAGCATGTGTGTACAATTGGGTGTACAATTGGGTTAAACTTTTTTTTTTTTGACAATTAAATGCCCAATTTCTTCAAATTAAAATGGGTAGCTTCAAGATTTTAGGAAGAAAAAAAGGGTTGTGTACTTTGCCTAAATTTTCTCTTTTCAACATGGTTTTCAATTCTAGGTTTTTTTTTAAAGAATATAGCATAGAATAAATTGCATTGAAATATAAAATATAAGTAGTGATAAAATTCCATCAAATAAGCCATTTTGCCAATTATAAGTAATTATAAGGATCTTTTAATTTTTACCTACAAGATAAATAGCCCCCAAAAGAAAACCCCTTGCTACACAAGACACTCAAAATATACATAGAGTGACTTTCCCAAGTCATGATTGGAGTTTGTATCAATGCTATTAATGTAACAAACCACATGTGGACTTGATTTTTCAACCTTACTTGTTTTTAGCCTTACCAAAAAATTTGATTTAAATCTTGAGAACTCTTTGTTCCATTGTTCTACTTTTTTCTATGAAGTCTTTTAGTGGAACTTCCAATGTTTGACAAATTTTGGATTGAATTTTATGAAGTGTGATTTCTCTTAACCCCTAATGGCCCAAATGTTCATTTAACAAACTCTTAAAAATTTAGGGAGGGTTGTTTAAACTCAATTTTCAACAAATATTTTCTAGATTTTCATAGTAGGTAGGTATTTTCATTGTTGTCATATTAAAAAAAAATTGAACCCAATGCCTAGATGTTATATAGTGTGCCTAAATTTTTTTTGGGAAATTTTAGCAACCTATGCAAGTTGGACTAGGCAAGCCAATAAATTTCTCCAATTGGTTAACTTTGCCAAAATGTTTGAGGCTCTTTCACCCTTAAAGGACCAAGCTACTATAATACATACTATGTAGGGTGTTGTATAACTGGCATTTGCTACCAACAAAAGCTTCAATTTGGAATCTTGACTACCTCACTAGAATAGCATTGATTTATATTCTAGCTTTGTTGATCTCAAATGTAATAAAGGTGTGACCTCCAAATACAAGAAAAATACTATGTATTGTATTGGTCGCAAAGGGCTGCTTTGTCCTTTAGGGGTTAACCCCTAAAGGACTATTGTTTCTTTGGGAGGACAAATGGGATTTTGGGCATGTACTTACAATTATGCTACTTTGTGTGATTTTTTGAAACTTGTGTGGGAGATGAGGATTTCAAAGATTTGTGTGGGCATCTAAGTTTTTCTTCATTTCAACATTACTTGAAGAAGTTATGCATAAATTTCTTAAAAATAAGGGAAGGTAAGCAATCCAATTTTTTTTTCAAAAATGCATTTCTTTTAAATAAAAACTTGAAATTGGTTTATTAGATATACATATATGTGGGAAGCCTTTAATCATTCAATTTTGATTGATGAGATGAAAGTTATGAGAAGTTTTAGTTTGGGGTAGGTAGGAAGTCTCTTAAAACCATACCTACTTGCAAACTAAAATTTCTCACAACTTTCATCTCATCAATCATTACTGAATGATTAAAAGCTTACTACGTTTATGTAAATCTAAAAACCAATTTCAAATATTTATTTAATTAAAATGCAGTTTTCAAAGAATTTTTGGATTGCTTTCCCCCAATCTTCTAAAAATTCATGCATAACATCTTCAATACATGTCAAAATGAAAGAAAAATTAAATACCCATGCATGCCTTTGAATTCTCCACTTTCAATAAATGTTTCAAATATTCATACAAAGTGGATCAGCCATAAGTACATACCCTAAATTCCACTTGTCCCTTGAGGGGATTAAAGTCCTTTAGGCATTAATTATCTAAGGGTCTACAAAGCTTCTTACGCTCTCTTTTGGGGGCGTTTCTTTGGAGCCTTATGCTTAGGGAAATTTTTATAGAATTCCATGTTTGGGTTTTGAAAAATGAAAATGAAATTTTTGAATTGTTTTTAGGGACGTTTGCAAATTTGGAATAAGATGTGATTATTGTGAAGTAATTGAAACCCTTTTTTCAAGAAATATTTAATTGCAAATCAAAGTCATATATAGAGAAATAACTTATTATGCTCAACATCAACTTTTACATTTTCAAAAGCACATATTAGACACACGTACACTCTTTTATTTAGCAACATACAATTTGTATATTTTTCCTACAAAAGTCGCTTCAAGCTCATAAACAAATGTCAATACATGATGAACTTGAGATTTAGAAACAAGGAATGTACTAGTCTCAAAAAAAATCCTCTACTTTTTTTAATTACTACAAAGTATTAATTCCCATGCAAAGGCACAAGGGGCACATTCATGAAATTTATAGTTGTAGTTCATTAAACATGATTGTATTGAAAGTAGAAAATAGTTTTGAATGGCAACATGCATCCACTTAGTAGAAATTATGAAAATTGTAGACACTTGAGAAAAAAAAAAAAATTGAACTATATCCATTGATTTTTTTTTCTTTAAAATAATTTAAGATTTTTAGAATGTGATTGGATCAATCACTTGATTGTTTTGTTTTTTAAAAATAAATAAATTCCATACACATGAAATTATCTTAAATTTCCTAGTCTATTGCCAAGCTTTTAGACCTCCTTGTATTGTAAAGCAATTTAGAGCTAGTTAAACTTGTAATTTTCTCTTAAATTTTTTTCATTATGTGTTCTCAATAAGATGTAGATGTTAGTGAAACCTCTTTTTATAACTCATAGCATCCAAACATCTTACTTTAAAAAGGCCCAAAGTTAGTTGATCCCTCTAAGCAAGGACAAAAAATACTTTCTCAAAACTGTTCAATGTGATTATCTTTCAATCCATGTGGTCAAATGGGGTCAAACTTGCTACAAATAGTACATAAATATTGCACTTCAGTTTTGTACAAATTAGAAAAAAGTTTCAATTTTTCTTTTACATCAATAAATAAAAAGATCACAATATTTGGCATGTTTTTAGTGAAAACATCATTTAGGCCTTTAGAAGTTAAACAATTGCATTAATCCATCAAATTATTAAATTTACATAGTTCCATATGTTGAATACACAAAATGTTGATATTTTGAGGATTACTAGTAGAAAATACTAAATTTGAAAACATAAACGGTGCCAAAAGCGTCAATGAAAAGCCATCCCTAGTTATCAAGGAAAATGCCCGTATGCTATTTGGTGCAAAGCCTTAACAACTTTACTAACAATCATCAAAAGAAAACTTCAAAAGGAAGCTGGTGTCAATGTTTAACAAAATTTTGTTAGTAAAGATTGTATAATAAATTTTTTAGAAAGTTCAATCAATATGAAATAATTTAAAAAATTCTAGAAGGTAAACAAGTGCAATTATGTACATGCCAAAGTCTAAAGTTTGCAATGCTTTTTGTCCTTGAAACATTGCTTAACCTTTTAACACCTAGTTGAATACTAATATTGCCTCTTTACAAAATTCTACAATGCTAGCATTGTAAGAGAAATTGTGACCAAAATGACAAAATATTGACAAAATCTTGTCAACCCCTCTCTTCATTAGGAGACCTTGATTTGGTCACATAGTTGACAAGATTTTGTCATTTTTGTTGTCAATTTGGACAAGGACCCATGTCGTTAGCCCTTCTAAGTTCATAGTCCTAAGAAGTCAACAAGCTCTTCTCCGTCATCACAAAATCCCCCCCCCCCGTCATATTCTTTTACCATGCCACATCGGCCACTAAAACTACTAATGCACGTTCAAAATGTTTAAAATTCCAATGACGATTCTGGAATTTTTTTTCTTAGCAACTTTATTTTAAGGTGCGGAGTAAAATTTCTTTTTGAGGAGACATGGTCACTATTGCTTTTTGAGTACGCTATCTCACACTACCTATTTGTACACCTATTTTTGTACAATATCAAAAATTGTGCATTCATCTATCAATCTAATACAGCAGCTTCAGTAGCAATTTGGAAAGCTGCCTAGTTGAAGGTGTAGACTCGAGATGACAACACTGGTGTCCACTTAGAAGTGCAGGTTGCCTTGAACAGATGGCCCTTGCAGTCCCACTCAAATTTTCCACTCAACTAGAATCCTCTTTGTAGCGACATACACCCCCCTTTTGCAAGATTCTTCAAATCTTTCTTCTTGTCTAGCTTCCTTTCCACTTTGTGAGGAATCTGCAACATTGTAGACAAGCAATCTAGTTGTTAGCACTTGCACTCACTCATTCATCTCCACCGTGCCCAATACTCCATTCCCACAACAGTCATCCTCCTAATGCAAAAACCTCAAAAAAAGGTGAAAACCTCCAAGCTCTCTAATTTGAAAGTCTCCACTACAAAAGACTCTGCTTTACAAATTCTGCAATTCTTGGCCTTGTTGCGTAGTTTTGAACCATCTCAAAGCTTAATAACGCCATTACCTGCTCCTAAGCTAGCTTCATATTTGCCTACACAAAACTAGGGTCTTCAAAACCGTACAACGCTACACTTGACTTTTAGTTTTAGAATGGCAACAATACGGTATTGGAACCAAGTTTTGCTTAAACATCAAAAGCCATGATGATCTAATCCCTCTCCCCCCACGACTTCGATCTCCACTTGCATCGCCTCCTGAAGACAACAACCTCGCTCCTTGCCGCTCGACACGGCCACTCAGGCAAAATGTCTGCTTAGGTGGATACCAGCTTGTTGTTTTGACCAAAAACTTAAACAAATGCCTCCTCACGGCAATGCCTTTAGCTCCAAAGCTTGTCTCAATGTCCACACCAGCAGAACTTGACTTTGCCAACATATCCTTCAAGCAAGCATAACATGACCTAAAATGGACACAAGTTGTGTGAACAAAAATGGAATCTATATGGAAAAACCAAACCTGGGAACTCCAAACTTTACCATCTAGCAAGCGCTCCATCTCCTGCAAATGGGTGTACAAGGTGAAACTTGGCACACAAGGAAATCCTCTAGTCAAGAAGGCTCGCGTGGTTGCTTGCAACTTTGAGCAAAGACCTGGCATTGACTTCACGGAAATGTTCGCGCCCATCATCAAGTGGATGACTATCCGTACAACAATTGCCATTGCAGCAGCCAAAGGTTGGCGAATACACCACATGGATGTGCGCACTGCCTTCTTACACGGCTCCGTCAAAGAAATTGTGTACATGCGGTAACCACTTGGATTCCAAATCCTTGGGCAAGAAAACTTAGTGTGCCAATTGAAGTCTAAGTCCATGTACAGACTTAAACAATCTTCCAGAGCCTAGTATGAACGTATTGACTCTGCTCTTTGCGGGATAGGGCTAGTTTGTAGCCAGATTGACAGCAACATGTATCATAGACACTGTAAAGGCAAAATCCTAATCCTCATGTTGTACATGTACAATCTCTTTATTATTAGCAATTTTGAAAAGCTCATCATTTGGTTGAAACAATTCCTACACCAGGAATTTGAGATGATTGATTTGGAGCAAATCAAACGCTACCTGGGCATTTCATTCAAGGCAATACACATTTTCATCCTGCTTCACCAATGCAAGTACATCCACACCATTCTTCAGGATTTTGGCATGGCAGATTCCAGACCCACAACGACACCTCTCCCTGGGGGTCAAGTCCTGCAATCAGACATGCAATCTCCACCCAGTAATTCCCACCACTACTGCCAACTCATAGGGAAACTCATTTTTCTCACAGTCACCCGGCCAGACATTGCATACGCAAGGAGCCGTCCCAATAGCTACATGTCCAAACCCCAAGAATCCCACCTTGAAGCCGCCAAGCACCTTCTCTGTTACCTTCAACACACCTTAGACATTGGCATTTTTTACAAATCCGGCGCTCCTATGATTATCACTGGCTACAGTGATGCAGATTGGGGATCTTGCCCAGTGACACGACGCTGGATGGGAGCATACATTTTCACCCTTGCAAGCGGCCCCATAACTTGGCAGAGCAAATGCCAACTCACAGTTTCTTGTTCCTCAACAGAATCCAAGTACAAGGCTTTCAGCAATGGCTTTAAAGAAGCCGTGTGGCTTCATTGGCTCTTACACAAACTTCTACAGCCAGTCTCCTGTTCAAAGGTTGGAATAGAGCATTAGGAGTTTGCTCTAGGCCAAAGAAGATATGCTAGGTGGGGTACTTAGCATTGGAGAGAGAGCACGTGGTAGGAGGCACTTCATAGAGAGGATCAGCCCATGAGTGTGGTTATCCCATATGGTTTGGTGAAGGGAGAGTGGTTGGGAGAGTGGTTGGGAGAGTATATAGATGAGACGTTTTGGGAACCCTCTCATCTCTTCCATTTGTATCTTATACATTTGAGTATACCATGTGTGCTTTTGCTCTTCTATCTTTTCTATGCTTTCAATAGGTTATGGGCCCACTTCTATGAGTGTGGAGGTACATTGTGGTGAGTGGAGATCACATTTGAGCTACATCAGCCCTTGGAATTCAACCTTGTGCTCGTGGAGGACTTCTTTAGCTACTCTTTAGTGTTAGCAGTGTTTTTGTAGTCACATTGCTTCCCATTTGAGCTACTTCAGCCTTTATCTTATCTTGTGGAGCATTTGGAACATATTTTTGTGCTTGTTTCTTGGTTTGGGGTGCATTTGTGGTTAGAGAGGACCTTTGAGGAGCTTCACCTCTCTTTGCATGCCTTTTGGAGTCTTTAGAGATCTTGTTTTGCCCCTTGGAGAGTGGCTGATCCTCATTTACCTTGGTGGAACACCAAATTCGAGTTTGTGGAGGTGTGCACCTTATTAGAGCTTGTTGAAGGATTTGATCTATCATATTGGAGGAGTTGATCCACTTTGCAGCCTTTTTTGGAGGTCCATTTGGTGTTGCACAAGCTTTTGGAGGTTTGGAGTTGCTAAGGGTGGAGTTGCATCAACAAAGTGCTTGTTTGAAACACAAGGAGGTGATTTGTGAGTTTGTACTTGCTTTAGTTGGTTTCTACCCTTGCTTGAAGTTATTTGCTCAAGTGGATGCATAGTATTTGCTCAAAGGAGGCTGAAATTGCAAAGAGTGAGTATGAGGGTGAGGTTTGAGTCATAACCTCACATTTTGGGTAGATCTTGTGCTCCTTTGAGGGTTGGGTTGTATACTTCAGCCCTTTGTGTGTGGAGAGAGCTAGAGTTAGCTTAGGAGGTAGTTGAGTTGATTACTTCAGCCCCTTTGTGTGCATAGAAAGTTAGAGATTTGCTTGAAAGGTGGTTGAGTTGCATACTTCAGCCCCTTGCCTTAGAGCTAGCTAGCATTGAAAGTGGTTGAGTTGCTTACTTTATCCCTTTAAGTGTGGAGAGAGCTAGGGTTTGCTTGGGAGGTAGTTGAGTTGCATACTTCAGCCCCTTGCTATTCTCTTGTGACATTGAGAGCACATTGAGTTGTGTACTCTAGCCATGGCCACCTACAAAGATGAGACACCCCGTGTTGTGGACAAGTTCAATGGAGACAATTTATCCTTGTTCAAATTCAAGATGGAGATGATCCTTGATGAAAAGAATCTTTGGGACATTGTTGAAGGCAATGAGACGGCCCCTGCAAGTGATAGTGACTCCAAGGTCATCTCCGCCTTCAAAATGCATGAGAGAACTGCGTTTCGCATCTTGTGCACTCACTTGGTGGATGCACAAATTCAACACGTCAAGTCTTGTAAAGGAGCTGCGGAAGCATGGAAGACTCTATGCGGCATCCACAAGACCAAGGGTTTGGCCAATGTGTTGTTTTTGAGGCGCAAGTTCTTCTCCATGAAGATGCAAGAGACGGATGACTTCTTGCAACACATCAACAAGGTGAAGACCCTTGCTGACCAACTCGAAGCCCTTGATGTGCCCGTGACGGAAGGAGACATTGTCATGACCATTTTGGAGAGCTTGCCACCATCTTATGAGAACTTGATTGTGGCCATGGAGACCAAGGACATCAAGGAGCTCACCCTCACCTACATGACGTCGCGATTGATGCATGAGGTGACAAGGAAGAAGGAGCATCAGATTATGGCCACGGAGAATGCGGCGTTGGTTGCTCGTCACAAGAGTGGTGGAGATTCAACCAAAACTCAAGGTGAGCCCCTTTCTATGCTTCCATTGTGACAAACCGGGCCACTTTGCTTGTAATTGCTACAAACGCAAGAGTAGCAAGGGTGAGAAGGCCAATAAGGCCAAGGCGCATGAGAGTGGTGACGACTATGCATTCGTGGCCTTCCATGATGGTTCATTGAGCTTGGAGGATGATTGGATCATAGATTCGGGGGCTACCACCCACATGTCACCCCATAGAGCTCATTTTGACATTTTTGAGCCCATTTCAGCAAAGAAGGTGTTCATGGGTGATGATTCGATACTCCAAGCACTTGGGAGGGGTTCCATTTTGGTGGACACCCTTGTTGAGGAATGCACCAACCGCATTCGGTTCAAAAATGTGTTGTATGTGCCCAAGTTGCAAAGCAATCTCCTTTCGGTGAGCAAGATAGTAGGAGGGTTGAATGTACAATTTGGAGGCCTTGGGTGCTTTGTGAGGTCTCCCGATGGAGACACTCGAGCCATGGCATCACGTGAGGGCAACTTGTACATTTTGCGATGCAAGGTTGTGCATGCAGGAGAGAGTGCCCAAGTTGCCAGTTGTACCATGGATGGGCTGGTTTTGTGGCATCGACACATGGGGCACTTGAATGTGCAGAGCTTGAAGGCTCTTCTAAGCTTGGTAAGTGACCTTGACCTTTCCAAATCCTATGGTGATGACTTGCCCAATGCTTGTGAAGGTTGCATTGAGGGCAAGCAACAACGGCACTCATTTCCAAAGGATGGTGCCACACGTGCCACCAAGGTGTTTGGCATTGTGCATTCAGATGTGTGTGGCCCTATGAAGACCACATCATTGGGTGGGGCAAGGTACTTCTTGACCTTCATTGACGACTTTTCAAGAAAGGTGTAGGTGTACTTTCTTAAGGCCAAAAGCGAGTGTTTTGAGCGATTCAAGGTGTTCAAAGCCTTGGTGGAAAAAGAGGCGGAGTGCTCCATCAAGGTATTGCGGTCCGACAACGGCGGGGAGTACACTTCCAACCAATTTGAGACTTATTTGAAGGCCCAAGGTATTGTGCATCAAACCTCAACTCCACATACACCGCGGCAAAATGGAGTGGCCGAGAGGGCCAATTGCACCATTGTGGAGATGGCTAGGAGCATGATCTATGGCCAAAAGCTTGGGTTGGAGTATTGGGCTGAGGCGGTGAGTAACGCGGTGTACATTCGCAACCGATGCCCTACTAGTGCGGTGCATGACAAGACTCCACAAGAGGCGTGTAGTGGCAAGAGGCCTTTGGTGGTACACATCAGGATGTTTGAATGTGTTGCATATGCCAAGATCCCCGATGCATCAAGGACTAAACTTGATGCAAAGGCCGTAAGGTGTTTGTTTTTGGGATATTGTGAGGGCTCCAAAGCATATAGATTGATTTGCTTAAAATCCAAAAAGATCATCCGATGTTGTGATGTGACCTTTTGTGAGCATAGAGAGTTGCAAAGAGAGTTGGAGTTGGGTCCAAGTGGGAGTAGTGGCGACCTTGTTGTGGACACACCTCCAACGCCCTCGGATGATGATGATGATGATGGACACGATGAGGACCACCCCTTCAAGCATGGAGATGGTGACCTTGTGGAGGATGCAAGTGCAAGCCAAGGCGATAAAGGCTCCAAGCCCAAGAAAGTTTCAAAGAAGAAGAATGTTGAAAGGTTGGATTAGAGCATTAGGAGTTTGCTCTAGGCCAAAGGAGATATGCTAGGTGGGGTATTTAGCATTGGAGAGAGAGCATGTGGTAGGAGGCACCTCATAGAGAGGATTAGCCCATGAGTGTGGTTATCCCATATGGTTAGGTGAAGGGAGAGTGATTGGGAGAGTACATAGATGAGAGGGTTGGGTGACCCTCTCATATCTTCCATTTGTATCTTATGCATTTGAGTATACCATGTGTGCCTTTGCTCTTCTATCTTCCCTATGTTTTCAATAGCTTATGGGCCCACGACTTAGAGTGTGGAGGTGCATTATGGTGAGTGGAGATCACATTTGAGGTACATCAGCCCTTAGATTTCGACCTTGTGCAATTGGAGGACTTCTTTAGCTTCCCTTTAATGTTAGGGGTGTTTTTGTAGTGAGATTGCTTGTCATTTGAGCTACTTCAGCACTTGTCCTATCTTGTGGAGCATTTGGAGGACTACTCGTGCTTGTTTCATGGTTTGGGGTGCATTTGTGGTGGGAGAGGACCTTTGAAGAGCTTCATCTCTCTTTGCATGCCTTTTGGAGTCTTTGGAGATCTTGTTTTACCTCTTGGAGAGTGGCTGATCCTCATTTACCTTGGTGGAGCACCAAATTCGAGTTTGTGAAAGTGTGGACCTTTTTGGAGCTTGTTGGAGGATATGATCTATCATATTGGAGGAATTGATCCACTTTGAAGCTTATTTGGAGGTCCATTTGGTGTTGCACAAGTTTTTGGAGGTGTGGAGTTGCTAAGGGTGGAGTTGCACCACCAAAGTGCTTGTTTGAAGCACAAAGAGGTGATTTGTGAGTTTGTACTTGCTTTAGTTGGTTTCTACCCTTGCTTGAGGTTGTTTGCTCAAGTGGATGCATAGTATTTGCTCAAAGGGGGCTGAAATTGCAAGGAGTGAGTTTGAGGGTGAGGTTTGAGTGATAACCTCACATTTTGGGAGATCTTGTGCTCCTTTGAGGGTTGGGTTGTATACTTCAGTCCCGTGTGTGTGGAGAGAGCTAGGGTTTGCTTGGGAGGTGGTTGAGTTGCATACTTTAGCCATGGCCACCTATGAGGGTGAGACACCCCGTGTTGTGGACAAGTTCAATGGAGACAATTTCTCCTTGTTCAAGTTCAAAATGGAGAGGATTCTTGATGAGAAGGATCTTTGGGACATTGTGGAGGGCATTGAGACGCCTCTTTCAAGTGAGAGTGACCCCAAGGTCATCTCGGCCTTCAAAAAGCGTGAGAGGACGGCGTTTCGCATCTTGTGCACTCACATGGTGGATGCACAAATCCAACACGTCAAGTCTTGCAAGGGAGCTGCGGAAGCATGGAGGACCCTACGTAGCATCCACGAGACCAAGGGCTTGGCCAATGTGTTGTTCTTGAGGCGCAAGTTCTTCACTATGAAGATGCAAGAGATCGATGACCTCTTGCAACACATCAACAAGGTGAAGACTCTTGTGGACCAACTTGAGGCCCTTGATGTGCCCGTGACGCAAGGGGACATTGTCATGACCATTTTGGAGAGCTTGCCACCTTCTTATGAGAATTTGATTGTGGCCATGGAGACCAAGGACATCAAGGAGCTCACCCTCACCTACGTGACGTCGCGGTTGATGCATGAAGTGATAAGGAAGAAGGAGCATCAGATGGTGGCCACGGAGAGTGCGGCATTGGTTGCTCGCCACAAGAGTGGTGGAGATTCAACCAAGGTTCAAGGTAAGCCCCTTCTATGTTTCCATTGTGGCAAACCGGGCCACTTTGCTCGTAATTGCTATAAACGCAAGAGTGGCAAGGGTGAGAAGGCCAATAAAGCTAAGGTAGAAGAGAGTGGTGAGGACTATGCGTTCATGGCCTCTCATGATGATCCATTGCACTTCGGGGGTGATTGGATCATGGATTCTGGAGCTACCACCTATATGTCACTCCATAGAGCTCATTTTGACACCTTTGAGGCCATTGCGGAAAGGAAGGTGTTCATGGGTGACGAATCGGTGCTCCAAGCCCTTGGAAGGGGGTCCATTTTGGTGGACACCCTTGTTGAAGGATGCACCAAGTGCATTCGGTTCAAAAATGTGTTGTATGCAAGTTGCAAAGCAATCTCCTTTCGGTGAGCAAGATAGTGGAGGGAGGGTTGAATGTTCAATTTGGAGGTTTTGGGTGCATTGTGAGGTCTCCCAATGGAGACACCCACGAGAGGGCAACTTGTATCTTTTGCGGTGCAAGGTTGTGCATGGAGGAGAGAGTGCCCAAGTTGCCACTTCTACCAAGGATGGGCTGATTTTGTGGCATCGACGCATGGGGCACCTAAATGTACAAAGTTTGAGGGCTCTTCCAAGCTTGGTGAGTGGCCTTGACCTTCCCAAATCTCATGGTGATGGCTTGCCCAATGCTTGTGAGGGTTGCATTGAGGGCAAGCAACAACGGCACTCCTTTCCAAAGGATGGTGCCACACGTGCCACCAAGGTGTTGGGCATTGTGCATTCAGATGTGTGTGGCCCCATCAAGACCACGTCATTGGGTGGGGCAAGGTATTTCTTGACCTTCATTGACGACTTTTCAAGAAAGGTGTGGGTGTACCTTCTCAAGGCCAAGAGCGAGTGTTTTGATCGCTTCAAGGAGTTCAAGGCCTTGGTGGAGAAGGAAGCGGAGTGCTCCATGAAGGTGTTGCGGTCCGACAACGGCGGGGAGTACACTTCCAACCAATTCGAGGCCTATTTGAAGACCCAAGGTATTGTGCACCAAACCTCAACTCCACATACGCCGCAGCAAAATGGAGTGGCTGAGAGGGCCAATCGTACCATTGTGGAGATGGCTAGAAGCATGCTCTATGGCCAAAAGCTTGGATTGGAGTATTGGGCCAAGGCGGTGAGCAACGCGGTGTACATTCGCAATCGATGCCCCACTAGTGCGGTGGATGGCAAAACTCCACAAGAGGCGTGGAGTGGGAGGAGGCCTTCCGTGGCTCACATAAGGGTGTTTGGGTGTGTTGCATATGCCAAGATCCCGGATGCATCAAGGACCAAACTTGATGCAAAGGCGGTGAGGTGTTTGTTTTTGGGATATTGTGAGGGCTCCAAGGCATATAGGCTCATTTGTTTGGAGTCCAAGAAGATCATTCGATGTTGTGATGTGACTTTCTGTGAGCAAGGAGAGTTGCAGAGAGACTTGGAGTTGGGTCCAAGTGGGAGTAGTGGTGACCTTGTTGTGGACTCACCTCCAACGCCTTTGCATGGTGGCGACGATGATGACGGAAACGATCAGGACCAGCCCCTTGAGGATGGAGATGGTGACCTTGTAGATGGAGATGGTGACCTTGTGGAGGATGCAAGTGCAAGCCAAGGTGATGACGGCTCCAAACCCAAGAAGATCACAAAGAAGAAGAAGGCACACAACATTGCTCCAAGAGCTGAAGTGGGAGGAAGCCAACACGTGGGAGGTGTGCGGCGTTCCACAAGGGTAAGCAAACCGTTGGAGGAGTGGTGGAAGAACCACATCTTCCCTCAACCATCTTTGAACTCAGATCATGCTAATGTGGCTGTTGTTCATGACCCCACCACACTTGGAGAGGCCTTGGAGCCTCGGGATGCAAGCAAGTGGGAGGCAGCCATGGAGGAGGAGTACCACTCCCTCCATGCCAACGGCACGTGGGAGTTGACCACCCTTCATCTCGCAAGGCCGTGGGATGCAAGTGGTGTTCAAGACCAAGAGGGATGCCACGGGGGAGATTGTGCGCCACAAGGCAAGGTTGGTGGCAAGGGGGTTCTCTCAAGTCCAAGGAGTGGACTTCAACGAGACCTTTGCTCCCGTGGCCAAGTTTACCACCATACGGTGCGTTGTGGCCCTTGGAGCTTCATTGAACTTGGAAATGCACCAAATGGATGTGAAGACGGCCTTCCTTAACGGTGACTTGGAGGAAGACATCTACATAGAGCAACCCAAGGGGTTTGTGCAACGTGGTCATGAGCACTTAGTTTGCAAACTTGCAAAGTCCTTGTACAGGCTGAAGCAAGCATCGAGAGCATGGTACCAAAAGATTGATGCAAGTCTTTTGGATTTTGGCTTTGAGAGGAGTGTGGCTGACCATAGCTTATATTTCACACAAGTGGGAGCAAATGTGATGCTTGTGCTTGAGTATGTTGATGACTTGATCATGCTTTCCAGCAACGTGGAGACCATGGGTGCATTGAAGGCCAAGTTGGAAGCGGAGTACGAGATGACGGACTTGGGGGAATTGCACTATTGCCTTGGAGTGGAGTTTGCCCGAGATTGAGGTGCGATGACCATCACCATGAGCCAAACCAAGTATGTGGAGGAGGTGTTGAAGCGGTTTGGCATGGAGGATTGCAAACCCATTGGCACTTCATTGGACACCAAGGTGAAGTTGGTAAAGCTTAGCAACGAGGAGTATGATGCGGATGCTTCAAGGATGGTGAGTGTGCCTTACAAATCAGCGGTTGGATCCTTGATGTATGCCATGGTGGCCACAAGGGCTGATTTGGCCTTTGCCATTAGCACGGTGAGCCAACATATGGCAAGGCCGAGATGGAGTCATTGGATGGCGGTGAAGAGGATTATGAGGTACCTCAAGGGCACTTCTCATGTGAAGTTGCAATTGGGAGGGAGGCACATACGCTTGATGGGGTATTGCGATGCAGATTGGGCTGGCGATGCCAACGACAGAAAGTCCACCACGGGATATGCATTTAGCCTTGGAGAGGGCATGGTATCATGGAGTAGCAAGAAGCAACCCACGGTGGCTTTATCCACAACGGAGGCAGAGTACATGGCGGCGAGCCATTGCACGAGAGAGGCCATATGGTTGAGGCAGCTCTTGGAGGATGTGGGGTGTGAGGACGTGGAGGGCACATTGATCTTGTGTGACAACCAAGGTGCCATAGCTCTTGCGAAGAACCCGGTGCACCATGCGAGGACAAAGCACATCGAGGTGCAACACCACTTTGTGAGGGAGAAGGTGGAGAAGGAAAGCATCACATTGAAGTATTGCCCAACTGAGGACATGTTGGCAGATGTGATGACAAAGGCGTTGACACGGGATAGACATGAGCGTTTGACAAGAGCCATGGGCATTGGGGACTTTGGCCAATCGCAAAGTGGGAGTGTTGAAAGGTTGGAATAGAGCATTAGGAGTTTGCTCTAGGCCAAAGGAGATATGCTAGGTGGGGTACTTAGCATTGGAGAGAGAGCATGTGGTAGGAGGTACCTCATAGAGAGGATCAGCCCATGAGTGTGGTTATCCCATATGGTTAGGTGAAGGGAGAGTGATTGGGAGAGTACATAGATGAGAGGGTTGGGTGACCCTCTCATCTCTTCCATTTGTATCTTATGCATTTGAGAATACCATGTGTGCCTTTGCTCTTCTATCTTCCCTATGTTTTCAATAAAGAACACACAAGGCATTGTTCCAAGAGCTGAAGAGGGAGGTACTCAACATGTGGGAGGCGTGCGGCGGTCCACAAGGGTAAGCAAGCCTTTGGGGGAGTGGCGGAAGAATCACATCTTCCCTCAACCATCTTCCAACTCAGATCATGCAAATGTGGCCCTTGTTTATGACCCGACCACATTTGAAGAGGCCTTGGAGTCTCGGGATGCAAGGAAGTGGGAGGCAGCCATGGAGGAGGAGTACCATTCTCTTCATGCCAACGGCACGTGGGAGTTGACCACCCTTCCTCCATCTCGCAAGGCCGTGGGATGCAAGTGGGTGTTCAAAATTAAGAGAGATGCCACAGGAGAGATCGTGCGTCACGAGGTAAGGTTGGTGGCAAGGTAATTCTCTACAGTCCAATGAGTGGACTTCAATGAGACTTTTGCTCCGGTGGCCAAGTTCACCACCATACGGTGCATTGTGGCCCTTGGAGCTTCGTTGGATTTGGAGATGCATCAAATGGATGTCAAGACTGCCTTTCTCAATGGCGACTTGGAGGAGGAGGACATCTACATGGAGCAACCCAAGGGGTTTGTGCAACGTGGTCATGAGCACCTAGTTTGCAGGCTCACAAAGTCCTTGTATGGACTAAAGCAAGTATCGAGAACATGGTACCAAAAGATTGATGTAAGTCTTTTGGATTTTGGCTTTGAAAGGAGTGTGGCTAACCATAGCTTGTATTTTGCACAAGTGGGAGCCCATGTGATGCTTGTGCTTGTATATGTTGATGACTTGATCATTCGCTCTAGCAATGTGGATTTCATGGGTGCATTGAAGGCCAAATTGGAGGCAGAGTACGAGATGACGGACTTGAGAGAGTTGCACTATTGCCTTGGAGTGGAGTTTGCAAGAGATTGAGGTGCAAGGACTATCACCATGAGTCAAGCCAAGTATGTGGAGGAGGTGCTGAAGCGGTTTGGCATGGAGGATTACAAACCCATTGGCACTCCATTGGACACCAAGGTGAGGTTGGTGAAGCTCAGCATGGAAGAGTATGATGCAGATGCTTCGAGGATGGTGAGTGTGCCATACAAATCAGCGGTTGGATCATTGATGTATGCCATGGTGGCTACAAAGGCTGATTTGGCCTTTGCCATTAGCACGATGAGTCAGCACATGGCAAGGCCGGGATGGAGTCATTGGATGGCGGTGAAGAGGATCATGAGGTACCTCAAGGGCACCTTTCATGTGAAGTTGAAATTGGGAGGGAGGCACATACGCTTGATGGGGTATTGTGATGCAGATTGGGTTGGCGATGCCAATGACAGGAAGTCCACCACGGGGTACGCATTTAGTCTTGGAGAGGGCATGGTGTCATGGAGCAGCAAGAAGCAATGCACGGTGGCCTTATTTACAACGGAGGCAGAGTACATGGCGGCGAGCCATTGCACAAGGGAGGCCATGTGACTAAGGCAGCTCTTGGAGGATGTGGGGTGTGAGGACGTGGAGGGCACGTTGATCATGTGTGACAATCAAGGTGCCATAGCTCTTGCCAAGAACCCGGTGCACCATGCGAGGACAAAACACATCGAGGTGCAACACCATTTTGTGAGAGAGAAGGTGGAGAAGGGAAGCATCACAGTGGAGTATTGTCCAACTGAGGACATGTTGGCGGATGTGAT
Organism: Ulota crispa; assembly: GCA_963920765.1. Taxonomy (NCBI): domain Eukaryota; kingdom Viridiplantae; phylum Streptophyta; class Bryopsida; order Orthotrichales; family Orthotrichaceae; genus Ulota; species Ulota crispa. Next base: position 2,688,576 of record OY987252.1, on the reverse strand, counting down.
GACAAAGGCATTGGCGAGGGATAGACATGAGAGTTTGACGAGAGCCATGGGCATTGGGGACTTTGGCCAATCGCAAAGTGGGAGTGTTGAAAGGTTGGAATAGAGTATTAGGAGTTTGCTCTAGGCCAAAGGAGATATGCTAGGTGGGGTACTTAGCATTGGAGAGAGAGCAAGTGGTAGGAGGCACTTTATAGGGAGGATGAGCCCATGAATGTGGTTATCCCATATGGTTTGGTGAAGGGAGAGTAGTTGAGAGAGTATATAGATGAGAGGGTTTGGGAACCCTCTCATCTCTTCCATTTGTATCTTATACATTTGAGTGTACCATGTGTGCCTTTGCTCTTCTATCTTCCCTATGCTTTCAATACCTCCTTCACCCCACAGCCAAGCATTACCATCCACTGCAATAGTCAAGCAGTTATGAATCTTGCCCACAACCCGGTATTTCACGCTCGCTCCAAGCATATTGAAATCCACTTTCATTTTGTCTGCATGAGAGTGCTAGGGGAGAAATCAACTTGCAGTACATCGATTGAAAACAATACTAGTGGATGCACTCACAAAGCCTCTAGGTTGTATTAGATTTGAGGAATACAAGAGTGCACTAGGATTACATGGATTTAGTGACCTCATACGCTAGGATTACACAATTTAGCAAACCCATACAACCCTAACTCAAGATCTCCAAAAATCCACTATACTAACCCTACACTCTATTGAGATAATCCTCAGCCTTTGCCAGAGTCTTGAAGCTCTTATGCTCCGCTTCCTTGAATCCTGTCACCTCACATGAGCAAGCTTCCTCGGAGAAACATAGACCAAGAACCCTCCCTTGCCGCACAATGTAGAATTTCCTAGAAACAATATCCTTCCGCCCGTTGCTCCATCATCCCATCTCCTCAGGTACACAAGACTTGCAACTTTTTAGCAACATTTGCGACTCAACGTCAACAATAAGCTTGCCAACATCAAAATTTCTAGATTGTAGATGCACCTCCAACAACTCGTCCAATTGACAAATCCACCACTCCACCACGCCACCACGCGGCTCAATACCCCACAACAAGACCACAGCAACAAATACACAAAGCCTAACAAAGAGAAATTAGCGACCAATTCATGGAGACCACCCAAGCTATACTCTTGAAGTTGCGCCATCTCTGTCCCTCTTGAAGAATGAAAACAAATCCTAATCCAAGATTGAAGGAGGGTGTTAGTAACCAATGCTAGGGTTACATCCACGACATGCATGTATTCATCCATATGGACAAATTAGGTGCAGGTTTAGCCTTATAAGTAGTAGCTGAACACTCTCTGATGAGAGCAATCACTTTCCTCTGATTGCACACAAGCTTAGTATTCTACATAACCATGATGGAGGTGCCAACTAATCAGTTCCTACTCAAGGAAAGAAAATGTTTCAAAGTAAAAGATAGATAGTTTAGTCAACAAACAAGTTCTTGGTAACCAATGTGTCTAATTGTGGAATATTAGACCCGCGCAATGGGTGGATCGGACCTTGCTTTCTAGGATTGGTCAAGAAAAGTAGATCATGTAGGTGGAGGTTGTTGTCTACCTTCAGCATAACCTTGTGCGTTTTGAAAGTAACCTTTAACCCCTAAAGGCCCAAGCCCTTTTTCCTATTGAAGGTCACTATTAACTGCCACTTTGAGGGGAATGAGTAGAAAAGTAGGAAATAAAGTTTGTTTTGCAAATCCAACCACATAATCTTGCCTTATATTAAAGAGGTACTTGTGGGAAAAAATCAGGTCATTTTAGATGTAGATGAGGGAGATATTTACATCTGAGGTGAAGGGAAATAGATTTTATTCTTGCTGCTAGTAAATTTTAGAAGCCTTTGACCACTCTTACATGAAAAAATTACTCTATACAAAGTTGAGGTTTATTTTTTCCATGTAGAAGACCAAGTTAGGTATGTGTGGGAGAATTTTCAAAACAACTGGAACTATACAACACATGGGAGAAAACAATAAGTAAAAAGAAGTAGACAATGAGTCATATCACTAAATTGTCAAGAATTTAATTATTAAAATGAAAAATGCAAATCCTAATGGTTATAATGTTGTAATAAAAAATCTACTTCTTTAGGTTCAGTTTTTTTCCAAAATATTAAAAATTATGGATAATAAGGGACTTCAAAGATTATTTTAGAGTAGAGGATCCATAACTGCCCACAAACTAAAACATCTCATAACTTTCATCTCATCAATTGAAGTTGAATGATTCAAAGCTTCTTACATACAAAAAAATCTAAATAACACATTTCAAATTTCTATTTTTAGACATACAAATTTTTAAAAAGTTTTTGGACTGCTCGGATTGTCCTCCCTCTTTTAGGCAATAAATTTTTTTGCATATCTTCTTTGTCAAATGTCGGAATGACAAAAAAATTAGATTCCCGGGTATGTCTTGGAATTCCCCACTTTCAATAAAGGTTTAAAAAAACCACAAAAATTAGATTAGCTATAGGTACATGCCCAAAATCCATTTGTCCTCTGGAGAGACAACTGGGCTTTTAGGGATTAAACAACATTTCTAGTCTTGGTGGAGGAAATCCCAATAATTACAAAAAAAATAAGAAAGAACAAAAATCAGATTTAGTGGATGAGCTTGGATATACCAATCACAATAAAGACACAACCAAGTAAGAAATCAATTCAAAACTTGGGTAAGAATTAAATGAACTTCCAATCCTCTTACATGCACATTGCATTAAACAAGGAAGTTAACAATGCAAATAAGTGTGATAAATGATTCACATTGAGTTGAATGTAAGGAACTTTACTTTGGAAAGCACAACCAAATGACACTTTTGCACAAATGAAGATCTTGCAATACTAGGCTAGGATTGTTACTGTGGACTAGTTTAGGCTGTTGGAAGGACAGATGGATAGACAAATTGGACAGGGCGAGCGGACATGTCCGTTTGGTCTTGTACTTTAGGGTTTCTGACAGTGAATAGTGAAGTTCATTTCTCCTTGTTTTACCCTCCTTTTGTGATAAAGCTAGTGATTTTGCAATGACCTTGGCAACGCTAGCAAGGGGGGTGCAGACGTATGGGCAATGACGCATGCATTAGGCGCAAACTCATATTTTGTGGGATGCATTTGCATGGATGCAAACTTGCAGGCACGCATGCGCGGATGTGGGCTGGGCACGGACGATGGGCGCGGACGCAATGGCGGGCGGAGATGTGAGGTGGGTGCAGATGGTGGACGGGGCACGCTTGTAGGCCGCGCTCGCGGGCCTTAGGCCGAGGCGTGCTTGCAAGTTGCGCTCGCAAACTTTGGGCCGGGGCACGCTCGCAAGACGCACTTGCAAGCCTTGGGCCAAGGCGCGCTCCCAAGCTGCGGTCGGGGATGTAGGGTCGAGGCGCGCTCACAATGCGCAACCGTGCGGTGGGGCGCGGACATTGGGCTGAGCAACTTTGCGTGGACGAGGATGAGGCGCGGAGCAAGGGGGTGCTAGGCAAGGGCAGGGCAGGGCACATGTTGAAAGGTTAGAATAGAGCATTAGGAGTTTGCTCTAGGCCAAAGAAGATATGCTAGGTGGGGTACTTAGCATTGGAGAGAGAGCACGTGGTAGGAGGCACTTCATAGAGAGGATCAGCCCATGAGTGTGGTTATCCCATATGGTTTGGTGAAGGGAGAGTGGTTGGGAGAGTATATAGATGAGACGGTTTGGGAACCTTCTCATCTCTTCCATTTGTATCTTATACATTTGAGTATACCATGTGTGCCTTTGCTCTTCTATCTTCCCTATGTTTTCAATAGGTTATGGGCCCACTTCTATGAGTGTGGAGGTACATTGTGGTGAGTGGAGATCACATTTGAGCTACATCAGCCCTTAGAATTCGACCTTGTGCTCTTGGAGGACTTCTTTAGCTACTCTTTAGTGTTAGGGGTGTTTTTGTAGTCACATTGCTTCCCATTTGAGCTACTTCAGCCTTTATCTTATCTTGTGGAGCATTTGGAACATATTTTTGTGCTTGTTTCTTGGTTTGGGGTGCATTTGTGGTTAGAGAGGACCTTTGAGGAGCTTCACCTCTCTTTGCATGCCTTTTGGAGTCTTTGGAGATCTTGTTTTGCCCCTTGGAGAGTGGCTGATCCTCATTTACCTTGGTGGAACACCAAATTCGAGTTTGTGGAGGTGTGCACCTTGTTAGAGCTTGTTGAAGGATCTGATCTATCATATTGGAGGAGTTGATCCACTTTGCAGCCTTTTTGGAGGTCCATTTGGTGTTGCACAAGCTTTTGGAGGCTTGAAGTTGCTAAGGGTGGAGTTGCACCACCAAAGTGCTTCTTTGAAGCACAAGGAGGTGATTTGTGAGTTTGTACTTGCTTTAGTTGGTTTCTACCCTTGCTTGAGGTTGTTTGCTCAAGTGGATGCATAGTATTTGCTCAAAGGGGGCTGAAATTGCAAAGAGTGAGTATGAGGGTGAGGTTTGAGTTATAACCTCACATTTTGGGTAGATCTTGTGCTCCTTCGAGGGTTGGGTTGTATACTTTAGCCCCTTGTGTGTGGAGAGAGCTAGGGTTTGCTTGGGAGGTGGTTGACTTGATTACTTCAGCCCCTTTGTGTGCATAGAAAGTTAGAGATTTGCTTGAAAGGTGGTTGAGTTGCATACTTCAGCCCCTTGCCTTAGAGCTAGCTAGCATTGAAAGTGGTTGAGTTGCTTACTTTATTCCTTTGAGTGTGGAGAGAGCTAGGGTTTGCTTGGGAGGTGGTTGAGTTGCATACTTCAGCCCCCTGCTATTTTCTTGTGACATTGAGAGCTCCTTGAGTTGCATACTCTAGCCATGGCCACCTACGAAGGTGAGACACCCCGTGTTGTGGACAAGTTCAATGGAGACAATTTCTCCTTGTTCAAAGTTCAAGATGGAGATGATCCTTGATGAAAAGGATCTTTGGGGCATTGTTGAGGGCAATGAGACGGCTCCTTCAAGTGATAGTGACTCCAAGGTCATCTCGGCCTTCAAAAAGCGTGAGAGAACCGCGTTTTGCATCTTGTGCACTCACTTGGTGGATGCACAAATTCAACATGTCAAGTCTTGTAAAGGAGCTGCGGAAGCATGGAAGACTCTATGCGGCATCCACGAGACCAAGGGCTTGGCCAATGTGTTGTTTTTGAGGAGCAAGTTCTTCTCCATGAAGATGCAAGAGACGGATGACCTCTTGCAACACATCAACAAGGTGAAGACTCTTGCGAAGCAACTCGAAGCCCTTGATGTGCCCGTGACGGAAGGAGACATTGTCATGACCATTTTGGAGAGCTTGCCATCATCTTATGAGAACCTCATTGTGGCCATGGAGACCAAGGACATCAAGGAGCTCACCCTCGCCTACGTGACGACGCGATTGATGCATGAGGTGACAAGGAAGAAAGAGCATCAGATTATGGCCACAGAGAATGCGGCGTTGGTTGCTCGTCACAAGAGTGGTGGAGATTCAACCAAATCTCAAGGTGAGCCCCTTTCTATGCTTCCATTGTGACAAACCGGGCCACTTTGCTTGTAATTGCTACAAACGCAAGAGTAGCAAGGGTGAGAAGGCCAATAAGGCCAAGGCGCATGAGAGTGGTGACGACTATGCATTTGTGGCCTTCCATGATGGTTCATTGAGCTTGGAGGATGATTGGATCATAGATTTGGGGGCTACCACCCACATGTCACCCCATAGAGCTCATTTTGACATTTTTGAGCCCATTTCAGCAAAGAAGGTGTTCATGGGTGATGATTCGATACTCCAAGCACTTGGGAGGGGTTCCATTTTGGTGGACACCCTTGTTGAGGAATGCACCAACCGCATTCGGTTCAAAAATGTGTTGTATGTGCCCAAGTTGCAAAGCAACCTCCTTTCGGTGAGCAAGATAGTAGAAGGAGGGTTGAATGTGCAATTTGGAGGCCTTGAGTGCATTGTGAGGTCTTCGGATGGAGACACTCAAGCCATGGCATCATGTGAGGGCAACTTGTACATTTTGCGATGCAAGGTTGTGCATGGCGGAGAAAGTGCCCAAGTTGCGAATTCTATCATGGATGGGCTGGTTTTGTGGCATCGACGCATGTGGCACTTAAATGTGCAGAGCTTGAAGGCTCTTTGAAGCTTGGTGAGTGGCATTGACCTTTCCAAATCCCATGGTGATGACTTGCCCAATGCTTGTGAAGGTTGCATTGAGGGCAAGCAACAACGGCACTCATTTCCAAAGGATGGTGCCACACGTGCCATCAAGGTGTTGGGCATTGTGCATTCAGATGTGTGTGGCCCTATGAAGACCACATCATTGGGTGGGGCAAGGTACTTTTTGACCTTCATTGACGACTTTTCAAGAAAGGTGTGGGTGTACTTTCTCAAGGCCAAGAGCGAGTGCTTTGAGCGATTCAACGTGTTCAAAGCCTTGGTGGAGAAGGAGGCGGAGTGCTCCATGAAGGTGTTGCGGTCCGACAACGGCGGGGAGTACACTTCCAACCAATTCGAGGCATACTTGAAGGCCCAAGGTATTGTGCACCAAACCTCAACTCCACATACACCGCGGCAAAATGAAGTGGCCGAGAGGGCCAACCGCACCATTGTGGAGATGGCTAGGAGCATGATCTATGGCCAAAAGCTTGGGTTGGAGTATTGGGCTGAGGCCGTGAGCAACGCGGTGTACATTCGCAACCGATGCCCTACTAGTGCGGTGCATGGCAAGACTCCACAAGAGGCGTGGAGTGGGAGGAGGCCTTCGGTAGCATATATCAGGGTGCTTGGGTGTGTTGCATATGCCAAGATTCCCGATGCATCAAGGACCAAACTTGATGCAAAGGCCGTAAGGTGTTTGTTTTTGGGATATTGTAAGGGCTCCAAGGCTTATAGGTTGATTTGCTTGGAGTCCAAGAAGATCATTTGATGTTGTGATGTGACCTTCTGTGAGCATGGAGAGTTGCAAGGAGAGTTGGAGTTGGGTCCAAGTGGGAGTAGTGGCGACCTTGTTGTGGACACATCTCCAACGCCCTCGAATAATGATGATGATGATGGAGACGATGACGACCACCCCCTCGAGCATGGAGATGGTGACATTGTGGAGGATGCAAGCGCAAGCCAAGGTGATGAGGGCTCCAAGCCCAAGAAGGTCACAAGGAAGAAGAATGCACAAGGCATTGCTCCAACAGCTGAAGTGAGAGGCACCCAACATGTGGGACGCGTGCGGAGATCTACAAGGGTAAGTTAGCCTTTGGGGGAGTGGCGGAAGAATCACATCTTTCGTCAACCATCTTCCAACTCAGATCATGCAAATGTGGCTCTTGTTTATGACCCCACCACACTTGAAGAGGCCTTGGAGTCTCGGGATGCAAGCAAGTGGGAGGCAGCCATGGAGGAGGAGTACCACTTTCTTCATGCCAACGGCACGTGGGAGTTGACCATCCTTCCTCCATCTCGTAAGGCCGTGGAATGCAAATGGGTGTTCAAAACTAAGAGAGATGCCACGAGAGAGATTGTGCGTCACAAGGCAAGGTTGGTGGCAAGGGGATTCTCTCAAGTGCAAGGAGTGGACTTCAACGAGACTTTTGCTCTCGTGGCCAAGTTCACCACCATACGGTGCATTGTGGCCCTTGGAGCTTCGTTGGATTTGGAGATGCATCAAATGGACGTCAAGACGGCCTTCCTCAACGGCGACTTGGAGGAAGACATTTACATGGAGCAACCCAAGGGGTTTGTGCAACGTGGTCATGAGCACCTAGTTTGCAAGCTCACAAAGTCCTTATATGGACTAAAGCAAGCATCGAGAGCATGGTTCCAAAAGATTGATGCAAGTCTTTTGGATTTTGGCTTTGAGAGGAGTGTGGCTGACCATAGCTTGTATTTTGCACAAGTGGGAGCCCATGTGATGCTTGTGCTTGTGTATGTTGATGATTTGATCATTCTTTCTAGCAATGTGGAGACCATGGGTGCATTGAAGGCCAAATTGGAGGCAGAGTACGAGATGACAGACTTGGGAGAGTTGCACTATTGCCTTAGAGTGCAGTTTGCAAGAGATTGAGGTGCCAGGACTATCACCATGAGTCAAGCCAAGTATGTGGAGGAGGTGCTGAAGCGGTTTGGCATGGAGGATTGCACACCCATTGGCACTCCATTGGACACCAAGGTGAGATTGGTGAAGCTCAGCATGGAAGAGTATGATGTGGACGCTTCGAGGATGGTGAGTGTGCCATACAAATCAGCGGTTGGATCATTGATGTATGCCATGGTGGCTACAAAGGCTGATTTGGCCTTTGCCATTAGCACGGTGAGTCAGCACATGGCAAGGCCGGGATGGAGTCATTGGATGGCGGTGAAGAGGATCATGAGGTACCTCAAGGGCACCTTTCATGTGAAGTTGAAATTTGGAGGGAGGCACATACGCTTGATGGGGTATTGTGATGCAGATTGGGCTGGCAATGCCAATGACAGGAAGTCCACCACGGGGTACGCATTTAGCTTTGGAGAGGGCATGGTGTCATGGAGCAGCAAAAAGCAATCCACGGTGGCTTTATCTACGACAGAGGCAGAGTACATGGCAGCCAGCCATTGCACGAGAGAGGCCATGTGGCTACGGCAGCTCTTGGAAGATGTGGGGTGTGAAGACGTGGAGGGCACGTTGATCATGTGTGACAATCAAGGTGCCATAGCTCTTGCCAAGAACCCGGTGCACCATGCGAGGACGAAACACATCGAGGTGCAACACCACTTTGTGAGGGAGAAAGTGGAGAAGGGAAGCATCACATTGGAGTATTGTCCAACTGAGGACATGTTGGCGGATGTGATGACAAAGGCGTTAGCGAGGGATAGACATGAGAGTTTGACGAGAGCCATGGGCATTGGGGACTTTGGCCAATCGCAAAGTGGGAGTGTTGAAAGGTTAGAATAGAGCATTAGGAGTTTGCTCTAGGCCAAAGGAGATATGCTAGGTGGGGTACTTAGCATTGGAGAGAGAGCACGTGGTAGGAGGCACTTCATAGGGAGGATCAGCCCATGAGAGTGGTTATCCCATATGGTTTGGTGAAGGAAGAGTGGTTGGGAGAGTATATAGATGAGAGGGTTTGGGAACCCTCTCATCTCTTCCATTTGTATCTTATACATTTGAGTATTTATCATGTGTGCCTTTGCTCTTCTATCTTCCCTATGTTTTCAATAATTCCAAATAAGAGCAATATTGAGTACATTCAAATTTTCAATATCTTCACAACTATATGGAAATTGTTCCAAAATTCCAAGGGACATTAATTGCAACCTGGGTCTTGGTGACCTCTTGTGAGGTCAAAATTTTAAATACTTGTAAAAGGAAGGGATAATAGGGGATCTATTCCTCTCCACCATTAGGATTTTAGAACAATGGAAGAGCTTCAACTTCCAATTTTTGTAGTTTACTGTAGTGTCTTCAGTTGCTATACGTAGTCAAGCGTGGTGTACACCGATGACCATCGGAGGTAGCTTCACAAGAGGCAACTTGGATAGAAATGAAAGCAACACATCTTGGAGCAGGATAAGGGAAACTCTGATTGACAACCAATGCTGATAGTGGCGCGGCAACCACTAAGGCTCCACGTGCAATGATGGGAGACCGCAACTTGCATTGCTGCTGGTAGTTCGAGAACTCATGATGGGAGGAACTTTTACTCAACCATAACGGAAGCAATCGAACGGATCAGATTCCTCCCAAGCCAACGGAGGAAGGCAACGTACACATGGAGGAAAGGCCATCTATGCAGTAGATGGGCGGTTGCACCAAACTTCTAACTACAAGAAAGATTGCATGGGGAGTAAAGGCAACTTAACATTCTCTAGCGTACAAACCAGCACCCAAAGATACAAGAGAGGAGCAAGCAACACCACGAGAGACATTCATTAATCCTCATTGGAAACCGCTAGTCAACATCGAAGCAGAACAATTGGAGCAGCTTTAAGCGGAGTGAATCAAGAAGTCCAAATGTTCAGTACAGGGCAACTTGACGGGTTCCTCTCTAGGTTTTCCCATCCTTTCCAAATTTTTTAGAATGCACATATAAGATTCTTTCCTTTTGGTTCATATGTTAGCTAAAGGAAACTTTAGGATCAAGTTTTTAGACCAAGTGGAAACCACTAGATGCATAAAATTTGCGCATCTACTATGGGAGGGAAGCACAATGAATTTTTTCCAATGGAAAGATAATTTCAATGCAAAATAGATCTCCAAACCTAAAGCAAGAGCCGAACCCTCTATCCGGGTACAGTTCTTGGGACTAGACCTCTCGCTCCAAGATGAAACATGGCTGAGGCATCTGGGTGCTATGATTGGGAAAGTCATCTCAGTAGAAGGTGGGCACACGGCAAACAAAAGACTTTCAGGACCTATAGTGAACATAGTTACAAAACTCACCAACCTACCAGGAAGTCTAAGAATTTTGGTTCTCAAAGAAGGAGCTGTAACGAGAGAAACATAAAACCAACGTGTATTATACACTGGGCTGCACAACTAGTGTAACCAATGCTGTAGATTTGGCCACATAACCTCAGCTTGCCCTCTAGGCAAGCAGATAGAGAAGGACGAACATATCAAAGCCAAGAAGATTTTGGACAAGGAAGGTTTTGAACTTGTCATCCACAACCATCTAGCACCCCCTGGAGAAGTTAACTCAGACCCAGTAACCCCAAGCTACCTGGGAGAAATCGCCATCTCAAGACAAGGGTAATGCAAAAAACAAGGCCATTACGAAATCGGCCAGAGATACAGACTTTCTAGCCTTAGGGTCCTCGGCTGCAAGTTCCAGCTCACCAATCCAACCACCAGAGAACCAACCAGCACAACCACCACCCTTGACACAAAAAAGTACGGGCACAGGGAAAGCTAGTTCATCCAACTACACGTCGATACTAGGGAAATTTTGGGACAACAAAAAATGGTGAGAGAGATTGACAACATACACCCAAGGCGGATTCTAGAACTCCCTCACAGCAAAGCAAGCATACAAAACATTCAACATTGTTAACCTAGCTTCCTCAATCAATGGGCCAAAATTCCTAACTGTATGGCTAGTAGTCCATAAGGAGCTGGGCAATAATTCTTTGATCCTCCTAGATACCAAAGGAGCAGCTCTGGGTCTTCCGGGGCCAATTCCTATTGCTTTTTCACCCGATGAAATAGAGCTTGATAAGACCAAAGGGACAATCCTTGCTAGGATCAGTGACCATCTCAAGCCAACCTACTAAAACCTCCAAAGGCAGATCAATGGAGTTCTATCTCCTAATCATCCTAATGGAACGGGGACGTAGACACACAACAACTTACGGTTCTAGCGGTAATAAAAGCTGCCTCTGCAGCTAAAGCTAGAAAAGACGCTATATTTTCTTGGCAGGAGTGTTCTAAGCTTAAAAACCTTGCAGTATGGAAGGGCAGATCCAAAGCCAACTGCCTACTCAAAGGATGGACGGACCTCAGTAGCACAATGGAAATGGAAGCTGGGTGGCAGCTTGGCATGCACACCTCTCCAACACAATTGCCTAAGAAGACTAGATTTCTTGAGCTTCTCTCGAGGAGAGCACTTATAGGGTCCATTAAAAACCACGTGCATTAAGATTTTGGACCCCCTAACTTATGCTTGAAACTAGAATAAAAGGAAAAGAAAAAAATACGAGTAAATTCTCCTATTTTGAAAGTTTATGTTGTGAATTATTAATAATTTTATTTGTTAATATGAATTAGTTACAAATTTTTGAAGTAAAATGATACACTACAGAGCTAAAAATAACTTTCACACCTTTATCTTATATAAGAAAAAATATTTTAAAAAATACGCAAAATATTCTAAAAAATGAGGCTTTATTGAAAGTTTATATTTCTTGAATGTTGATGCAATTGTCATCTAAATGTGTTCTCTATAAATACTTGAGTTGAAAAAAATGTCTTTTTAGTTCATTTTTCAACCTTTTCTAGAAATCATTCAATACATTATTTGGATTCAAGGTTTTGGCAACAAAATCTTATAGTTCTTATTAAACATTGCTTAAAATTATAGGTTGAAATCATATCTCATTTAAAAATAAATAAGGGGACAAAAAAACACTTAACTCATGTGGGTAGTTATAGATATACTAAGTGATCTCCCCAAGGAGCTTCTACCAGGTTCCCCCTCCACATCAAGAACTGTCTCCTCAACTGGGCTAGGCAGTGCCTCCACTCTAATTGAACCAATGAATTCCAAAGCATGATAACAAGTCAAGGAATAGTGGTGGCATCGATGAATATCAAAGGCTTAGAGGTGGGCAATCACGATACACAAATTTAGGTATACATAAGAAGAATATTTGAACAAATGATCTTACCTCTACAAATTGTTCTCTTTCAAGAACACTAGCTCAATGAAGAGAGATGCAGGAACCACAGCCGAAGCTTCCATATCGCAGGAAGGCACAAGGCATGGAATCCAGCCACCATAGAAGGGAACAACATTAGATGGAGAGGGGGTACATCAATATTCTTAAACCTACAACTCTCCCTACAACTCACGAAGGAGGCAGTACTAGTTCTAGGTAGGGCACAATCAGTGTCACTCTTGATGGACGGCAACTTCACCCTCACTATAGTAAACATCTATGCTTCTAGCGCATCTAGTGATAAAGCAGTGCTATGGCAATAGATAGTGAACGCAGACATCAAAGGAGATATTTTCTTGATGGCTGGAGATTTCAATATGGTAGAGGATACAACAGATAAGCTGATACAAGCAAGATTTTGCAGCAGACAAAATCAAAGAGAGAAAGTATGCTAGGCAAGACTACTAAACCACCACGAATTGGTAGATGTAGCTCTCCAAGATGCTCTTTGACAAGAAAACAAGAAACACTTCACATGGAAAAACGGCCAACTTGGAGCAACTAGAAGAGCAGGGAGAATTGATAGATTCTATGCATCCCAACTACTCTGCGACCAAAGGGGGAACCTCCACATTCACCTACACACTAAAATATCTGACCACGCCCCCATTATCCTCTCGACACTGCCAAGGAGGAGACACGGCTTTCTTTGCAAGAGCATGAATGCAAGCATCTTAAGAGATAAACAGAATAAATTAAAACTTGACCAGACTTGGAGAGAAACAAAGAGACCTTTGGAGAAGCATCTTTGGATTGACTGGATTATTGCAGCCCAAAAGCGGGTACTATCAGCAGCCCAAAACATTGCAAAAAAATAAAGAAATACTACATACCAAAAAGAAAGAGATCTCCTCAAACGCATCAATGACTTAGAGGCCTATCTCCTGCTGAACCCCGCGGACACCTTGGCCAAATTGACTCTTGATGAATCAAGGATGAAGCTACACAAGCTTACCCTCAAGATACTAGAGACCAGATACCACGCCATAGCAGCAAATTGGTCCTGCAAGGGCGACCGCTGCAAAAAAGAATTTTTTTGAATAGTGGGGGACAAGACCTCCAGCTCTAACATTGCCCAAATAATGGTTCAGGGAAGGTTACTCACACAACAGTCAGACAAATTAGTAGCAGTGACCAAATACTACAAGGATCTCTATATAGCTGAATCAAACTCAATAGCTATCTGCAACTCTAGGAGAGAGGTACTACAGTGCGTCTTAGGCAGCATCAATTGCCAGCAAAACACCCTCCTCACAGCCCTGCTCACCTTCCAAAAATTCAAACAGGCTCTTAAGGCGGTGGCCCCAAGCAAGACGCTAGGCTTGGATAGCCTACCCTAGGAATTTTTCTCCACATGCATTGAGGCAACAAAGAACAACATATACTTGACAATACAGGAGGTCATGGCTATAGGAGAACTAGGACTTGATCTCAGCAGAGGAAACATAGTGCTCATTCCAAAAGGAGGGGATGCCACACTGATAAAAAACTATAGGCCAATCACTCACTTGGCTCTTATTATAAAATAGTGGCAAAGGTGCTAGCCAGGTGTGTCCAAGCGATCCTTCCAAAAATAATTAGACCAAACCAAACAGGGTTTGTCAGGGGCAGGCACATGATAGATAATATCTTCAAGGCTCAGGAAGCACTGCACTAGGCAGAACATTTTGATCAAGACCTAATACTTCTACTCCTGGACTTCAAAAAGGCATTTGACTGTATAAGTTGGCGCTTTATGGAAGAGGTACTTGCAACCAAAGTCTTCCAACACATATTTATCAGGAGTGTCAAGGCCTTGTACAAGGACTCCTTAATTGTCACTGTGAACGGGGAGACAAGCAACAACTTCAACCTCTCCAGATCAATTTGGCAAGGGTCCCAGTTAGCACCCTTCTTCTTTATAATTGTCCTAGACTCCATAGGCTACCTTCTAGCAAGCAAGAGATAGGGGATTCAAGGTTTCACTCTCCCTAACGGCAAAACACTCATTGATGCAAGCTATGCGGATGATACAGCCCTATACTTGAACGAAGGGAAAGAGAATCTAGAAAGAGTATTCAAGACCTTAGAAATCTACTGTACAGCGTCAGGATCAAAGGTGAACTGGGGTAAAACTAACACTATGTGGGCGTCTCCTAGACCTAGACCTTTTGAGTGGAGCAACCACATTGGACTCACATGGATCAAAGAAGGCAGGGGCACTCAATATCTAGGTTCCCTGATTGGATTCCACTTGCAGAAAGGCGCAAACACTGAGTCCCTCATGCAATCTCTACAGGCAAAGCTAAGAGGTTGGGCGACCAAGCAACTCTTGCTGGCAAGCAAAATACTTGCCAGCAATCAAGTGATACTTGCAACATGCTAGTTCATAGCAACATGTTGCGGCCTAGACAACCACACAAGCTATCAAATCAGAGCTCTCATCCGGAATTTTGTCTGGGCAGGCAAAGCGGAGGGTAAGGAGGCTGCAAAAGTGAGATGGAACTCAACCATCCTCCCGCTTGCAGAGGGTGGCATCAAGCTCATTGACCCACACCTGCAAATGCAAGCCCTTCTTGCCAAGCTCAAAGTGCGCGGACTTGCTCCTAGACTGGAACCCTAGAAGGCATTCATCAAGAACAAGATCCTTGCAACCAAATCATTAGGAAACTCCAAATGGTGCAATTCTCCATATTAGCTCATCTATGGAAAGGAAGTGCAAAAGGACAAAAAATGGTTGCCTTTGCTCAGAGCCAGTTTCAGGGCCTTCATAGACATCAAAAAACACCTCACAAAAAAGGAGCCAGTCACATAAGAACAAATTCTAGGGCAGCAGCTGTTCAAAAATCCCCTCATCACAGAAACTAGAGAAACGCCACTACGGTTTTGGCACACCCTTGGGCCCTCATCTTTGGGCCAAGGCTGGAATCAAAAAAGTTGACAACCTATGGTGCAGGGAGAGTGATGATTGGCTCCCCCTTAAGGATATCACTCAAAATTTTCCACCACACTTGGCGGTTGCCACGTGCAGAGCTGAAAAAAGGCTCAAGGTCATAAACCACGTGCCCTCGGAACCAAGGAGAAGGGACCTAAACTGGAAAGCATGGGATTGGACATATTATCAAGAGGATGATAGCTTCTACTACATCAACAACCATGTTTCTGAATTGGAAACGACCACCAAATTTTGGAAACTGAATGAATCAGATTTGCTGGCTAAACTCAATTACTCACAACCCCTCTCCACAGCCAAATTGTAGCACAGGAGGGTTGTGCTATGGAAGCCCCACCACCGGTCCTTCACCTCTTGCAATCCAAAGGAAAAATCACAAGGTAGCAATAGATTGTGGGCATACCCTATTGAAAGCATAGGGAAGATAGAAGAGCAAAGGCACACTTGGTATACTCAAATGTATAAGATACAAATGGAAAAGATGAGAGGGTTCTCAAACCCTCTCATCTATATACTCTGCCAACCACTCTCCCTTCACCAAACCATATGGGATAACCACACTCATGGGCTCATCCTCCCTATGGGGTGCCTCCTATCACGTGCTCTCTCTCTAATGCTAAGTACCCCACCTAGCATATTTCCTTTGGCCTAGAGCAAACTCCTAATGCTCTATTCCAACCTTTCAACACTCCCACTTTGCGATTGGCCAAAGTCCCCAATGCCCATGGCTCTCGTCAAATGCTCATGCCTATCCCTCGCCAACGCCTTTGTCATCACATCCGCCAACATGTCCTCAGTTGGACAATATTCCAATGTTATGCTTTCCTTCTCCACCTTCTCACTCACGAAATGGTGTTGCACCTCGATGAATTTTGTCCTCGCATGGTGCACTGGGTTCTTGGCAAGAGCTATGGCACTTTGATTGTCACACATGATCAACGTGGCCTCCACGTCCTCACACCCCACATCCTCCAAGAGCTGCCTTAGTCACATGGCCTCCCTTGTGCAATGGCTGGCTGCCATGTACTCTGCCACTGTCGTAGATAAAGCCACCATGGATTGCTTTTTGCTGCTCCATGACACCATGCCCTCTCGAACGCTAAATGCGTAACCCGTGGTGGACTTCCTGTCATTGGCATCGCCAGCCCAATCTGCATCACAGTTCCCCATCAAGCGTATGTGCCCTCCTTCCAATTTCAACTTCACATGGGAGGTGCCCTTGAGGAAGGGTTGAGAGAGAATTGGCACCCAAGATAATGTTGAAAGGTTGGAATAGAGCATTAGGAGTTTGCTTAGGCCAAAGAAGATATGCTAGGTGGGGTACTTAGCATTGGAGAAAGAGCATGTGGTAGGAGGCACTTCATAGAGAGGATCAGCCCATGAGTGTGGTTATCCCATATGGTCTGGTGAAGAGAGAGTGGTTGGGAGAGTATATAGATGAGACGATTTGGGAACCCTCTCATCTCTTCCATTTGTATCTTATACATTTGAGTATACCATGTGTGCCTTTGCTCTTCTATTTTTCCTATGCTTTCAATAGGTTATGGGCCCACTTCTATGAGTGTGGAGGTACATTGTGGTGAGTGGAGATCACATTTGAGCTACATCAGTCCTTAGAATTCGACCTTGTGCTCGTGGAGGACTTCTTTAGCTACTCTTTAGTGTTAGGGGTGTTTTTGTAGTCACATTGCTTCCCATTTGAGCTACTTCAGCACTTCTCCTATATTGTGGAGCATTACAAAGACTCGTTGTGCTTGTTTCTTGGTTTGGGAGGCATTTGTGGTTAGAGAGGACCTTTGAGGAGCTTCACCTCTCTTTGCATGCCTTTTGGAGTCTTTAGAGATCTTGTTTTGCCCCTTGGAGAGTGGCTGATCCTCATTTACCTTGGTGGAACACCAAATTCGAGTTTGTGGAGGTGTGCACCTTGTTAGAGCTTGTTGAAGGATCTGATCTATCATATTGGAGGAGTTGATCCACTTTGCAGCCTTTTTGGAGGTCCATTTGGTGTTGCACAAGCTTTTGGAGGCTTGAAGTTGCTAAGGGTGGAGTTGCACCACCAAAGTGCTTCTTTGAAGCACAAGGAGGTGATTTGTGAGTTTGTACTTGCTTTAGTTGGTTTCTACCTTTGCTTGAGGTTGTTTGCTCAAGTGGATGCATAGTATTTGCTCAAAGGGGGCTGAAATTGCAAAGAGTGAGTATGAGGGTGAGGTTTGAGTTATAACCTCACATTTTGGGTAGATCTTGTGCTCCTTTGAGGGTTGCGTTGTATACTTCAGCCCCTTGTGTGTGGAGAGAGCTAGGGTTTGCTTGGGAGGTGGTTGACTTGATTACTTCAGCCCCTTTGTGTGCATAGAAAGTTAGACATTTGCTTGAAAGGTGGTTGAGTTGCATACTTCAGCCCCTTGTCTTGGAGCTAGCTAGCATTGAAAGTGGTTGAGTTGCTTACTTTATTCCTTTGAGTGTGGAGAGAGCTAGGGTTTGTTTGGGAGGTAGTTGAGTTGCATACTTCAACCCCTTGCTATTTTCTTGTGACATTGAGAGCGCTTTGAGTTGCGTACTCTAGCCATGGCCACCTACAAAGGTGAGACACCTCGTGTTGTGGACAAGTTCAATGGAGACAATTTCTCCTTGTTCAAGTTCAAGATGGAGATGATCCTTGATGAAAAGGATCTTTGAGACATTGTTGAGGTCAATGAGACGGCCCCTTCAAGTGATAGTGACCCCAAGGTCATCTTGGCCTTCAAAAAGTGTGAGAGAACCGCGTTTCGCATCTTGTGCACTCACTTGGTGGATGCACAAATTCAACACGTCAAGTCTTGTAAAGGAGCTGCGAAAGCATGGAAGACTCTATGCGGCATCCACGAGACCAAGGGTTTGGCCAATGTGTTGTTTTTGAGGCGCAAGTTCTTCACCATCAAGATGCAAGAGACGGATGACCTTTTGCAACACATAAACAAGGTGAAGACCCTTGCTGACCAACTCGAAGCCCTTGATGTGCCCGTGACGGAAGGAGACATTGTCATGACCATTTTGGAGAGCTTGCCATCATCTTATGAGAACCTCATTGTGGCCATGGAGACCAAGGACATCAAAGAGCTCACCCTCGCCTACATGACGTTGCGATTAATGCATGAAGTGACAAGGAAGAAGGAGCATCAGATTGTAGCCACGGAGAATGTGGCGTTGGTTGCTCGTCACAAGAGTGGTGGAGATTCAACCAAAACTCAAGGTGAGCCCCTTTCTATGCTTCCATTGTGACAAACTGGGCCATTTTGCTCGTAATTGCTACAAACGCAAGAGTAGCAAGGGTGAGAAGGCCAACAAGGCCAAGGCGCATGAGAGTGGTGACGACTATGCATTCATGGCCTCTCATGATGGTCCATTGAGCTTGGAGGATGATTGGATCATGGATTTGGGGGCTACCACCCACATGTCACTCAATAGAGCTCATTTTGACACCTTTGAGCCCATTTCAGCAAGGAAGGTGTTCATGGGTGATGATTCGGTACTCCAAGCACTTGAGAGGGGTTCCATTTTGGTGGACACCCTTGTTGAGGAATGCACCAACCGCATTCGGTTCAAAAATGTGTTGTATGTGCCCAAGTTGCAAAGCAACCTCCTTTCGGTTAGCAAGATAGTAGAAGGAGGGTTGAATGTGCAATCTGGAGGCCTTGGGTGCATTGTGAGGTCTCCCGATGGAGACACTCGAGCCATAGCATCACGTGAGGGCAACTTGTACATTTTGCGATGCAAGGTTGTGCATGGAGGAGAGAGTGCCCAAGTTGCGAATTCTATCATGGATGGGCTGGTTTTGTGGCATCGACGCATGGGGCACTTAAATGTGCAGAGCTTGAAGGCTCTTCGAAGCTTGGCGAGTGGCATTGACCTTTCCAAGTCCTATAGTGATGACTTGCCCAATGCTTGTGAAGGTTGCATTGAGGGCAAGCAACAACGGCACTCATTTCCAAAGGATGGTGCCACACGTGCCACCAAGGTGTTTGGCATTGTGCATTCAGATGTGTGTGGCCCCATGAAGACCACATCAGTGGCTGGGGCAAGGTACTTTTTGACCTTCATTGACGATTTTGCAAAAAAGGTGTGGGTGTACTTTCTCAAGGCCAAGAGCGAGTGCTTTGAGAGATTCAAGGATTTCAAAGCCTTGGTGGAAAAAGAGGCGGAGTGCTCCATCAAGGTATTGCGGTTCGACAACGGCGGGGAGTACACTTCCAACCAATTCAAGGCCTATTTGAAGGCCCAAGGTATTGTGCATCAAACCTCAACTCCACACACACCGCAGCAAAATGAAGTGGCCGAGAGGGCCAATCGCACCATTGTGGAGATGGCTAGGAGCATGATCTATGGCCAAAAGCTTGGGTTGGAGTATTGGGCTGAGGCCGTGAGCAACGCGGTGTACATTCGCAACCGATGCCCTACTAGTGCGGTGCATGACAAGACTCCACAAGAGGTGTGGAGTGGGAGGAGGCCTTCGGTAGCACATATCAGGGTGTTTGGGTGTGTTGCATAAGCCAAGATCCCCGATGCATCAAGAACCAAATTTGATGCAAAGGCCGTAAGATGTTTGTTTTTGGGATATTGTGAGGGCTCCAAAGCATATAGATTGATTTGCTTAGAATACGAAAAGATCATCCGATGTTGTGATGTGACCTTTTGTGAGCATGGAGAGTTGCAAAGAGAGTTGGAGTTGGGTCCAAGTGGGAGTAGTGGTGACCTTGTTGTGGACACACCTCTAACGCCCTCAGATGATGATGATGATGATGGACACGATGAGGACCACCCCCTCGAGCATGGAAATGGTGACATTGTGGAGGATGCAAGTGCAAGCCAAGGCGATAAGGGCTCCAAGCTCAAGAAAGTCACAAAGAAGAAGAACACACAAGGCATTGTTCCAAGAGCTGAAGAGGGAGGTACTCAACATGTGGGAGGCGTGCGGCGGTCCACAAGGGTAAGCAAGCCTTTGGGGGAGTGGTGGAAGAACCACATCTTTCGTCAACCATCTTCCAACTCAGATCATGCAAATGTGGCTCTTGTTTATGACCCCACCACACTTGAAGAGGCTTTGGAGTCTGGGGATGCAAGCAAGTGGGAGGCAGCCATGGAAGAGGAGTACCACTCTCTTCATGCCAACGGCACGTGGGAGTTGACCATCCTTCTTCCATCTCGCAAGGTGGTGGGATGCAAGTAGGTGTTCAAAACCAAGAGAGATGCCACAGGAGAGATCGTGCGTCACGAGGTAAGGTTGGTGGCAAGGTAATTCTCTACAGTCCAATGAGTGGACTTCAATGAGACTTTTGCTCCGGTGGCCAAGTTCACCACCATACGGTGCATTGTGGCCCTTGGAGCTTCGTTGGATTTGGAGATGCATCAAATGGATGTCAAGACTGCCTTTCTCAATGGCGACTTGGAGGAGGAGGACATCTACATGGAGCAACCCAAGGGGTTTGTGCAACGTGGTCATGAGCACCTAGTTTGCAAGCTCACAAAGTCCTTATATGGACTAAAGCAAGCATCGAGAGCATGGTTCCAAAAGATTGATGCAAGTCTTTTGGATTTTGGCTTTGAAAGGAGTGTGGCTAACCATAGCTTGTATTTTGCACAAGTGGGAGCCCATGTGATGCTTGTGCTTGTGTATGTTGATGACTTGATCATTTGCTCTAGCAACGTGGAGACCATGTGTGCGCTGAAGGCCAAGTTGGAGGCGCAGTATTAGATGACAAATTTGAGAGAGTTGCATTATTGCCTTGGAGTGGAGTTTGCAAGAGATCAAGGTGCGAGGACCATCACCATGAGTCAAGCCAAGTATGTGAAGGAGGTGCTTAAGCGGTTTGGCATGGAGGATTGCACACCCATTGGCAGTCCATTGGATACCAAGGTGAGGTTGGTGAAGCTCAGTATGGGAGAGTATGATGCGGATGCTTCGAGGATGGTGAGTGTGCCATACAAATCAGCTGTTGGATCATTGATGTATGCCATGGTGGCTACAAGGGCTGATTTGGCCTTTGCCATTAGCATAATGAGTCAGCACATGGCAAGGCCGGGATGGAGTCATTGGATGGCGGTGAAGAGGATCATGAGGTACCTCAAGGGCACCTCTCATGTGAAGTTGAAATTGGAAGGAGGGCACATACGTTTAATGGAGTATTGTGATTCAGATTGGGCTGGCGATGCCAATGACAGGAAGTCCACCACAGGGTACGCATTTTGCTTTGGAGAGGGCATGGTGTCATGGAGCAGCAAAAAGCAATCCACGGTGGCTTTATCTACGACAGAGGCAGAGTACATGGCAGCCAGCCATTGCACAAGAGAGGCCATGTGGCTACGGCAGCTCTTGGAAGATGTGGGGTGTGAAGACGTGGAGGGCACGTTGATCATGTGTGACAATCAGGGTGCCATAGCTCTTGCCAAGAACCCGGTGCACCATGCGAGGACGAAACACATTGAGGTGCTACACCATTTTGTGAGGGAGAAAGTGGAGAAGGAAAGCATCACATTGGAGTATTGTCCAACTGAGGACATGTTGGCGGATGTGATGACAAAGGCGTTGGCGAGGGATAGGCATGAGCGTTTGACGAGAGCGATGGGCATTGGGGACTTTGGCCAATCGCAAAGTGAGAGTGTTGAAAGGTTGGAATAGAGCATTAGGAGTTTGCTCTAGGCCAAAGGAGATATGCTAGGTGGGGTACTTAGCATTGGAGAGAGAGCACGTGGTAGGAGGCACTTCATATGGAGGATCAGCCCATGAGAGTGGTTATTCCATATGGTTAGGTGAAGGGAGAGTGGTTGGGAGAGTATATAGATGAGAGGGTTTGGGTACCCTCTCATCTCTTCCATTTGTATCTTATACATTTGAGTATATATCATGTGTGCCTTTGCCCTTCTATCTTCTCTATGCTTTCAATATGATGTAGTGTTGATATTAGTGAATTCAATTTGGAATACTAAATCGTCAAGGCTCAATCCTTTCTTGGTTGATTTGTATAAGCATTTGGAATTATTGAAGAACAAGGAGAGTAGAGGCTATGAAGCTGTTAAAGTGATGATGAGATTTGACATCACTCTAGAACCTGAACCAGACCAAGAACCGGATTAAGAAGAAGAACCAAAAGCAGAGGCAGAAGAGCCTTTCAAATCAAAGAGACAAGAGCAAATCAAACGGGAGGGCAAGGAACATGCTGAGGCTTTCAGATCTTTGGCAAAGCCGGTCAAGAAAAACCCTAGGGACTACTAGGATGAGGAACCTTTTTTTGACATTATTAGTTAAATTCAGAGGATCCATGAGGTAGTCATGTTTGATAGAGATGTCCTTTACAAATTGCACGCATTGACAAATGCTATCCGTCAAAATGAGCATTATGATACTGTGATGGATCTCTATTGAACCAGGAAGCAGAGCCGGATGGAGGTGCAGAACCTATGCAAACAGGTGACAGCCTTCATCTCACAACTACAACAGCAATTGGGGGAGTACAAGTTAGCCCAACGCGCCTACCAGGATATGACTTGGCTCCAGAGTATGGTCGCTATTCCAAAGGATATGGTGGCAAAGGCTAAGCTATTCAATGAAGAAGTGCTGAAGATGGAATCAGCAATGAGTGCCAAGCTTGTAGGGGTGTTGGTGGAATATGTAGGCAAGATGGAGGAACCGTTGCAAGAGATGCGGGCGATCCTATATGGTTAGAGCAAGATGCCGGAAGAAGGAGAAGGATCCGGGAAGAAGGGAGCCACACCTGTTCAAAAAACTCCACCTCCTCCGTCTCATCATCCTACTATTAAAGAGGAACCAGAGGAAGTGAGGACACCTCGTTCCATGCAGTTGCCTAGAAAGGTCAACTTTGGACTTGGAGACGCCCGGATCACGTACTCGGAGCTAGACCCAGGTAACTCCTGACAGTGGAAGTGTTGCCCGATTACTGAGTCATGTCAAAAGGAAGATTATGCCGAAACGCTCCAGAGAGTCAACGTCCCCCGTTCCAACAATTGACTTGCATGACAAATTCTCTACCTCTAGCATAAGTTGTGAGGAGGAGATCAAGACTTTGACGGAATCCTTCGGTGACACCACCCCAAAAGTTGTAAGGCTCTTGAAGGTTAAGAGCGCGAAGAAGAAAGGGAAAGCAACTATAAGTTCCCAAGCTCAAGTGCAAAGACCCTGGCCACGTAAGAGTGCCACCAAATCGGCAGCACCTGCAGCAAAGAAAATAAGAAGAATAATTAGCTATCACCTAGTATAAAGTGGTAGTCTTATAATTTGAAATAAAGGAGAGGCGATTATAGGAAGTTAGGGATAGCCTCCTGTCTTGCTACTTTCTAGGATCGCAAATCCTAGATTTGAAGATTTGAGATCTACCTTTAGGGGCAGCTTGCGGTGGGAGTTTAGACCTTTTTTTTTGTGGATCAGAGAATGAAACGTGTCATTTTTTGATCAGTAACTTTACCTTTAGGAAGTTTTTTGATGATTCCTAGGAATTAGTTATTTGGGGCAACTGTACCATTGTTGCCTCAGGCAATTTTGTATTTTTGATTTTCTTTGTGCACAACAAGTTTCGGATTTCTACTTTTGAGTCCTTAGTTGATGATTTGGTGCGATGTTGGTATGTTGGCAGCGCTAGAACCATTGTTTTGTGCGGGTAGCCGAACATTGAGTGTGAAGGAAACAAAGACAGTCCTTGGATCTTACCTAATCAGGTTTTTGTAGCATTATTGAGGTGGTTGGAAAACTGCATGTTTTAAAAGGCAGTTTTGTTTGGGTTTACAATCCGGATACTCTTGTGAGGGATAGCTAGTCTTAGATTAGATGCGATCCGGATAGCAATCTCAATGCATGCTAGTTGACGGTTGAGAGGTTCCACTATTACCAAGAGTGATTGTGAACAAAGGAATAGGGATCCTTTAGGTATCCGGTTACCATTTTAGCACCAGGAATTAGGTCAAGAAGGGTCCGTTGTTGTAGTAATTTGGGGTTGTGAGGGTTTCCTAAGTGACCTGTCCATCTAGAATCACTTCCGGATTGGCTGTGAGGAAGTAATTGCATCTTGTGGTCCTTGTGTTCTTTGTTGTTGTTTTGTTTAGTGATACTTCATTCACTATAAATTGTCAAAGGGTAGGTACTCAAGTTGGCTTCCTTAAATCAAATAGTGGAACCCTCTGCTATAGAGACTAAACTTCTCTTGTCATAGTTAAGTATCCTGCCAGAGCCGGATCTTAGCAAAGATCCGCATTATCATCTAGATATTTTGATTATTTTGTGTGTGTGTTTTTGTCTTGGTGTGTTGTTGCAAAATCTAAACAAGATTTTCTTATCTTGTTCCGGTCATCTTAAGGGTCTAGAAACTAAAGCTCTGTGGGAATGATAAACAAGTCACCTTATTGGCATTTTAACACTTTTGAATGCTAATAAGAAGATAAGTACTTTCTTGTGCTACGACAAGGGTACATATGAGTGCATGTGCCCATTTGCATATGACCCTTCGGACCAAATCCGTTTAAATAGATGGGACATTTTGTACCATCTTCCACAAACTTTGAGGGTTGTGGCTAGATTTTGACCTTGTCTTGCTCATGGGCTGACATGTCATTCTCAAAATTCCAACTATTATTTGCCAAATCTATGGTTGCGTCACTTGTCCCCAACGGTTTAGTTGTCACTTGATCCAGGTCAAACATTTTGTCCACATGGGCCCATGAGGTAAGACCACAGTGCCGTTGTTGATTGTTTATGAGGTACTCATTAGCAACTTTGTCAACTTCATTTGCTATTTGTTGACTGCTATCCACATGGAAGAGACATGCCAATTTCCATTGGTAGTATTGCTCTATCATTCCTTTGAGCCTTTTCTGTAGTTCAACATTTTTGGCTCTCTCCTTTGCAAGCTCCTTTGCCCTTTATACGGCTTCACTACTCTCTACCATGAGAGTTCGTAAACTCGGCCGCTCCCTAGACTCTTGTAACGATGGAAACAACAACAAGTCTTGTGTTCCCGAGTTCCCTAGTTCTGCAATTGGTGGTACAGATCATACAGTGAGGGGGTTGTTGGGACGTATGTTAACCATACAAGGATTCTGGAGATTCATTTCTATAAGTGCGTAGGTGACATCTTCCACCATGCGATCAAGTTTTGCCCCATCTGCTTTGACCAGATCTGTAGTTGTGGAATGAGGTCCTTCGAGCACATGCAACTTCCTTGTCAATTCTTGCACTATTCCTTGCAAATTTGCATTCTCCCGTTGCAATACTAACATGGTACTATTCTTCTTTGCATTGGTTCTGCGTATTCTAGCAAAATCTACTTTCACATTAAGAATGATATCATTCTTCAATGCAATGTCATCCTACAATTTTTTGAGGAGAGCGTCCTTGGGGTCAATGGACATGCCATTGCCACCAACATTTGCAATTGGCACATCATCTTCTGTGTCTTCATCATCTGATGGTTCCATTGTTTCATTGCTAGGCCCCCTACTTCCGTGACTATATAAGTAGGATGTACTGCCATACATGTTGCCGCAATTCTCCTTTGTTTAGCTCAACTAATGGCGCAGACACTTCTAATAGGTATTGGCGTTTGAGTTCCATCAAAATTATCATCTGTTGCTGAGTCCGCTATCTCATACTTCTTTGATGACTTCTTTGCCGGCTTTGTACACTTCAACTCTCCTTTGGAAAATTTCTTTACTCCCATTGGGATAAGTCCATCACGTAGATGTGGAAAATGTACTTTTTTGCTTACACCCTTTATGGTGGACCAATCCACCTTTCTTTGTAACTTCAACTTTGCCCAAACTCCTTTTGCTATGAAAAGCAAGACTTTGTTATGCTTCACATGGAGAGTGTTGTACACGACCAAGTAGACTTCCACGCAACAATCTCTAAATTCTTCATTGTTGCAATACTTCAAGTTGGCCTTACTAAAGCGGCCGTGAAAATTGTTTCAATCTTCAAGGAAAACCTTGGAAATGTGGCACCAATCAATGTAATCCGCGCACTTCTCATGAGACCAAAGTGACGGAATGTCTTTGTAGCCCTCAAATGCATTCTTTGCTTGATTGAGCAAAACGTGCATCCTTTTTTTTTGCTTTTTTCCATGTCGTTTCTATTTTTATCTTTCTCTTCTTTTCTTAGTCTCTCGGGTGTAATTGCAGCAAACATAGTGAACAGGTAGCAGGAGAAGGTAGAGCTAGAGTGAATTAGATAAATCCAATGCAAACTCCACTTGGGCTTCCAACCAACCAGCTTAATCAAAGTAGAGGATGAAGGGAGTGGGGAAGGTAATAATGGCAAGGGCGTGGACCTCTTTATAGGGGAAGGTGTACAAGTGCAAGCCATGGAGGCTCGGATGGCCGACAGGTACGCGTAGATCCAAAGATTTGAGCGCGAACAAAATTGGTCTTGGCACGGACAGGATAGGTCTAAGTGACAATGGCTAGGTTTGGGCGCAAACAAAATTGGTCTTGGCACGGACAGGATAGGTCTAAGTGACAATGGCTAGGTTTGGGCGCCGACAAGCCCATGTGGGCGCAAGGAGGTCTAGCGACGCACACTTCTAGGCAAGAGGTCCAGCCGCTGACGAGGGTACCGGGCTCAAAAGCGCGCGGGGTGGAGGAGCGGACGCAAAGGGCAAGGGGCACAGGCGCGTGAAGGCGGTGCACGCAGGCACAAGTGGGCAAGGGGCGCAAGCGTGCATGGGCACAGGGTGCCGACGCCCTTGGGCACGGGGTGCCGACGCCCTTGGGCACGGGGTGCAAACAAATGATGGTTGGACACGTGGATTAGCGTGACAAGGGGCCAAGGAATTGCGCAAGGGTGAGGCGTGTGGATATGCTTGCGCAAGGGGCGCAGGCGCAGTTTGGCAGGGAGCGCGGATGCGCAACAATGGAGCACGTGGTTTAGCGCGACGCTAGGCCAAGGGATTGACCGAGGGCGGGGCGCGCGGATGCCAAACGGCTACGCGCAAGGTACAACGCGAGGGCGGGGCTGGCTATCACACAACGATCAGGGCTTGAATGTTGACAGCGGGGCGTGCGGACTAGCAATAAAGAAGCACGGACACTCGACATTAAGCCGCAAACATGCGGGGGCGGGGCGCTAACTAATCAAGGCGGGATGCGGATGAGTGGAGACGGGGCGCCAATGTAATTGGTTGGGGCGCAGACGGGAGGAGACGGGGCGCCAATGCAATTGGTTGGGGCGTGGATGTATGGCGGCGGGGCGCAAACTCTAACTCTTTAGAAGGTATATAAAAGGCGCCTCCCCTCCTTTCTCATTTGCCAAGCACAACTCTCGATACCCCACTTGTCAGCTCGTTTTGTGGCTTGTATTTTGGTGGATTTGACGCAATTTTGTGCTTGGCGCCTATTTTATACTCACTTATTGCAATTTTTTTAATAATCTCAAATTTGAATATTCTTTGGTTACATCATTGTTGTCCTTCAAATCATGTCTGCAGCAAGTGGTAGTTCAGGAGAGAAAGGGAAAAGTCTGTTTTACAAGGATTTAGATATGCTAGAGGATGTTTCAATTTAAGCAGTGGCTACAAGGATGTCAATGTTGTTGTTTTTTGCCGTTGGTATTTTTTTTCAACCATGGTTTGAATTACCGAAATACAAAAATATATGTACCTTGTTCTTGTTATGAAGTTTGCATAATTTTGCATTTGGTTTTTTTTAAAGTCTATAAATAAAAATGAAGCATTTTCCATTTATCATGTGGTAATCATTTATGTGGTTAAGTATGACTAGGATGAGAACTTTAGATGTAGTTGATTGTTTAGGTGAAATTTGAAATAGGTAAAAAATGCGTAGACCAGAGTCCACAGCACTAAAGTATGATCGTGAAGAATTCAGAAAGTTTCAAGTCATTCCAATAGTTTTTGTTATTTGTTTTGAATACATCCTCCATAATTCCTTCTTTTGGCAAGTATTTAAAATTTTGACCTCACAAGGGGTCACCAAGAACCATGTTTCAATTTAATCCCAAATTAATCCCCCTTGTCATACACCTTTATTGAAAGATGTTGTGAAAGTTTCAAGTCATTCCAACACTTTTTGCTATATGTTTTGAATGAATCCCCTATTATCCCTTCCTTTTATCCGTTGCGAGGCTTTGTGAGGTTACGACCTCCAACTTGCCATTGGCGGTTTCATTAGATAGAATGTGTGAAATAAGGTGGAGGGGTGAAGTGGAAAGTTCCACTCCCTGAAGTACAAAAAAGGGGCGACCATTCCTTATTAAATACTGCTTCAAACTTTGCTATCTTATCCTTGTTTCTGACTAATTGGTGCATTGTTTTCTAGATCCCCAACCCAGTGTAGAGGATACTGATCCATGCTGCGGCCATAATCTGATCTTTGCTAAATTGCTGTTGGAAGAAACACTTTGCACATTTGGCAACCCAGATCTGCCATAAGAGATTAGAACGCAAGAATTCCAAGGGTTGAAAGTTAAAGATATATTTGCAAATTGGGCGGGTATTGCATACTTGGAATATTGAAAGCATAGGGGAGATAGAAAAGCAAAGGCACACATGGTATACTCAAATGTATAAGATACAAATGGAAGAGATGAGAGGGTTCCCAAACCCTCTCATCTATATACTCTCCCAACCACTCTCCCTTCACCAAACCATATGGGATAACCACACTCATGGGCTCATCCTCCCTATGAAGTGCCTCCTACCACGTGCTCTCTTTCCAATGCTAAGTACCCCACCTAGCATATCTCATTTGGCCTAGAGCAAACTCCTAATGCTCTATTCCAACCTTTCAACACTCCCACTTTGCGATTGGCCAAAGTCCCCAATGCCCATAGCTCTCGTCAAACGCTCATGCCTATCCCTCGCCAACGCCTTTGTCATCACATCCGCCAACATGTCCTCAGTTGGACAATACTCCAATGTGATGCTTTCCTTCTCCACTTTCTCCCTCACAAAATGGTGTAGCACCTCGATGTGTTTCGTCCTCGCATGGTGCACCGGGTTCTTGGCAAGAGCTATGGCACCCTGATTGTCACACATGATCAACGTGCCCTCCACGTCTTCACACCCCACATCTTCCAAGAGCTGCCGTAGCCACATGGCCTCTCTTGTGCAATGGCTGGCTGCCATGTACTCTGCCTCTGTCGTAGATAAAGCCACCGTGGATTGCTTTTTGCTGCTCCATGACACCATGCCCTCTCCAAAGCAAAATGCGTACCCTGTGGTGGACTTCCTGTCATTGGCATCGCCAGCCCAATCTGAATCACAATACTCCATTAAACGTATGTGCCCTCCTTCCAATTTCAACTTCACATGAGAGGTGCCCTTGAGGTACCTCATGATCCTCTTCACCGCCATCCAATGACTCCATCCCGGCCTTGCCATGTGCTGACTCATTATGCTAATGGCAAAGGCCAAATCAGCCCTTGTAGCCACCATGGCATACATCAATGATCCAACAGCTGATTTGTATGGCACACTCACCATCCTCGAAGCATCCGCATCATACTCCTCCATACTAAGCTTCACCAACCTCACCTTGGTATCCAATGGAGTGCCAATGGGTGTGCAATCCTCCATGCCAAACCGCATAAACACCTCCTTCACATACTTGGCTTGACTCATGGTGATGGTCCTCGCACCTTGATCTCTTGCAAACTCCACTCCAAGGCAACAGTGCAACTCTCCCAAGTTTGTCATCTAATACTGCGCCTCCAACTTGGCCTTCAACGCACACATGGTCTCCACGTTGCTAGAGAGAATGATCAAATCATCAACATTCACAAGCACAAGCATCACATGGGCTCCCACTTGTGCAAAATACAAGCTATGGTTAGCCACACTCCTTTCAAAGCCAAAATCCAAAAGACTTGCATCAATCTTTTGGAACCATGCTCTCGATGCTTGCTTTAAGTCCATACAAGGACTTTGTGAGCTTGCAAACTAGGTGCACATGACCACGTTGCACAAACCCCTTGGGTTGCTCCATGTAGATGTCCTCCTCCTCCAAGTCGCCATTGAGAAAGGCAGTCTTGACATCCATTTGATGCATCTCCAAATCCAACGAAGCTCCAAAGGCCACAATGCACCGTATGGTGGTGAACTTGGCCACCGGAGCAAAAGTCTCATTGAAGTCCACTCATTGGACTTTAGAGAATTACCTTGCCACCAACCTTACCTCGTGACGCACGATCTCTCCTGTGGCATCTTTCTTAGTTTTGAACACCCACTTGCATCCCACGGCCTTACGAGATGGAGGAAAGGTGGTCAACTCCCACGTGCCGTTGGCATGAAGAGAGTGGTACTCCTCTTCCATGGCTGCCTCCCACTTGCTTGCATCCCGAGACTCCAAGGCCTCTTCAAGTATGGTGCGGTCATCAACAAGGGCTACATTTGCATGATCTAAGTTGGAAGATGGTTGGAGAAAGACATGTGTTCTTCTTCTTTGTGACTTTCTTGGGCTTGGAGCCCTTACCGCCTTGGCTTGCACTTGCATCCTCCACAAGATCACCATCTCCATGCTCGAGGGGGTGGTCCTCATCGTCTCCATCATCATCATCATCATCTGAGGGCGTTAGAAGTGTGTCCACAACAAGGTCACCACTACTCCCACTTGGACGCAACTCCAACTCTCTTTGGAACTCTCCATGCTCACAAAAGGTCACATCACAACATCGGATGATCTTTTTAGACTCTAAGCAAATCAACCTATAAGCCTTGGAGCCCTCACAATATCCCAAAAACAAACACCTTACGGCCTTTGCATCAAGTTTGGTCCTTGATGCATCGGGGATCTTGACATATGCAACACACCCAAGTACCCTGATATGTGCTACTGAAGGCCTCCTCCCACTCCACGCCTCTTGTGGAGTCTTGCCATGCACCGCACTAGTAGGGCATCGGTTGCGAATGTACACCGCGTTGCTCACGACCTCAGCCCAATATTCCAACCCAAGCTTTTGGCCATAGATCATGCTCCTAGCCATCTCCACAATGGTGCGGTTGGCCTTCTCGGCCACTCCATTTTGCTGCGGTGTATATGGAGTTGAGGTTTGATGCACAATACCTTGGGCCTTCAAGTATGCCTCGAATTGGTTGGAAGTGTACTCCCCGCCGTTGTCAGACCGCAATACCTTGATGGAGCACTCCGCCTCCTTCTCCACCAAGGCTTTGAACACGTTGAATCGCTTAAAGCACTTGGCTTTGAGAAAGTACACCCGCACCTTTCTTGAAAAGTCGTCAATGATGGTCAAGAAGTACCTTGCCCCACCCAATGATGTGGTCTTCATGGGGCCACACACATCTGAATGCACAATGCCAAACACCTTGGTGGCACGTGTGGCACCATCCTTTGGAAATGAGTGCCGTTGTTGCTTGCCCTCAATGCAACCTTCACAAGCATTGGGCAAGTCATCACCATGGGATTTGGAAAGGTCAATGCCACTTGCCAAGCTTCAAAGAGCCTTCAAGCTCTGCACATTTAAGTGCCACATGCGTTGATGCCACAAAATCAGCCCATCCTTGGTAGAAGTGGCAACTTGAGCACTTTCTCCGCCATGCACAACCTTGCATCGCAAAATGTACAAGTTGCCCTCACGTGATGCCATGACTCAAGTGTCTCCATTAGGAGACCTCACAATGCACTCAAGGCCTCCAGATTGCACATTCAACCCTCCTTCTACTATCTTGCTCAACGAAAGGAGGTTGCTTTGCAACTTGGGCACATACTGTTGAAAGGTTGGATTAGAGCATTAGGAGTTTGCTCTAGGCCAAAGGAGATATGCTAGGTGGGGTACTTAGCATTGGAGAGAGAGCATGTGGTAGGAGGCACCTCATAGAGAGGATTAGCCCATGAGTGTGGTTATCCCATATGGTTAGGTGAAGGGAGAGTGATTGGGAGAGTACATAGATGAGAGGGTTGGGTGACCCTCTCATATCTTCCATTTGTATCTTATGCATTTGAGTATACCATGTGTGCCTTTGCTCTTCTATCTTCCCTATGTTTTCAATAGCTTATGGGCCCACGACTTAGAGTGTGGAGGTGCATTATGGTGAGTGGAGATCACATTTGAGGTACATCAGCCCTTAGATTTCGACCTTGTGCAATTGGAGGACTTCTTTAGCTTCCCTTTAATGTTAGGGGTGTTTTTGTAGTGAGATTGCTTGTCATTTGAGCTACTTCAGCACTTGTCCTATCTTGTGGAGCATTTGGAGGACTACTCGTGCTTGTTTCATGGTTTGGGGTGCATTTGTGGTGGGAGAGGACCTTTGAAGAGCTTCATCTCTCTTTGCATGCCTTTTGGAGTCTTTGGAGATCTTGTTTTACCTCTTGGAGAGTGGCTGATCCTCATTTACCTTGGTGGAGCACCAAATTCGAGTTTGTGAAAGTGTGGACCTTTTTGGAGCTTGTTGGAGGATATGATCTATCATATTGGAGGAATTGATCCACTTTGAAGCTTATTTGGAGGTCCATTTGGTGTTGCACAAGTTTTTGGAGGTGTGGAGTTGCTAAGGGTGGAGTTGCACCACCAAAGTGCTTGTTTGAAGCACAAAGAGGTGATTTGTGAGTTTGTACTTGCTTTAGTTGGTTTCTACCCTTGCTTGAGGTTGTTTGCTCAAGTGGATGCATAGTATTTGCTCAAAGGGGGCTGAAATTGCAAGGAGTGAGTTTGAGGGTGAGGTTTGAGTGATAACCTCACATTTTGGGAGATCTTGTGCTCCTTTGAGGGTTGGGTTGTATACTTCAGTCCCGTGTGTGTGGAGAGAGCTAGGGTTTGCTTGGGAGGTGGTTGAGTTGCATACTTTAGCCATGGCCACCTATGAGGGTGAGACACCCCGTGTTGTGGACAAGTTCAATGGAGACAATTTCTCCTTGTTCAAGTTCAAAATGGAGAGGATTCTTGATGAGAAGGATCTTTGGGACATTGTGGAGGGCATTGAGACGCCTCTTTCAAGTGAGAGTGACCCCAAGGTCATCTCGGCCTTCAAAAAGCGTGAGAGGACGGCGTTTCGCATCTTGTGCACTCACATGGTGGATGCACAAATCCAACACGTCAAGTCTTGCAAGGGAGCTGCGGAAGCATGGAGGACCCTACGCAGCATCCACAAAACCAAGAGCTTGGCCAATGTGTTGTTCTTGAGGCGCAAGTTCTTCACTATGAAGATGCAAGAGACCGATGACCTCTTGCAACACATCAACAAGGTGAAGACTCTTGCGGGCCAACTTGAGGCCCTTGATGTGCCCGTGACGCAAGGGGACATTGTCATGACCATTTTGGAGAGCTTGCCACCTTCTTATGAGAATTTGATTGTAGCCATGGAGACCAAGGACATCAAGGAGCTCACCCTCACCTACGTGACGTCGCGGTTGATGCATGAAGTGATAAGGAAGAAGGAGCATCAGATGGTGGCCACGGAGAGTGCGGCATTGGTTGCTCGCCACAAGAGTGGTGGAGATTCAACCAAGGTTCAAGGTAAGCCCCTTCTATGTTTCCATTGTGGCAAACCGGGCCACTTTGCTCGTAATTGCTATGAACGCAAGAGTGGCAAGGGTGAGAAGGCCAATAAAGCTAAGGTAGAAGAGAGTGGTGAGGACTATGCGTTCATGGCCTCTCATGATGATCCATTGCACTTCGGGGGTGATTGGATCATGGATTCTGGAGCTACCACCCACATGTCACCCCATAGAGCTCATTTTGACACCTTTGAGGCCATTGCGGAAAGGAAGGTGTTCATGGGTGACGAATCGGTGCTCCAAGCCCTTAGAAGGGGGTCCATTTTGGTGGACACCCTTGTTGAAGGATGCACCAAGCGCATTCGGTTCAAAAATGTGTTGTATGCAAGTTGCAAAGCAACCTCCTTTCGGTGAGCAAGATAGTGGAGGGAGGGTTGAATGTTCAATTTGGAGGTTTTGGGTGCATTGTGAGGTCTCCCAATGGAGACACCCACGAGAGGGCAACTTGTATCTTTTGCGGTGCAAGGTTGTGCATGGAAGAGAGAGTGCCCAAGTTGCCACTTCTACCAAGGATGGGCTGATTTTATGGCATCGACGCATGGGGCACCTAAATGTACAAAGTTTGAGGGCTCTTCCAAGCTTGGTGAGTGGCCTTGACCTTCCCAAATCTCATGGTGATGGCTTGCCCAATGCTTGTGAGGGTTGCATTGAGGGCAAGCAACAACGGCACTCCTTTCCAAAGGATGGTGCCACACGTGCCACCAAGGTGTTGGGCATTGTGCATTCAGATGTGTGTGGCCCCATCAAGACCACGTCATTGGGTGGGGCAAGGTATTTCTTGACCTTCATTGACGACTTTTCAAGAAAGGTGTGGGTGTACCTTCTCAAGGCCAAGAGCGAGTGTTTTGATCGCTTCAAGGAGTTCAAGGCCTTGGTGGAGAAGGAGGCGGAGTGCTCCATGAAGGTGTTGTGGTCCGACAACGGCGGGGAGTACACTTCCAACCAATTCGAGGCCTATTTGAAGACCCAAGGTATTGTGCACCAAACCTCAACTCCATATACGCCGCAGCAAAATGGAGTGGTTGAGAGGGCCAATTGTACCATTGTAGAGATGGCTAGAAGCATGCTCTATGGCCAAAAGCTTGGGTTGGAGTATTGGGCCGAGGCGGTGAGCAACGCGGTGTACATTCGCAATCGATGCCCCACTAGTGCGGTGGATGGCAAAACTCCACAAGAGGCGTGGAGTGGGAGGAGGCCTTCCGTGGCTCACATAAGGGTGTTTGGGTGTGTTGCATATGCCAAGATCCCGGATGCATCAAGGACCAAACTTGATGCAAAGGCGGTGAGGTGTTTGTTTTTGGGATATTGTGAGGGCTCCAAGGCATATAGGCTCATTTGTTTGGAGTCCAAGAAGATCATTCGATGTTGTGATGTGACTTTCTGTGAGCAAGGAGAGTTGCAGAGAGACTTGGAGTTGGGTCCAAGTGGGAGTAGTGGTGACCTTGTTGTGGACTCACCTCCAACGCCTTTGCATGGTGGCGACGATGATGACGGAAACGATCAGGACCAGCCCCTTGAGGATGGAGATGGTGACCTTGTAGATTGTGGAGGATGCAAGTGCAAGCCAAGGTGATGACGGCTCCAAGCCCAAGAAGATCACAAAGAAGAAGAAGGCACACGACATTGCTCTAAGAGCTGAAGTGGGAGGAAGCCAACACGTAGGAGGTGTGCGGCGGTCCACAAGGGTAAGCAAACCGTTGGAGGAGTGGTGGAAGAACCAAATCTTCCCTCAACCATCTTTGAACTCGGATCATGCTAATGTGGCTGTTGTTCATGACCCCACCACACTTGGAGAGGCCTTGGAGCCTCGGGATGCAAGCAAGTGGGAGGCAGCCATGGAGGAGGAGTACCACTCCCTCCATGCCAACGGCACGTGGGAGTTGACCACCCTTCCTCCATCTCGCAAGGCCGTGGGATGCAAGTGGATGTTCAAAACCAAGAGGGATGCCACGGGGGAGATTGTGCGCCACAAGGCAAGGTTGGTGGCAAGGGGGTTCTTTCAAGTCCAAGGAGTGGACTTCAACGAGACTTTTGCTCCCGTGGCCAAGTTTACCACCATACGGTGCGTTGTGGCCCTTGGAGCTTCATTGAACTTGGAAATGCACCAAATGGATGTGAAGACGGCCATCCTCAACGGCGACTTGGAGGAGGACATCTACATGGAGCAACCCAAGGGGTTTGTGCAACGTGGTCATGAGCACTTAGTTTGCAAACTTGCAAAGTCCTTGTACGGGCTGAAGCAAGCATCGAGGGCATGGTACCAAAAAAGATTGATGCAAGTCTTTTGGATTTTGGCTTTGAGAGGAGTGTGGCTGACCATAGCTTATATTTCACACAAGTGGAAGCAAATGTGATGCTTGTGCTTGTGTATGTTGATGACTTGATCATTCTTTCTAGCAACGTGGAGACCATGGGTGCATTGAAGGCCAAGTTGGAAGCGGAGTACGAGATGACGGACTTGGGGGAATTGCACTATTGCCTTGGAGTGGAGTTTGCCCGAGATCGAGGTGAGAAGACCATCACCATGAGCCAAACCAAGTATGTGGAGGAGGTGCTGAAGCGGTTTGGCATGGAGGATTGCAAACCCATTGGCACTCCATTGGACACCAAGGTGAGGTTGGTGAAGCTCAGCATGGAAGAGTATGATGCGGATGCTTCGAGGATGGTGAGTGTGCCTTACAAATCAGCGGTTGGATCCTTGATGTATGCCATGGTGGCCACAAGGGCTGATTTGGCCTTTGCCATTAGCACGGTGAGCCAACATATGGCAAGGCCGAGATGGAGTCATTGGATGGCGGTGAAGAGGATTATGAGGTACCTCAAGGGCACTTCTCATGTGAAGTTGCAATTGGGAGGGAGGCACATACGCTTGATGGGGTATTGCGATGCAGATTGGGCTGGCGATGCCAACGACAGAAAGTCCACCACGGGGTATGCATTTAGCCTTGGAGAGGGCATGGTATCATGGAGTAGCAAGAAGCAACCCACGGTGGCTTTATCCACAACGGAGGCAGAGTACATGGCGGCGAGCCATTGCACGAGAGCGGCCATATGGTTGAGGCAGCTCTTGGAGGATGTGGGGTGGGAGGACGTGGAGGGCACGTTGATCTTGTGTGACAATCAAGGTGCCATAGCTCTTGCCAAGAACCCAGTGCACCATGCGAGGACAAAGCACATCGAGGTGCAACACCACTTTGTGAGGGAGAAGGTGGAGAAGGGAAGCATCACATTGAAGTATTGCCCAACTGAGGACATGTTGGCAGATGTGATGACAAAGGCGTTGACGCGGGATAGACATGAGCGTTTGACAAGAGCCATGGGCCTTGGGGACTTTGGCCAATCGCAAAGTGGGAGTGTTGAAAGGTTGGAATAGAGCATTAGGAGTTTGCTCTAGGCCAAAGGAGATATGCTAGGTGGGGTACTTAGCATTGGAGAGAGAGCATGTGGTAGGAGGTACCTCATAGAGAGGATCAGTCCATGAGTGTGGTTATCCCATATGGTTAGGTGAAGGGAGAGTGATTGGGAGAGTACATAGATGAGAGGGTTGGGTGACCCTCTCATCTCTTCCATTTGTATTTTATGCATTTGAGTATACCATGTGTGCCTTTGCTCTTCTATCTTCCCTATGATTCCAATAGACCACCCCCTCGAGCATGGAGATGGTGACCTTGTGCAGGATGCAAGTGCAAACCAAGGCGATAAGGGCTTCAAGCTCAAGAAAGTCACAAAGAAGAAGAACACACAAGGCATTGTTCCAAGAGCTGAAGAGGGAGGTACTCAACATGTGGGAGGCGTGCGGCGGTCCACAAGGGTAAGCAAGCCTTTGGGGGAGTGGTGGAAGAACGACATCTTCCCTCAACCATCTTTCAACTCAGATCATGCAAATGTGGCCCTTGTTTTTGACCCAACCACATTTAAAGAGGCCTTGGAGTCTCGGGATGCAAGCAAGTGGGAGGCAGCCATGGAGGAGGAGTACCACTCTCTTCATGCCAACGGCACGTGGGAGTTGACCACCCTTCCTCCATCTCGCAAGGTGGTGGGATGCAAGTGGGTGTTCAAAACCAAGAAAGATGCCACAGGAGATATCGTACGTCACAAGGCAAAGTTGGTGGCAAGGGGATTCTCTCAAGTGCAAGGAGTGGACTTCAACGAGACTTTTGCTCCGGTGGCCAAGTTCACCACCATACGGTGCATTGTGGCCCTTGGAGCTTCGTTGGATTTGGAGATGCATCAAATGGATGTCAAGACTGCCTTTCTCAATGGCGACTTGGAGGAGAAGGACATCTACATGGAGCAACCCAAGGGGTTTGTGCAACGTGGTCATGAGCACGTAGTTTGCAAGCTCACAAAGTCCTTATATGGACTAAAGCAAGCATCGAGAGCATGGTTCCAAAAGATTGATGCAAGTCTTTTGGATTTTGGCTTTGAAAGGAGTGTGGCTAACTATAGCTTGTATTTTGCACAAGTGGGAGCCCAT
Source organism: Ulota crispa (assembly GCA_963920765.1). Lineage (NCBI taxonomy): Eukaryota > Viridiplantae > Streptophyta > Bryopsida > Orthotrichales > Orthotrichaceae > Ulota > Ulota crispa. The sequence goes on along the minus strand of OY987252.1, from coordinate 2,650,279 downwards.
GTGATGCTTGTGCTTGTGAATGTTGATGATTTGATCATTCTCTCTAGCAACGTGGAGATCATGGGTGCATTGAAGGCCAAATTGGAGGCGCAGTATTAGATGACAAACTTGGGAGAGTTGCACTATTGCCTTGGAGTGGAGTTTGCAAGAGATTGAGGTGCAAGGACCATCACCATGAGTCAAGCCAAGTATGTGAAGGAGGTGCTTAAGCGGTTTGGCATGGAGGATTGCAAACCCATTGGCACTCCATTGGACACCAAGGTGAGGTTGGTGAAGCTCAGCATGGAAGAGTATGATGCGGATGCTTCGAGGATGGTGAGTGTGCCATACAAATCAGCGGTTGGATCATTGATGTATGCCATGGTGGCTACAAGGGCTGATTTGGCCTTTGCCATTAGCACGGTGAGTCAGCACATGGCAAGGCCGGGATGGTGTCATTAGATGGCGGTGAAGAGGATCATGAGGTACCCCTTGTCAAGCTGCTGATCTCTTTGAATCTATCCCCAGCTTGGTGCTGATCCTCTCTCACAGCCTCGCTGCTGCTGATATCTCTTTTTTAAATTGACCCATAGCTTAGCTTGTTGTTGAGCTCCCCTTTAAGATACTCAAAGCTTAGCCTGCTGCTTGAGCTTCTTCTTGAGTTACCCAGAGCTTAATTTGCTGCCAATTGTTTCTCAAGTCTACCCCCTAACTACGTAGCTTGCTGCAATTTCTCTCTCGAGTCTTCACCCTAACTATAGCTGATACTCTTTCAATATCACCACAGCCTAGTGTGTTGCTACTCTCCCTCTCAATTTCACCCCCCAGCCTAGTGGTTGCTGATCTCTCTCTTGAGTCTACCTCCTAATCACAGCCAATTCTTTCCCTATTTCACCACAACCTAGCTCGTTGCTACTCTCCCTCACGAATTCACCCACAACCTAGTTGCCGATCTCTTTCTCAAGGTTGCTTATAGCCTAGCTACTATTGATCCCCCTCTCAAGTTCACATTCTTGTCCAATTCCTTCTTGTTCATGCTCTGCCTTCCTTCAAGCTGCATTTATTGCCCTGCTGATTTTGCTTCCAAGCCCACATTCCAGCCGCTGCTGATTCTTCCCTCCAAGCGGTCCTCATCCGTGTTGAAAGGTTAGAATAGAGCATTAGGAGTTTGCTCTAGGCCAAATGAGATATGCTAGGTGGGATACTTAGCATTGGAGAGAGAGCACGTGGTAGGAGGCACCTCATAGAGAGGATCAGCCCATGAGTGTGGTTATCCCATATGGTCTGGTGAAGAGAGAGTGGTTGGCAGAGTATATAGATGAGACGGCTTAGGTACCCTCTCATCTCTTCCATTTGTATCTTATACATTTGAGTATACCATGTGTGCCTTTGCTCTTCTATCTTCCCTATGTTTTCAATAGGTTATGGGCCCACTTCTATGAGTGTGGAGGTACATTGTGGTGAGTGGAGATCACATTTGAGCTACATCAGCCCTTAGAATTTGACCTTGTGCTCTTGGAGGACTTCTTTAGCTACTCTTGAGTATTAGGGGTGTTTTTGTAGTCACATTGCTTCTCATTTGAGCTACTTCAGCACTTGTCCTATATTGTGGAGCATTTGGAGGACTACTCGTGCTTGTTTCTTGGTTTGGGGTGCATTTGTGGTTAGAGAGGCCCTTTGAGGAGCTTCACCTCTCTTTGCATGCCTTTTGGAGTCTTTAGAGATCTTGTTTTGCCCCTTGGAGAGTGGCTGATCCTCATTTACCTTGGTGGAACACCAAATTTGAGTTTGTGGAGGTGTGCACCTTGTTAGAGCTTGTTGAAGGATCTGATCTATCATATTGGAGGAGTTGATCCACTTTGGAGCTCATTTGGAGGTCCATTTGGTGTTGCACAAGCTTTTGGAGGCTTGGAGTTGCTAAGGGTGGAGTTGCACCACCAAAGTGCTTCTTTGAAGCACAAGGAGGTGATTTGTGAGTTTGTACTTGCTTTAGTTGGTTTCTACCTTTGCTTGAGGTTGTTTGCTCAAGTGGATGCATAGTATTTGCTTAAAGGAGGCTGAAATTGCAAAGAGTGAGTATGAGGGTGAGGTTTGAGTCATAACCTCACATTTTGGATAGATCTTGTGCTCTTTTGAAGGTTGGGTTGTATGCTTCAGCCCCTTGTGTGTGGAGAGAGCTAGGGTTTGCTTGGGAGGTGGTTGACTTGATTACTTCAGCCCCTTTGTGTGCATAGAAAGTTAGAGATTTGCTTGAGAGGTGGTTGGGTTGCATACTTCAGCCCCTTGTCTTGGAGCTAGCTAGCATTGAAAGTGGTTGAGTTGCTTACTTTATTCCTTTGAGTGTGGATAGAGCTAGGGTTTGCTTGGGAGGTGGTTGAGTTGCATACTTCAACCCCTTGCTATTCTCTTGTGACATTGAGAGCGCTTTGAGTTGCATACTCTAGCCATGGCCACCTACGAAGGTGAGACATCCCGTGTTGTGGACAAGTTCAATGGAGACAATTTCTCCTTGTTCAAGTTCAAGATGGAGTTGATCCTTGATGAAAAGGATCATTGGGACATAATTGAGGGCAATGAGACGGCTCCTTCAAGTGATAGTGACTCCAAGGTCATCTCGGCCTTCAAAAGGCGTGAGAGAACCACGTTTTGCATCTTGTGCACTCACTTGGTGGATGCACAAATTCAACACGTCAAGTCTTGTAAAGGAGCTGCGGAAGCATGGAAGACTCTATGCGGCATCCACGAGACCAAGGGTTTGGCCAATGTGTTGTTTTTGAGGCGCAAGTTCTTCACCATCAAGATGCAAGAAACGGATGACCTCTTGCACCACATAAACAAGGTGAAGACTCTTGCGGACCAACTTGAGGCCCTTGATGTGCCCGTGACGCAAGGGGACATTGTCAAGACCATTTTGGAGAGCTTGCCACCATCTTATGAGAACCTCATTGTGGCCATGGAGACCAAGGACATCAAGGAGCTCACCCTCGCCTACGTGACGACGCGATTGATGCATGAGGTGACAAGGAAGAAAGAACATCAGATTGTGGCCACGGAGAATGCGGCGTTGGTTGCTCGTCACAAGAGTGGTGGAGATTCAACCAAGGTTCAAGGTGAGCCCCTTTCTATGCTTCCATTGTGACAAACCGGGCCACTTTGCTCGTAATTGCTACAAACGCAAGAATAGCAAGGGTGAGAAGGCCAATAAGGCCAAGGCGCATGAGAGTGGTGACGACTATGCATTCATGGCCTTCCATGATGGTTCATTGAGCTTGGAGGATGATTGGATCATGGATTCGCGGGCTACCACCCACATGTCACCCCATAGAGCTCATTTTGACACTTTTGAGCCCATTTCAGCAAGGAAGGTGTTCATGGGTGATGATTCGGTACTCCAAGCACTTGAGAGGGGTTCCATTTTGGTGGACACCCTTGTTGAGGGATGCACCAACCGCATTCGGTTCAAAAATGTGTTGTATGTGCCCAAGTTAAAAAGCAACCTCCTTTCGGTGAGCAAGATAGTAGAAGGAGGGTTGAATGTGCAATTTGGAGGCCTTGAGTGCATTGTGAGGTCTTCGGATGGAGACACTCAAGCCATGGCATCATGTGAGGGCAACTTGTACATTTTGCGATGCAAGGTTGTGCATGGCGGAGAAAGTGCCCAAGTTGCGAATTCTATCATGGATGGGCTGGTTTTGTGGCATCGACGCATGTGGCACTTAAATGTGCAGAGCTTGAAGGCTCTTTGAAGCTTGGTGAGTGGCATTGACCTTTCCAAATCCCATGGTGATGACTTGCCCAATGCTTGTGAAGGTTGCATTGAGGGCAAGCAACAACGGCACTCATTTCCAAAGGATGGTGCCACACGTGCCATCAAGGTGTTGGGCATTGTGCATTCAGATGTGTGTGGCCCTATGAAGACCACATCATTGGGTGGGGCAAGGTACTTTTTGACCTTCATTGACGACTTTTCAAGAAAGGTGTGGGTGTACTTTCTCAAGGCCAAGAGCGAGTGCTTTGAGCAATTCAAGGTATTCAAAGCCTTGGTGGAGAAGGAGGCGGAGTGCTCCATCAAGATATTGCGGTCCGACAACGGCGGGGAGTACACTTCCAACCAATTCGAGGCATACTTGAAGGCCCAAGGTATTGTGCACCAAACCTCAACTCCACATACACCGCGGCAAAATGAAGTGGCCGAGAGGGCCAACCGCACCATTGTGGAGATGGCTAGGAGCATGATCTATGGCCAAAAGCTTGGGTTGGAGTATTGGGCTGAGGCCGTGAGCAACGCGGTGTACATTCGCAACCGATGCCCTACTAGTGCGGTGCATGGCAAGACTCCACAAGAGGCGTGGAGTGGGAGGAGGCCTTCGGTAGCATATATCAGGGTGCTTGGGTGTGTTGCATATGCCAAGATTCCCGATGCATCAAGGACCAAACTTGATGCAAAGGCCGTAAGGTGTTTGTTTTTGGGATATTGTGAGGGCTCCAAGGCTTATAGGTTGATTTGCTTGGAGTCCAAGAAGATCATTTGATGTTGTGATGTGACCTTCTGTGTGTATGGAGAGTTGCAAGGAGAGTTGGAGTTGGGTCCAAGTGGGAGTAGTGGCGACCTTGTTGTGGACACATCTCCAACGCCCTCGAATAATGATGATGATGCTGGAGACGATGACGACCACCCCCTCGAGCATGGAGATGGTGACATTGTGGAGGATGCAAGCGCAAGCCAAGGTGATGAGGGCTCCAAGCCCAAGAAGGTCACAAGGAAGAAGAATGCACAAGGCATTGCTCCAACAGCTGAAGTGGGAGGCACCCAACATGTGGGAGGCGTGCGTATTGGAAACATAGGGAAAATAGAAGAGCAAAGGCACACATGGTATTTTCAAATGCATAAGATACAAATGGAAGAGATGAGAGGGTCACCCAACCCTCTCATCTATGTACTCTCCCTATCACTCTCCCTTCACCTAACCATATGGGATAACCACACTCATGGGCTGATCCTCTCTATGAGGTGCCTCCTACAACATGTTCTCTCTCCAATGCTAAGTACTCCACCTAGCATATCTCCTTTGGCCTAGAGCAAACTTCTAATGCTTTATTCCAACCTTTCAACACTCCCACTTTGCGATTGGCCAAAGTCCCCAAGGCCCATGGCTCTTGTCAAACGCTCATGTCTATCCCGCGTCAACGCCTTTGTCATCACATCTGCCAACATGTCCTCAGTTGGGCAATACTTCAATGTGATGCTTCCCTTCTCCACCTTCTCCCTCACAAAGTGGTGTTGCACCTCGACGTGCTTTGTCCTCGCATGGTGCACTGGGTTCTTGGCAAGAGCTATGGCACCTTGATTGTCACACAAGATCAACGTGCCCTCCACGTCCTCCCACCCCACATCCTCCAAGAGCTGCCTCAACCATATGGCCGCTCTCGTGCAATGGCTCGCCGCCATGTACTCTGCCTCCGTTGTGGATAAAGCCACCGTGGGTTGCTTCTTGCTACTCCATGATACCATGCCCTCTCCAAGGCTAAATGCATACCCCGTGGTGGACTTTCTGTCGTTGGCATCGCCAGCCCAATCTGCATCGCAATACCCCATCAAGCGTATGTGCCTCCCTCCCAATTGCAACTTCACATGAGAAGTGCCCTTGAGGTACCTCATAATCCTCTTCACCGCCATCCAATGACTCCATCTCGGCCTTGCCATATGTTGGCTCACCGTGCTAATGGCAAAGGCCAAATCAGCCCTTGTGGCCACCATGGCATACATCAAGGATCCAACCGCTGATTTGTAAGGCACACTCACCATCCTTGAAGCATCCGCATCATACTCCTCGTTGCTAAGCTTCACCAACTTCACCTTGGTGTCCAATGAAGTGCCAATGGGTTTGCAATCCTCCATGCCAAACCGCTTCAGCACCTCCTCCACATACTTGGTTTGGCTCATGGTGATGGTCCTCTCACCTCGATCTCGGGCAAACTCCACTCCAAGGCTATAGTGCAATTCCCCCAAGTCCGTCATTTCATACTCCGCTTCCAACTTGGCCTTCAATGCACCCATGGTCTCCACGTTGCTAGAAAGAATGATCAAGTCATCAACATACACAAGCACAAGCATCACATTTGCTTCCACTTGTGTGAAATATAAGCTATGGTCAGCCACACTCCTCTCAAAGCCAAAATCCAAAAGACTTGCATCAATCTTTTGGTACCATGCCCTCGATGCTTGCTTCAGCCCGTACAAGGACTTTGCAAGTTTGCAAACTAAGTGCTCATGACCACGTTGCACAAACCCCTTGGGTTGCTCCATGTAGATGTCCTCCTCCAAGTCGCCGTTGAGGATGGCCGTCTTCACATCCATTTGGTGCATTTCCAAGTTCAATGAAGCTCCAAGGGCCACAACGCACCGTATGGTGGTAAACTTGGCCACGGGAGCAAAAGTCTCGTTGAAGTCCACTCCTTGGACTTGAAAGAACCCCCTTGCCACCAACCTTGCCTTGTGGCGCACAATCTCCCCCGTGGCATCCCTCTTGGTTTTGAACATCCACTTGCATCCCACGGCCTTGCGAGATGGAGGAAGGGTGGTCAACTCCCACGTGCCGTTGGCATGGAGGGAGTGGTACTCCTCCTCCATGGCTGCCTCCCACTTGCTTGCATCCCGAGGCTCCAAGGCCTCTCCAAGTGTGGTGGGGTCATGAACAACAGCCACATTAGCATGATCCGAGTTCAAAGATGGTTGAGGGAAGATTTGGTTCTTCCACCACTCCTCCAACGGTTTGCTTACCCTTGTGGACCGCCGCACACCTCCCACGTGTTGGCTTCCTCCCACTTCAGCTCTTAGAGCAATGTCGTGTGCCTTCTTCTTCTTTGTGATCTTCTTGGGCTTGGAGCCGTCATCACCTTGGCTTGCACTTGCATCCTCCACAATCTACAAGGTCACCATCTCCATCCTCAAGGGGCTGGTCCTGATCGTTTCCGTCATCATCGTCGCCACCATGCAAAGGCGTTGGAGGTGAGTCCACAACAAGGTCACCACTACTCCCACTTGGACCCAACTCCAAGTCTCTCTGCAACTCTCCTTGCTCACAGAAAGTCACATCACAACATCGAATGATCTTCTTGGACTCCAAACAAATGAGCCTATATGCCTTGGAGCCCTCACAATATCCCAAAAACAAACACCTCACCGCCTTTGCATCAAGTTTGGTCCTTGATGCATCCGGAATCTTGGCATATGCAACACACCCAAACACCCTTATGTGAGCCACGGAAGGCCTCCTCCCACTCCACGCCTCTTGTGGAGTTTTGCCATCCACCGCACTAGTGGGGCATGGATTGCGAATGTACACCGCGTTGCTCACCGCCTCGGCCCAATACTCCAACCCAAGCTTTTGGCCATAGAGCATGCTTCTAGCCATCTCCACAATGGTACGATTGGCCCTCTCAGCCACTCCATTTTGCTGCGGCGTTTGTGGAGTTGAGGTTTGGTGCACAATACCTTGGGTCTTCAAATAGGCCTCGAATTGGTTGGAAGTGTACTCCCCGCCGTTGTCGGACCACAACACCTTCATGGAGCACTCCGCCTCCTTCTCCACCAAGGCCTTGAACTCCTTGAAGCGATCAAAACACTCGCTCTTGGCCTTGAGAAGGTACACCCACACCTTTCTTGAAAAGTCGTCAATGAAGGTCAAGAAATACCTTGCCCCACCCAATGACGTGGTCTTGATGGGGCCACACACATCTGAATGCACAATGCCCAACACCTTGGTGGCACGTGTGGCACCATCCTTTGGAAAGGAGTGCCGTTGTTGCTTGCCCTCAATGCAACCCTCACAAGCATTGGGCAAGCCATCACCATGAGATTTGGGAAGGTCAAGGCCACTCACCAAGCTTGGAAGAGCCCTCAAACTTTGTACATTTAGGTGCCCCATGCGTCGATGCCACAAAATCAGCCCATCCTTGGTAGAAGTGGCAACTTGGGCACTCTCTCCTCCATGCACAACCTTGCACCGCAAAAGATACAAGTTGCCCTCTCGTGGGTGTCTCCATTGGGAGACCTCACAATGCACCCAAAACCTCCAAATTGAACATTCAACCCTCCCTCCACTATCTTGCTCACCGAAAGGAGATTGCTTTGCAACTTGCATACAACACATTTTTGAACCGAATGCGCTTGGTGCATCCTTCAACAAGGGTGTCCACCAAAATGGACCCCCTTCTAAGGGCTTGGAGCACCGATTCGTCACCCATGAACACCTTCCTTTCCGCAATGGCCTCAAAGGTGTCAAAATGAGCTCTATGGGGTGACATGTGGGTGGTAGCTCCAGAATCCATGATCCAATCACCCCCGAAGTGCAATGGATCATCATGAGAGGCCATGAACGCATAGTCCTCACCACTCTCTTCTACCTTAGCTTTATTGGCCTTCTCACCCTTGCCACTCTTGCGTTCATAGCAATTACGAGCAAAGTGGCCCGGTTTGCCACAATGGAAACATAGAAGGGGCTTACCTTGAACCTTGGTTGAATCTCCACCACTCTTGTGGCGAGCAACCAATGCCGCACTCTCCGTGGCCACCATCTGATGCTCCTTCTTCCTTATCACTTCATGCATCAACCGCGACGTCACGTAGGTGAGGGTGAGCTCCTTGATGTCCTTGGTCTCCATGGCTACAATCAAATTCTCATAAGAAGGTGGCAAGCTCTCCAAAATGGTCATGACAATGTCCCCTTGCGTCACGGGCACATCAAGGGCCTCAAGTTGGCCCGCAAGAGTCTTCACCTTGTTGATGTGTTGCAAGAGGTCATCGGTCTCTTGCATCTTCATAGTGAAGAACTTGCGCCTCAAGAACAACACATTGGCCAAGCTCTTGGTTTTGTGGATGCTGCGTAGGGTCCTCCATGCTTCCGCAGCTCCCTTGCAAGACTTGACGTGTTGGATTTGTGCATCCACCATGTGAGTGCACAAGATGCGAAACGCCGTCCTCTCACGCTTTTTGAAGGCCGAGATGACCTTGAGGTCACTCTCACTTGAAAGAGGCGTCTCAATGCCCTTCACAATGTCCCAAAGATCCTTCTCATCAAGGATCATCTCCATTTTGAACTTGAACAAGGAGAAATTGTCTCCATTGAACTTGTCCACAACACGGGGTGTCTCACCCTCATAGGTGGCCATGGCTAAAGTATGCAACTCAACCACCTCCCAAGCAAACCCTAGCTCTCTCCACACACACGGGACTGAAGTATACAACCCAACCCTCAAAGGAGCACAAGATCTCCCAAAATGTGAGGTTATCACTCAAACCTCACCCTCAAACTCACTCCTTGCAATTTCAGCCCCCTTTGAGCAAATACTATGCATCCACTTGAGCAAACAACCTCAAGCAAGGGTAGAAACCAACTAAAGCAAGTACAAACTCACAAATCACCTCTTTGTGCTTCAAACAAGCACTTTGGTGGTGCAACTCCACCCTTAGCAACTCCACACCTCCAAAAACTTGTGCAACACCAAATGGACCTCCAAATAAGCTTCAAAGTGGATCAATTCCTCCAATATGATAGATCATATCCTCCAACAAGCTCCAAAAAGGTCCACACTTTCACAAACTCGAATTTGGTGCTCCACCAAGGTAAATGAGGATCAGCCACTCTCCAAGAGGTAAAACAAGATCTCCAAAGACTCCAAAAGGCATGCAAAGAGAGATGAAGCTCTTCAAAGGTCCTCTCCCACCACAAATGCACCCCAAACCATGAAACAAGCACGAGTAGTCCTCCAAATGCTCCACAAGATAGGACAAGTGCTGAAGTAGCTCAAATGACAAGCAATCTCACTACAAAAACACCCCTAACATTAAAGGGAAGCTAAAGAAGTCCTCCAATTGCACAAGGTCGAAATCTAAGGGCTGATGTACCTCAAATGTGATCTCCACTCACCATAATGCACCTCCACACTCTAAGTCGTGGGCCCATAAGCTATTGAAAACATAGGGAAGATAGAAGAGCAAAGGCACACATGGTATACTCAAATGCATAAGATACAAATGGAAGATATGAGAGGGTCACCCAACCCTCTCATCTATGTACTCTCCCAATCACTCTCCCTTCACCTAACCATATGGGATAACCACACTCATGGGCTAATCCTCTCTATGAGGTGCCTCCTACCACATGCTCTCTCTCCAATGCTAAGTACCCCACCTAGCATATCTCCTTTGGCCTAGAGCAAACTCCTAATGCTCTAATCCAACCTTTTAACAGTGCGGCGATTTACAAGGGTAAGTAAACCTTTGGGGGAGTGGCGGAAGAACCACATCTTTCGTCAACCATCTTCCAACTCAGATCATGCAAATGTGGCCTTTGTTGATGACCCCACCACACTTGAAGAGGCCTTGGAGTCTCGGAATGCAAGCAAGTGGGAGGCAGCCATGGAGGAGGAGTACCACTCTCTTCATGCCAACGGCACGTGGGAGTTGACCACCCTTCCTCCATCTCGCAAGGCCGTGGAATGCAAGTGGGTGTTCAAAACCAAGAGAGATGCCACGAGAGAGATTGTGCGTCACAAAGCAAGGTTGGTGGCAAGGGGATTCTCTCAAGTGCATGGAGTGGACTTCAACGAGACTTTTGCTCCCGTGGCCAAGTTCACCACCATACGGTGCATTGTGGCCCTTGGAGCTTCGTTGGATTTGGAGATGCATCAAATGGACGTCAAGACGGCCTTCCTCAACGGCGACTTGGAGGAAGACATCTACATGGAGCAACCCAAGGGGTTTGTGCAACGTGGTCATGAGCACCTAGTTTGCAAGCTCACAAAGTCTTTGTATGGACTAAAGCAAGCATCAAGAGCTTGGTACCAAAAGATTGATGCAAGTCTTTTGGATTTTGGCTTTGAGAGGAGTGTGGCTGACCATAGCTTGTATTTTGCACAAGTGGGAGCCCATGTGATGCTTGTGCTTGTGTATGTTGATGATTTGATCATTCTTTCTAGCAACGTGGAGACCATGGGTGCATTGAAGGCCAAATTGGAGGCGGAATACAAGATGACGGACTTGGGAGAGTTGCACTATTGCCTTGGAGTGGAGTTTGCAAGAGATCAAGGTGCGAGGACCATCACCATGAGTCAAGCCAAGTATGTGGAAGAGGTGTTGAAGCGTTTTGGCATACAGGATTGCAAACCCATTGGCACTCCATTGGACACCAAGGTGAGGTTGGTGAAGCTCAGCATGGAAGAGTATGATGCGGACGCTTCGAGGATGGTGAGTGTGCCATACAAATCAGCGGTTGGATCATTGATGTATGCCATGGTGGCTACAAGGGCTGATTTGGCCTTTGCCATTAGCACGGTGAGTCAGCACATGGCAAGGCCGGGATGGAGTCATTGGATGGCGGTGAAGAGGATCATGAGGTACCTCAAGGGCACCTTTCATGTGAAGTTGAAATTTGGAGCTAGGCACATACGCTTGATGGGGTATTGTGATGCAGATTGGGCTGGCAATGCCAATGACAAAAAGTCCACCACGGGGTACGCATTTAGCTTTGGAGAGGGCATGGTGTCATGGAGCAGCAAAAAGCAATCCACGGTGGCTTTATCTACGACAGAGGCAGAGTACATGGCAGCCAGCCATTGCACAAGAGAGGCCATGTGGCTACGGCAGCTCTTGGAAGATGTGGGGTGTGAAGACGTGGAGGGCACGTTGATCATGTGTGACCATCAAGGTGCCATAGCTCTTGCCAAGAACCCGGTGCACCATGCGAGGACAAAACACATCGAGGTGCTACACCATTTTGTGAGGGAGAAAGTGGAGAAGGGAAGCATCACATTGGAGTATTGTCCAACTAAGGACATGTTGGCGGATGTGATGACAAAGGCGTTGGCGAGGGATAGGCATGAGCGTTTGACGAGAGCTATGGGCATTGGGGACTTTGGCCAATCGCAAAGTGGGAGTGTTGAAAGGTTGGAATAGAGCATTAGGAGTTTGCTCTAGGCCAAAGGAGATATGCTAGGTGGGGTACTTAGCATTGGAGAGAGAGCATGTGGTAGGAGGCACTTCATAGGGAGGATCAGCCCATGAGAGTGGTTATCCCATATGGTTAGGTGAAAGGAGAGTGGTTGGGAGAGTATATAGATGAGAGGGTTTGGGAACCCTATCATCTCTTCCATTTGTATCTTATACATTTGAGTATACCATGTGTGCCTTTGCTCTTCTATCTTCCCTATGTTTTCAATTATCCGGTAGTCTCATCTAGCAAATCTCATCCAGCAATTCTCCTTCTGTAGTCTCATCTAGGAATTCTCATCTGGCAGTTCTCAACCGGATGTTGTCATCCAGTAGTTTTCATCTAGCACTTCCCAGGGCTGCACATGCCTTGGGCTCGTCCCATGAGGCAAGTCTCTTCTTGAAAATTGGAAATGATAAGTAAAGAAGGGTGAAGTATTAAAGCCCCAACCACTTTGTCGTTATCTAGGAGAGGTGGCTTGCCCCTGCCACTTGCTAGAATTGTAGTTTGTCTTAAGTTATACTATACCAACAAGAAACTCTTGAAGGTCTTTCCTTGCGTCATAAACCCATTTAAAAATGTGAACCCATCTTATTTGACCCTTTGACCTAAAACGGAGTCCTTGGTGTCATATTGGATACTATTAGATCATTTAAAATAGTGGCTAAGTACATCCTTTGCGTCCACGCTAGAGGCCGGTTCATGTTGTGGTTATTTGTCACACGGCTGTCACCTAAATTGACCCGTTAAGAAGGGTTAACCCAATAACCCGCTAGAGTGTGGTGATTATTTGTTCCTAGAGTAGAGTTGTTACACCTTTGTCTATTCACCCCCGCATTTACATCAAGGATAAATGGAGGCCATTTACAACCAAGCCACAAGGAATGCTGAGTTCCATGACAAGGTATGATTATCTCTGCCCTCCATTTCAATTAGCCACGTAACTTCCACATTTGACACTTTAGATAATTGTTCTAATTTTTGTTCATCATTGTAAGCTGGAAACCATTAAGAAAAATCTATTGCTTGGAAGGCATCTTTTAGTTGGAAATCTACAACCAAACTCACCCTCTTGCTATTCTTTCATTTTTAGCTCTCTTTCCCATATTCTATTAGAACCCAATTGTGCTTGCGCTTACTTCTTGACGGGGAGGTTTGAGCACTCACAGACCACCAAGCAAATCCAAAGCTGCCAAGCATGTTGTGAGAATGCTGACAACTCAAAAAAACCGCCAAGCAAATCCCAGGCTGCCCTGCATGGCATGAAAAGGCTGAAAACCCTGACACAAAATTAAACATCAGCAAAATATGACTTCTAGTAGTTGTGACAATGAAGCCGTGACTACCCATTCCATAACGGGGTTTGCTGCTTGTTCTCTAAGTGAAAAAATGATGTTCCCGACGAGCACAAATTGTATGTATAGAGATGAAGCCCGTATATATTTTTGACAGTCACATTGACATGACTAGTCCAGATTTTTGCGAAGGATGTTGCTACGGAGAGCTACAGGGATCCTGTAGTCAGGTTTGTATAGTCATGAAATTCCTCCTTTCCCGTAGTGAGAGGTAGAGAACTCCACCTCCAGGGGCAATTTGAATGCAGCTCCACTCACCTTCACGCGGACCTTCTAGTCTAGGGGGAAAAACTCCTCTCAAAGGGGCTCTTTGCGGTGGAGAAAACGACGGCAAGACCTCAGGGATCCATGCTCGGTTTGGCTCTCGGATGGGGTAGTAGTGGCCATGCCACCGAGAGCACAATCAAGTTGGATGGGGCAAGGCAGGTGCTCTACTACAACTTGCCCAAAAAATCAGTTGTTGAATCAAATGCCATTGATGAAGCTTTGGTGCAATCAGGTGGAACTTCTTGCTTGCCAATGAAGTAGGAGGCAAAGAGAAGGGGTGAATCTAACAAGTCTGACTACCACACAAAGGAAAAAGAAAAAGATAATGGGAATTCTACTATCGACAGATTTGCTGGTTTCCAGGTATGTTGCCAATTCAATGCCTCCCTATCTTCAGCTTCAACATGTATGTTCATCAATTAAAATTGAACTTGCTTAAGAAGTATTGCAAAGCTTGGTATTGTTGTATTGCCGCTAATTTTTTATTTCTTTGTAAACCGCCACAGCAACAAAAGCGTCAGCAGAAGACCTTCAGCGCCGACCACTGCAGGAAGGCACTTGATGACCGTCAAATACCGGCAAAGAGGCCTCCTCGTGTCCTCTCCAAAGAGGACTTCCGGAATCAGTTCCAGTTGAGCAACTCCGGCATCAACCTCCTCAAACTCAAACTAGGTAAACACAATTCTTGTCGAGGAGACGGAGTTAGATTTTGGTGTAGACAGAAATTGTAATTGCTACAGCTTAGCTGAGCAACTTATTATAGCTCAACAATGTACTTGCGGCCCTATATTGTTTATGCTACCAAAAGGAGTTGCCATCTCATCACGTTGCAAAGGAGCTTGCAATGGGATGGTTGTTGTAGCACACAAAGGGGGAGAAAACTGACTGGGCTAACTTTGCATGCAGAAACTAACCACCTGCAATAGAGTAACTACAGAGTTCAAGTCAAGACACAACTCGTCCGTCTTCAAGCGGCGATGAAGAACTAGATGGAAATAGCAGTGGAGGTTGATTCGATTGTGAGGGGGCGGGCAGTTGCAATAAAGAATGCAGTCACCCACAATTCCTTTTGGCACCCTAGTGATGTGAATCTTGCGCACGGCAACAACCAAGCGGTTGAGTTGGAGTTCACAATGGCATCCTTGGACTTTGACATGCTGGCATTTGTGAATGCTCAAATCTCCCCCTTGAGAAGTTAGCGCATGCACAACCAGGTTCTAACAAAAAATGGTAAATGAGCTATAATAGCAAGAGGTGGATTTCATTGTAGATTTCCAACTAAAGACGCCTTCCAAGCAAAGGATCATTACTAACAAGCCTACAACACACAATGATAAACAAAGAAGAGAACAATTTACTTAGTCTTTCACACATTGGATTACGTATCTAATGGGAATGTGAGTGTTCATACTGTTGAAAGGTTGGAGTAGAGCATTAGGAGTTTGCTCTAGGCCAAATGAGATATGCTAGGTGGGGTACTTAGCATTGGAGAGAGAGCACGTGGTGGGAGGCACCTCATAGAGAGGATCAGCCCATGAGTGTGGTTATCCCATATGGTCTGGTGAAGAGAGAGTGGTTGGCAGAGTATATAGATGAGACGGCTTAGGTACCCTCTCATCTCTTCCATTTGTATCTTATACATTTGAGTATACCATGTGTGCCTTTGCTCTTCTATCTTTTCTATGCTTTCAATAGGTTATGGGCCCACTTCTATGAGTGTGGAGGTACATTGTGGTGAGTGGAGATCACATTTGAGCTACATCAGCCCTTAGAATTTGACCTTGTGCTCTTGGAGGACTTCTTTAGCTACTCTTGAGTATTAGGGGAGTTTTTGTCGTGACATTGCTTCCCATTTGACCTACTTCAGCACTTATCCTATCTTGTTGAGCATTTGGAGGATTCATTTGTGCTTGTTTCTTGGTTTGGGGTGCATTTGTGGTTAGAGAGGCCCTTTGAGGAGCTTCACCTCTCTTTGCATGCCTTTTGGAGTCTTTGGAGATCTTGTTTTGCCCCTTGGAGAGTAGCTGATCCTCATTTACCTTAGTGGAACACCAAATTCGAGTTTGTGGAGGTGTGCACCTTGTTAGAGCTTGTTGAAGGATCTGATCTATCATATTGGAGGAGTTGATCCACTTTGGAGCTCATTTGGAGGTCCATTTGGTGTTGCACAAGCTTTTGGAGGCTTGGAGTTGCTAAGGGTGGATTTGCATCACCAAAGTGCTTCTTTGAAGCACAAGGAGGTGACTTGTGAGTTTGTACTTGCTTTAGTTGGTTTCTACCTTTGCTTGAGGTTGTTTGCTCAAGTGGATGCATAGTATTTGCTCAAAAGAGGCTGAAATTGCAAAGAGTGAGTATGAGGGTGAGGTTTGAGTCATAACCTCACATTTTGGATAGATCTTGTGCTCCTTTGAGAGTTGGGTTGTAAACTTTAGCCCCTTGTGTGTGGAGAGAGCTAGGGTTTGCTTGGGAGGTGGTTGAGTATTGAAAACATAGGAAAGATAGAAGGGCAAAGGCACACATGGTATACTCAAATGTATAAGATACAAATGGAAGAGATGATAGGGTTCCCAAACCCTCTCATCTATATACTCTCCCAACCACTCTCCCTTCACCTAACCATATGGGATAACCACTCTCATGGGCTGATCCTCCCTATGAAGTGCCTCCTACCACGTGCTCTCTCTCCAATGCTAAGTACCCCACCTAGCATATCTCCTTTGGCCTAGAGCAAACTCCTAATGCTCTATTCCAACCTTTCAACACTCCCACTTTGCGATTGGCCAAAGTCCCTAATGCCCATGGCTCTCGTCAAACGCTCATGCCTATCCCTCGCCAACGCCTTTGTCATCACATCCGCCAACATGTCCTCAGTTGGACAGTACTCCAATGTGATGCTTCCCTTCTCCACTTTCTCCCTCACAAAGTGGTGTTGCACCTCGATGTGTTTCGTCCTCGCATGGTGCACCGGGTTCTTGGCAAGAGCTATGGCACCTTGATTGTCACACATGATCAACGTGCCCTCCACGTCTTCACACCCCACATCTTCCAAGAGCTGCCGTAGCCATATGGCCTCTCTTGTGCAATGGCTGGCTGCCATGTACTCTGCCTCTGTCGTAGATAAAGCCACCGTGGATTGCTTTTTGTTGCTCCATGACACCATGCCCTCTCCAAAGCTAAATGCGTACCCTGTGGTGGACTTCCTGTCATTGGCATCGCCAGCCCAATCTGCATCACAATACCCCATCAAGCATATGTGCCCTCCTCCCAATTTCAACTTCACATGAAAAGTGCCCTTGAGGTACCTCATGATCCTCTTCACCGCCATCCAATGACTCCATCCCGGCCTTGCCATGTGCTGACTCACCGTGCTAATGGCAAAGGCCAAATCAGCCCTTGTAGCCACCATGGCATACATCAATGATCCAACCGCTGATTTGTATGGCACACTCACCATCCTCGAAGCGTCCGCATCATACTCTTCCATGCTGAGCTTCACCAACCTCACCTTGGTGTCCAATGGAGTGCCAATGGGTTTGCAATCCTGTATGCCAAAACGCTTCAACACCTCTTCCACATACTTGGCTTGACTCATGGTGATGGTCCTCGCACCTTGATCTCTTGCAAACTCCACTCCAAGGCAATAGTGCAACTCTCCCAAGTCCGTCATCTTGTATTCCGCCTCCAATTTGGCCTTCAATGCACCCATGGTCTCCACATTGCTAGAAAGAATGATCAAATCATCAACATACACAAGCACAAGCATCACATGGGCTCCCACTTGTGCAAAATACAAGCTATGGTCAGCCACACTCCTCTCAAAGCCAAAATCCAAAAGACTTGCATCAATCTTTTGGTACCAAGCTCTTGATGCTTGCTTTAGTCCATACAAAGACTTTGTGAGCTTGCAAACTAGGTGCTCATGACCACGTTGCACAAACCCCTTGGGTTGCTCCATGTAGATGTCTTCCTCCAAGTCGCCGTTGAGGAAGGCCGTCTTGACGTCCATTTGATGCATCTCCAAATCCAACGAAGCTCCAAGGGCCACAATGCACCGTATGGTGGTGAACTTGGCCACGGGAGCAAAAGTCTCGTTGAAGTCCACTCCATGCACTTGAGAGAATCCCCTTGCCACCAACCTTGCTTTGTGACGCACAATCTCTCTCGTGGCATCTCTCTTGGTTTTGAACACCCACTTGCATTCCACGGCCTTGCGAGATGGAGGAAGGGTGGTCAACTCCCACGTGCCGTTGGCATGAAGAGAGTGGTACTCCTCCTCCATGGCTGCCTCCCACTTGCTTGCATCCCGAGACTCCAAGGCCTCTTCAAGTGTGATGGGGTCATCAACAAAGGCCACATTTGCATGATCTGAGTTGGAAGATGGTTGACGAAAGATGTGGTTCTTCCGCCACTCCCCCAAAGGCTAACTTACCCTTGTAGATCGCCGCACGCCTCCCACATGTTGGGTGCCTCTCACTTCAGCTGTTGGAGCAATGCCTTGTGCATTCTTCTTCCTTGTGACCTTCTTGGGCTTGGAGCCCTCATCACCTTGGCTTGCGCTTGCATCCTCCACAATGTCACCATCTCCATGCTCGAGGGGGTGGTCGTCATCGTCTCCAGCATCATCATCATTATTCGAGGGCGTTGGAGATGTGTCCACAACAAGGTCGCCACTACTCCCACTTGGACCCAACTCCAACTCTCCTTGCAACTCTCCATACTCACAGAAGGTCACATCACAACATCAAATGATCTTCTTGGACTCCAAGCAAATCAACCTATAAGCCTTGGAGCCCTCACAATATCCCAAAAACAAACACCTTACGGCCTTTGCATCAAGTTTGGTCCTTGATGCATCGGGAATCTTGGCATATGCAACACACCCAAGCACCCTGATATATGCTACCGAAGGCCTCCTCCCACTCCACGCCTCTTGTGGAGTCTTGCCATGCACCGCACTAGTAGGGCATCGGTTGCGAATGTACACCGCGTTGCTCACGGCCTCAGCCCAATATTCCAACCCAAGCTTTTGGCCATAGATCATGCTCCTAGCCATCTCCACAATGGTGCGATTGGCCCTCTCGGCCACTTCATTTTGCCGCGGTGTATGTGGAGTTGAGGTTTGGTGCACAATACCTTGGGCCTTCAAGTATGCCTCGAATTGGTTGGAAGTGTACTCCCCGCCGTTGTCGGACCGCAATATCTTGATGGAGCACTCCGCCTCCTTCTCCACCAAGGCTTTGAATACCTTGAATTGCTCAAAGCACTCGCTCTTGGCCTTGAGAAAGTACACCCACACCTTTCTTGAAAAGTCGTCAATGAAGGTCAAAAAGTACCTTGCCCCACCCAATGATGTGGTCTTCATAGGGCCACACACATCTGAATGCACAATGCCCAACACCTTGGTGGCACGTGTGGCACCATCCTTTGGAAATGAGTGCCGTTGTTGCTTGCCCTCAATGCAACCTTCACAAGCATTGGGCAAGTCATCACCATGGGACTTGGAAAGGTCAATGCCACTCACCAAGCTTCAAAGAGCCTTCAAGCTCTGCACATTTAAGTGCTCCATGCGTCGATGCCACAAAACCAGCCCATCCATGGTAGAATTCGCAACTTGGGCACTTTCTCCGCCATGCACAACCTTGCATCGCAAAATGTACAAGTTGCCCTCACGTGATGCTATGGCTCGAGTGTCTCCATCGGGAGACTTCACAATGCACTCAAGGCCTCCAGATTGCACATTCAACCCTCCTTCTACTATCTTGCTCACCGAAAGGAGGTTGCTTTGCAACTTGGGCACATACAATACATTTTTGAACCGAATGCGGTTGGTGCATTCCTCAACAAGGGTGTCCACCAAAATGGAACCCCTCCCAAGTGCTTGGAGTATCGAATCATCACCCATGAACACCTTCTTTGCTGAAATGGGCTCAAAAATGTCAAAATGAGCTCTATGGGGTGACATGTGGGTGGTAGCCCCCGAATCTATGATCCAATCATCCTCCAAGCTCAATGAACCATCATGGAAGGCCATGAATGCATAGTTGTCACCACTCTCATGCGCCTTGGCCTTGTTGGCCTTCTCACCCTTGTTACTCTTGCGTTTGTAGCAATTACAAGCAAAGTGGCCCGGTTTGTCACAATGGAAGCATAGAAAGGGGCTCACCTTGAACCTTGGTTGAATCTCCACCACTCTTGTGACGAGCAACCAACGCCGCATTCTCCGTGGCCACAATCTGATGCTCTTTCTTCCTTGTCACCTCATGCATCAATCGCGTCGTCACGTAGGCGAGGGTGAGCTCCTTGATGTCCTTGGTCTCCATGGCCACAATGAGGTTCTCATAAGATGGTGGCAAGCTCTCCAAAATGGTCATGACAATGTCTCCTTCCGTCACGGGCACATCAAGGGCTTCGAGTTGCTTCGCAAGAGTCTTCACCTTGTTGATGTGTTGCAAGAGGTCATCCGTCTCTTGCATCTTCATGGAGAAGAACTTGCTCCTCAAAAACAACACATTGGCCAAGCCCTTGGTCTCGTGGATGCCGCATAGAGTCTTCCATGCTTCCGCAGCTCCTTTACAAGACTTGACGTGTTGAATTTGTGCATCCACCAAGTGAGTGCACAAGATGCGAAACGCGGTTCTCTCACGCTTTTTGAAGGCCGAGATGACCTTGGAGTCACTATCACTTGAAGGAGCCGTCTCATTGCCCTCAACAATGTCTCAAAGATCCTTGTCATCAAGGATCATCTCCATCTTGAACTTGAACAAGGAGAAATTGTCTCCATTGAACTTGTCCACAACACGGGATGTCTCACCTTCGTAGGTGGCCATGGCTAGAGTATGCAACTCAAAGCGCTCTCAATGTCACAAGAGAATAGCAAGGGGCTGAAGTATGCAACTCAACCACCTCTCAAACAAACCCTAGCTCTCGCCACACTCAAAGGGATAAAGTAAGCAACTCAACCACTTTCAATGCTAGCTAGCTCCAAGACAAGGGGCTGAAGTATGCAACTCAACCACCTTTCAAGCAAATGTCTAACTTTCTATGCACACAAAGGGGCTGAAGTAATCAAGTCAACCACCTCCCAAGCAAACCCTAGCTCTCTCCACACACAAGGGGCTGAAGCATACAACCCAACCTTCAAAAGAGCACAAGATCTATCCAAAATGTGAGGTTATGACTCAAACCTCACCCTCATACTCACTCTTTGCAATTTCAGCCTCCTTTGAGCAAATACTATGCATCCACTTGAGCAAACAACCTCAAGCAAAGGTAGAAACCAACTAAAGCAAGTACAAACTCACAAATCACCTCCTTGTGCTTCAAAGAAACACTTTGGTGGTGCAACTCCACCCTTAGCAACTTCAAGCCTCCAAAAGCTTGTGCAACACCAAATGGACCTCCAAATGAGCTCCAAAGTGGATCAACTCCTCCAATATGATAGATCAGATCCTTCAACAAGCTCTAACAAGGTGCACACCTCCACAAACTCGAATTTGGTGTTCCACTAAGGTAAATGAGGATCAGCCACTCTCCAAGGGGCAAAACAAGATCTCTAAAGACTCCAAAAGGCATGCAAAGAGAGGTGAAGCTCCTCAAAGGTCCTCTCTAACCACAAATGCACCCCAAACCAAGAAACAAGCACAAAAGAATCCTCCAAATGCTCCACAAGATAAGATAAGGGCTAAAGTAGCTCAAATGGGAAGCAATGTGACTACAAAAACACCCCTAACACTAAAGAGTAGCTAAAGAAGTCCTCCAAGAGCACAAGGTCGAATTCTAAGGGCTGATGTAGCTCAAATGTGATCTCCACTCACCACAATGTACCTCCACACTCATAGAAGTGGGCCCATAACCTATTGAAAACATAGGGAAGATAGAAGAGCAAAGGCACACATGGTATACTCAAATGTATAAGATACAAATGGAAGAGATGAGAGGGTTCCCAAACCGTCTCATCTATATACTCTCCCAACCACTCTCCCTTCACCAAACCATATGGGATAACCACTCTCATGGGCTAATCCTCTCTATGAAGTGCCTCCTACCACGTGCTCTCTCTCCAATGCTAAGTACCCCACCTAGCATATCTCATTTGGCCTAGAGCAAACTCCTAATGCTCTATTCTAACCTTTCAACAGTCACATATACACCACTTGCCGTGTCTGGTCTTCTTTTACATTATGCTTCCACTATCACAGGGGTAAGCCCTCCTTAATTTACGTCACTATCAATGTCAATGACAGTAGGCAATGGTTGTAGTTCTAGTGATGTCATACGTTGACCTCGCACATTTATTCTACAAATTACTTTCCATCCACTTCTTCTTGGATCATCAAAAAAGAATACTTACTGGCAGTGCAACGGGAATGCAAATGAGTCCGCATTCACGCAAGCGTTCATGCGGTTGAAGTTGGCTATGCTAAAACTATATTGGTCGCATTCAATGGTCGGAAAACGAGCATCACGTGTGCTCTTCACCCAATTGCATAGCAATACTATGGTGTAGTGGTTACAATAATCCAACTCCAAAATCTCTTCAATGTATCCCATATAATTTGCTGCTCATTCAAATGGCCTA
Organism: Ulota crispa; assembly: GCA_963920765.1. NCBI lineage: Eukaryota > Viridiplantae > Streptophyta > Bryopsida > Orthotrichales > Orthotrichaceae > Ulota > Ulota crispa. Next base: position 2,628,110 of record OY987252.1, on the reverse strand, counting down.
CCATTGGAAACCCCCCATCACAACTGTTTGGTAAATGATGCCACCATGCATGAATCTTGAGTAATAAGTCCCTCCTCCAAGCTGCAAACTTGGAAGTGCATCCCAAATTACCACATTTGTCAATGCAATGTCATGTACCTCTCCAGCGGATGAATGTATTCAACGACGTTGTCCTCTACCTCTTCTCCATCCTTTTGAGCATTCTTGACGTTTACATGTAACTAGTCAGCAAATATAGGTTGGTTGCACAATTCATTAGAGTACCTACACTGCACAAAGGGGCGATGGCAATGATAGCAAATGCAATAATCCTCACGCTCCTTCCATCTATTGACCTTTGCAGTGATGTATTTCCTATAGCAAGTGCCATGATTTTTTAAGGGATTGGACACGCTGCTGATATTAGCAAGTGCCGCTATTAAAGATATGAAGTGGAATTTACAAAATGTTTAAAATAACATTTCTCTTTCCCAACTAATGCCAACCCAAACATAGTATATACATCTTCAATCGTCTATAATTAGTCACGGGTGTTGTCAAAGACGCCCAACAAACATGCTTTAGTGCTCATGTGTAATATAACATTGAGCTGTTATACTTCACATAGTTCACATCAATCTATACAACGTCCCAACCATCTCAATATACACACATTCAAGCTTTTTGTGGCGTATAATGAGATAAATCATGGTATAATTCTCTGTCAAAAGCAACATCTGCTTAACATGGATTTGTCTTCACCGACGCACTATGTAATCGCTATTAACATGTGTAGGGTTTAATGCACATTTACTCTCGCCATGGCTCTAGACATGCTACGTTGTTGAGCACAAACAAATGTAAGTATCCACGCTCAACATTTGACATCTTCCTCTTTGTCTTCTCATTAGGTGTTACGACCTTGTCATTCATAGTTGCATCCTTGTTTGCATCCCACACGCAATGAATCGTTGACTTGTGCCGCTTCATGTACTTGGTGCAAAATTCGAGAGCATCCTCCATGCAATATCCCTCCGCTGTACTCCCATCTAGATGCGCATTTGTCCTCAAGTAGTCCTTCAGCGTCTTCATGTACCTTTCAATTGGGTACATTGACCTGCATTAGACCAACCCGCATATGAAGAGTTGCTCCACAATATGTATGGGGAGATGCATCATGATGTTCAGGAATGTTGGTGGGAACACCTTCTCTATCATACATGGTGCCATAATGACATTGTCCATAAGCTCTCCCTTGCTATCCACCTAAACCTCTATCTTGCAAATCCTTTGAAATACTTTACACATTTTTATGATTGCTTGGTGCACACTTTCATCCAAGAGGTTTTTGATAGCAACAAGAAGTACCTGCAAGAAACAACATGGGATGTTGTGCTCCCACATCAATGACTATACATTCCAAGGTTTTGTAGGAAGGGTATTCATGTGAACACACTGCACTTACGGCCATAGTGTGTTCAAATCCCAAACATTTTTAAAAGCAATGTTGTGTGTAGATGGGCATGGGGACATTTACGTGGACATCCTAAAAACATAACATTGACGTATACACGTAAATTGCATTACATCTTTGAATACTTGAAAAACAAAGATTCTACTAGATTTCAATGATACTTTTTGTTAAACATTAGAAGAAACATGATTCTATTGCCAACAACGTGTAGGGAGACGTCAGGGAACATGCAAAAACATCATTTGGAAATACTTGTTGCATAAAGACATGGTAGTCATGAGTCTTCATGTAGTGAAGTTTCCCATCTTTGAGGCGCTTGTAAATGGCTTCCACAAAATTTGTTAATGTGCTAATGTTTTATATTATTTGCACAAACTCTCTTTGCTCGTCCGGCTTCAATACATGTGGTGCATGGGGCATGAGGAATTTGTGACCGCGTCATTCTGAGTGTTGCAACCACAGATCTTGTTGCATTTCCAAATCTTGCACATCCTATCAACTTTGAAGGCTGTCGTTCAAGCCCAATAGAGTCTTCAAGATGTTCTAGCACAAATTCTTCTCGCAATGCATGATGTTCAAGACGTGCCAAACAAGCAGATGCTGCCACCAGCAAATTATGTGTCTATTAGAAAGCAAACAAAAACAACAAAAACTAATCCAAACATGTAGACGGTTCATACAACATTTCTTGCAACATTGCAATGTAATATTTGACATCAAGTATTGGCAAGTTTGTTGTTGGGCACATTACAAGGAAAACATATTCTGAAGTAACAATGTATCCAAAAACTCTAACTTATGATACGTTGTTTTGGGCAACGTCTTTCCAGATATCTTTGTCAACGGGGCACTATAATTTTAAATATAGAATTGTAAAAGTAGTTTTAGATCAAACTTGTAATGGAACATTCTTTGGAATATTAATCTATGTTTTTATTCATTTCTCAAATGCCTATTACGCATTGCAATTGTCTTCAATAACGTCAACTCAAGAAATCTATGGCTATGTGGTGCTAATAAGTTGAATTACCTGCCAATATGGGAGTTCAAAAAAGGCACTCAACCGCTTCACACCTATGTGGTGCATACGGTTGTCCTTGGCATCCTCCCAACCGCCTCTGTCCGGATACTCTTTGCGCATCACAGCATGCGAGTTGACATCTTGCCCTATAGTTGTTTGAGGAGGTATACAATCCTCGAATTGGCCATTGAATTTTGTTTTGGTGCAATACAGATGGGTTCGAGACAGATACTTGCGCATGCCGCCATAAACAATCTTCTTGCCCTTTGTTGTCCTATCCAGTTGCAAATCCCCAGTCTTGCCATCCTTGAATCTGTGTTGGGTTCACAACATGGACAACCCTGATATCCTTTACAGCATAAACCTGAGATGAGACCATATGCAGAGAAATTGGAGATTTTCCACATTAGCAGTCCTCGCATAGTGAAGCGTTGTGAACCCTTCAATTGCAAATAATCTAGTGCCAATACGCCCCGCCATAAAGTGTGCAACTCTTGTAGTAACAGTCGTACGAACACATTGATGTTCTTTGCAGTGGAGGACTACTTCCTTGATATGAGGATGCTGAGCAAGATCCAAAACTTCTTGGTGACAAACCATGGCTCCAAGTTGTAAATCAATATAAGTATTAGCCTTGTTGACCAATTGGTGTTGCTAAGCTTGAACAAATTGACATCGTCTAACGCCAAGGCCAAGTGCATGTTCCTACGCTCAACGCCAAAGTTGTCAAAGGCAATGTCTGTGTCAACATGCTTCCATGTTGGGCTCTCTACTACAGAGTGCATCACATTGTTCGTGCTGACGTGCTTGGTGTATCCAGTTAACATGCTAGCAATCTCAAAGGACCTCCAAATCCTTTATAATCTTGGTATAAGGGAAAAATGGCAAATGACCTTTGCAAGGATTGAATCTAATCCTTCAATCCAATGTGACTTGTAGCACTTTGGGTAGGCTTGTAATTTTGCATCTGTACTGTCAAATAGCATGCATCCATCAGGACATGCATGGATGTTGTTGTAGTCTAGACCCAACTTTTGAATGGTCTTCCAAGGCTTGTAATGATTGCTTGGTAGCTTGTTGCCTTTTAGAAGGAGGTTTGTTGCCAAGTAGAACAATAGCTCATCCACAAACTTGTTGCTAATGCCAAATACAACGCACATATTCATGATGACAATTGTGGCAGACACCACGCTTGTCTTTAAACTTGCGTACGCTAGCGTTGTGGCTAGCTCATACATCACTTGTAACATCTCAACAGTGTTGCTTCTGGTGTCATCATTGTCTAGCATGTCCAAGTTGGCTAGAGGTTGTTGAAGCAGTTCATCCACGCAGTCAAATGCATCATTAATTTGCCTTTGCATTGTGGTACTCATCTAGCACAACGTTGTTGCCATCATAGGAAACTTTTCTTGGAGCGTTTGGCATGTCATCCTCAACGTGAGCATTGTCAGCATTGGCGTTGCCAAAGTCATCAATATTGTTCACAACAACGTTGATGTCATAAGCAATATCTTTAACCCAAATACCACCTGCTGGAAACCCTTGCAATGGATCTCCACCTATCATGGATTTCATTAGAAAAGGATCTCTGCCCATGGTTGCGTGGTGTTTTTGAATGATTTCAATCCTCTTATGTTGGCTATAGTGACAATCCCTACACAAGCATGGGTAGAACTTGTAATTGCTTTCGATTGCTATACACAACTTTGTCTGCAGTATAATGTCGCCAACGGGGACATGGCGCAAAGTTTGTCTGTCACTGGCAATGCGCATGCTTGCTCCGCGACTAGGCATGATAAAGGGAACAATACCTGGTTTTAAGATACAATTATACATACAATTGTTTACATTAGCACTTCAAGAAGACACAACGAGCCACAACAATCCCAAACTCCCTTGTGCTTGGATACAACAAAGATGTTGGAATCGGTTGCAATGTACAACATAAAGCTGCAGAGAACATTTAAATCATCTTGTGCAAAAAAACAAGCATCTGCTAGTTGAGCTGTCAATAGCAGCAAGATCCATGATACATCCATGTTTTGTAATACATCATTCTCATTGCATCCACGCTGGCAATGATCTACTGAAATTGTGACAAACGTTAAATTCAACATTGTTTCTGATGTCCACACAATGTGTGCCACTGCGGTGCCCTACAAACGCAGCATTGCCCATGGAGCTATGTTTCCTATACTAGAGTGATCAATGATTTGCCAAATAGTTTAGAAGTCAAGGGACTTGAACCTTCGGAGATCCCTTTCTAACTCTTCCTTATCCTTTGCTTGCACAGATTGCTCATACAAATAATTATCATGTTTGACCTCCCAAATATCAAATGGGTAACACCCATGGTAGGTTGACAACATGCTATACAAATTACTATGGTAGACATTGTCTATGCTGTCCAACATGAAGTCCTTACTGGATGAAAGACCACATTCATAAAGGTTCATGTGGTCCTTGTGTCTAAATGCAAGCTGTTCCAAGTACTTCGCATATTCCATATCATAACTCTCAAAGGGGTGTGGTTTAAGGGAATCTCCAACTTTTCCCACGGGCTCAAGAGTAGAAACAAAATCTATGTCCATTTCACAGCTTTCAAAGAAGTGTGGTTCATATAAATCATCAAATTCTCACTTATAGTCAAAAGTGGGGACAAAGTCCGGGTCCATTTCCATTTCCATACTTCCAGCACCCCTACAAAAACTCAAATCCATGCACGTCACTTTGCATCCAACATGCCCCTACAGACGTGTTTAGCGCGCCCTTTAAATGACGTTCATTACAATGGTTGATTTGACACCCTAATGTTCAAAGACACATTTCCAACAATGTTGTAACTAACATTTTTGTCCACTGCATATATGGTGACAACCTAGCCAGTAGAGCAACACTATCATCAACTATCTGGTTGTATGGTAGTTTAGACTAGACTTTTTCAAACTAATTCACCACATTGCCTTGCCAATATATAAGTCACCGGTAAGAACACAACTTGTAATATTGAACATGCTTGGTATCCACTGAAGCCAAAAAACAAAAAAAGACTAAGCAAGATTCAAAAGGAATTCAAGCAAGAAGTAAGCTGTCAAGACAAACTTGGAAGGTTTAGAAAAGAATTGAAATATTCACATACGTTTGCATCCCTATGAAATCAATGTAAAGAAACTCACAATACTCAACGTTATCTCAAATGTGTTCTCAAGTAGGCATTACCTACCAAAACAAATAAAGTTACTAAAAGGCAATAGCACCATGCTATGCCGTTATTATGGAAGACCCACCCAAGAAATATAAAGCGTGCCTAGCTTGGTGACTAACATCACTTCATGATCATTCGAGTGAACAACATTCACAATTATGGATATTCCAAATATTGTTCATCGTCCACGTCTATTAGGTCCATCATAAAAAGGAAAAGAAAATTATACTAAAATCCATTGACCTGACCATCAACTTTCACTAATCCTGTAGTATATGGTGTTCACACCCACTGATGAAAAAAACCAGAAGGACACATTCTTCGTCTTGCCTCAAGTCTTTGTCCAAACAAAATACCAACCAAAACTAAACACTCAAAATCACGAAATCACCAAACAAATTTAAACACACAAGATTATCCCATACAAAGGAATGGCATTAGCTTCCACTCCACACAATTACGGTACCAGCTAAATGCAAAAACCAGAGGTTATAAAGGTAGGAAATAAAATGCTAAAGGAATTAGCTTGACACATCCTGACCCATACAAGGAATATATTTAAAAAATAACACTAACATGTACTCTCATCTTCATTGGACTCTTGACATTTGGTGGTCACATCTAAGTATGGAGAAAATAAGGAACAAAAAATTATCCCATTCATGCCTAGCCCCTCTCAAAACAAATACAAAACAAATACAGACATACCATATGGACACATGCAAAGCCATGGAACATTCTATCCATCCCAAAAGATTCTTTGACCATGTACATGCATAAATTAGGTATTATGAAGAGAGAATAAAACAAGTAATGCTAGGACTTGGGGCCTTGCCTAGCCCCATCCAATCAAAAAAAGGACATTACAAACCCCCAAGATTACCACATGTAATGGAATGGTATATAAGTTCCAATGCACACAAATTACCTACCCTTTGAATGTATTAACTAGGGGTTACAAAGATTAACTAGGGGTTATAAAGATAGAATATTAAAAGAACGCAAAGAGATTGGGCCTGACCTAGCTCAAATTCAAACAAAACGAGGAAAACAATCAAAACATTAGAGATTACCACATACAATAGAATGAAATTTATTTCTCAACCTGCCCATATTTTCTACCATTTCAATGCCAAAAAACTAATATTGTAAAAGGGTCAGACTTTATACAATTCAAAGTCAAGAGACAGACCAAGGCCCTTCCAAACAAGAAATTTGATATATAACAAACCCTGACATGTACCTTGATCTTGACTAGACATGTGGCATTTGGTGGTCACATGTAAGTATGGAAAGGACAAAAACCAGAATACTTACCGGCTCCATTCCTGCTCAGCACTTCTCAAACATAACACCAAACAAAAGAAGACATCCCATATGAACACATACAAAGGCACAAAAACTTCCTATTAAACCCAATTTTCTTTTTGCGTGTACATGCACAAATCAGATATTATAAAGATATTATAGAAAAAAGGTAATGGAAGCAGTTGGCACCTTGCCCAACCCCATCCACTAGAAAAAAGGATGTCACAAACGCCCAATACTACCACATGTAATGGAATGGTACTTAAGTTCCAATGCACGCTAATTACCGACCATTTAGATGTATTAAGTAGGGGTTATACAGATTACCTTGGAGTTACAAAGATTAACTAGGAGGTATAAAGATTAACTAGGGATTGGAAAGAGAGAATATTAAAGGAATGCACAGAGTCTAAAACCCCATATTTTATCAAAATGGACTTATGCATGTATTTTTGGACTCCTAAAGTTGCTGTATTTGGGCTTCATGGTGTCTTAATTAGTACATGTATTCTTTTTTTTTCCAAATCTTTCTTATAAGACCTTGATATTTTTCCTTATAATCAGTGAATCATGAATTTCTTACATTATGCTAGGTTATGCATTGTTTATTGAAACAAATGCCTTGATTTCCACAATAATGTATACTTTTCCAATTTATTGAATCATTATTCTACTTTGTTTGGGACATCTTATATAATTCTTGTTGTTTACACGTTTTCCCATCTATTATGCTATCATGCATGTACAATGTGTTTGCAACGTTCTTTGGGAGTTGTTGAATGGTATTTTTTTAGATTCTGTGTTCCTCATCAATAAGAATTTTAACCTTTTTTTCATTTAATAATCATGGCAAAAATGCTATGTACATTTGTGTTTCAATTATAGTGTGCATTATTTTTTCAAATCACTTGCACTAAGTTCTATAGTTGTACATGGTTTAGGTTGCTTTAGTGAATATGACAATTCTTTGCTTTCAAGATTGCTACCTTTATTAGAAATTAACCAATATATGAATAACTTCAAATGATTATAAAGATGAGATTTTTACTTGTGGGTACCAAAAAGGTTTGTAACTTTTTTGAATGTCTTAGATGTTGTTCATAAACTTATACCGCAACTAGTATACAAGCACACGCCTTGCGTGGATATGACATATATGAATAATGTAACATTCAACTTTACAAAGAATTGATATCTCACATATCAATTGGTCTGAAATCTAATCTTGTTGTACTATACAAAATGTATTATCTCACAATTGGTTTAAGATCTAATCCAGATGCACCATCACTTTGGTCCTTCTTTGAGACCAACAATACCACTTGCTTTCATCACAATGCTACTCTTTTATATTTTGCTAAGAGCCGCCTAGCATTCAATTGATTTCAAACACATAATTGGAGGGCGCTTGGTGTTTTGTATTTAGGGCGTCCTTTCTTCTTTCAACTTCCACCAAAAAAGTCTACAAAATTTTAGAATGGACACAATTGTAAAGCAATAAGTGTTCTATTTCTTGAGAGTCTTTTGTTGCTTTAGCTTCCAATAAAAAAATCTAGAAGGTTCTAGAAAAAGGCACACTTAGGGAAATCCTCCCACTTAATGGTTGTAGGGCAATTGGTGTTCTATTTCTTGGGCGCCCTTTGTTGCTTCAACTTACAAAAAAAAATCTAGAATGTTCTAGAAAAAGGACTCACTTAGGAAAATCCTCTCACTTAGTGTTATAGATGAATGTAGCTCACAAAACAATTATCATATTTTAATGTAACACGCATTTTGACTATGTCGGATGTTATATACTCACTAGTTCACGCATCCTTTGTACTGATGGGATTATGCCTCCTTATCCATATGCCCCTTTATCCCCATGCCCCTTCATCCCCGTGCCCCTCTATCCTTGTTATGCCTCTCTATCATTGTGCCCCTCTACTCTTGTTATGCCCCTCTACCCCCATTATGCCCCTCTACCCCCATTATGCCCCTCTATTGCTGTGCCCCTCTATCCCTGTGCCCCGCTATCCACATGCCTCCTATCCCAGTACCTTATATTCTTGTGCCCCCTATCCCCGTGCCCTCCTATCTCCATGCTCCTATATCCCCTTGCCTCTATCCATATGCCCCCTTCCAATTTTAATTTTATCCATTTATAATTTTAGTTAAAATTGCACTCTATTCTATTTTGGAAATTAAACTAAAAATGGATTTTGTGGAACTAACTTGGACTTTGCATATTTTTAGAAGGAATTAAAGATGGACTTAGCGGAACTGTCATCTTCACCTATGGAACCGTCAAGTGCAACAACCACGTTGTCGCATATTCAATAATATATAGTTTACGCACCCATTGTACCAATAGAGGTAACAAAATTCTCTTTGCAATAAACAAATTGTTGCAATAGCAATCTTATCCCCGTGCTTATATATCCTCGTGCCTTTATATCCCTGTGCCCCCTATGCTTGTATTTCTCTATCCTTGTGCCCCTATCCATATGCCCCTCTATCCTTTTGCCCTCTATTCTCGTGCTCCTTATCCCCGTGCCCCCCTATCCTCATGCCCCCATGTTTATGTGCCCTCTTATCCCCGTGCCCCCTATCCTTGTGCCTTCATATCTTTGTAACTCCATATTCAATGAACATAGAGTTGTCATTTACATATGGAGTGTATCTGGACCAACACAATGTACAGATACATTCCATATGTAATTGACAATTCCATATTCATCAAATATGGGGTTTTGTGCCCTCCTATCTTTGTGCCTTCATATCCTTGTGCCCTTCTATCCTTGTGCCCTCCACATCCCTATGCCCCCCATCTCCATGCCCCTTATTCTTGTGTCATTTTTTTGCCAAGAGAAAGTTGTGGTGCAACTGCCAGTGACCTATTGATAATGTTTGGTGAAGCAAATAAAATAGAGCTGTAGGTGATTTTACTTTAATCCATTTATAACTTTAGTCAAACTTGAACTCTACTCAATTTTTAAATAGAACTAAAGATGGAATTTGCAGAATCGTCCTCCCCACTTATGGAACCATCAAGTGCCACCGCCACCACCACCACCAATTCAATTATCAAAATAGATATATATGCTATTTGTGTTTGCTTACTTTTTAATTACTTTGAAATTCTAATTATTCTAACATTTGATGTATTGAAAAGCTACAAAATTATATGCAAAGTTCATATGACACCAAAATTTTGAGTTGTCTTTGTATACTTGAGTGGAAAACATTTTTTTCATGCATGTAGAATGCATGCTAAGGCCATCCCTCCCCCTTAATTGCACTTAAAACTACTGTGAGAGCTCTTTTTTTTTCTAACTTATACAACTTAAATGTTTGCAATCTTTTTCATCTTGGTTTTGAAATGTGTCATACATGAATTTAGTCCTCTAAAACATGTAAAATTTCTTGTGATTCTCAATTAAACATTTAAAAACTATTCACATGCAACTCCATTATGCAATTAATTATCACTAATTGCATAAATATTCTTAGAATAAAGTTAGGAGTATGATTGTTCTTTTTATACACTCTTATTTGTTACTAGTATAGAGGCACACGCTCTGCTCAAATTAGACATCTATGAATAATGCAACATTTAACATTACAAAAAAATAATGTCCCATATACCAATTGGTCTAGAACCTAATTGTGATGTGCTTTACAAAATGTTAATGTCTCAAAAATTGTTGAAAATCTAACTCTAATACACCATCATTTTGGTCTTTAATAAAATACACTATTTGCTTTCATTGCAGCACTACTCTGTATTATTTTGTCAAATGGTGCTTGCCGTTTTATTGCTTTTCTAGCACATGTTTGGAGAACATTTGATGTTTTATATTTGGGACATGGCTTATTGTTTTATCTTCCACCACATGGTTTTAGAATATTTTTGAAAATGACATGGTTGGAAGGCACTTGGTGTTGTATATTTTGGATGCCATATATTGCTTCAACTTACAACAAAATGTCTTAGAAGGTTTTAAATAAAGGCAACTTAAAATAAATCCTCCCAATTTGCAATATAAATAAGAAATGTTCCATATTGTCACATGCACATTCTAAACATGTCTATGCAATACCATGTACCCACGTAACTTGACAATATAAAAAATATGCATTCATCACATATCGACTATTCATGACAAAAAATCTCCTCTAATTGCATTAAATCATGTAAGATTGCATAATGTTAAACAAACAAAACTTTTGAGTTTTGGCTACTTCATTTTATATTTAGATATCTACAACCTGTCTTTTGTGTTTCTATGTCAATTGCACTTGAGAAAATGAAGCAAGTGTTTCCAATGCTATGACAATTTGATTTGGAGGAATACACATTTTCTGAATGTTCTGTCCTCTTGGTTTCCAAGTGGTGACCACAGCATTACTATTTGCCCATTTTGCTTCTTGAAATGTTTCTACATCTGGTTGCCACTTCATTGAAGGCAAAATGTTCCATCCAACATATGAACCTTTTTGCAAGCCTCTTCTCTTTGCAGGTTTGTACCATTGTAGAAGAATCTGGTTGTGATTTGGTGCACTTACTTCAAACCCAAAATCTGACTTTGCTAAGCCCAACCATATTAGTTCTGCACAATTAGTGTATGGCTTAACAAGTACAAAATATCCATTTTTGCAATCCTTACGAACGCAAAAGGTAGGAGTTGGGCAGAGATTACGCTGTCCAATAAATGTTCCGCCTTCTTCATCTTCATGCTCTTTTGCGTGCATCTCCGCCAACATAGAGGAATCAAATGTTTGTCGTGTTGTTGCCAAAACCTCCCTGATAGTATGCTTGGTGAAACCTATACCTAGTTGATTGTCACTTTCACCCTCTTCCAATACATGATCAAAAGTGCATATTTCTCTTTACATTTACCTATGGTATCTGCATTGACCACTCCCTTCCAATTCTCTATATATCCAGCAATACCTTTTTTAATATCTTCTTCGGCTTTGAATGGCACTAGAGGCACGGGTTTTGGTTCTTTGAAGGCAAAATGGGATTTCTTTGGTTGTCTTTTTTTCACAATTTGATTCCTTTTTTAAGTAACCACACTTTGTCTATGCTATGCAATATGTATTGCATTATGGGCCATCCATTAGACCATATAATAAATAGAAATTGGCGTCCACTAGTATGTCCCACTAGTTGCTCATTCCCAGTGCATATATAATCAACATTGAAAAATTTTAAATCCAATACCTCTTCAATGAGATGCAGAATCACTAGATCTTTCTTTAATTTCATCAATGATTTCATGAGCAACGGCACCGTAGGATAGTTGTTTTTACGCAAATCCATGCTCCACCTGCCAAACAATGCATTGATGGCATTGTGCGTGTGACCTACTAGTATGAACGACACTTTGGTCTAATTGAAAATCCCTTTTGCCACTAATAATGACCAAAAACACATGATGAATCTACTTTTATTGTCCTTTCAACAATTATTCAATTGAACATGTAAAGTGGGAGGCAACTTTTGAGATGAACAACCACCCTCACTTCTAATCTTTCCTCATTCTTTGCAACAATCAAATCTTTCTAGTATTGAATCATAAAAAACAAAGCCGTGTTGCCTTTGAAAGAGAAGCAATGGATTCTTGTATACTGGTTCCTTCTCAAGATCTTGCAATAATTTACAAATTGAACCAATTGTTTGATTACAATTTGCCGGAAACTTGTCTAGTATGAATTGAGCATATTTTCCATCACCGTGTTTGTGGGCAAAGATGCCTATGACAGATACAAGCAACTTCATAAATCCGTCAATTGTTTTTATCTTGTTAGCAAAACATGGGGACGCAGTTTTTGAATGATCCATCTTGTCCTATATAATACTTATAACCTCATCACAAAAATATTGCAAAGAAGCTCTACTTACGTAATATTGATTCCGAGTGCTTTCTTACTCGTTCAAATGGGCTTGGTATTTCTTGTTATAAAGCCCCCACGGAGGTGATTGCATAAGCTGCACATTTTGCACATTTAACAACTTCTTGCACTGTCCGCAACGAGCAAAGTTATCTCCGGAGTGTTTGACAATATAGTCAGAGAAGTATTCTTTTCGCATGCAACTACAAAAAGATTGCAAAACCACTTTCAATCTAACAGCTACTTGCTTCTATGGAGATAGACAAAAAAACATTACATTAAAACATCTCTTTAATAAAGAGGGAGGAACACTCTTAATTTTGGTATCCCAATACGTATCTATACATAAAACACATGTCAAGAATTGCAAGTTAACTTAAAGTAGAGTTAATTCAAAGATCTAGTTCACAATGTTATTTAACAACAATATATAGTCAATGAGTCATCAATCAATGAACATTCCAAAGAAAATAACTAGTATACAAAGTTTGAACCCACCTTGTTTACATCTTCTAAAATCTTCATCCACTTTGTCCCTAATGGCAAAACTTTCTCCAAGACCTTCTGCCCTGACGGTAGGGTCTAGGTGCATTGTGGCATTGTATCAGCCTTATGTTCTAATATTACTTTCATTGATTGAACAGCTTGTTCTGTCAACATTGTGTTTCATGCGACATCCTTATTGCCATGCTCTTGAGCTTGTACCCCTTTTTTGCAAGTTTTTGGTATTTTTAAAAACCGGATCTAATGACCCCATATATTAATCTCCACGCTTCATATAAACTAAGCGGTTGTCTACCACTGTCATTTTTTGCCCGCTGTCACAATGAGGGTATGAAGTTTGATGCACTGATAATTTCATGTCCATTTTCCGGACATGGCTTGCACGGTGCATCTCATGTCTGATTGTCACTAGTGTTGGGCGTGTGAAATTTTTCATACAATGGATATTGCAACAATCCTTTTTTAGGGTCTCCCTTATATGCTTGACAGATAGGAGTTTGTCAAGTTTCTTGGATTTGGTTGTTGCAAGCTTCCGATTGGAAGAATACACACATTTTCCCTTCCTCTTGACTGAAGAACTTGCTCTATTTTTGTGTGCACAAGCATGCTCATGGAGAGACATCCCTTTATAGAGCGTGCGATTGATAGACCACTCTTTCAAACTATGCACTTTGAATTGCTTTCCATCTTCAACGCACTATATTATGACACCCACATTCTCTTCTCCAAGTGCACTATGTCCATTGATGCATTGATTAGTGTCTGCAAATTGCACAAATCCCTTCTCACATACCACTCCCTCGTCGCCAACCAAGATGACTTCTTTCCAAACCCACTCCAATCAAGGGAGTATTTTAGCCAATGGTCTTGTGGAGTTCATTGATAAATAGTCCTCCATAGTTCCTATTAATACCTTTTGTGAAATCAAAAAATATGCAACTACACAATTTGTGAGCTTTTTGCAACTTTGTAAAGTAGTATTTCCTAAATTGAGATTTGATTGCTCTTGGATAATTTTGACCTGCATTAACAATGGTTCACATTAATATGTCTTTGAGCATGTATAATTCAAACAAGTTGGATAATTAATGTCTATACTGCAGTATCACTTGCCAAGAGCACATGCAACACCATTTTGTGATACATGCCTCAGATAGAATGTTGGAACGTGTAGATTTCATAGATTTGCATTGACACTCCAAGATTTAACAACTTATTGATTATCAAGTGACTAAGTACATTCCATTGTTTATAAATACAACAAACTATCATATTAAAAAAAGGTCCACCTTCCAGTCTAATTTTTTAACATACTCTATCATTGCTATTACGTATTAGTGTATCAACAACTTACTTTGTCAAAGCTTCATTATTCTAATTTTTGTGGACTTGCAATTACTTTATATGAACACTTTCATTGGATTTCATACTAATTATAGAGTGAGCGTGTATAAATTTTCACAACCACATCAAATCATAGATGCACATAACTTCTAATACTCAGGATTTCTACTTCTTATACTTAATAGCTAATTACACTTGCCTCTTTTTGTTGACATTGGTTACTACTGAGTTCCAAAAGAAGATTTCAAGGTTTGTGTCATTACAATGGACAAAGTCAAGATGTCCTTCTACATATGTGGTTTATCTGGATTTCTGATAGTCTCGATAGTTCCTTACATATTGAATATCTTTCAACGCTTGTCGTCATTGACGTTGACAACAACAATTAGCTAATCTACTATGCATACATGTCTTACAACTCCAAGTAGTGCAACACTAAGCATCCACCTTTATTACTTTCTAAAGACAACTTCGTTCCTAAAATTTGCATGGTCTACCAAAAGCATAGGCGTGTCAAGCAATTCCAAACTTGTCATATCATAATTGTTGTGCTTAGAATGATACATCCATATAGAGGTTTTAAGTCCTGATGGGGCTACAAAGAAAACCACATTGGATAGTTTACGTCATTTGATGCCTATGCTGACTACTAACAAGAATCATGTACAGAAGACAACGCAACGTGGTGAAACTTGCATAATAACAAATTTCAAAGCAGATTTGACGTTTACATTATAACAACTTCCACTAACATTTTTAGACATTAGCACCAATGCTAAGGGCTCATGGTAGCAGTTTCAATTCACTAAAGAAATGACATGCATGATTGCAAAGTAGTTATTTTTAATAGATATGACATGAGAAGTGAATAAAAGGGACAAAAGAGCTCACAAGTGCAAAGTTGCTTACTTTCAATGCCATTGATGTTGGATTTAGAATCTAAGCCTTTAATGCAACTGCTACAGCTGAATATGCATCCACATACATATGCACCCTCCGGCACCAACCAACTTCCGCAACCACGCTATTGGCGTAGTGTGGATGTACACTACTACAAGTATAACACATGCTTCAAAGCATGCTCGTTTGAACCTTTGCGGTCTTCTTTGTTGCTAACCTTAGTTTAAGATGACGTCAAAGAACTCAAGCCCAAGTGGCTGGGATTCTATGCAAAACTTGGTTTCCTTTAGCAATTTTGTACAACACCTTATCAGCAACTCCATAGAAGTGTTGCCGCTTGAGCTTGAATTGAATGTAACCAATACCACAGCAAAAAACTTAATTTTGAGTTTTGTGGCATCTCAAAGTGTATGAAGTGGTAACTTTGGGTTTGCAGGAGGTAACTTATTGCCTTACACATCTTTGGCATCTTCCAAACAAGCTCCCTTCAAGGTACAAAAACCTTCCTTACTTCTGCCTAATTCAACATAAACAACGGTTAATGAATCACTACTTAATAAGCAAAATCTAGTTACAAACAAATCAACCTATGGGTGAATGCATGGTTGAGTGGCTCAAAATTGTGTCACACTATAAAAAACTACACACATCCAATTTTCAAATGCCTAAAAGGTACATTAGAAATTTTCAAAAAAAAAAATTCATTGTAAAGACTTAAACTTCATTGTAATTACAATAACATTGTTCAGTTTCTTTTTTAGCATTTTATGGAGGTGTGGAGGACTTTTGAAAAAACATGAATGTGACGATTTTGTTGTCAACAAGTTCTCAAGGACTTTTTAAAGATGGTTTAGTTACTTAAGAGAATATAAAGGACTATGATTCTAGTGGGTATTTGGGCAAAATTTTAAGAAATTATAATCTTTTTTTGTGAATGTATACTGAATGTTTAAAAAGGACTTTTTAATGCATTCTTTAACCTTGGATTTTACAAGGTCCTTTTCTTCTTTGTCTTTTATTTTTTTCCTAATTTTTTTCTTCAACTTGAATAATTTTTTGAGTTCTAGAACTGCTTTTAGCAATAAGTACTTTTTGATTAACTTTGATTGATTTAAATCTAAGCCCTAAAACACAGCCTATAGTGGGTAATTTCAAAAAGAACAAATCCAGAGACATTGGACCGTTGGATTGAGTTTATAAGTCCATTAAAGACATGAAGAGGCCACTTAGCCGCCATGACACTTGATGCAATTATAAGCTAACACTTGAATCAAAATCCCTAAACCCTGTAAAGGGACTTTGAAGATAGGGACTTTTGCCAAAATTGAGCCACTCAACCATGCATCTACCCCTATGCTTTCCTCTTTGGCACCTCTATTGCTGAGTATACTCCTACGCACTATACATGTTTTGAGGACAACTTTGTCTCTATAATCTGGATGGTTGACCTATGCCTTTTGCATTCCAAATATAGGTAACGCTTACTAGGCTAGGAGATTTCCCACCCTATACATCTGAACACTAGGTACTTGGTGATACTTCTAATGCGTCATGGTTTAGGGTCTCCAATGCATCCACACAGTTCTAACTAACTATTACAAAGCCCATCTCATCTTGAGGAGGGAAGGGACTTATATATTGTAATTAACCATCATTTGGAATCGTAAAGCAACTTTTCCTTTGAAGGTTGTTACACTGCGGTTGGATTCTACAAACAATGCTGCTATTAACAATCAATCCTTGTTGGTTACTAATGTGGATTGTGCTCCCAACCTTTATATAGAATTACTACTTTGGATAAGGTTCACCATTCTTTAGTTAGATGTACATGGATTGAACTGTTTCTGTATTATAAGAACAAACCTCATAAATTCAAAATATGCCCATATACCCTTATTTTCTTTGCAATTTTTAACTTGTAAACATTATCATTCAGGCCATGTTCACTACTTATTCATGAAATGTTGTATTCTCTCCCAATTTATTATAATACATATACTAAGTAACAACTGCTAAGTCTTCAATGTCCAGCCAACTAGATTTGCTTAACCACGTTCCTATGAACATTTAAAGGATTATATTTATTTCATACTCATGAATATGACCGGGCACTCTCGCATCTGCAATAATTAAGGGACTTACTAGACAGTGCCTCCGCAAATCTAACAACTTGCACCTAGATCCATTTCCTAAAGATAATTAACAATTTTAAGTAATTATACCTCCAAGCACTAGTAGCAACTCTGTATCCAAGATCACCATTGCTGGCAATGCGGTCATGCAGTTGACCATCTTTTTAGCCTTCTCTCTTTGATGCTTCCTTCCACAACAATCATTCAATGTGCTAGTACTCCTCTACATCTGCAAAGCTCATAACCCCATATTCGATCAATACGGAGTTGTCAATTATATATGGAGTGTATTTGGACTTTGTGTTGGTCCAAATACACTCCATATATAACTAACAACTCTATTTTGATCGAATATGGGGTTTCATACTCCTTCTCGTCTGCAAAGCTCATTCCTTTGCAGTCATCTGCAAGGCCAAGCCAATTGTACTTGTTAGAATCTCGATGTACACATAGCTTGTACAATTAGAAACATATAATGGTGGACAATATGCTAATCTAGTCCTTCCACACTCTTTGTTGTATGTTCGTCACTTTGTCTACATCGCTGCAATATGTAGGATCACTACGCTTGGTGAGAGTAGTTGTAGCTTGCAAAAGCTGCGTCCTTTAGTACACCATGTGGAGGTTCTATGTCCTATATATCAATTTATCAACATTATTCATAAGTTGTAGTGTTGTGGCTTGATCTAGGACAGTGTAGACTCAGGACAAAAACTTGTGCTCAATTGCCCCGGACCATAGTCATGGTACCATGGTCGAGGACTCTTGACACCGTCACCGTGGCAATTATAGAGACAAAGTTGTCACTACAATCTCAATAGTGCTAGTCTTGTAATGTAAAAACATTAGTTTACATAATTCAAAATTCAAAATTATATTTGGCCTACAAATTCAAATTTTTTATTATCTTGAAGTATTGCTTGCCGTATAAACCTATTTCCAACCCCCCTCCATCGACACAATATACGGTGACCTTACAAATGGCCGGGCCATTGCTAAAATTACAGGATTTTGCTCATCTAGAATAGGACTAGTATTTGCTTCAAAAATTTACATACACTAAATACGCAAATGCCAGCACATAGACAATTTTTGCAGACACAACATTGCAACTACTTGTTAAGAGTCCATCCATATTTCAAATCAATCAAAATATCAAGGAACATTCAATAAGCAATATGAAACCCGTACTTAATTCAAGTGCAATCAAAACCATCTATATGCCAACCAGTTATTCATGATGCATACACACTAGTATACCTCAGTAGGAAAACATCAAAGTGCAAAGGGACATATAGTAATAACTTTCAAAGATGCCCCATTGCTAGAATTATGATTGCAAACAAAAAAGTAAGCTGTACCGCACAGCAGACCACTTTGGCCTACCTTAGCCGACTCTAGAAAAGAATTGGTAGCAAATTTCAGCAAAGCCGACGTCCTACTTCCAACAACCAAAAACTGTCAAGGCTCCACGGATAGCTCTACCTTGCCTTCTCCTCTTCAAATGTGTGCACAAATGATCCCCTAAAACTCTTCCACACTCCATGCATAAACACTTGATGAACAAATAGTCGACGATGGCGTTGGCGTTCACTCTACAACTTGCCTCACAAAATTGCGACTTAGCTCCACCAACCGCAACATGCCAAAAACTCCCCTACAGTCACGCAAATTGTAAATGGAAGGATTCACTGGTCAAAGACACGCCTCAGAGCTAACCCCTCTACATACCACAAGAGCATTTAGCCAAACCTTGCAAAGGCATGCATTGCCCCCCCTCTTGCTCCCCCCAAATGAGTGTTTGCCTATCGCTCTTTTCAGCAGCAACAATACAGTTTGTGCAAGCAATTTAAGGTCCTATTGGTTGCAAGTGACAACAAAAGTCTCAATCTTGGCAGCCTCTCACTTCTTGCAGTGCTTACTTTGTTGCAACCTCCGACCAGTGCAACATCACGGTTGTTGCAGCATTCACTCTAAACGACTTGTCCTCACACTTGCCCAACTGCGCTGGCTTGCCTAATCTTGCTCTCCAACGCCATAATGACGCGTAGGAGTTTTCTAATCCCCACAATGAAAAAGCTAGATATTCTTGACACGGTCAGACTTTTGTATTGAATAAAAGCTGTCAACCTCTATATATTTGAAGGAATCTCATTTTGGATGAAAATGAGAGAGTTTGAGTGCAATTATGGGTCGCATTCCATGCATGTAGCAATAAACAATAATATAATAAGTTGCCCATTTTACATTCTCTTACATTCTCTTTAGCCAATAAAAGCAAGTAGCTCCATAATTCATGTGGTGGTTATCAATAAAGTATGAGGGGTCATTGGAACTTTTGGAAGTTACACCACAACATTTTTTGCAACCAATCAAATTGAGCGTTTCAGTAGAAGTTAACAATAGGTCACTGGAGGTTGCACCACAACACTCTCTCACCCAATCAAAATGAATGGCTCAGAAGGTTGTATTCTATATTATATACATTAGATTTTGCTTGTGCAAAGTAAGAACTCTTCCATGCATATATAGGAGTTAGGCTCATGTCTATCAGTTGCTTTAAATTGAGCGACTATGCTTGCGTGTTTAGGAAATTATGTAACACGCGGCATATTAGCACCAAAAATTTGGTGACAAGCTTATTCTAGTTTTGCACCTTGCATATTCAACAAGCAAGTCTTGCAGTGTTGTGAGGTTTATGACACACAACTTATTTTTGTTGTGAGTTTGATGAATCACCATGGAGCTAGAATTATCTTAAAAATTTGTTGTAATTTTGTAGCTTTGTAGAATAATAAAGAGGAGGATGAAGGTTGGTATTTATTATTAACACAAGTGTTCTTGAAGAATTTGACGTGGACAAAGAAGCTCGGGGGGGGGAGTAATTCTCTAATTTTTAATAAACTACGTGAGATAAAATATAGGGTCAATTTTATTCATTGGAGATAAATTTTACATCTTTTTAGATTTACCATAGCATTGGAAAAATATGTCTTGCTTCATTATATGTAAAATAGGATGGTGTATTACCTTGCATTTTAGAATACTATAGAAAAAAAAAGGGAGGGGATTATAGGATTATCCTAAAAGAGTGTAGTAGGATGAGTGTAGGGTTTACATTTCATGAGCAACATGGATGAAAAATGGTTTTTTCTGTCCAAATTTTGAGTTATAATAGTTTCGAGTTTAGCAATAGGCTGTAGGGTAATTGAAGAAGGATCAGGCGTGTTGGAAAAGGCTAGCATTATTGTGGAATCTTGAGAGTAGGCTAGGATTTGTGCAAGCAAGCACATTGGATTTTTTACACACTAGCTTCTTTACACGCTATTATGCTAAGCTCACTATTGCTCTTGCTGGCACTTAAGATTCTCATATTTGAGATTGCTTTTTTGCTATTTGCAATTTTTCTCTCACCAGATTAGCTGATTGCCCTGAAATTGGCGACGAGGGAATTTTAATAAATAAAATCAAAATAGAAAAATGCTTCCCACCCTTAACCCCTAAAGGACCAAGCAAAGTTTTCACCAAAAACTCTTCAAATCTGCCATTTTTGGAGCATCAACCAAATTTGAAAACAAAAACATTTTTATGCATATGCGGCCGTAGGATCTTGTAGAAAAATGGTTTTAGAAGATGTGGAAAAAATTTCAAAGTTTTCCACCACGTCGATTAGAAGTTAGAATGGTTTGAATATTCAAAAACAAATTGTGAAAAACCGGGCAGCTACCGTTTAGAAGGTGAAATTCCTAAGGAAAAAAGGCCATGTGGGTGGTGCTTCTCTAAATTCCTTATTCTACCTAAGTAAAGTACATGTTAAAAAAGTTTCAAATCATTTGGAGTTGTATAACATATGGAAAAAAATTAGTAAGTAAAAAGAAGTAGAGAATAATTCAAAACACTAAATTGTTAAGAATTTAATTATGGAAATGAAAAATGCCAATCCCAATGGTCATAATGTTGTCATAAACAATATTCATCCTTTGGTTTTGTTTTTTTCCAAAATGTCAAAAATTGAGTAAAGTCAAGGACTTCAAAGTATATTTTGGAGTAGAAAAGGGGAATGCTAAATTGTGTGCAGGGATTCATGAGCCGTGAGGCGTGAGCGTAATTTATTTGTCAAAATATTAAATTCCATCTATAAATGTGTACATAGGACCTTATACTTGCACATTATAAACATTCATTTCTTGGTAAATTATTGTTTTTTAAGTTTTTCCATTAATTTTGAGCTCAAAATTGATTCCCGCTCACAAAATCATGGCTTACCTTGAGTAGAGAATCCATAATTGCCTGCAAACAAAAATCCTCATATCTTTCATCTTGTTGATCCAAATAGAATGATTCAAAGCTTCCTACATTCACATAAATCTCCTAAACCAATTTAAAATTTTGTTTTTGAAAAAAGTGATTTTTAAAAATCTGCCTAAGTTGCCCTACAAATGTAAAGAACAACATATTAGGCCATAAATTTTTACTCATAATTCCAAAGGTCATGAAATTTAGTGCATGTGAAAGATAAACGTTGTCCCCACATTCTATGAAAATTTCAGCCTAAAATTTGAAAAGCTCCAATCACCCTGCCCAAAATTGCTATGTTTCTAAAAAAGGGGGTTTGGTCCCTTAGGAGTTAGAGAGCATTGAATTTCAATTTCAAAATTAATAAAATCTCCAATGTGGTTCAATCCATTTCTTAAATTTGAATTGATTCGCCTCTTCATCTTTCCCCCCACATCTCTTTGTAGTTGAACTTCAAATCAAAGTTAGAAAAATATCCAATGGGTTTAACCAAAAGATGTCCTTTCACACCCAACACCCATGTCATTGTCCTTTCACCTTGCCATTGGCCCTTGGCCAATCACTAATTATCAAATTGATGATCACACGCACACAAAATATACAATAGAAAAGTGGGTATTCATTTATAAAGATATAGATTTTGGATTATTTTTGTGTTTAGGGTGATATGATTTAGACTATTTGATTCTCAATATTTTTGGATGTTATGCAACTCTATGTTAAACAATTATTTTCAATCATTGTAATGTAGAGTGTAAAATTCTAATATCACAACACAAACTTTGCAATTTGTATGGATTTTATTACAAAGTTGTTGAATTTTGAAATCCAAAGAATTGGTGGAAAGTAATAGATGTTCTTTAAATATAAAAGTTTCAAAGCATGAAAGAAATTCTCACATTAGTGTTTGCCATTTGCACCAAAAAATAGTTTTATCATTCTTTCAACATACTAGAAGAGATTGTTTTACAATTCTTATGATTAATCAACATAATTTTTAGTGCAAGATGGACGCTATTGCCAAATCTATCTTAGATAATTTGCTCACAACCAATGAAATTCCAACAATTCATTTTCATTCCTCTAAACACGGTAAGTCAATATTGAATATTTATTAAGTATGTATATTGGGTTTTTCATACAACTATGGTGAAAAATATGTAATATTATTTCTATTGTTATATTTCACAGTAGCGCAAAGGATTGAGAATTATTGTGTTTTAACATACTTATCAAATGTGTGATTTTAGAGCTATACACACCAAATCAAGGTTATAAACCAATGGTGAAAAAATTAAAGGGTTCATATCAAGTACTTATGTATGTTCACAAATTAAATTCCACTTTTTGTATATCATTTTGATTTGCATGAAACAAACTTTCTATAATAAATTAGATATCATTTGATATAATAAATGACCAAGAATATGTACTTAAGGTTTAAGTAGTAAATATAAAACTAATTGAATTGTTAGTGTTCTTCTACAAATTATAGGAACAAGGATGAATTATTATTGGGACTTCTCAAAATAAAAAATATTGTGGTATTTGGTTGTTCTAAGGAGAATTTTATATCAAATGAAGGAAAGCTTATAATTTCCTAAAACATGTATTTTTTGGCAAGGGTTAGTTAAACGTATTTATAAATATGTGTAACATTTATTTTAGAAGCTCCATTACAACTTAGGAAAAAAATCTTGTATTATGAAATTTAGGGTTATAATGAATAGGTTTCTAAACTTTGTCTTTGATTTTTCTTATGATTAGAAGAGTTCTTTTCATCAAATTTTCAACTCAAATAAAAACAGCAATTTCAAATGCATAACAAAAAATACCAATATACATTTTGTCCATAAATTGAGAGCTATTTTACCATATCCTTCAAAACTATAGCCATCAACAAAAGGAACACATTACACTAAAAATATATAATGCGCATTTAAAATTCTATTGCTTTGGGAAATATAAAGTGTTGAACATTCAAGCCATGCAGTTTTTGTACACAAATCTCAAGGATTATTGAAAGTTAACTTGAATGATCTGTAAGGATAAGCAAAAAAAAACTATGTTTTGACACATCAAATCCATTATTTTTTTATTAAATTTTATCTAAGCTTTGTATTTTATGCTATTTTTGTGTAATGACTAGGTTGAAATCATAAAAAAAAATATAAACCAAGGTGGTTCTATCACCCTAGAAAATTTGATAGAAAATCAACAAAATTTCAACTTGAAACTGTTGATTTCATTTGTTGATTTGGTCAAGTTGATTTGGGTACTTTTCAACAAGAGTTTGTTGTTTTTTTATTGATTTTCTATTATTTCTTTGTTGTTTACTATTAATTTTCTATGAAATTTTGCTTATTTTTTAGTTAATTTTTGTAGTTCATTTGTGTTTTTTATCAATATTTTTTTAAAATAATAATAATATTTTTAAACCTATGCTAACAAAACAAAAAATAAACTTTAAGCCTGCTAGGCAATGCGGTTGCTATTGCAGGCAGCCAAGGGCACTAACTCAAGGCATCGGGGCTAGGGGTCAAACCCCAGACCTTGGGCCTTGCATTGAAGCCTCTCATCACACCACTTACAACCACTAGACCATTCCCAGCACATGTGCACACAAAGATATAAAAATCCTGTTTGTACGCTATATGGGAATACTTTTAAAACCTTTGCAAAGTTAGTAGACTTTGGAGGCTATTTTGACCTTGTAAAGGACTTTTTTTCAAAAACTCAAAATTAAAAAGAAATTGGTTAATGTAGTCTACTACTTCAACAACTTTTTTTAGATTTTAGATCTTTAATCAAAAGTAATGAGCAAAAATCAAAGAAGGTGTTTAGAAATTTTAAAGAGTTGTTTATTTCCACTGTTGGTTTCCACCCCTTTGATTTTTGTTTATAACTTTTGATTGAAATACTTAAATCTCAAAATAATCGTTGCAAGTGAGGATTGGCTTCATTTCTAAAAAAAATAGTTTTATTTATTTTGAAAACAAAACTCTTATTAGGTTAACCCCCAAATGCCCAAGCCCTATTTGTGCTTCTTGAACTTTCCATGAAACTAAACAATCAATCAACCTTTTCATAAATTCCATCATGTTTTTTTCAATTGTAATCGTACAAATTTAAACTAAACATGTTAGAAATTACATGGAAAAAAAAACACAAAAATATCACTTATAGTTTAAAAAATTATAACATTTGAACATGAGGGTGTTAAAAGTGCAAAAGGGACTTAAAGCTTTCTAATCCTCATTTCAAATGCCAAATCTAAAAAGTTGGTCACTAAAAAAATATGATGTTTAAGGTCATTACATGTCTAACTTTAATCAATTTACATTTTTGAAAATCTACTCCTACATTTTTTAAAATGGATTTCTAAAGTGGAATTTTCTCCAAGCTCTAGTGTATTTAAGGCTCTTTTTCAAAATCTTCCTACACTAGAAAACTCAAGATTCCAGTGGACACCCTTGTACAAAATCTTGAGTAGAAAAATCATCAACTTTCTTTTTCAAAATCAGATTTTTAATGTTAAGAATTGAAAGCAATATGTGATCTTACAAATGTGTGTATAGAATATTGCAAAGGGCCTTGTGATTTTAGTAGTATGATTTAAATCTTTCTCATTGAATGTTGTCCTATGTGTTGGTTAGAAATTAGGGAATTATGTAAGCATTTAATCAACATACAAAAAGAGCTAAATAGAGAGATCACTTGGACTATTGTACCAAAAATTCTCTATAATAGTTTAGACTTTTCTTATAGGTGCTTTGCAATTGCAATGTTCATGGGATAGAGACAACTCTTTTGTGGATGTTGTGGAGTTGGAATGTTCATAGGATGAAGACTACTTTTCTTCATGTAAGTTACTACATCATTTTTTTAGTTCAAAACTTTTATTTTAATCACCTTTTATAATTACAACCATGTTTTGAAAAGTTTGAAAGAGATTCCACATCATTTGCTTTTTTAAATCCTAGGACCTATTCAATTATTTTCATGTCTTCTATATAGGCAAGAATGTTATGCACAATAATCACATGTATTTTAAACACAGAGATTGTTACTTTAGACATGTTTAGGTGTTTGATGTTTATTCTTATTGGGATAGTGCTTGTACTTTGTACTTATATGGACTGGATCAAACAAAATAATGCATTGTACGTACTTTGCACATTTGCTCAAGTTTTTTTACATATGTGCATCCCTTGTTTGAATTTGTGGAAAGAGTCAGAAATGGCTCTATGCATATTCTCTACTTATTCACATACTATGTATTATAGCTATATCCCTATTTTGGTAATGTAGAAGTCCCTTAATGCTATCTACACTACATTACATAGGTAAAATTCTAGCCTTACTAAAATGAATAATGTTCAAGCTTTTATGGATATGTTCCAATATTTTTGTGTGTAGTAATCAAGGTTTGGTATACAAAAGCATTGTGTGCAACATTTAAACATGAGAATTCTTGCATTTGTAGATTTGGAATGTTTATTTGTCTTTAGAGGTGATGATTCTATTGAAAAATTTTGTGTGCTTTCAAAAATTCACAATTGTTTGTGACCATGACCTCAAGTGACATCTAAATTTGAAGAATTTTTGTGTTTGAATTTTTGTCCATTGTTTATTTATCTTCTTGCTTGTCTTACATTTCTAGTGAACTAGTAGAATGTCAACTTGTTAAAATTCAAAATCAAAACTTATGACAACATCTTTTTGTATGTTATTATAACCTATGATTTATTTTTTTGGTGTTAGGTGCAATTGTAGAAAATGGACTAATGTGCTAAAAGCACCTGGCAAGCACAAGTACATGGAGATGTATGCAATAGAAAAAGAGACTCTACAACAATGTTTTCACTTATTGCTTCATTTGTAGAATCTATAATAGCTGCCTTTTTTATATGAATAGTGGTAGTCACTCAAGCAACTATTTATTACTCTATATAGTCAAAGATGATAAACAATATGGCTTTAGTTTTAGAAAGTGACTACACATAGAGTACAATTATGTTTGTCAAGACTTGTAGAGAAAATTATATGACTAATAGTAGTCATTGAATATTCATCTTTGACTACATGCAGTCATTTATTTGAAATAAAAGTACTTGCAAAAATGCAAGATTCTTATTAGAGTTGATTGAGCATAGTTACATGTGATAGTTATTATTGACTAAGTGCAAACATATATCAACCTACATAATTCATTAACAATTTTAATCATATTGTATACTATAAATATATGACTAAGCGCAGTCATATATCTAAAATTATGACTATGCCTACTCATTGCTAATCATTCCTAGACTAAATCCAAAGTTCTATATAAACTTATCTATGATGAGACATAAAACATTCAAAAAAATGACTTATTGTAGTCATGCTAATTGTGGATTTTTTTCAAATACATGACTAAACAAAGTCAAATTTCTTCACCTTAAACCACTAGACTTGACTACATTCAATCATAATTTATGACTATAGGTAGTCATATTAGTCAAAAAATATGACTATGCAGAGTCACAAGATTGAGAATCCCAAGCCAAGTTTTAGTTGAGGTCTCTAAACTCCATTGGAAACATCCCATTGGGAACAACTAGCCAGCCATTTGATTGCTAGTCATAGATGCAAAATGATTTGACCAAGATGTCTACAACTAGTCTAGTCAACTTTTGTTTTTTAAGGCCATTTGGAGTCAAAATCCTAGTCAAAAAGGCCCTTTCCTTGTAATGAGAGCAAATAAAGTAGTTTATTGAGTTTTACGTAGTGATAGCTTGTTTGGATGGGTGGTCTGATTCTAATTCTTGCCCATTGTTGAATGTAATGCTCTCGTGTCTTGCCAATAATGTTTCCTTGAGCTCTGTTGACACCACCAGAGAGAAGAAGGACATTACATACACAGCAAATACAATAGCAAAATACATGGAGAAAGTTGGACTTCAAAACATTGTCCAACTATGTATGGACAATGTAGCAATTATGATGGGGACCTTGGCAAAATTGGAAGAAAAGTATCCTCACATGTATAGGCAAGAATGTATCACTCACATCATGGAATTATATATGGAAGTTTGACGTAAGGAGAAGCAAGTTTCAAATCTAGTGACCAAGTGCCTAGATATTGTGAAGTTCATCAAGAAATGTCATTTTACCTTGGCACCATTCTGGAAGTATTTCCCAAAATTGTCATTGCAACTTCCCCCACAAACACGCTTTGCAATGAATTTCCTTATGATAGAGTGTTTGGTGGAAGGCTAGCAAGCATTGTTGTCCGTGATGGGGAATGCTATTTCGTGAGTGGGGATCCATGAGCCGTGAGTCGTGAGCATAGTTTTGTTCCAAAAATAAGAAATTCCACCTACATCCATGTACATAGGGCCTTATAATTATGTATTTTAAACTTTCATCTTTTAAAAATGTTGCCAATTTTTGGTTTTTACATTGATTTTGAGCTCAAAACTGGTTTTGGCTCACAAAAATCTTGGCCTACTGCTCATGGCTCACAATTGTAAGCTTACCAAATAGTGCTGTCTTGTCCGTGATTGCAGACAACACATATAAAGCGTTCGAGGGTAGTTTGTTTTATCAAAAAAACGGTATGGTGGTGAGATTGCAAACGCATAAAGATTGAAAAAACACTCATTTGGATATTTTTTGGCAAGAATGTGCCAATTACTAGCACCTAATGGAGCTTGCTCTTTTAGCGTGACAAGTGTTTGATGGAAAATTTCCCGCAATGCTCCAGGCTTGGATGATAATGCACCGTCTAAAGCTTCACTTCTATACACTGAAGGAGGAGCCACATTTTTTGGATGAAGCAACAAAGATCAAGTTTGAGAAGCAATTCAACGCTTGTCAAAAATTAATTTGTTTTGACCTCCATTTTGCTAGAGCACTATTAAAGGGTTAATGCAAGATTGAGTGGCTCAATTTTGGCAAAAGTCCTTGTCCCCAAAGTCCCTTGAGTGGCTTTGAGGATTTTGATTCAAGTGTTAGCTTGAAATTGCATCAAGTGTCCAAGTGGCTAAGTGGCCTCTTCATGTCTATAACGGACTTATAAACTTAGTCCATAGTCCAATGTTTCTAAGTCTATTATTTTTAAAATTACACTTTATAGGATGTGTTTTAGGGCTTAGACTTATATCAATCAAAGTTATTTAAAAAGTCCTTATTGCTGAAGGCGCACCTAGAATTAAAAAAATTACTCAAATTGAAAAAAAAATTACAAAAAAATAAAAGACAAAGGAGAAAAGGACCTCATAAAATTCAAGGTTTATAAAGGCATTAAAAAATCCTTTGCAAACATTAAATATACATTTACAAAACAAGATTATAATTTTTTAAAAGTTTACCCAAATACACACTAGAATCATTGTCCTTTGCATTCTCTTAAGTAACTAAACCATCTTTGAAAAGTCCTTGAAAAACTTGCTGACTGCAAAAATGTCACACTCATGTTTTTTCAAAAGTCCTCCACACCTCCATAAAATGTCAAAAATGAAATTGAACAACATCATTATAATTGTATTGAAATTTAAGTCTCTACAACGGACTTTCTTCTCTTTTTTGAAAATTTCCAATGTACTTTTTAGGCATTTGAAAATTGGATGTTTGCAGTTTTTTATAGAGAGACATGATTTTGAGCCACTCAACCATGCATTCATCCTAAACCCGAATTTGCCAGATGTAGCAATCATTCACAACAATGGCAAGGCCAAGTGCGCCTAAAATCGAGTTATATAAAAAATGAGCAATTCATTGAGAGTGTCAAAAGATGATGCAATGAGCAAGTTAACAAAATTTGAAGAGAAGATGAGTCCATTTGACCCCTTACATGAGGCTCTCCATATCACTTGTTGTAAACCATTGCCCCAACAGTGGTGGAACTGTATAGGTGGTAAGGCTCTTTCCAAAATTGCTACAAGAATTACGTACTTTACGTATTCAACATCATCATGCAAAAGGAATTGGAGCATGTACTTATTTGTGCATAGTAAAGTACAAAATTGCTTGACTGCATCTAGGCGGAAGCATTGGTGTATATATATAGCAATTGCAAACTAGGAAGGGCAAACATAGGTAAAATCTTGCAAATTTTTACAAGTACTTGCAAGATGCAAATACAAATGAAGACAACAAATAGCCATTGTCCTCGGCATCTGATGATGATATGGTGCAAACAGCAGAGCAATAAGAAAATTATTGTAGGGACGTGGAGGAATGTTTGCACGGAAATAGATGGGCTAGGTTAGTTTCACCACTAGATAGGGATGCACAACAACAACATTATGCAAATACATATGTTGGTGGTGCTAATGAGAACCAGCCGTTAGAGGAGGAAGAACAATGCAAGATTGATCGGCTCTACACCTCTGCTTAGGATACATTTCCAATGATAAATTCACCGCCCTCAAGGGCAAAAACTCTAGAGGACAACAATGAAGGTTTAGATATTCCGGTGTCAACAGAAGTGGAGCATACCACATCTCACATATAAAATCTTTGGTCCTTGAGCACAACAGTGACTTGTGGAAGCGCTGCAGCGATTGTCGTGCTAGTTTTTGTAGAAAGTGAAACGCAAGAGGAGGCAACATACAAAGAAGTGGTTTTGCATTCACGCAATGCAATGCCTACAGCAAGTAGCATATCAGCAACAGAAAATAAAGAAATGGAAAAGAACAAGAGTTTTGGCAATGAAAGGAGATCAGAATCACCACTCAAAGACATAGATCATGAAGCTGTTGAAGCACCTAACTATGATACATTCACCTTGTAATAAGAGAAATTACACCATTATACATGTAGAGGCATTCAACACTGAGTATTATTATTAGCATAAACAATTTATTTTGTCCCGCTAGAAGAAAATTTGCAATATACAATTGCGATCACCCAACCAAATATGACTAAGCCATGGTACTACTGCATAACAACTAGAAAATCACATGGACACTCAAAAAAGCAAATCAACAACAAAAAAGGTTCCTTTAACAACTCATAGTTGTATTGTAATTATCTGCATTACTACAAAGACCAGCTTATCAACTATTAAAGACAGAAATTTTTATCATCATCAACTTCCAATCTAGTCATAGATGCTATTTGTACATATGGACTCCACTAACCATCCAAGTACCACCATAGTTGTTCTTGAGTGGTTTGACAAATGTAGTACTACTAAAAAACAACTCACTTGCAACTATAGCAGTTGTTTTTAGTATTGATGTTTATTTTTTGCTCCATTAACATTTTAGGCTGCCATTTCTTTGCTTCAAGCATCTAATTCTATTCAAATACTCCTATTTGGAGGCAGTGTGAATGCGTTTTAGAGTTGCAATGGTACTATAGTTGTATGTTAGTTGTTTTTAGACTTTTCCTACTCTTGCAAGTCAACAAAAAACAACTCCTTTGTTTCTACCTATTTTAACCATCATCTGATTTCTTCAATGCTAGTGCACAACACCCAAGACCCTTTTTCTAGCCTTGGTCAATTTAAGGAACTAAAATAACTTCTATAGTTGTTAGTGTGAATAAAATAAATTACTAAATTTGTAGTAAATTTGCAAAATAGTTGTTTTTGAGTAGGGCACAATTGATTCACTACTATAGAAAGATTGCTACGTGACTGCCTCATGTAGTGTTTGGAGATACAGTTTCTTTTTTACAACTCTAGCATTTGCCTCCTTTCTTTTACTCTCATGTATTGTTAGATATGCTGCTATTATACTTCACAATCATTGTGTAAATGCATTATAATAGGATTATTGTGTTCTAGTTGGATCTCAGTTGTTTATATTTGACCTCACTCAATTTGTAGTTGTTCTTGGGGGTTTACTCTTCAATCGTATTGCTATTGCATTCTAGTGTACGATTATTTTTGTTGAGGATACAATTACCTAATAGCTAGAATCAATTTATCAATGATAACAAGTAAGAGTTAAACATTATCTGTGCAATGATGTCTAAAGTTAGAGGTTGATACTTTTGATTTCAAAAAATGATTGCAATTTATGATTGTACAAAACAAAACAAAATTCAAAATATCATTCCACGGCATTCAACGTTGTTGTGTCAAACAGATTTTGGAGTCTGGTTATCATGTTGTCTATCTGATGTTTAATATTGCAAATACACATGTCAAGTATGAGTAACATTTTGTCTAATAAGGCCATATTTAACAATTTGAGATAATTTGAAAATCAACTTTAAATATGGCCCAAAATATAAAATCCAATAAGTGTATATCAAATTGAGATACTTCAATAAAATGAAATATTAATATGTCAAGATCGGAAAAAGAAAGTGCTTTATTTAGATGTCAACCTTAAAATTGACTTTATTAGATGGATGGAGGGACTCTTGTCTATCTGTGATGTTGTGTTTGTTGAATTGTCGTCATGTCAGAGAAGACAACAATGGCTGCATTGATATACAACGTTTCCAAACAAAAGAACCATGCACTCTCCTTTGACCTTTCTTAATACAACATGTCTTTGCACTACCTCTTCTCAATTATTGTCAAAGGTAGCTCGTTCATCCAATCCCCTGTAAACCCTAAATTTGGATGCTTTACTGTGATTACTTGACTGCTTCTTCACTGTGTCCAATAGGCACTTTCTCCTCCCACTGTACAGACAACAAGGTCAGTGAAAGTGCTTTACGTGGAAGAGCAATGCTCTTCTAACTTCTCTAATCCATTACCTTTTATTTTGAAAGCTTATCCTATGCGCATTAGAAATGGACAATTTATAGACTTCAATGTTCTATTTACACGTAGAAAGGGACCAACAATTACTAAGTTTGTACTCAATTCAAACTTAGAGTGTTGTTGGCTTTGATCCATGGAGTACAATTGTAGTGTGACTATCAAACAATTCATACCTTGCTACAATATGACCTGTCAGATATTACTAACTACGTAACAAATAATGTACAACTATTATGCAACTAATAGTAATATATGGCTGTAGTAAAAATGACTATTACACAACTCAAGAAGCCAATTGTTCTTGAATTCTAATTATTTGAGACATCTTACTTGTCTTTGTTGTCTTCTCCCCACATCTAAGCAAATTTGTGCAAACAGTAGCAATAAAGTTTTGGCAAGGTGTGTCTCTATTTTGCAATTCCTCCATTGTTTGTAATCTTCTTCTTAGTGGAATCTACATGCTCATTCTTGCATGTGTCAAATGTAGGATCTAGATTTAGTCTCTAGATTTGCAATCAATTTAATAATCAAAAACTACAAGCAGAATAGAGAAAGAAAGAACTATACTTACAAATTATTCAAGGATAGAAGAGTTGTTGAGTTTGCTTCCAAATTAGTGCCATTGGAGGAAGTAAGTGAGGAATAGAAAACTTTTTTTTTTTATGTAGTTCATGTCATAGTTGCTGCTGCCATGCAGCAACAAAGTATTAAATGCTATAGGGGTTAATGCAACGTTGAGTGGCTCTAATTTGGCAGAAGTCCCTATCCTCAAAGTCCCTTATGTGGGTTCAAGGATTTTAATTCAAGTGTTAGTTTGTAATTACATCAAGTGGAGGGCGGCTAAGTGACCTCTTATGTCTATACTGGACTTATAAACTCAATCAATGGCCCAATATTTTTTGATTTGTTCTTTTTAAAATTACACACTACATGTTGAGTTTCAAGATTTAGAGTTAAATCAATCAAAGTTATTCAAAAAATCCTTACTATTAGAAGCACCTCTAGAACTTAGAAAATTACTCAAGTTGAAGAAAAAAAATTAGGAAAAAAAAGGATAAAGGAGAAAAAAACTTTGTAAGAGATTTAAGGTTTAAAAAGGCACTCAAAAGTCCTTTGCAAACATTCAATACACATCTACAAAACAGGTTTATAATTTCTTAAAACTTTACCCAAATACCCATCAGAAATATAGTCCTTTGTATTTTCTTAGGTAACTAAATCATTCTTAAAAAGTCCTTGAGAGACTTGCAGACATCAGAAATGTCACACTCACGTTTTTCCAAAAGTCCTCTATGCCTCCAAAAAATGCCAAAAAAGAAACTGCACAATGTTGTTGTAATTGTAATAAAGTTTAAGTCTTTGCAATGAACATCTTCTTTTTTTTTGAAAATTTCCAATGTACCTTTTAGGCATTCAAAAATTGGATATGTGCACTTTTTTATAGTTTGTCACATTTTTGAACTGCACAACCATGCATTCTTCCATAGTGCTAGATGGCATCAGTTGTATTACAGTCAAATAGTTGTTTTCTAGTTGTTGTTGAGTGATGTTATAGTTGTTTTTTGTTATTGTCATGCAATACCTAAACAATAAATGCTATAGTATTGCTAGATGGCATTAGTTC
Source organism: Ulota crispa (assembly GCA_963920765.1). Lineage (NCBI taxonomy): Eukaryota > Viridiplantae > Streptophyta > Bryopsida > Orthotrichales > Orthotrichaceae > Ulota > Ulota crispa. The sequence continues at coordinate 2,593,729 of OY987252.1, read as the reverse complement.
TACCTCAGTGGCATAGTCATTTTTTAGTTATTCTTGAGTGATGATTTAGTTGTTTTTTAGTAAGCTTGTAGTTGTATTATTGTTGTATTAATCAATGCCCAAACCAAGAATTCTTTAAGGAAGTGCAGTCCATATCTCACTTTGCATTTGGTCCACAAGAGTTATGGTGTTTAAAAACCCTTACAAAGAGGTTGAATTGCCTTGTTGCGGTTAGGTTGTTTAGTGTTGAGCTTTGGTGCTCACTTGTGGTGTGTATAAAAATTTAGAAATGTTGATTTGCATCATTGAAGGTAAGTTGTTTGCCATTGAGCTTTGGTGTTCACTTTTGGTGTATATGAGGGTTTAGAAGATGCTCATTTGCATCTTTGAAGATAGGCTGCTTAGCAGTGGGTTTTGGTATTGATTTTATGATGTTTAAAAGAGTTTAGAAAGGCTACTTTGTATCATTGAAGTGAGATTGATTAGTGTTGAGCTTTAGTGTTGATTTTGGAGTGTTTAGAAGAGTTTAGAAGGGCTAATTTGTGTCATTGAAGATAGACTGCTTGCCATTGATCTTTGATGTTCAGATATGGTGTTTATTGCAGTTTAGAAGTGCTAAAGACCAGAACTTTGTGGGAGGTGAAGTATGTGAAGATTGGTGCTTGAAGATGCATTCTCTATTTTATCCTAAACCCTACTAGGATATAATCATGTAGCAGTATGGAAACCTTGTGTGCAACTACAATGCAACTGGCGATTGTATTAGGTATTATCCTACTCATGTACAGCAGAATCTTTGTTGCAATATACAATTTAATTAGTAATGTGCGACTTATATATAGCTTGTTTGTTGCTATTGTGCACCTAGATTACAATTGTGTGCCAATTGCACTACAACCCAATCATGACTATGATGAGTCATATTTGTGAGTGGCTTACAACTCAATTGCAACCAAGATGCACGTGAGTTGCAACTAGAATGCGATTAAAATACAACTTTATCTCTACTAAGTGAGAACAGCAGTGCTATAATACAATTGCATTACAACTGCAAGGTTTGCATGCAAGTTGTGAGGTCAACCTAGATACAACCAAATTGCAACTATCACTGTCAATATATTATACATTGCAGTTGTACTATAGGTCCAAAAGGAAGTGAAGAGTCACATATGTCTTGAACTTGAGTATAAATCAATTGTATGACAACTAAAAAACAACTAATGTACAACTAGTTGAACTTATAGGTGAACCGTTTTTTACAAAAATAATATAAGCAACTACTGAGCAACTACTTTACAACTAAAATACAACTATAACACAATTGCTTGGAACATGTGGCATTATGGAATATCAATTTCTCATTTCATGCAGTTGCTGAAAATTGACCAAAGGCTCAAAAAATATGACAAGTGGCAGCCAACCATTTGTGCATTAGGTGTGTCTTAATAGAGGCATTGGAATTAGTGAGAAAGATTTCTTTTGACAAAGAAGAAAGAAGGGCAAAAGGGGCACGTCTTCACCACAATTTAGGAGAAGCAATGGATGAAATGGCCATAGTTGTTCTTGAGTTGTTGTCCAAGTGACTGGTTCACTATCACTTTTTTGCAACTTTGGCCAATTGGATTACAACTGCAATCGCTTTAGTTGTACTTGAGTAAAATCATGCTCTAAACAATTGTTATGCAATTGTTAATTGCAAATGTATTTTCTTGTTTTTTTACTAGTGTCCATTCATATTCATCTATAGCTAAAGAGTACAATCGAGTAGGTTATGCTTGGGATTTGTGTATTGTGTACATCAGCAATATTTGAATGAAATAGCAATGTTTCAAGTTTTGTTTATTGACCTCCACAAGCATTGGAGTGCTAAATGTATCAATATACCAAAGATGTGGAAATTCATGTGAGTGTTAAAGTATGACTTTTCTCTCCTACTAATATGTACAAGCTATTATGATTTTTACAAGTATTAATCTTTTGTATTTGTATAATTTTATTTGATATTATTAAATTGCATTGTTATATTAATTATAAGGTACTATATGACTTGGTCCCAAAAGGATTAGTGGTTGACTCTCCACTTGTATTTGCCCTTCTATGTTGGAACTGCACTTGTATTGTATTTAGGATCATTCAATTGCCTTTTTACGTGACACCCGCAATTGCATTTTGTAGAATGATCTAAAGTTGAACAAGACATAGGAGTTGCATTAGCCCAAAAACTTTGTACCCGCAGTAGCTTAGTGTTTGTAAATAATAGTTGCCCTCATTATCAGACTTGCGGTCGCCCTATTGTACCACTTGAGTTTGCCCAAATAGCGTCCGCACGTGCCCTAAACCTAAAGTTGCCATTGCTTTTCCATGTCACTCTTTACAACCAGCCACGTCAAACACTACCTTTTACCAAGGGGTAAATAAAACCCAAACCCTAAAACCTTACTTGACAACTTTGTCAATGGCACTCAACACTTGTCATGTGCAACACCCAATGTTAATCAGACAACACAACGGTTAAACTCCAAAATTTGTCTAACAAAACAATCCTAGTTTTGCATATTGCATTTTGATAGTTTATAGGTTATAATCATTACATTTTTTTGTACTTTGATTTTTTAAAGTAAGATAGCTAAATACTTTAGAGATATGCAAGAGTGAGTGATTCTTCAAACAATTTCATTTGGTTAGTTTCATATTCAATTTATGAGTTTTGAAGTTTTTCTTACATACTTAATTTTTGAAATTTATAAAAACCCTTTGAACCACTTCATATCCTACTAAAAAATAATTAGGTTGTATGGACTTAATTATTCAAATTTCATGCCTCAACTCTTACATAACAATTTGGTTATTAATTATGAGATACCTTGGTTGGATCCTTGGGGAGGTGAACATTGAAATTTTAGAAAACTAGGTGTCATGAATAGTACTCATTGGAGATAAATTTTACATTTTTGTTAAGTCCACTATAGCATTGAAAATGTGCCTCTTGCTTCACTATATGTAAAATAGTGTAGGGAATAATACCTCCACTTTAGTATATTATAGAAAAAAATAGGGTAGGAAAAATAGAATTCCCCTAAAAAACGCTTAGTAGGATGAGATTGATTATAATTGTATGACTAATTTGGATGAAAAGTATTGCATTTTCTATCTAGCATTTGAATGTAGTGGAGGGAAATGTTTTGGGATTTAGGATTTTATTAGACGAGTAGAAAGGATGCTAGCATTATCAGCCTAAATTGGATTAAATATTTTAGAAACACTAATAACCTACTATTATTGAGGTTTAGATTCTTGCGTGCACTTTAAGTTCCTATTGTTGTTAAGAATTCAAGCACTTTGGATTTCTGCATGCAATTTAGTTTGCTTATGTATTATAAGCTTATCTGTTATTTTTGTTCTTGAATTCTTTAATTGCACATACTACAAGCGTTGAAGCGGCGCTTTTTACTTTTTGCTATTTGTGTTATAATCCTTCAAATTTGTGTTTACCACACTTCTTTCAAGCATGAAAGTGGCAATTTTAGGCGCTTTGCAATTCATAATCTTCATGTTATCTTCTTATTGAAATTGTCCTCATTGTACATTTTGCAAGCATCATAAGGGCGGTTTAGAGTGTATAGGGGTTTTGACATCTTTATTTTACTTTTGCAAAGTACGGGGAGGCGCTATTTTGTGAGCGTAACTTTGTGAGCCATGAGCCATGAGCTTGGATTTTGTGAGCAGTGAGAAAATATTTCATGAAAATCATTGATTTTTTTTTTGAAAGCATCAAAAACTTTAAGGAAGGGGGTCACTAAAATTTTGGAATTTGAATTCAAAAATCTGAGTTTCCCTAAGATTGTGTAAGTACAGGGCCTATAACCATAGGAAGAAAGTAGGATATTCTTCAAATTGGAAGACGTTTGATAAATTGTACTTCCTACAATTGATGATAAGAGTAATGATCAAGGTGATTGAAGAATCCATTGTATGCAACAAACAAGACAATTCTAATTGCAAAATTGTAAGTTTTATTAGGTCTAATGGAATGCCAACCAATTTGAACAAAATTGAAAGTCTTATTAGGAGTAATAAAATGCCAACTAATTTGGAAGACACAGTTATAAATGAACTTCAACATGTAGAACTAGTTATAGCAAATGACCATGCAATGATGCAAGTTCATAGAACAAGAACCACCATCAAATGCATGAACTAAAACATTCTTTTGGTAAATAGCTAAACATATTTAGAAAACTAAAATGATCAAATTTTTAGTACTCCACAAAATGGACATTGGAATGTTGGATGACATTCAATATTTAAATACATCAATGGTCACAAAATTGACATGCAGAAGCAAGACATATTAATGTGCACAAAAGGACTCTAAGATTGCTCATCTTTGAATTGAAATATAACAAAAAAGTAATGTATTTAAAACCATAGTATCAAACACCATATTTATTAAATTGGGAAAAAACAATACATTTTGGGACTTTCAAAAGCTTTAGGTGGTCATCTAAAACCTAACTTGCAGCACTTTTTTGGGTACATGTGCCCTCACTTGAGAGGAGGAATTTGCGAGGGAAAAAATTTTAGCGGCTTAGATTGAATCTAATACCTTCAAATCTGGTTTAACCCCTAAAGGACCAAGCAAAGTTTTCACCAAAACCTCTTCAAAACTGTCATTTTTAGAGCATCAGCAAAATTTGAAAACAAAAACATTTTTATGCATATGTGACCATAGGATCTTGTAGAAGAATGGTTTTAGAAGATTTGGAATTTTTTTTAGAGTTTTCCACCTCTTGGATTGGAAGTTAGAATGGTTTGAATATTCAAAAATGTCTCGTGAAAAACCAGGCAGCTACCCATCTGAAGGTGAAATTCCTTAGGAATAAAGGCCATGTGGGTGGTGCTTCTCAAGATTCCTTATTCCACCTAAATAAAGTACATGTCAAAAAAGTTTCAAATCATTTGGAGTTGTATAACATATGGAAAACAATTAGTAAGTAAAAAGAAGCAGAGAATGATTGAAAACACTAAATTGTTAAGAATTTAATTAACAAAATGAAAAATGCCAATCCCAATGGTTGTAATGTTGTCATAAACAATCTTCATCCTATGATTTTGTTATTTTTCCAAAATGTTGAAAATTGAGTAAAATAAAGGACTTCAAAGTTTATTTTGAAATGAAGAATCCATAACTGCTCACAAACAAAAATCCTCATAATTTTCATCTCGTTGATAAAAATGGAATGATTCAAAGCTTCCTACATTCATACTAGTCTCCTAAACCAATTTGAAATATTTGTTTGTGAAAAAAGTGATTTTTAAAAATCTACCCGGGCTGCCTAACAAACGTAAAAAACAACATATTAGGCCATAACTTTTTACTCATAATTCCAAATGTCATGAAATTTAGTGCACATGAAAGATAAACCTTGTCCCCAAATTCTAATAAATTTCAGCTTAAAATATGAAAAGCTCCAATCACAAGTATCTACCCAAAATTGCTATGTTTCTAAAAAAGGGGATCTGGTACTTTAGGGGTCAAGGTAACTTTTTGGGTTTAAGGTGGAGTACAAAATGGTACCCCGTTTTTTCCAATTTATCTAATATGGTGTCAATATAAACAAGATCATTAAACATTGATATTTACAACATTGGCATAAAAAGATAGATTGAAACAAAATATTGCAAATATATAGATTAAATAATCTATAAAGACTTGAATCCATCATAGCCATTCATGATTCTATGCGCATACTTTCAACATTGGGCACCAAAGGTCATGAAAATTTCATGAAAAACATATGGCAAACTAGCTAAGCTAGAGTAAGAAGAACAAAACAGGAACACATTGACAAGATTATATCAGGATCATTGAGACCCTTGATCAAAGCAATTACCGTAGGGCAGTAAAAAACTCAAATTCATAGACAAAATGAACTTTACTTCTTGACCAAGACAAAGCTTTGGTGCCAAAAGATCCACAATATTGAGAAAAGTCAAGATAAAATGACAATCCGACTGGGCCTTCAGTGCCAAAGGACTAAGGTATGTACACCCATCAATGACACCAGTCATTTTGTGACATCTAAAATTAAACCCAAAAGCAGGCACTCCTGCACCCAAACAAGACACACATGCACCCAAATTGGACACTTAAGTTTACATAAGGGAACAAGAATTGTGTAGGTGGCGGTTTATGATTGGGTGTGACATTGTCTTTTTGTTGTCATGACACGGTCTTTTTGTTGTTGCTTTTTTAGGGTCTAATGTCCACAACAGGTCAATCTAGGGAGTTACCTTCAACAATTCATAATTTATTCAAACAATCTCAAAAAATTATTAAAACAATTTTGCTTGAATTTGTATCCATTTCCTAACAAGTACATGCTATTACATTCTCAAAAGAACCTCCAAATTACCACCTCTAAGGTAAGTGTCACATTTGGGTGTACATATCTTAGCAATTAGCAAGAATGCAAGAAATGAAACAAGATGAGTTTCAAGGCTTTGGTGTCAAAGGCCCACTCAAAAGTACTAGAACATAGAATAAATCCATTTTCACATCTTTGCTTTAAAAAATATAAGAGCACAATGAAATTAAGGAGGAACTAATTCATCCTTTTTCATGTGGCTGGGTGATTCTTTAGTAGTGGAATTTTGTAGTCAGGTGATTAATTATGGACTAATACTTCTCGCCTTCGACGCCGAAGGTTAAGTAATCAATGTTTCAAGTTGCGGCGCTTGGCTGGACTCGTAGAGCTACCGCTTGCATGGAGACAAATCTACGGTACTTGTGCAATGTCGGACTAGTTGCGAGTAGATATAGTGCTACAATTCTATGCTTGTGCTGGTTGCCATGGACTAGATTTTTGTGAGCTTCAGTGCCGAAGGCCAAAATTTTTTAGTCGTAGCTTGAGCTGTAGTGCTGGATCCAAACATGGCTTCTTCGAGCACGCCCCGAAATCTACAGTAGTTGGTCGGGTTTGCAGCTGCTCGGCCTGAATTTGGAGTAGATCTTTGAACTCCCACTTGTTTATTTCTAGCCATGTTCAATAGCTTTTGGTGTCAAATGTCAACCAAAAGCTGCTTCACCTTGCTCTACATGTCAGTATCCAAAGCAGCTACTGTGACTATATCCAATGATCATCTTCTCTTGTCCTTGTTGCTGTGGTCGCAGGTAGATTAGGACGTCAAACTCTGTCTCGGGAGTCATCCAATTCTTGGAGGGTTTTCTTTCCTTTGGTGCCAAAGATTGCGCAACAACTGTTGCAACCTCGGCCACTTGGCCGGTTACAAAGAAAGCTGCCAATGCTAGGTGCAGCTGCTTCCCTGCCGTGGTTTTTTGCCTTTTGAGGATCGGTTGCATAGGTGTTCGTTTAGAATTCCAAATTATTCTGCTTCTTCAACTCATCTTTTCTTTTAATTTCATTTGTAATTTTGATCCTCGGTGCCGACATGAGGCTTCTAGCTCCGTTGGCCATTGCCACATTTACATGTTTTGAACAATCTTTTTTAATGAGTTCATGTTTTGATTCTTTTATGGTTTCTTTCTGTGTGCTAGATGTACATATTGGCACTTTGGCTATTGTGTTATTTCTTACCTTTGGTGGTCTTTTTTTATGTTTGCAGTTGCAAGATGTTGCAACGGAATTGTTTACAACAATGGTTTTGGAGGACATCTTTGACATTGATTTCAATGTCTTAGAGAAGCCTCTGATAGTGGCTGAATACATCTAAACTTGGCAGATTAAGATATGGGAGAATGGCTTCCTTTCTCACTTCACAGGGATTATGGCTTATGGGGTGAAAGTGCATTAGAGGTGTACCACTTTTGGCACAATTTTTACTATATTTTGTGTACAAAAGCATATCAAAAGCACTAAAACATTGAATAACTTTTGTGAAAAATATTTTTTTTGGAAATTTGTTTTTGAGCCATTGTAGACCTACTTGCATTCATTTGGAATCTTAAACACAATTAAGGAAAACAAAAAATTTCACAAAATCATCCCTTACCAAAAAATCAGCAAAATATCAGCATTATTTTTGTAGATATTTGAAATATTTGTGATGTTTTTAGAAATTTGAATGCAAATTTAGATAGAAGAGCCTTGGATGTCTCTAATGAAGTAAAGGTGGAAGAATGTGATTCCTCTAAGTCCGAATTTTTTGTACTTTTCCATAATTTTCTAGTACTTTTCTAGTATTGTGACATTTTAATAGTGGTCTACAAAAGTACAAATTTAACAACTTCCAATGCTTTTTTTAATAATTTTCATTATGATCCTATGTACTTAACTCATGTAGTTAATAGGAAAATTGAACAAAAATCTATTAAAAACCTTTAAACTTTGAGCAATTTCAAGTACAAAATCATGTTTACCTCCATTTTTTGGTTGTGACACCCAAAGTGGTATACCTCTAGTGTACTCTCTTTCTATGTGAAGTTTTCTCCTTTTTAGAAACTTGAACAGTATTGACATCTCATTCAAGCAAGCTGTGTTTAGGTATTCTTCTTCACCTTGTCATATTTCTTAATCATGATTCATTGACTTCTGTTTCATGACAAATTTTACTAGTTCTATTGTTTTGTTGATCTTCTATGTAGACATTTCAAATATGAGCTACTCTCAAAGGATGCAATCAAGGAGAATAACTTGCCATTCTTTTTTACTGCTTGGGTGGACCCTTAGTCTGACGATTGCATGTATACCAAGTTCCAAATTTGTACTTGGTCCACTTTCCATCTGAACGCTACTGGTGGTACCTAGATTATCCAACGACTAATGTACCAGAGGAGAAGAAGAAGAAGATGGCATCAATTGAAGAAGTCAACCAACGTGGTGGGATTATTTCAATCAATGGTATAGAGGGGACTAATATTTGGATTAGGACCTCTCTAACCTTGACCCAAAAGCTACTAAGAAGGTTTTGGCTGAAAGGGCAAAGAATACTAAAGAAGGCATTTACGCGGCAGTAGAAAGAAGCAATTGATGTTGCCAAGCAAGAGACAGCAGGTGTAGCCAAGGCCTTCAAAGCACAGCAAAAGGCCTTGAGTTCTTCAAGCCAGCCATCTCATTGGAGTGTGCATGTGTCGGGGGCAGCTCATAATTCTTCAACCTTGCACCTACATCTACTCCAAGATTTGTTCCCTCTGCTTCACAACATTGAGAAACACCGTCCGTCTATTTTTGATGCATCAGATTTGACGTTGGAGTTGCATTTTTGACCCTCTTTTTTGGCTAGTAGAATTGCTCCTTCCCACTCTCATGAGTTCTTTTATCAAGGTTCCCTTGTCTCCATGAATGAGTATTTCAATGGATTCTCCAAGAGTACTTAGATTTATGTGCAAATGACTCAATGGCAGCTGAGTCATAGCCATTTTTGAATTTTACTAATAGTATTTCAACAACTCTTCTTTCTACTTCGGTTTATTCAGGAGAGTCCGTTATGGATTTGAAGAGTATCGCAAACACTCCAAGTGTGGCGTCTAGATTTCCATGATTATAGGCGGTTTTTCCTTACTTTCTTGGTGCCTACCTATTGTGCTAAGTTTTATCCTCTTTGTTGTTTGCTACAATTCCTACCAAGGATTGTATTATTTATAGCGCATTTTCATATTATCACCCTATCACTCTATTTTGCCTTGTCAATTTTATAGATTTCAATATTCAAGTATATGACTTCATTGTTTCTTTAATCCATATTGTAAATTTAGTTTTTTTTAATTTTCCCAGTTCATTTCTAAACTCCAGATATCCATATACCAAAATTTGTTATGTTTTGTGATCTTTGTGTACTTCAAGTAATTTTATTTCCTTCATTTTAGTAAGTCAAGTTAAATTGTTCTCTTGTTTTTTTATTTGGATATGGGAGTTCAACCGAACTAATTTGCAAAAAAATATGGGCACGGTTTTGGGGTACTTTTTCACGGTAATAGGTTTTTTGAAATGTCTGCCAAAATATTCTGCTGACGATTGACGACTCACAAAGTTACGCTCATGAAATAGCATTTCTCGCAAAGTACGCTTAGAATTTACAATTTGTGTTGTTTGATTGTTTCAAGCAAATTAGGGTTCTTTTGGTATTCAAAATTCTAGTGCATGTTGCAAGAGGTCAATAGTGGTGGACACTAGAGTTATAGTTCATTTCTTTTTTGTAGCATTGCACTTGGAGAATAAGGATTTAGGGTATAAACTTTGTTGCATTCTTACATTTAAGTACTCTGTAATTTCTAAATAAAACAAAGTGCCAAAAACTAGCCTCCCTAACCATTTTGAAATAAACATAAGGTTTCTTAAAATACATAAAAGCAATTTCATATCTAAAGATAGGGAGTAAAAAATTACCTCAAAGAAGATAAATACCCCCCTTTTAAATACCCTATTGTCACACGTGATCTCCAAGCATAAGGGGTGTGATTCCCTAAAGGGTGGATAACTCTTTGTATGTTGGGTACCCTTTGTGCAACAAGGGGGTATTTTTTAGGGGGCTATTTACCTATGAGGAAAAAATAAAAAGGCCTCTCTAATTATGTAACTTGACAAAACAATGTATATTAGGGCACTTTGTAATTACTTATATGGCATAAGAGATTCCATTTTTTGCCACGCTATTTTTTTGTAAGCAAAAAAATTGAATCAACAAGCAAAGTGACAACAAAATGGTTTTTGTTATGGATTTAGAAGAAGTATGCAGGATTTGATGGGTTTACTTAAGTATTACAAGAAAGTAAATTTTCTTCATTACACCCTACTTTATGTCATGACAAAGACTATGACAATTAGGTGGTGTCAAAGTTTGCTGAATTTTTGAAACCTAATATTTTAACTCAACAACCTTGATTGATTTAGGACACAAATACATGCTTAGTGAAAATGCACCATAGTTTTATCTGTAAGATCAAAATAGAAAACCTCTCCTAAATCAAAACACACAATGGAATAAGAGTTCTTTCTCAACTTCAAGAAGTCATAACTAACTACACACAAAACCAAAGTATGAGAAACAACTTCTTTCAATTGTATGTGAAGAAAGAGAATTGAAAATGTTTCTAAAACGAAAGAGTTGCAACCTCCACATGCAACAACAAATGCAGCCTGCTGCAAGCAGGAGCATGAAGAGCAATCTATCTAGTAATATAGTGCCAAATAAGCACTAGCAAAAAGAGATTTCTATTGTCTAGATTTTCACTTGAGTCGCCTTGAGCTGCTAATCCTAAAAGCAATCCTCAGCCCATGACAAAGCTGTAAATAAACCTACAAAACTTCCAGCCCCAAACCAAAATTTCACAAATGTTGTGCAAGCCAAAATACAAAATATAGTACCTATCCAAAAGAAATCCTCTCTCTGAGACCTTACATATTAAAACATAGTATATAGTTGCAAATAGTATCCAAAGTCACAAAAAACAATCAAAGACTATAGGTTCTAATTTATTGTATTGCATTCTTGTCTATTCTATTTTCACATCATTAGCTTGTCAATTGTAACCTCAAACGTAATTTTGAAAAAGTTGAAAAAGCATTTGAATTGAGGTTGGTTTAAATAGAGAAAAGGTTTTCAAATAATATTCTTAGTATTATTTACGCAATGATGAAAATGCCACAGCCTATATGTTGGACCAAATTATGCCACACTCAAGATTCAAGCACATGAAATTCTTTGCAAACCTTATAGAACCAAAACAAAATTTTCAAATGCTAGCTGGTTAGCAGCACTCTACAATTGTACATTTTAAACGATGCCAATCCAAGCTTACGAAAAGATCTCTTCCCAAATACAAATGATTAGTTGATCTTCAACCTAAAGACCTCCACAAAGTTCATTAGTAGATTTGTCCTCAACCGTGAACCTCAAATAGGGTGCATTCAAGACGCGGCTGAAATTGACAACAAAACCCTTAATTTGATCCAGAGCTTCAAGGATCACCAAGCATTGAGCACTAGATAATCTTGCCTAAATTGCCAGCAAAAATTGCACTCACCACATTAGATTCTCACGCAACAACTGTGCCAAACATTCTTGCTAATTTAGCGTGTGGTTTTCTTGTGGCTAAAGCAACAATTACTTCTTCCAAAAATTGTGCCAAATGTTGTCGCACACACCACGCACAGCCAACCTCAAACCTTAAGTGAATATGTTCAATTACAAATCAAAAATAACAACTAGCTATACGTAATGTTTGAATACAAATGTTGTGAAGAAATTTTGCTAAACGCATGCCAAACCCTGCAACAGTAAATGGCTTAAACTTTCAAATCCTTATATAAGCTTGAAAGTCAACAAACATTCATCCACATTCACGGTTGTCACTTTTCATCTAATAGATTCTAAATCCCTTGTATACTTTGCTGGCTTTTAGTACCTATATTATATACAATACTGAATATATGATACTTTCAAATCTTTGGCCTCCAAATTAGTTGTAAAAAAAATTTATACACTACATTTGTATTTTACAATTACTATTTATATTGGATTCACCACTTTGAATGTTTCCTTCTTTATTTGTAAGTTTGTTATAATTTTTTTCTTGAATTAATATATATCCCTTGCTATATTGTGCTGCACATGGTTTCTAAAATGCGCTAAGTGATCTACCTAAGAGTCTATCATTTTTATTTTTTAAAATTATGTGCATATTTATAAAGATCCTCTCATATCACATTTCTTTCTATTGGGCTTTTAATGGCTTTTTGTATTAAAGAAGTTGGGTAGAGCCTCTATTTTAATTAAATAATTTCATGCAATATATAAAATTTGTTAATGAACTCCTCATTGTTGTTCTTTAAGCTTCTATTATGTATCTTCTTTGTTAAGTTTGTTTTTTTGCAATTAGATGTTGAACTCTATTTTTTAGGCTTATATGATGTAAAAATTGATCTTCAAATTTGTCTTGAACTTTTTGCTCTTCATCTTGCTCTAAACTACACGTTTCGGCTCCCTTTGTGTTCTATTTTCATGAATATGATGATGTTATCATACATTTTTGGTTTCTCATCCAACTCGACTACCTACTTTCATCAAGCTTATTTGTCATTCATCCATTTTGATGATTGATGAAGATGGAGTTCATCCAAATCCTTACTTTTTTATGATTTCTTGAATTCAAATTATTATATTCTTGGTTCTAATAGGTGCTAAATTGGAGAAAATTGAAAATGATATGTCTCATTCAACATTGCTAATCTTTAGCCTCTTGTTGCTCACCACCATCCCTTTTTTTTTTGGCACTAGAGTGCCAATTGTCCCCTCCACATTGGAGAAAAACTAAAGGGACAAAAGTCCAAAGGTGGAAACTAGCACTCTGGTGCCAAAAAAAAAGGGTTGCTCACCACTTGACATTTGTTTTTCATTGCTCAATGCTTCTTGCTCCATGCTCATACTTTAACAATCTTGCTCCAATGTCACCTAATTGGATGATTCTAAAACATTACTTTTTTTTTGCTTGAAAGCTATGTATTTCATAAAAGCATTTTTGAGCTTGTGTAAATATGGAATTTTTCTTATTGCTTTGATGGTATTATTGATATTTGAAATATTGCGTGCTAATAATAAATGTGTTTCTTGCTGGGTGCTTCCAATAATGCAAGGATTCTCTACCTTGGCCTTATGATGAATATGCAATAGAAGAAGAAGCCATTAAAAAGCAACTTTGACCTATTAAAAGGAGCTAACATTAGCACAAAGTTTGCAACAAATCAAGCTTTCTTCTTTCCAATATTAGCTAAGCTTGGTACAAAGTTTGCAATAGATTGAGCCTTCTTGGAATTAGCCTCATTCTTCTAGAATTAGCTAAGCTTATTCCAAAGTTTAGTGACTTTCATAATATTTGACATTGTAGTTTTTTGCTTCATTTGGTATCAGGCTTTTATATTGAATGATATACAAAATGATTTGGCTAAATTTTGGGAACTTATTTTATGCTGGATTACTCTCAACTTGCAATATACTTTTTTTTTATCACTATATGTTCAATAAAGTTTTGTGTTTTTTTGCTTTGGTTGAAGACCAACAACAACATGCATCAAATATTTCACCTCTTTTGGATATTGTCATAAAAATATTAAAACTAGACTAAAATTTTCAAAAAAGCAAGGAAGTCCAATATTTTGATAATTTTTGAACTTGACCATATGTAAGAAGAGTTTGGTTAATTGCATATATTGCATCCTTTAAGCATTGTCCAACATAACTAAAGATTATGTGTAAGGAATTAAACAATCCCTACTCTTCTACATAGGTGAAAACTCAAAAATACCTCAAAATAAGAAACATCAAGGTCTAACCATAGCTTAAACTTGTTTAATCCCTAAAAGCCATTTACAATGGAAATGATTAAAACAAAAAAGAATACACTAGAGAAAGTGAACTATGTGCCTCTTATAATTTGCAAAGCAATAAAGGCATAAGGTAAAATATGTACCATTTATAATTAGCAAAGCCAAAGGCAAGTGTGTTTGGTTGAATTGAATCCTTATAGAATATTATATCAAATGTAGAAATAGTCTCTTTTTTTATCCTTTTCATTTTACCAACAATATATGAAAAAAACACACACAAGAACAATCATATTCAAGCTAGTCACTAATTACATGACATTATCATGTATTCAACATATTGCTATGCAACTAGCACGTTGGGAATGCATTTGCAAGTAATAAATGTATACAAATGTTAAAGAAGTGTAAAAGAGAACAATAATTTTGTCATTTGAAATCTATATCACAATGCCCTTTACCTTTTTTTAAAATTTTTTTGCTCATTTGGATTAAATACTTAGTACATGAAAGCTAACAAGAAAAAAATTAAAATGTTGTTTTTTTACTACTTTAACAATAAATATGCACATTGCTGTCATTTCCAAGTCCAATATAATTACCTTAAATATGAAATGATTGTGTTCTTGATGCAAAATTTTGAATTTTCTAGTTATCAAACTTTACATTGTATTTTGTTATATGTTAAAATTTACTTTGTAGAGTTCTTTTTAGCATTGAGGTTCTTTTTAGTTCGTTGTAGTTTCAAAAATATTTAAAGAAAATGTGGTATTAATGACAACAATTGTTGGAATAATTTGATATAAAAATAAACAAATATACATACATCAGTTATGCTACATTATTGACACAATATAACATTTCTGACTAAAATAACTATATACACATGTAGCCATTACTTTTTACATCCAAACCACTGATATATTCATTAGAAAATTAATGAACATTACTACGGTTGAACTTTTATAAATGTATATATGTATAAAGGGATTACTTCTTGGAGGTTTCTTAGAGCCAAGGTGAACTTGATTCTTGCATTCTTGTTGGTTATTCACCTTGGACCACGTAAAACTGCTGATAGATTACCGCACTACATAATTTGAAAGTGATGATACTCTTTTAGTTTCCCAAATGAATTTACTAATATTTGAGAGGGCTTTAGGGCTTGAGGGGTTCAAAGTTCAAATAGCAGTTTCATCACATAAAATGTATGACCCGCCGTTAGATTGCTAGGTTTGTATCAGGTAGGCTCGGAGTTCCGGCAGGTCCAGAGAAGGAGCAGGTTCGATCAGTTCTTGGATTCATATGAGGGACCACGCCGCGCATTACATCTGGAGACTCTGCGGGCAATTCGAGGAGTGCTCGGGTTGAATTCTGGTGCATGGGGGTGCTAGATTAGGCTCCGGTTTACAGAGCGAGGGAACATTGGGGAGTTATGGTGCAGTAGAACGTTAGGCGATGGTTTTCCCGTGACCTTGAGGATTGGCGGTGACTCGAACTTGAAAGGACGGTGATAGTGGAGCTATAATGGTCTTAAAATTACATGAACGGCATTCCTAATATGGGTTTAGTGGTTTTCGGTGTAGTGCTGGAGGAATTCCCTAGGGTTTGAAGTTTGACTAGAGAAGATAACAATCGAGGGTGGTTTTTCTATGAAGGTTGGGTTTGAGAACGTCGGTTTTTGGAGGCGTGTGAGATTATTCATCAGGGACATTAGAATACGTGGCTATGGCTAAAGTCAAGAATTACGTGCATGTAGGCGAGGATCATGGTAGGGGCAGTTTTAGAGGTGCTGAACCGGAGCACTCGTTTAGAACAGGATATGGGTTGGCCATATTTCGGCACTAGTAGGCTTTGAAATGTCGTTACTGGCCGTTCTCGCAGAAATGAACACCGCATTCAACCTAGCAGTCTGTTTTTTTGATTCGTAGTGATTCTATGTGACGGCAAAATTCTGAGAATTAGGGAGCTTAGTCTTGGTGTATCGCCTATTGGATGGTTTTGTTTGAGTGTTAGGTCTAACGGTTTATATTTAAGGGAGAGCACAAATTGAGAGTGTGTTTAAATAGGGGCGGCAAGGTGGCACTTGTCGCCTCGCTGGCTTGAGGCTTGATGGAGTGCAATAGAGATGAAGCAACGCGGGCGAAGGACATTGCGGAGCAGAAGTTTGCAATGCAGGATTTTATAGGAGCGAAGAAGTTCATTTTTAAAGCTCAGCAACTGTATCCTCTTCTGGATGGTGCGATTCAAATGTTGGCTGTCTTGGATGTCCACATTGCAGCTCAGGTGAAACTCGGGATCAATGAGACGGATTGGTATGGCATTCTTCAGGTATTTTTAAAATCTTAGATACATGGAAATGTGAGCTTTCGCTTTGTACTACTTCTGTAAGAGTTTTGCGATGGTTCCCTTTATTTTTGCTGGTTTTCGCAGGTTGTGGTACATATGGATGCTGTAACAGAGAACTACTTGACTAAGCATGGCTACTATATATAGATAACATAGTTGCAACGATATTCTTGGACAGTCCCGTGCATTTAGATCCATCATACCAAGTTTTGGTTAGCCGGCTATAGAGGCAGGGTTCCCTAAACTTCGTGAGCACCTTGTCTTAGGTGGAGCCACTGTCGGAAGAAAGTACAATCAAGAAGCAGTATCGAAAGCTCGCCTTATTGCTGCATCCGGACAAGAACAAATCTATAGGAGCGGAGGCTGCGTTTAAGCTGATTGGAGAGGCTTTTGGAGTTCTGTCCGATAGGGCTAAAAGGTATCTGCACGATTCGAAGCGGGGTATAAAGTCTAAGGTTTCTCAGGTAGCCTCGCAGTCGACGGAGCCGTCAAAACCTACGTTTTCAGCCTTTCAAGCGCAATATCAAACAGCTGCACAGACACCCCCAGGTACAGGTTCCCATACACCGCATGCACCCAACACGTTCTGGACGGCTTGTCCCCTCTGTCGAATGCAGTACCAGTACATGCGCACTTACTTGGGATATCAACTACTTTGCCAGAAATGCCACAAACCCTTCCTTGCGAATGACATTAATGTCCACCCTTCTAACGGAGCGACTTCGTTCTCATGGCCACGTGGAGCTTTTGAAAACCACAGTTCATTTCCGGCTGGCCCAGTTCCTCCTGTTCCCAAAAAATCCACATTTAATTTCCAAACGTGGGTCCGAACTGGTGGGGTGGCACCAGGCAGTGTGGGTGGAAATGGATATGCGCATTTCCCTGGAGGTACATATTCAACGGGCGTTGGAAATAATGCGCCAGGAGGCACTGCAGGTGCTGGTGCTTCAGCCGCAGCCGCCGCTAGCCTGGTCCATGAAGTATACCGTAAGGCTCAGAGAGACAGAGTAGATGCCGAAAGGGAATTGAAGAGGAAGGAAAAAGAGAAGGAGAAAATATTTCGGCAACAAGAGAAGGAGGCTCTGAAAAAGGCACGTGAGAATGCTAGGGACCATGAGAATATAGAGCGGAAATTGAAGAAGCGGGAAGAAGCAATCAGGAAAGCCGCCAGTAAGGCTGGGACCAAGAGACGATTAAAAAAGCGAAAGCGAGACAGTGATGACGAGGACGAGTCCGACGATGAAGAGGATCCAGAACGATTATATTCTGCTTATGGCAGTCAGGCAGATTTTGCAAAGAAGTCTCCCCGTCACCGAAGGAATGCGGCGTGGGGACCCAGTGGAAGTGAAAATGAATTCGAAGCTCATCCTGTGGCAAGGACGCACAGCGAGAGTAAGATGGAGAAGGGCAAGTCACTGGTATGTGACGACGACGACGACGACGACGACGATGATGATGATGATGATGATGATGATGATGATGATGATGATGAGGATGATGACCATGACCATGACCATGCCGATGCCGATGCCGATGCCGATAATGACAATGAGGAGGATGCCGATGGGGATGGGGATGGGTTTGAGGACGAGGAGGGTGTGTGGAGTGATGGTGGTAGTCTAGGTAGTAAATCTGCATTTGTTAGAGATAGACTGAAAGATCCCCTGCACAAGCAGTTGGCAGAAAGGTTCAGAAAAGAGCTTGCTGCAAGACTAGGCATTCCGGCGCAGGATTCTATACGAGTTTCTGGAGCAAAGATGGATGATGGACGAAGTCCGAAGGTTATCAATACATCAAATGATGCGAAGTCGGTGCAGCATGTGAGGAATCCATCTGTTTGTCAAGGCAAGGTTAATAGTGTTGGCGGACAGGACAAGGAAGCTGGCATTGGGACAAATTGCTTGTTCTCCTCTGCAGGTTCTGGTGAAGAAGCTATAGTTGTGCCTGATCCCGATTTCCATGACTTCGATGCAGACCGTACTGAACGCCATGTGAGAAAAAACCAGGTTTGGGCAGTTTTTGATGAAACGGACGGTATGCCGCGGTTCTATTGTCAGGTGAATAAAGTAAGTCAAGATGCTTTCAACGTGGAAGCAGTATGGCTGGAGCCAGTTCATCCATTCAAAGATACCTTTGACTGGTTGAAGGAACGTGATCTTTCTATTAGCTGTGGCGAGTTCAAGCTTGGTGATGAAGTTGAATTTGACTCTATAAACATGTTCTCACATTTGATGACGATCAAAAGACACAAGAACGGATACGAGGTATACCCAAAGAGGGCTGAAGTCTGGGCTATTTACACAGACTACGATAAGGAGCTGTCGATCTCGAATGCTGTTGGAAGAGTTCAATTTCGGTACGATTTTGTATTAATCAGAAGCGATTTTTCAGCCATAACTGGGGGAGGGAGAGTAGTTAGACTCGACAAGCTTGCAGGTTACAAAACCTTGTGGGTTCCGAAGGGAGATGCGTACCCGCTAACAGTGACATACGATCTGCATAAATTTTCACATCGTATACCTGCTCTACTTGTAACAGAGGAAAACGTCGAAGGAGTGCCTGCTGAGTGTCTGGAGCTGGACCCAGCTTCAACCCCGGCTAACGCTATTGAACATTGATGAAGCGAAAGATGTTTTGCTTCTATTTACATATGGCATGTGAAATCTGGAGTACGGACATTCTGTATTAAGGAGTAGATCTCAGAATATAGTTAAACACTCCCACCAACTTGCCTGTTTTTTAATAGTGGTCCACCAATGTTTGTGCCGATGGGCTATTTAGATAGTAGAAACTAGTCCTAACGGTCTTCTTTTCTTACATTTCTGAAGCAAGAAAGAATTTGTTTAAATTACACTAACATGCTTGAGAAATGTTTGCAGAGATAGTTGATGCAGTGGAAATCTACGCAGAGTTTTTCTGCTTGGGAAATGTTTTTACTGTGTAGAATACTTGATACGTACAAACTCAAGTTTTACTTAAGTTCAGATTTTAAACTGTACACAGTCCAGCAAAATAATTGATTTCCATTCTTTACTTACGGGGATTGTTTTTGGTGCCTGCTTAACTCCTTAATTGTTAACTCCTTAATTGTTTTGAGTCGATTCTTTTTGTGCCATCTTTCAACTACATTGAATATTGCATTTAGGTTGCCTTACAAATTAGGTTGCCATACCCTGATAAGTTACCTCATGACTCATCGCTTGGCAACTTGGAGGGGCTTGCAACTCTCTAAATATTTGGATTTCACGTGGTTTACAACTTGACGTCAGCAGGATGTCTTTTTGCAACTTCATTGTTGTGGCAAGACCCCTTATAAGTTTATTGCAATAAATTTGATGACTTTTGATGAAAATTACTGTAGCAGTTGTAAATATTAATTAGTGTAGAATGATGAGGAATTAGTTTGGGGCAACCTAAATGCAATATTCAATGTAAACTTAATTCAGTTTTTATTTAAAAAAACATTGTTTTAGAATAGTTGAATATTCACATGCATTGAATAGCAACTAACACTCGAGTCAAATACTCCCTCTGTTGCTGAAAGAAACTTAGATTCATTCTTATTTTTTCTGTTTTAGAAAGAAACTTGTATTGGCCTTTTGAGTTGATTTATTAAAAAAGAAATCCTACCCTTATCTCTAAAATGAAATTAACTACTTAGCATGTTTGGTGATATTTTTTGGGCTTTTTATGCTCATTGATTGCTAATGTTAGCATTACAAACTTGGTTTAGTGATTTTTGTTTGCAAATTTTGCCTATCATTAAGCTAAAATCATCAATAATATCAACAAAAAGATTTGGTATTTTTAAAGATGGGACTACTTGGGCAACTAGGCTTGTTTTTTACTTACATTTGCATTGACACACTTCATATCAATCATTTTTCTAACCGTTTGTGACGATAACAAAAGACTTGAAATTTCAAAACTTTGGTAGTAATTTTCTCTCTTTTTAAAAAAACCTTAATTCTAGAAAAAACTAAATTTAGGTTTGGAATGGTTTAAGCCTAATATCCAATAACTTCCAATTACAATTTGTTGTTAACATTCCTTAATTCCTCACAAATTCTCAAATACGGGTTTCTTTCAGAAACTGAGGGAGTAATTAGAAAACTCTACAATTCAATACAAGTTTTGGGCTCATTAAATATAATATTATTTGGGATATTTGAATGTGCTAAAATTTTGTTCTAGAAAAAGCAAGTTTTCTCTTCTCTCATATTATATGATACAAAATAATTTTCATTTGGTTAAACTGTTCACTGTTTCACACCTTGAAGTTTTTTCAAATGAATTTGGGTGATGTGTATTAAAAGTCATAGACAAAGTCAAGTGTTGATTCTTAAGAATCAGTACACTAATAATGATAAATATTGTTATGATACTAATAATGTTACTTGTACTTTTACTCCATTCACTCTAAATGTGAAGTAGTTGACATTTAGAGTTGCCTCTTGTACACCAATCTCCTAGCACCTTATTTGTGCTATTCATGTCTCCCTCTTTGCTTTGCAGCTTGCATTGTTCTTGTCTCCTTTGCTTTGCTTGCCATAGTGTCCAACTTGCAATCCCTTGCACTCCTTGTTTTTCTTTTCTTCCAACTTCATTGCCTCAGAGATCAAAATTCAACTCAAGAGATCAAGAGACCTACGTAGTGCAACATGGAGAGGGAGCAAAGTTTCAAATTTGCATTGGGTGAGAGACGTAACATTTTGAGAGGAGACTCTAGGGCTCAAAGTTGCTTACAACTGGATATGGTAGCCATAAACAGGTTTGTATGACTGAAATTGTAAAATTGTGAGAGGAGATTCTAGGGCTCAAAACTACTTACAACTAGATTTTGTAGCCATGAGACAAGTTTGTTTGATTGAGATTGTAAAATTGGGAAACAGCTTGTTAGAAGAGTTATGTTCAAAGCATTTTGCTTCAAAATTTTAATTGAGAGTTTATGCTTTTAACAAAAAAATTGGGTATGAAATTGTGCAAGACAAAAAGGAAAAGAAGGCTACTTTAGTGTATGGAAGAATTTTGGGCCTTGCATTCAAGGATACTAAATCAACTATTCATTGTTTCCTTTTTCTTTGATCAATTACAGCTTTTGGGTCATGCATGAATTTGTAGTTGAGAAGCCTTGTAACATCAAATTTTTTGTAAATTCTAGTTGGGTTTCTCTAGAATCTGGAACTAGTTTGCATTACAGAGAATATGGAGGAAGAAACTCACTATATTGAAGGGTTTCTATAAAAAATCTAGAGGAGGAAATCTTGCTTGGTTTCTTCTAACACTAAATGTAAACTTGTAAAAAATTCATACTCCCAAAAGTTACAATAAGTGGCAATTAGTGTATACATTGACATTTAGTGTTGGTAACATTAAGGGGATTTTTGACATTTACTATTAGGCTTTGTAACTAGTGTTGTCAACACTATTTGACATTATTACTGTAGTAGTTATAGCAGGGTTTAATTTCCTTTTGCCTAATTCTTACTTTGAAAGTGCTCTAGCTACCGATACAATCAAAAATTTAGGTGAAAAATTGGGTGAAATCACTAGATCCTTCCTTGAGCAAAAGACTACTTCACCACCTTTTGAATGAAAGTAACTTATATTAGTAGTTTTTTGGATGAGTTTCCACATATTATTAATTCTTTCCCATTTTAGCCAAATTTTCCTTACCTATGGGCATTTTGGGGTGCGGGTTACTCTATCCTAACAAAAAGAAAAATTAGACCTTGAGTTATAAAAGTGTAAATAGATGGTGGTGGGATACCATGGTTGTAGCATACGTACCTAAACGTTGTTCAAATCTTTCAACAGTTTCTACAATTCCAGCCACTAATGGGTGTGAGGATCACGCTTCATTTTGTGTTTGTAATGCAAGTGTGTCGAGAATAGTGATATTGAAAAGTGCCATCATTTACATGCAATATAAATGAGGAATAACATGTGATTCAAAGGAAGAAGCATATGTTGAAATAAGGACTTTGTAGCCTATCTAGTAAATATAGCTATTGTTTATAGTAATTTATCCGGCTTGTTTTAAGTCTTTCAAACTTTAATTGTATTTAATGGGCAAAGGATACATTCAAAAATAAGAAAATGACCTGACTTTCACATACATATAAACAACAATATAATACAGTGTATAATTAAAATATTTCTTTGAGGAATAGGAGGAAAAGAAATTATATCCTTTGGTGTTTAAGATTTATTAGCTAATTTTATTTCAAAAATTGAAAGAAAGGGATAATAAAAATCATATACATTACAATTGGTACATGATATATTACTTTCAATATAGTTAAAAAGAAGTAAGAGGTTGTTTTTAGAGATATAAATGACTTTGAGTAAGACCTCTCTACATCTATACAATTGTAGCCAAATTTTATATTAAATACTAGAGGCTATTAAGTTGGAAAGGTTTAAAAGTGTACAATACAAAATCTGTTTGTTTACATGAATCATTGAGTTCTCCAAAATTTGTAATTGCACATGCGTGTACAAGAGAGTTGACATGTTCATGTCAATTGTGCAATGCAAATTCAAGGCCTGGTTCACAAAGTTGCCAATTTATTTACCCCATGCATGTAATTTCAATCAACTAAACTTCATTTAGGATCAGAGAATGCAAAAAGTCACATATGCTCATTTTTGCATTCAACAAACATAGCACTTCCAAATACAATAATAATATTGAACAAGTCCACTTTATTCACTTTTTACTTAACATATAAGAAAACAATAGTGGTAGCTTCAAAGTGAAAACCTTACACACTTTATAGATCTTTGACAAATATTTAAAACTCTAAAGAGTCTAGACCAACTGAAAAAACGTAAACATAGCTATAGATAGTGTCGTCCACATTCCTCTATCATAACTTCACTGCAACATCTTATCAACAAGTGAGGAACTTTGGCCTTGAAATTCACATAATTACTAATTAAACACAGAAATTACCCAACATTCAAATAACTTCTGTATCTACAGAAAGAGCTGGCAACACCATATTTCTTAAATTGGGAAAAAGAGAACATTCTGGGACTCTCACTATTCTGTCATTATGTGAAACTCAACATATTACAAAAGAAAAAACATGCAATTTTCTATACAATATTGAAGTCTTAGTGATTGCCTACAAATATTTCAAATAACTCTCAACTTTGAGCTATAGCTATGCCTACATTTATTGTTTGTACAATTAAGGTTAAGTACAAGGTAGTACCTCCTTTTTTCCCAAATTAACAAATATGGTGTTTGACACTTTCCACTCATGATTGTATCAACACATTTCACTGCAAAAAAAAGGGGTCACAACAGTCACACTGTACTTTGCTAAGGATAACTTGTAGCCAATTTGTAACTGAGATTGCTGCATATGTTTATTGCCCTCGCCTCCTCAAATGTCCAGGGTTGCTTGATGAGGTGGGAAACTGCTGTCCATGTACTTGAATACATGTACCAACTTGCCATGAAACACACATGTAGTCTTTGAGGATATACTAGGCATTCAGTAATTTTGGCTTTTTCCCACCAACTTTTATTGCCAGTACAATAGCATACTTAGGGTTATTCTTAAGGTTTTTTAGAGCACAATAGAAAACACGTGCAAAAAACCTAGAATCAGCAACAAATGTAATAGTACAACCTTGTCCATGAATCCGTATGGTCAAAGATAATGAATGTACATGAAACACAAGTACAAATCACAACATTACAATTATACTTGTAAGAGAATTCTACATATGAAACCAAGATTCACAACAAAATTTTACTTCAAGTCCAATTGCTTCTTTGAGATAGTTAGACACAATTCTATTGAAAGTTTACCAATTGAAAGTCTACAAATATGTTTTCAAACTCATGTAAAGTGTTTGCATTTATATTGGTTATGTCTCATATCTGATCAAAGTTTTTCATTTACTTTCCTCAAATCTTTGTTCACAAAATAAATGATATTGTTCAATCTGATAATTAAAGATAATCAAAACCTTGTGACAAGCCATTCAATTGGCTCCAAAGCATCTTTCAACTAATATGAACTATAATTAAAAGAAAAGGACCAATTTAAAGACATTAATGTGATATTTTTTTTGTACATCTAAAGAGTTTGTTGAATTACTACTTTTCCAATCTCTTTAAACAAAGTAACTCAAATACTATTTCTATAATTTAAAATAAGAAACCCAAACCAGAAATTGTTCAAAAATTCATCCTCAATGATATTTAAATAATTATGCTCTTGGTATCTATATAACTCATGTACTTGTTATTTTTGTATTATATCATCAAATCAAAACCCATAATAAATTTACAAGGATCATTCACTCAAAAGTTTACCTTTGGCATTAAGCAGCAATAAAGAATTGTAATTGACTGCATATTGCCTTTTGTCCTCAGATTTTAATCCCGAAGAAATTATTTCCTTTTATAGTTTAATGGATTAACTCACACACATGCATTTGTAGGTTGAGGTCACTCAAAATGGAGAGCAAAACACCAAATTTGTTAAATTGGGAAAACCAATACCATTTGGAACTTCTCAATTTCACATTCTTGAAAGAATTTTAGCAATTTTAAGAGAATTTCATGATAATTTCTTCAAGATCCAACATCATTGTCACAAGACTTTAAAGAAGTAATCATACAATTCACTTCAAATTAGCAAAATGTTGTAAAGAAAACAGAATTGAAAAGCTTCAAATTGTATCATTTTCATGACTTGACAAAAACTATGTTACAAGCTGCTCTAAGGAAGTCATCCTGCACTTCACCTCAAATCAACAAAATGTTGTCAAGAAAGCAGAATTGCAAAGCTCCAAATTGTATAATTTTCCTAACTTAACAAAAATTATGTTACAAGCTGGACAAATTGGAACTCCATGTTCTCAACCAATAATGATAGCACTAAAGCACAAATGTTTCATACATTCACTCAATCTTGACAATTATCATGAACAATTTAAGGCAACTGTGCACAAAGGTTGAAAAAAAGCAGCAAAATCAGCATAATTCCAATCGTTAATCACAAATGGATTCAACCTGACTAGGTTGCATTGACACTGCCCCTTAGACATTGGAAAAGCCTAAAATAATTGTTCTCCCCTTCTTGTCTACATACTTAAGAAAATCTTTCACATTTCAAAAGTTACAATTCTCATATTATTTCTTTTAACCAATTCAATCACGTACTGGGAAAAAAATTACCTTGCAAATTTAAATGCAGTAGAATTCAATTGTATATTACTCTCTTCCTCATGCTTCAAGATTTGCCTAGTTGCTCCTTTTCCTCCTCATGCTATTGCGTTGCATCTTCTTGCACGCATATTTGGTTTAAGTTAATTAGTAAGCCCTCCTACACATAGTACATAGTCAATCATGACTAGAACAAGATTACAAAAGCATGTTGCAGATTATAAGACTCTTATGCGGGTAACTAAAAAGAATAGAAAAAAGTAATGCCCTACTCAATGCTTATAGTGCTTACAAGAACATCCCAAGTCTTTGTTGGGTTCATAGCAATAGTTCCTCCTTTATGTTCTTCCTTTCTATTCCTCTATTTTGGATGTTTACGGCCACTAGACGATGCTCCTGCACGTAACTATGATTTCAGATTGTGCACCATATGCATCATCTTTAGCCAAGCGGGGTGACTCAAAACCTTGTCCTTTGACCAAGACTCCTCATTTCCCACCTCCCCATTCCCATCTATGTTGTTTTAGAGAAATTCTGCTTCAACATTGTATGGGTCACTGTTGTTCTCTTCAAAGCTCTCCTCTACTTCACCTATATTTAGCAATAATATAGAAGGTCTACCATCACTTCCTAAGATGCCCATCTTCTCTTTATTTTTTTTGGAATGGCCGCCATACCCTTTGTTATGACACATCTCACAATCAACCTCCTTTGGTTTTGGCAATCTATGTAGTTTATCCTGCAGTCTTTGCTTCACACCAAGCACTCCTAATGGGCCTGTTCTTCCAAGATTAACTCTATTGCCCTTGGCATGTTGGCAGTCTTCAAAATTTTTGTTTGTGAGCAAGACATCTTCTGATTTTGGTTCATTGTTATCAATTTTCCTCCATATGTTGTAACGCCTCAACCAAACCCCACAAGCTACAATATCTTTCACAATTCTGAAGCGTACATGTGCAGTATAATGCCGTGAATGTTGAATCCACTCACTTATTTCTTGCAATGCTCCTTTGGTTTGGTGGTTTATGTTCAGAATTGCTAGGTTCAATTTCCTTGATAATACTCTCAGGTCTTTTTGGTAGTCCTCTATTCCATATCCATAAGGTTTCCTAGTTTGCTTGTTCACGGTCAAGATGTTAGATATGAGACTTTCTTTGCATTGTCTTTTGCATTCTCCTTTGCGCTTTCTCTATGCTTGTCTTCTTACCCTTCTTTTGTTTGCCTCTATTTTGCCAAGTAAATCCGCTAAGTCTATTCCTTCATTTGGATTGACCATGATATTGTCGTAGCTTGCAAGCGATCCTTTGTCATCTGATTTGCTGTACACATCATCGTTATAGATGCTCTTACTTTTTTGTCCGCGTGACTGTGGAATTCCTTTAGCTGCATGGACTTCACTAAGCCTAAGCAATCCCACATGCACATGAAAGTTAGAAACACATAATCATGACTTTGGAGGTAAGTGGCTTACTAATTTTAAAATAATTTTCCAAATCTATGACTTTTGCAATTGGAATTTCAAATGTACAACAGTAAAGCTTATTATAACTCTACTCTATCTAACAATATACTCACACATGTCTCCAGCAACAACACAATAAAATGGCCATTGAAAGTAAGCAATTTTTACCGCAGAGTCGTAGATATCCATCCTTGGGGTATCCAACTTCACACTTCTCTTTGTAACTTCATGCTTGCCCTTTTGCAACAGTGACCGTACCATCTCCTCTTTGTCAGTATCAATCTCCCTCTATTTTGAAGAGTTGGATCTTTGGTTGTTGGCAAATCTATTATGACAATCTCTAATATTGGAGTCTATGCCATTTTTACGGTGGTGTTTGTGACCTTTTGAAATACAAACCATTTTAGCCAACACTTGTTTCAATAGACTTGTAGCACTTCCGGGGATCTTGGTCAACTATGCCAAAGCACTTTCTCTTCCAGTTGGTGGAGCATCCACATTTGCTTGAATTGCAATGCCACATGTAATGTCAAATTCCCTTTTCTTTAATAATGCATTTTCTATTAAAGTGGAAGAAAGATTACATACTCAAAGTTTTGAATCTTCTGTTGTTAAGAGTTCTTTGGTGATTTATGATGAAGATTATGATCACTTCACAACCTTATACAAATCACATGATACCTTACATGAATTATCCGGAAGTTCAAGTCAAATCACCAAAATATTGCAACCAATGCAAAATTATCATTCCCAATATAAATTTGGGAAAGTCCTCCCAATTTATTGAACAACGCATTCTACAAAGTCCCCAAACTTATCTACACATGCCTATAAGATATTTTGGATATGTGAGAAGAAACATGTCCTCCACCACACTAATTAGTGCATTTAGGTTTCTCCACACTAAGCTTTCAACATTCTACTCTATATATATACTTACTGGTAGTACAATTTTTTTCTTCAATAATTACCGCAGCAAACAATTCTTAAAGGCCTCAACAACAACAAGAAAGTTGTGGAAAATCAAACTTGCAGCATTTAGGTAGTAGACCATGTGAAATCCTACTATCTAGGGAGTTGCATGCGTCTCAAAGTGATCAAATAATGGTCATGAGGTAACTTTCTAGGATAAGGGAATCTAATTGTCAAGGCAACCTAAATGCACTACTTAGAATAGTGCTTATAATAACATTTTGCGTGCATAGTATAAAATGAATACTATAATCATACCTTTATCTACTAAATTGGACCTTGACATTTTTGTTTGATTTCTTCAATTGTTATTTGTGCAATGAAGCACTGGTCGTCCCAAACAACCTTTACACCGGCTACAACTTCAAGCCTCCAACATTGGCTCAGTAGGCTTATTCATTCCTACAGGTTCATACCTCCTTTTCTTCAATGACTTAGAAGTTTTTGATTTTGACGTTGACCTACTGTGCATTTCTTCCACAGTAGATACATTTACTACTTTTTCTTTTTTTCCCAATTTCTTAGAAGGGCAACTATCATTGCTTGACATAAACTCCTCTCTTGATCTTTGGGAATTGCTCTCCTTCCTCATACCTTCCAAAAAAATTCACACGGCAACAACTGTTAGTACTTGAGATACATGTTCACAAATTGCACCAATCACACATACGTCATATGGAGTCCACATGAGCAATGGATATGCCATATCATTCACTTAAAGGATACTTGGCTACATTACTTTTTCCATTTGTTGCCACATAAACCTATAAAACTACTTGTAGAACAAACTTGCAAGGAAATGCTATACATGTCCTTTGAAAACGGAGATATCATCATAACCTACCCATACTACAGTTGAGCAAGTCATATTTTTGTCGCTTTCATGAAACCACATTAGCTATGACATATGAGATTACAAAGTAATCACACAGAATAATGTGCTTCCAGATGCACCAAATTCTAGAGATCTGACACTGCCATGACTTATGAATATAACAGAAGGTTCACATGGGACAATTGTACAAGCAATCTGAATTATAATATTCACCTTTAGCATGAGTGACTAAAAACATTGGTAAGAAGCTAAAATTTTGAATTTTAACACATTGAAGTTCATAGTTATTTAGCTAAACAAAATTTAAAGTAGCAATTCTAGAAAATAATGCCAATTTAAAGATCAGTGAGCGTTACTAAGAACACTATTTTTTGGATTTAAAGTTTGCATTTGAATTTTGAATGTGAATAGTTATAAAATGCATTCTAGTTTAGAAATATAGTGCAATGTGTATGTAATTATATGAGCAATTGGATATAAGGCTATAGACAGTTGGGAAGTTACATAGCCTGGAGTTAGTTACAGAAATGAAGAGCTTTCTTTCAGCATATAAGGCTATGGACTTTTTGATTTTCTTTTGGAGCAAAATTTAGATCTGACTTCCCTTGCAATATTTTTCTTTGTGTTCTTTATTATATATTTTGTTTTATTAATATGTGTGCGCCCAATCTTATTGATTAAGGAAGGCAACATTCTTTTATATGTGATTGTATATTCCGGCTTGCAAATAGCAACACCAATGTTGTGTGAATGACCAATGTTGTTTGAATGATTTGAATTAGCTGATTTGATTTAATTGATGTGATTTGATTTGACTGATGTAGTATAAGTTTGAGGCAATAGCCGATTGTGACTCAGTGAGTGAGTATACCAGTCTATAACCTGAGTGTAATAGGATATTTATAGCCTGAGAGAGGCAAGGCAATGGACTAAAGTAGATATTCTTGTTCATAAAAATAGAGGCTATGACTAGTGAGAGTAGCTCAGTGATTGAGAGCTTAGGGCAATAGCCGATTGTATACTCAGTGAATGAGTGGAAATTAGCAAAATATAGTCAGAGAGAGTTATATGAGTTTATTTGTAAGAGAGAAAGCATAATCTGTAATGAGTGTTTATGTTGTAGAATTAAGTATTGCCATCAACAGTGTCTTAGTGATTGAGAGTGTATGGCTATAGTTAGATTATATTTGTAAGTGTATTCCTCACCGTAGGAAGATGCAAATTTTAATTGATTATAGCCAAGGCAATAGATAGAAAAGGATATACTCAAGAGGAGTAATTCAGATCATTGCCGGATAATCAATAGAGATCATGCGAGTGTTTCCAAATGAGAGAAAATGCTGAAGGCAATTGACATAACTGTAATTGTAAAACTCAATGCATAAAGTTGTTTAAAGGAGCAAGATACTTTTGAGAAGGATTTATTTGAATGGTAATAGAATGAATATAAATTTCAATGGAAGTATGTGAGGTTTCAACCTGATTTGTCAAAGAAGAGAAGGAGACTATAAATTGAATGATGTAATGCATGAGTGTAAAAGGAGATGATGGCCATGATCTGAGAATGAATCTTTGCGTGAGACCATTTATATTGGAGTAAGAGAAGACCTATAGCCAACAAGGAAGAGCAAGAGATTATAGCTAAAAATACAACCATTGTATTGTGAGATACTGTTGGCAAAGTGGTTGGCAATAGTTTAATTATTAATATGTTCTCCTATAGTGATTACAAGATAGAATTATAAAAGCAACGGATTGGAGATAGAATATTTTGTGATAGGACTGACATGATTATTGACTAAGTGATAGAATTATGTTGTATATGATTATGGGAAAACTGTGGATCAATTAACCATGCGAATGATTAATTCTTTTTTGAATCTTTTTTGAACTAGGCCATAGATGTGTTGAAAGCAGAAAAGGTTAAGGATGGAAATTAATTGAATTGGCTATGAACGGTTATTGATTACAAAAGATTGACGCATGGTTACTAACAGACAATCACTGCCAAACTACTGCCACAATGTGTTATTGATAACACTAAACAACCATGACTATAGCCTTGGACTATTTGGTTACTGATTGTGACTATTGCCAAAGATCATTGCCTGTGTTTGTTTCATGAATGTTGATTCCTTTAATCTCATTTTCAATTCTTGATAGTATTATAGCATTTGCATGGGATTGCATTCATATTTAATGGACTGATTTGTAGTTACTAAAACTCACACACGGGAAATACGCACTTTTCTATTTATCCCAATTTCCAATTTGATATACCTTTTGTTATAACCTTATCTTTACATTTCCTAAACTGAGTGTTATTTACCTTACATTTTACCTTAGATCCTATAACTTTAGCTATTTTAGACTTACCTTGAACAAATTTGGTGTTAGCTTGTCTTTGTGTTTTGTGAAGCTAGTCATCAAATTATTACTACAATTACTTTTTGTTCCACAGAGTAATACACCAACTTGAAAATATCCTCTTCTTCTTATTCCGCACACTTTCTAAAATGCAGAGAGTGCTACCTAATTCATTCTACTACTGCGTAAATTTTTCTTCAATTCACCTACTAAATATCCATTAAAAAAGACATCCTCAAAAGTTCAAACATGGCCTCTTACAGCAATAGCTATACTATAGGTGACAATACCATGCAAATTTCTACTTGACATTTGAAAGAAAAGCATAAACGCACCTATAAAAAACTTTCTATACAAACCTCAAAGAAGAAAAGGTGACATATTAAACTATTCAAATGCATTGCAAATAAGAAGGATGACTGCCGCGCTTACATGCTTCTTTAGTTCACAACAATGTTGAACATTTACCAATCACTCCACTCTCATAGTTCTTATGGGATTTTGTTTGATTTTAAATCAAACTACTATTGATACATGAAAGTGAAGCTTAAGCCAAAACACTTATTCCAATGTTTTAAGACAATAAATCTTTTCACAATATATACATACATCATACATTGTTGTAGGAAATTCTCTCAATCAGCACTTTCACATTATTATTGACTCTCATTTATGATTTTAGCCATGCTGACTTCCATTAGAGAATTCAAATTTTGTAATAATACTCTTACCAAATATGTCCACAAAGACCCCTTATAGTAGGCAAGTTACAAGTGCTTGGCATGTATTTCTTTAATGTTGTCCTTCACAAGCACTTCTCCAAAACCACAATGTATGCAAAGCTAAGAGGGAATTAGGACATGAAAGTCTTAGTACACTAATTAATTTTGTGCACTATCGAATAAAAAAAGCATGCAAAAACAATCAGCAATTTTGCAAAATAAGACGTGCAAAGATGTTTCGTACCTCTTTCATGGTTGTATCTTTTGTGCTAAATTCTCCTAGGACTAGTTGTACAAGGGGTTCTTCCCTCCTCTTTTATCGTAGCACTTGCTCTTCCCTTTGGCGCTAATGTATCCTCTGCTTCCAAATACAAAGCTTGTAGAAGAACATAGGAAACAATGGAAAAGAGAACATATGCATGAGAAGCACCTTAGTTTGAGAAGGAAATAAACCTAGAAGGCACATTCTACAAGATAGATGAAGGCTATGAACAATTTGCTTACTTTTCATCCATTCTTTGTCAAATTGATGCTACCAACAATACATGTCAACTCCAATTGGTTTAAGACTACCACTTGTCAAGATTATAGAAAATTGTCCCTCATATCCACATTTAAACATCATGCAATGAACGTAATGACCACTAAGCCATATTTTTTATTGCAACTTGAAATATCAGCAACCTTTTTGCCTTTAGTATTGGCCACACTGCAAGATACCTTAAGGTATGTACACCCATACTCGGCCATTTAAGGGTTTAGGGGTACAGGGTGGGGTGCGGGTGGGGTGTGGGTGGGGTGTAATTTTTTTGGGTTAGCCTTTGAAGGGGCTACTAGGAAATGTAGACCTCATAAAAAGCTGTTCAATCAAATTTATTCTACTGAATTTCAAAGTTAGAAGTCATGTTTTCTTGAAATTGACTGTTGGGGATTCGTTAGTGTGCTTGTATTTGCTCCTTTGGTGGAAGCTGCAACAATTTAAATGTCAATTGCAAAGCTGATAAGTGTCACTGAAGGGATTGTATACCATTAGAGCTGGTTTAGACTCAAAGAGTGCCCCTTAAGGAGCTTTAACTGGGTACCTCACCTTTCATTTTAATTTGTTCTTAATCGCAAAGAACATAATGTTTCCCTATTCTTGCTCACTGACAGCACTTTCAAGCAAACCAATCTCATTGGTTGGAAGCGCTGGGTGATGAAAGACAAAAGGCTTTTTAAAGTCTGTACATGTGTGGGAAGCTACTAAAATATTGAACTGTACCACAATAGAGGACTCCCGGAGTCTCTAACAAGCTTAATATTATAATGCAGAAATACTTGAGAACATGCTTTCACCATTGAAAAGGGACTTGATTGGAGCAAATAAGCTCACAAGTTGCAAGGACTCTCAGCTTGTTGTACCATGCAAGGCACCCTAAACCCTTAAAATACCATTTGACCACTGTTCCATCCTTCCCTATACTACTTGAGAAGTCATCCTTGATAAAACCACTTCTCACGCCTCTTGTGACTCCAAAAGTATTCTTTGCGTATGAAAATTATTTTCTTAGCTATACCAAAAGTGGAGGGCACTTCTTGAGCCCAAAAAACCTCTAATGTAGCTACCAAAATGCAATGTAATAGTGACAGCACTTGGTGTAAGATTTGTGGTGAAAATCAAAGTCACTTTTAGTCGTCAAGACACAATAGTACGGGTGCACATGGTCATTTTAGCAAGTGGTTTAGACCAGTGTTTTCTTTTTGGGTAATTCAAGGCCCAATTTCCTCCCAAAAAAAATGTGAGCTTCAAGGCTATAGAAAAAAAAGTGGGAAATTTTTTCAAAAAAATGCCAGATTGCAATAATGAATATTGCATTGCAGCCTAGGCTTTAATAAAATTGATATCAAATTGAAAATTGATGTCACCATTGTAAAGTTGTTTGAGGTGTTGCCTAATCCAATTCCAAGCAATAATCAACTCCTAAAGAACCAATTGTCCCCTCAAGGGACAAATGGAATTCCAAGCATGTACTTACAACTAAACTACTTTTTATAAACTTCAAAAACTTTTATGGTGGATGGAGAATTCAAAGGGATCTACTTGGGCATCTAGATTTTTCTTCATTTTGACATTCATTGAAGAAGCTAAAAATGAATTTATTGAAAAAAGTCAATATTGGGCAACCCAAAAAATTCTTTAAAAATTGCGCTAAACAAAAATAAAACTATGAAATAGGTTCTTTACTTCTATATAAATGGGGAGCTTTGAATTATTCAATTTTCATTGATGAGATGAAAGTTATGAGAAGTTTTTGTTTGCAAGTAGGTGTGATTTTGAGAGAAACCATATCTACCTGTAAATAAAAACTTCTCATAACTTTCATCTCAACAATGAAACTTGAATAATTCAAAGCTCTCCACCTATAAATAAGTCTATAGAACCATTTTTTTTTTTTTTTTTTAAATACAATTTTTAAAGAATTTTTTGGGCTGCCCAATCTCAACTTTTTTCCATAAATTCATTTCTAACTTCTTCAATAAATGTCAAAATGAAGAAAAAATTAGATGCCCTTGTAGATCTTTGAATTCCCCATCTTTCATAAAAAATTTGGAAAATTATACAAGGTAATTTAGTTGTAAGTACATGCCAAAAATCCCATTTGTCCCTCAAGAGGACAATTGGTCCTTTAGGGATGGATGCATGGTTGGCTAGACCAAAATGCGTGTCCCATTCGATTTTTAGGAATATGTTTTGATTGCATGGCTTATTTCTTGTAGAAGAAAGAGCTTGGAAACCTCCTAAATTAGTGAATATATTCTATTCTTGTTCATAAAACAAAATATGTAATCAATGTTTGTTAGAATTGATAATATAAAAAATAAGGGACTTTTTGATGCATATATTTGGAATGTCTCATTTACAGCATCCTATGAAAATGATAGACATAATGTATCAATTTAGCCATAATGTGTACATTGGAACTACATATGTGATTTAGCATCTTTTAAGTATTTCAAAAACGTGCCATAATTTTAGACAAGTGATATACAATAATAGTTATGGACTTTTTAGTGCCCAAATTAAGGATAAATGTTATGACGGCAATATCTTAATGACTTTAACATTTTTTTTGTTTTTTGTTTTTGTTTTGCAAAAGCCTTCCTAATGGCTACATGGATTTGGTCTTTTTTTGTATAATGCACATATTTGTATGAAAGAAAACAAACACTTTGTGATCCACACTCATAGAAATCTCAAAATTTTGGACTTATTATGAGGTTTCATCTGCCGTTTTGGGTCCACTTACCATGCAAACTCCCGTAGGGGTTATGTAATGCCAATAGTTGTTTGGATATTTTTTTTAAAGACCAATGAATACTTTTAGCTTACTAACTAAACAATCCCATCATGCTACAAAAATCCATGCATAGAGGCCACCATCAACTCCAACCAAAATAGGGATGGAGCTAGTAAGCTACAAATCATTTTCAAAAAATGCCACACAAGCATTGGCCAGAAAACCAAAAAAAAAACCCTGGTCTAGACCCTTACCTGACCTTTGCAAGAGTTTGGCAAGTCAACCGCAGTTTTGAAAAGCAATCAAAGGCAAATGTGTTTTACAACCTAATAGTCATGGTTTAGCGTTGTTTAATACCTTGTTGTTTAAACCCTATTTCAAGACTTTTCCATTTTTGATTTTTTCCATTTCCTAGAATCCATGACCCAACCAATTGCAAGCCCTACCTTGGGTGTAATACAAGGCAATGGATTTTTGATGAAATTGTAAATTTTGATGCACAATGATAGCACATGACTGTGGTTGCTGTAAGTTAAGCAAAATGCAATCAAATCCGGATAACACATTTGGTTGGTTTGTGTAAAGAGAATTTGGGTTTAAAGCTAGAAAAATCTTTAAAAGAATTGGGAAAATGGGGTGAATAAAGCCATGCAGTTCCTATATTTCATCCTCTAAGGTATATACACCTTCCTCCGATTGGTCCCCAAAGCTAACTCCTACAACTTACCAATGTTTGATGTGTTTACCTCTCACTGTGAATTTAAAGTAGAGCAGTGAATACCAATTGCACAATCAAATTTTGCCACATGTCAGTTTGTAGGAGTTAGTTTGAAAGGGTTGGGATTGGGACCGTCAAGTGCATGCATAGGAACACATCCAAGTAGTTTTAAAGATAGTCTATATTTCCTTTTAGGGATCCTATGAACTGTAACTTTCTCCTTTAATATAAAATAATTTACAATATTTGTTTCCACAAAAATAACGTTTCATTATAGATTGTTGAAAGGTTAATTCTACATATTTTTTTCCTAAATTTTTCAAGACCTTGCAGTATCCAAACTCCTAAACACTCAAATATGGATGTTTGAGAAGGTTTATTGATTGTGTTGGCTAAGAGGAGACATTAACCATTTTCAACTGCATTCTCAGTGGATTGCATTGTATATTTTCTACATTTTTACTAAAACATATTGAAGTAGCCACATTCATGGTCACGATTAAATGATTTCATATAACTAACTTACAAAATGCACTTTATAAGTATAAAAAAAAAACATTTATCATTTGAATTTCTTTTAGAATTGATCATAAATACATAGCCTATCACAAAAAGCAAAAACAATTTCAACAAATGCACTCATTACAATTGTACCCCTTACTTGATAAAAGGAAAAAACTCATATATATATATATATATATATATATATATATATATTTTTTTACATTTTCTTTTTTTGAAATGTGTTCATACAAATGTTTAGTGAATTTGCATTCAAGTCTTTGTATCTCATCTGTCTCTTTTATAATTCTTTCAAAAGAATCTAAAATAGATTTTTTTGACAAAAGAGTAGTTCTAGTTTGATCATATCCACTATTTGCTATAGTTCTATGTTTTACATATTTTAAATTTAACAATAATATTGATCCATCTTTAGGTTTGATATAGTAGCCATAGTTTTCTAGCCAAAACTCTCCACCTACTCTTGATATTCTGTATTGTGGTTCTGCAAATCAAAATTGAACTTAGGATGTAAGATACAAGCATTGATGTGATATTAATAAGTAATACAATAATATAAATGAAGTTCTATAAAAAATATTTGTGATTATTAAAATTTAGAATAGTCAAAATTATTTATAAAGTAAACATTATGTTTCAATTTCAAATTTTCAAAATTTTCAAGAAACTCAAACTACAAAAAATGAATAAATTACTTTTAGTAAACAACATAATGAATCCCATGACTAAATCATTCATATCACAATGTGGTGGTGTCCAATAATTTTTGTAATACTCATGTGAGAGAATGGTGTATCACCAATTCTTCCATACTTTTTGGAAATTGTTGTAGGATGTAGATTTTCCAACTCTTGTATCCAAAAAGAAAACCCAAGCTCCAAAAATTTGTACATGGGTAACTGCAAGAAACACTTGTACTATTTTTTGTCCCCTTCACCTCTTGTAGGTGCTTTTTGGCTTGTAACTTATGCACAACAAGTTCTTTTGAGCTGAAATTTTAGAAGAAGGTACATGTCATAGTTATGGACCTTTCGTAATTTTTGCAATTTTTTTAAAATTATTTCACTATTTTTAAACAGCCCCCAAATAGGTGTTTACCTTGGCCATTTGGGGGGGTTTTTAGTACTATTTTGGGTCCAAAAAAGCTTTTCTAGAGCTATAAATCATGAATGTTGTTTATGGAGCATGCTTACATGCATTTGTAGAAGGGTTTTGCAAAATTATAAATTCCATGGCATCTACATTGTCTCAAAGTGGGCATCCTATCTCCTTTCATTGGTAAAATACAAAGAAATTCATCAGCAAAGCAACTATACCATGTGAATGTGTTTAATAGGTTCTCAACTGGCTAGTTTTATTTTTATTTTTTTGATTTATTTTACTATTTTCTAAAGAGCAAAAAAGAAATTGGCTTTTTGTTGTTGATTTTGTTTTGTGCATAACTTTTAGAATAAAAAAATTCTAGCTCTAAGTTTTCATAAGTGTGATATTTTAAGTGCTTTACAAATTGTCTATATTCTATTTTATTTAAAAAAAATTATTTCAAAAGCTCATAGTACTACATAGTACTACCAGTTTTAAGGTTGTTTGAGACAAAACTGTGAAGTGTTTCTTGCAACTACCCACATGTCATTTGCAAATACCTTCCCAAATTCATGCATTTGTTTTTTTGTTGATTTTATACTGTGGTTTAATTCTTTTGATTGTGGGTATTTGTATAAAATATTTGTAAATACATAAGTATATTAGAAATTTATAAAGGATTTCAAAATAATCAAATGAACTACTATATGAATTTTTTTTACATAAGTAATGTCATCACAGTATTTTGATGTATACGTAATTTTTTTAATAATGCATGAAACATACAACAATGAAAGTAAGTCAGATGAAATATATTTACATAGCAAATTTTTTTTTAAGTATCAAATTGCCAACCAAGCATAACCATGTCTTCCCCTTTCTTTTGTTGACCTCTTTCAACAAATCCTCCCTGATCATAAATAAAGTCTAGAAAATTGTAATCTTTTTGACATTCATGATTTGGAGAAAAGGTATCCATGTGTATACCTAACACTTTATCTCCTTCCATTAATATGCATGATTGAGATATTTCAATTACTTTAGATGGGTCAAATTTAGAAAGTGCAATTTTTAATTTTTGACGTTGAATAATTTTTTTCTCACCTTCAGGAATTGACATACCGAGTGCCTTTAATTTCTCTATATTTTCATGACTACTATAAACATCTTCAAAATACGTTGCTCCTTTTCATGATGTTTTGAGGTAATTTGTAATTGGTGTAGGTGTTGTTTACTTTGTTCATGACCTTTCCGTCAATAATCTGATTTAAAATGCAAGTTACAAAGAGAACAACTATACTTGTTTGAAGATATTTTTTTATGATTTTTAGGAAAGATGATAAAATGAATAGTGTTTAAAATGGAAGGAAATGCTTGTTATGGGTTTGAGGTAGATAAAGAAAGATAAAGTTTAGGATTTAGGGAAATTTTAGAGTTTTAAGGTTCATGAACAAAATCACCTAAGGTTTATAGGGGTTCTAAGGATTTTAGGGTTTAGGGTGTTTTTCCAAATACAGAATCCCTCATGAATTAGGATTTAGAGTTAGGGATTAGAGAGTGCAAGTGAGACTAACACAATGGAGGCTTAGAACAACTACACTTTGACCTAAAATAGAAGTGACTAAGAGGTGCAGACTTAGTGAAATGCAAAGCATAATATAAGGAGGGGATAATAGGTGTCTATGTCTAGGCTTAAGTAACTCAAGGGTCACTATAGCCATGACAAACAATATAATTTATATGTTTAACTCATCAAGCTCACTAGTAAAATGAGCCCTAGCCTCTAGATTTTATTCATATTTTTAGGTTATGGAAGTAAAGTTTTATAATAAAAATAGTGTTTTGGACTTTGGGACACTAATATATTGCTGTAGTTATACATGCTTAGAGTTCCTAACTCTCATAGATCTTCCTAATTGCAAAAAGCGCAAAGGTTTTGGCATTTGATTAATAAAATTAGGTAGTCAAGGTGAAGTTATCAAGCTATTTTAGTGCTTAGAGAAGTATTATATTTTCCTTTGTAAAAATTGCAACAAACAAAGTTATTTTTATCCTAACTTTAATATTCCTAATAAAATAAT
The DNA here is from genome assembly GCA_963920765.1 of Ulota crispa. Lineage (NCBI taxonomy): Eukaryota > Viridiplantae > Streptophyta > Bryopsida > Orthotrichales > Orthotrichaceae > Ulota > Ulota crispa. The sequence goes on along the minus strand of OY987252.1, from coordinate 2,553,889 downwards.
TAAGTTGCTTTCTTTGATTATATTTCTAAGCATAGAAAAATGTTGAAGGGTCTTCCATGTTTGTGTAAGGAGTCTTTACAAAGAAAAATAGCATCAAGCTTTAAATAATCATTTTTGATACAAATCACACATTTACTAATCATTTCATATCTTGAATTCAAGTTCCATGCATACCATCTTAGTAACACATGATCTGACTACTTTTTTAAGATAAGTTTGTTTTGACTTCATTTTGTACTAGTGTGGCCCTTTGCTGTTGGCTCAATTTCTCAGTACGTAAACTTAAAGTACTTTGACATTGAGGCGCTATAAGAAATAGAAAATATAAAAGCAAACCAATTATACAAAGTAATAATGAAAAGAATCTAAAAAGACAAAGTAAAATTATTGTATATAAACAATTTTATAAATGGAATAGATTACAATTTTTTTTATTAATTTGAAAAGTAAAAGTAAAGTAAAAAATTAAAATTAAAATAAAATAAAAAAATGAAATCAAAATAAAAACAAAAAGTGAAGGTAATTTCAAAAGTCGCAAAACCTAACTTGTGAATCCCTCTTTGGCAAGAGCTTTCCAATGATACCAAAAACGCCACCAAAATAAAAGTAGAAAGTAATTTTTAAAATTTTTAATCCAAAAATACTTCAAAATTCAATAATTTTTCCATTGTAGGCCCAAATGCCAAGTAACCAAGTCAAGGCACCCTCTCCTTGTTGAGAGCTTTTTGACAATACCAAGCTTGCAACCAAAATAAAAATAAAAGTAATTTTTGTAATTTTCTAAATTATGAATCCTTAAAAAAACTTTGTAATTCAATAATTTTTCCACCATACTTCCAAATGAAACAAAACCAAGCAGGTGCACCCCTCCCTGCCAAGAGCTTTCTAGTGGTACCACGCACACAAGAAGGGGACACATGGTTTGGGAGATCTCAATGTAACAAACATCCATCCAAACATCCACCCAAATAGCCTAATTTAAGGTATTAACTTTTTAGTTTATGTGGTTTTAAAGATTTTCTCAAATTTTTGAATATTCTCTTTCTCATGAATCTAAACTAATTTCATTGATTTTATTATTTTCTCTTCCATGCACAATTATTTACCCTTTTTTTCATGAGGAGGTCACTCAATGTATTCTTTGGAGGTCATGTGCAATCAAGTAAATTTTCCGCCCCCTATTTATTTTGAGATAAAATTTGCTTTAGCTCCAAAATTTTGGGTGGTTTCACAAACTCATTATATATTTTAAGTGAAAAAAAATTGGATTCAAATGAATTAAACAAGATGTCCAAACTCCAAACACGCAATTCAAAATTGCACTGAAATGGCTAAATTTTCACTTCAAATATTTATCAAGATTGCGTTTGAATGAAAATTGTATCCACACAAACTCTAACTAAGCCTTCATTTCTTGGCAATTGAAAATTATTTTTAAAATTATTTTTTACCACATAATGTAAGGGGTCAAGATTTTATTCTAGCTATACAATGTGTTTATTTTCTTCCAAAATTTATAAGTAATTATTTATAATTAAAAAAATCAATAATTCACAAAATAAACTTCCAACATAGAAGAACACACCATAAATTTTTCAAACTATTTAATTGATTTCTTACAATATAAAGATATGGGTCAAAGATTTTGATTGCACGTGTACCTCAAGAGAATGGGGAGTGCACCCCCTATGTTTTTTTTCAATCTTTGTAAATTGTTTGATATAAATCTCACTAATAAATGACGTCACATTACATATTACATTTATATGAGTACCAAGCTATATCATAGAGGTTTTTATTTTTGGTTTTGGCTTTGTTCCTTTGAAACAAATCACTACATCCACATTTGAAATCCATTATATTAATTTTTTGCCTAAATAATTGTGGTGTATATAGCTAGAGCATTAGAATTCTCTAAAAATAGTCCATTGTTTATATCATTTACTACCACTTTACACTTGGAATCAAAACTATAAAATTTTAGGTCCATATAGCTATATATTGAATTTATCATTGAATTTTAGAGATGCCACATATATCTTATTTTGGAGAAAAAATCAATTTGAGTCTAGGAAAGTTTCCATACCAACACATTGATTTTGAACAACTCTTTTGATTTCATTACAAACTCAAAAATAAATAGTCTAAAAAGCTTTAGATAGCCATGCAAACACTCAAAGGATTGTAAAATTCTAGGCGCATCCACTTTGTTAAGTTCAATAGATTCCTAGTCTAGAGCCTAAGTGAATGGGACTCTTAACCCCGCCTTTAAAAAGCTTTGACTAGAATATCAATCCTTGTTTCCATGATACATTCCTTTTGGATAATCACATGCTACTATTAGGCATTGTAATTTAACAACCAACCACTTACCTTTCCAAAGCTAGATTTTGGCTGTTTGGTTGTCAAAAAGTGACATTGCAAGGCTACTCACTTACCTCTCTATTTCTATTTTTTTACTTTTTTGTTTATTTTACTTTACTTTAGAAGTTTCCTATTTTATTTATATACTTATTAAAATTAAAGTGCTTATACTTAGCTGGATTTTGGCAATTTTGGTGTCACAAAGTGACATGTGAATGGTACACACTTACCTCTCTATTTCTATTTTATTACTTTTTTTCTTTTATTTCGCTTTAAAGGTTTCCTATTATTTTTTTAGCTGCATTTTGGCAATTTTGGTGTCAAAAGGTTACATGGCAAGGCCACACACTTGCGTCTATATTTCTATTTTTATGAGTTTCTTTTGTTTCTTTGACTTTACGTTTAGAAATTTTTTATTTATTTACATGTTCATTCAAATTAAAGCACTTATAATTTTTTCTATTTTTTATCTATTTTATTAATACACTTACTAAACTTAAAGCACTTTTACTTATACTTTGTGTATAAAAACACTAGGATTGTATATTTCATATGCATTTGCAGATCATTTTTTTTCTTTATATGTTTCCCATAAAAAGAAAAGAAATGATAGTGGAGAACATTTTTTGAGTAAGTGGGTGGAAAAGTTTAAGATTCTTGCATGTTTGGGATTCATGCATGCCACTTTAGCAATCATGTCTTCCTTCATCCACCTGTACTTTTCTAGTGTTCTTTGCTATCATTTTATTCTTTTTATGAGCAACATATGAAGGGAAAAAAATGATTTGTTCATCCCTAGCCCTAAACTAGTTAGTGGCAATGCTAGGTTAAAACCTTGCCAAGGATATTGAAGAAAGATTTAGAATCTAGTTTAGTTTATAAAGTTGATGAATTTTTTAGAATGGAAATTGATAATTATGGAAAATTAGCAATTGCACTATTGTCATCTTCTACATCAAGCATGCTTGAAAATCATTTGTACTTTTAGTTTTTTGTAGTTCACTTTTATGTATAAAATCAAAATGTGAGAAAATATAGTTGGTGTAGGCTTGATGGGATCTCAAACTTGCTTCAAGCACACTTGAAAACTCTTTTTGATTATTACTTTTTCAACTTAAATTATAATTCCAAAGTCCACAAGAAGGAGGAGAAGTACTAAATCTATTTAGGCCAAGTACCAACTTTGTGGATTCCATAGCATTCTTTCTTTGAAAGTGTATATGATCTTTCAAATATAAAATTGCTTAAATAGAGGCGCTTCAAAACAATTTAATTGGTAAGAACACTAACATAAGAGTGTCAAAAATAGCTTTGTGCCTTGAACATAAGCATACAACTATCCTAACTTTTGTCCTTATACAAGACTTGATGCTACCAAAAAAATACGTTTGAGAAGTTCAAGGTAGCAACACTCCTAATTGTGACCAACTTGGAAGTGCTCCAAAACCCCCCCTAGGATAAGTGCAAAACACAACCAAGTTCTAGGAGTAAATGGAAAAACAAGAAAGGACAAAAATGCATTGTAAATGTCCAATCTAGAAATGCCTTCCAAGCAATGAATCTTTTTTATGTTTTTTGTTTGTTTTTAAACTAACTAGATAGAATGGAGAAGTAAAAAGTACGCAAGTGGATATTTTGCAAGTAGAGTTTAATTTGTCAAACCAAAAAATAGAGAAAAAATGGAGGGCTGGATCATCATACCTTGTTTGTGTGGGGTGCAGAGCCCTTGTTGGAGTCAAGCACTACTTCCATTGCCAATATTGTAGGTCAGATCATCCAACAATTCCCTTGTGCATTACTCTAACTTTTACACTCTCTTCTCCTAGATCCTCTTTTGTCTTGTATCCTCTTTTTAAATTTTTTTTTATTAGATCTTTTAATTGCTAAGATAGTTTTTTGTTGTGTTGTAATCAATTTTTAAAAGCTAACAGTTAATAAAACATAACACCCTTGTCTTTTCCTGTAGCAAAAAGACGCGAGCACCCCCTATCCTCTAGCTAGCATAGTCAATGAAGCATGACGTCATGGAAGGGGTGTTTATGAGTGAAAGAAGAAAAACAGGAAAGTCAATGATCTTCTTTTACGTAAATCCCTTCTTGTCTTCTCCTCCCTTCTAAGGATTCATTTTTCTCCTCACTCACTTCAATTGTATGTCAATGTTTGTGTGTGTGAGCTCTCTTACTTGCTCTCTCTCTACCTCTCTCTCTTTGCTTTGATTTTAGATGAGTGAAACGATTTTGAGAGAAAAAGAAACCAACTTAGGTTTTGTTGTAATATCTCTTTCTTTTTATTGTGAGCAAAAAGAGAGGATAGAGGAAATTAGATAGAAACAAAGGCAAGAGTATAATTCTAAATTCTTAACCCTGGCCCCTAGCCCAGCTCTTCTTTTCTTTTGTTTTTCAAGGCCTGGCCTGGCCTTGATTTTGTATATTTAGTTATGAACTAGGGCCCTAGAGCTCTCGGCCATAAAATTATTGCAGTTCAACAAGACCCTAGAGTTGCGGCCTTTGGTCGATGCCACCTCAATCCCGGCCCTCAAGCCTCAATGCTCTAGCTTGATGGCTCCTTGCATGATGCCAACTCCTGCTTGTGCGACCCTCATTGCTAATGTAGTTGTAGCTGCTGGTCCTACTGCAAAAGATTCTCTTGTGCCACCGTAACCATGGATCCCTGCTGTTGTTGTAGCTCTCTTCCTCATCCACGTGGAACCCCAGGCTTGCTCCCCAACACGGTCACAAGATTCCAACTCTGAATTTGGGGCTTTTGGTTGTTGCTGGCCCTTGCTCCAATACAATTTTTGGACCTCGCCAGCTCCCCTTGCTAGTCCAAGGCTCACAGCCCTTGCTCAAACCCAAAACTTCAGCCCCCTTGTGCTTTCTAGTGGGTTTTGAAAGCTTGAATATGGACCAAACTAAGTTTTGGTAAATGATCAAGTGAATAAAACACCATATTTATTAAAATGAGAGATTGGGGACCTCTCAAAATAATCATGTTGTTCTTGACTTAAATCAGCAATTTCCATTAAAATGAGAGTTTCAAGCTCAATTGACATAAAACCTTTCAATTTTAGCTAAATTGACATAAATCTTTTCATTAAGTTTTCTTTAAATTGCCTCTCATTTCAATGTAAAACTCTCATTTCAATGGAAAACTCTCATATTAATGAATATGGTGTTATAAGGTAAAGAAGGATTTGGAGCCAGGAAGTTCCAACACACAAAAATCAACTAGGAAGATGAAAATTTAATTTGCTGACTTTGGCCAAGTCAAATTAGACCAATCCTAACTGACATAACAAGAAAAGAAAAGAAAACAAACACTAGAATTTGCCAGGGCAATTTAGCCCTGTCTTGGACCAGTTTAGTAACACAAAAGAAAGACTCTAAACATGGACTCTAGGGAATCTTGGACAGCGGCATCGCTAGTCATGGCCAAGATTTCTCTAGGGTTAGTATGACTCTAAAATTAAAAAAACAAAGAGAATAAGAATAAATGCCAGTGCCTAATTGGCTCTAGATGGATTAGTATGTAAACGATAACATAAAAAAGAGAAAGGAGGAAGAAGTTAGGGCCTAACTTGCACTAGACTAGTTTGTACAAGGCTAACAAAAGAAAACACAAAAAGAAATACACTTCTATTGCCTTGAAGGGACCCCAAGGTCCTTCAAGGCCAACTTCTATAACCACAACATCAAAAAAGGCTCTAAAAACACTGTGGATACAAAAGTAAACTAAAATTTGTATTCCAAAAGATTCAAAAACTTGAACACAATAACAAGAGGCTCCTTACAACTAATAGGGGTGGATTGGGAGAGGGGAGGGGCTCTTTTATTTGAATGCCCTCTCCTTGAATTTACCTCTTGATATTTCAAAAAGTTCCCTAATTCTATCCTAAATAGTCAAAAATAGCTAAAAATAATAATTATTGGATGTAAAAGGCTAACTTTTAGAGAATAGCTCCAAATTACAAATAAATGCTGCCATTGGATTTTGTGCCCCAAAATAGTTGATTTTGGTTGTTCATAATTCCAATTCCAAGCTATAGCTCATTCAGAATTTCAATGGAATGGTTAACGGCGGATGGATGAAAAATCCAAAATAGGGAGTTCATTCCATTTTATGAAATTGACTTCCCGAGGTCTTTTGAAGTTGTTGGGGGAGCTAAAAAGCACTCCTTGCTTTTGTCAACTAAACTCTAGATGGTTGATATTTTGCAATTTGTTGTTACGTAAATTCTTGGTTTTAGCTGGCACTTGTTGTTTGGGGCCTTGTTGTTATTAGAATCTTTTGAAATTTGTCAAGGCGCTCTGGTAACTCTAAATACTATATCTATAATTTTGGCGGGATTTTACCCCTGGACAAGGTTGTCCTTGTCACGTCACATCTAGACGTCTGGATGTCCATCTAGATGTCAAGATCCACCCTGAGCGTTTGTCAGGATGAAATCCATCAATAGAACCGTTGACAGTGGATGAAAAATCCCTTGAACAGACGTTGTATTGCCCAAGTTGGATAGTTTCAACTGACAAAATACCTCGTTGGATAAACGGGTCAACGGTCCGCGACTCCACGTTCATTGTCGGGGTGGACGGCTAGATGGATGGCCTGGTTGGACTACCACATAGACGGCTTAGTTGGACAACCAGATGGACAGCTTAGGGTGACGCCTTGGTTGGACGGCTTGTCTCAACAGCCTAAAAAATTCATGCATAAGCTTAATTTCTTCAATAAATGTTTGAAGGAACAAAAAGTTAGATGTCCACATAGATCTCCAAATTCTCCCATCTTTCATCAATGTGTAAAATAACCACAAAAAATAGTTTAGTTCCAAGTACATGTCCAAAATCCCATATGTCCTTCCCAAATTCCCAATGGGTTAGTGGTCTTATGGTCCTTCAGGGGTTAAGAGTTGCTTTGCACTTGAGGCCATGAAAGCCAAGAAAATGTAAAAGATCGCAAATTGCAATTGTGTTGGCTGATGCTGATGTGAGGGTTTTGGCAACTGCAATCAATGGTTGGTTTTAGGGTTGTGGGCAAAATTTTGTCAATATATAAAGCTCACTGGGATTAGCTATCCAATTCTCCCATTCACATATTTGCAAGTGTGGTTGAGTTTTGCACTTCAGCACTGTTGATGCCAAACTCAACCACAATTGCAAGTATGTGGATGCGGACCGTATACAGCCGCTAGAAGGATATGAGGGTATAAACAACTATTACCTCCCAACTACCACGTCTGGCATAATTGCAGGAGAATGCAGTGACTAGGGAAAAAACAATTTACTTGCCAAAAAGTTGACATGGAAGGTATCCAATTGTATAGCAAATGTACATTGTTGTACTGCAATTGGACGTAGTCATATTGCAGTTGCATATACAACTACAAAAATCAAGGTGACAACTACAAGGGATGTAGACGTTTTCATCATTTATTTCCTGTCATTTTTTGGATGTAAACTACTAATGTGGCTTATGTAATCTAGTATAGTCATACTGTAGTCAAAAATGGGTTCATGATACTACTATAGCCCTACTCAAACACAACTAGCACACAAGTACACCAATTTTAGTTTTATTAATTTTTCCAGTTCTTGTTTATGTGAATTTTTTCCTTCCATTTTGCTGCCCTGGGCCATGTTCTCTACTACAAAAATCTAGTTCTAGATGGGTGTGAATGCATTTCATTAAATCAATTGTGATAGAGTTGCGTTGCAATTGTTAATGTGATTTTTTACAGCTGAGTTATTTCTAGGATACAACTGCGCTTTAACTAGCCCATTTCTTTCATTGTTTTCCCTATTTTCACCATCTTAATGTTCATTTCTTTGGATTGTTTTGCAACCTTGGTGTGGCAATCCATAAGTCAGGAAAAGAGGGCTATTTCCTTACTATATATATAAGCTAACCTCTTTTGTTAAATCTTTTTGTTTTCTTGATCCGGAAACATGAAATTAAATAAATGAATCAGATTAGTGTATTACACCCAGTCCGAATTAGATAAAACAATTAAGAAGGAACCTTCTAGTTCTTGATTTGACTAGATTCTCATTCGGGAATTTAGGATCAGAACCTAGAGTTACGGATTAGGGGCAGTGTGAACAGTACCAAAAATAATTAGAAGTACGCCGAGTACTAATGACCCTATTGGAACCTCAAACGGATTCTAAAAACGGTTCTAATATTTAATGATTAGGTGCAACAGTCTCTTAAACGGCCCAAATCATTATTTTGGGTAGTAACTAGGAGGGAGGTTAGGCAAGAACGGCCCTCTCCATCCATTTCTTATTCTTCCCTTCCTTCTATCCCATTCACGCTTCATTCTCTTCCTTCCCCTCTTGAGAGCTTCTGTGAGATTGGCTCCGCGGTAGTCCAGGTTGTAGTTCTTCCTAGTTCTTGTGTCATGAGTGTCAAGAACGATGGGAAGGACCAGACAGGACACGGCTCCGGTTACAAAAGCTCGTAGATCGGTTTGTTTGGGCATACCCCAGGATCCTACGGAGAGAGCAAACCTAGAGGAGAATTAGAAGAAGATGGGATGCCAGGGGTTGATCCTAGTACCCTGGAATTTGAGGGATGAAGAGATTGTGAGGGAGTTGCTGAGGAAACCCTCTAGTGGGTGGCTTGATGGCATGAGAGCTAACCTGGATAGTTGGACTCCCAAGGTTTGGAGTAAGGTTTACTGGTTTAATCGGAAGAGGAGCGGATTAGCTACTTGGATGGACAAGTTTGCTGAGGAGAAATTCTCTAACATACCTCATAGTAAGAATGGTCACTCCGTCTCGGATTGTAAAATCTAGAGGGAGAGAGGAGTCCTAGAGTTCCTGATCCCAATCTTGCTTCCCAAGCGCCCTACCTATCTTACACTCACCTTTGCCAACACCATCTTGGGTGCACTGTCAAGAGAGTGGCCGATGAACTGGGGATTAGTGATCTGAAACTTAATGGATAGGTTAGTCAAGGCATTAGGAAACACCAAGCCTTCCGGGCTTCTCCCCTTTACTCTTCCATCTCTAATCTTACCACAATTTGTTGAGAAACAAAGAAAACCTCAAACGAAAAAAGGCGGAGGTAATGAGGGTTAACAATATTACCCCAAAATCAAAATTGAGATAGGAAGAAGGTGAGGAATACTTGGATGAGGAGTCACCGGATGTAGAGGTAACCAAAGAAGTTCGTAGTAAGAGGAAGGAAATTGTTGCGTTGTCAGAGGTGCCCGAAGCGGTAGGCCTAGAAAGGTTTAAGCCGGACCTTATCCCCGGAATTGTGAAGGACCTGGGAGAGGTCCAGCGGGTGATACGCATCCACCAATAGCATAACCACAACATGCACAAGCTCCTGGGAGGGGCTACACCAAAAGACATGATTGTCAAGGTGAAGAGTTTAATTAAACTCAAAACCTCAAGGCAATTGGAGGTGGATGAGTTGGCTTGGCAGGTGAAGGATCTATAGGGCAAGTTGAAAGAGGAGAGTGAAGGAGACAAGGCGGCTTGCAAGGCCAACATGGAGATTGCTAAGCTCATGCGCTTTGTCGGGAATCCGGGCGGCGTGGTGACCAAAGCAAAGCTCTATGAGGCGGAAGCCTTGAAGGCAAGGTTGCAGATTGGGGCCAAGGTGGTTTCATTGATGGTGGAGTACAGAGAAACGATGGAGGTGATATTGTTGGAGATGAGGACCATCCTGGCAAGTATTAAAACCCGCCAGGGTGTAGGTGAAGGATCCAAGCAAGGCAAGGATGCTACACCCACTCGAAAGTCTCTTATAGTGCGATTGTCAAAGCCAACTACACCAAAAAGGATGGAGGAAGTGACGACTACAACGTCTGGTTGTCTACCCAACAAGATTGATGTGGATTCCAAAGAGGAGAAGTCAGCACCCGGATTTCAGGATCAAAGTCAAGATCCCACAACACTGGAGGAGCAGGCTTTGAAACATATGCCTAGTCCGTTGAAGAGGAAGACGACGGCCAAGCGTGCAAGGGAGTTCTTTTCTTTGGACAAGAGCATGGCATCTCCAATCAAGATTGATATTCCGGATGACTCTTTTGCTGAGGCAATAGCAAGTGATGGAGAGACTTCAGAGTCTTTGAATGATTTGGAGGGATCAGATTCATCCAATGACTCTGATCCGGAAGCAGTCAGGCTTGCAACTCAAAGTACCCAAAAGAAGAAAGGTAAGGTTCTTGTCAAGGGTAAGGGCACGTGCAAAGTCAGAGGTTGCCAATGCGGATGTGGTGTCTACGGCTTAGAAGAAGAAGAAGACCCAATCATTTAGTAGTAGTGCTAACTAATGTAACTAGGGTACATAGAATAAAGGGAGCAGGCACTAGGAGTACAATTATAGTTACTTCCTGGTATTGTGCTTGTAGCACCCGGATCTAGGATTATAGGATCTCATATCCACTTTTTTCGGGATTTTGTGGTTAAAAGGGGGACCACTATTTTTTGGTAAAGGTAATGACACCTGTCATTCCCAAGTCCACAGCTTTTTAGAAGGAGACTTTTGAGTTTCCCCATGATTAGTTGTTTGAGTCAAAATTGAGATTAGTGCCTCATTTAATTTTGTATCTTTGATTCTCCTAATGCAAGCCAAGCTTTTTTATCTTAGTGTTTTGAATTGGTCACTTGGGATGTTGTGTATGGGAATGTGAGTGTTGGAGGAAGAGGAGAAGGAAGTGACCCCAAATTGTGTCTGATTTGGTTTTTGGAGCCTGTATGGAGGTGGTTAGAAAATTGTGTGTACTAAAGGGCAGTTTCTGTTTGGGTTTACAATCCGGGTACTCTTGTGAGGGATAGCTAGTCTTAGGTTGGATGCATCCAGATAACAATCCCAAAGCATGCTAGCTAACAATTGAGAGGTTCCACTACTGCCAAGAGTGATTGTGAGCAAAGGAGCAGGGATCCTTTAATTATTTGGTTACCATCTTAGCACCAAGAGTTGTGTCAAGAAGGGTTTGTCATTGTAGTATTGTTGGGGTTGTAGGGGTTCTATGCGTGACTTGTTAGTTTGGATCTATTTCCGGACTGGCTGGGAGGGAGTAATTGCACCCTATTGTCTTTGTATTTTTTGTCGGTGTTTTGTTTAGTGATACTTCACTCACTATAAACTGTCAAAGGGTAGGAATTCACGCCGCCTTCTTTAATTATAAATTACAGAACCCTCTGATATAGAGGCTAAAATTCTGTAATGTGGTGTGTGTTTGGCATCTGGATCTAGAAGAGGTATAGGGATCGGCCACTCCTTCCTAGAGTTTGGAACGTTAGTGAGGAAAGGAAGGATAGTTAGGAGTCCTGTTGGTTGACTAGGAATCTTCTGGTTACTTTTTCTCTTTGTGTATGTGCGTTGTGTCTGTTTGCAAATTACCTAGAAGATTTCTTCATCCTGTTTTGGACAACCTTGAGGATCTACAAACTAAATCTCTGTGGAACAAAAACGAGTCATCTAGTTGGTGTTTTAAGCCTATTTTAATGTCAACAGGAGGATAAGTACTTTCTTGTGCTATCACAAAAGAGGAGGTCAACTATTGCAATGTTTGACAACGAAGGTGGACCAAGTTCCCTGCCAAAGGTTCTCAAAGCATCCTATGAAGCCATGCCACATGAAAGTAATTGTGATACTTCTAAATGGCACATTGCAAGGCTAAAACCCAAATTAGCTGCTAAGTGCTATGCCCAAAAACATAGTTCTAACATCAAATGTCTGGCAAAAGTTGGGAGAGGTTCCAAGGGTACTCTAGCTCCAACATATCATGGCCAAAAATTGGATTTTCACTCTTGCCGCTAAGTTCTAGCACAATTTTGGTTTTGTGCTGATGATATTCAACGTTGTGTGAACGGTTCAAAACAAAGTTAGGTTCTAGACTGGCTTCCTATCCCAGATGTTTGGCCAATTTTATCAAGTACAAAACTCAGTAAGGAAGAATCTACCCTCTTGCAACATGCTGGTTTTTGTTTACAAGAGCGGCCAGCATTATTTCCCCGTCAATTGTTTGGCATCTGTAGTAATAATTTGGGGACTAGCTTTGCAAAACACAAGGACAAGCTAATACCAAATTCGTTCAGGGAAAGTCTAAAATAGCTAAAGTTATAAGATCTAAGGTCAAATGTAAGGTAAATAATGTGCAATTAAGGAAGTATAATGAAAGGTTATGACAAAGGAATCTTTATTTAGGAATTGGGTAAGTGGGTTTGTATTTACTCTCTCACATAGGGATTTCAATTACTAATCATCAATCCATTAAACATATATGCAATCCCATGCAAATGCTGTATCACTATCAAAGAATTGAAAAAATGGGATTAAGGGAATTAATATGCATCAAATAACACATGTAATAGTCATTGGCCATAGTCACGATAAGTAGCCAAATAGTCCAAGGCTATAGTCTTGTTATTGTGTGTTATCAACATCACAATGTGGCAATAGTTTGGCAATAATTGTCTATCAGTAACCATGCATTAGTCTTTTGTAATTAATAACCATACATAGCAAATTCAATTAATTTCTATCCTTAACCTTTTCTACTTTTAGCACGTCTATGGCCTAGTTCAAAATGGATTCAGAAAAGAATTAATCATTTGCATGGTTAAATGATCCACGATTTTCACATCATCATAAACATCCTAATTCTATCATTCAGTCAATATGTATTCCATTCAGTCAATAGCCTATTCAGTTTCTATCATAGATTACTAAATCCATAAGCTAATACTTCAATTTCTATCATAGAAACTATCATGTATCACTATATGAATAAACAATATCATTTGTCAATTGCCATTTGCTTTCACTCTGCAGTATTCTGCAATAATTAGGAGCTTGTGCTATAGTCTTTTGCTTCATGCTTTGGCTATAAGCTGTCTTCTTGCTCCATTTGTAAAAGGCACATGCAAAGTATCATCCTCAAATCATGGCCATCATCTTTCTTGATTCTCATGCATCACATTAATTAGTTTATAGCCTCTCTCAGATTTTAACCATCCGAGCTATAACCTCACAACTTCAATTACAATCAACAACTATTCCTCTCAGAAGCATCTCACTTCTTTTACTTATTTTTATATTTTGTATTTTACAATTAGGGTTATGTCAATTGCCTTCAGCATTACTCTCATCTAAAAACATTCTCATAATCTTTGTTAATCAACTAGCAATAGTCTAGATACTTTTCTCAAGTATAATCTCTCTTACTAATTGCCTTGGCTATATTCAATTAAAAATTGTATCTTGTTACAACAAGGAATATACTTTCAAATATGGTCTGACTATAGCATTTTGCTCTCAATCACTGAGACACCATCAATGGCAATAGACTTAACTTAAACAATATGAACAAGCATTTCAGATCATAGCCTTTTCTTTCACAAGTAAAATTTCTATGACAACTCCGGCTATGTTCTATTTATTTCCATTTACTCATTGAGTATGCATTTGGCTATTACCCCACGCTTTCAATCACTGAGTTGCTCTCTCTTTGGGTATAGCCTCAACTTCTATAAACAAATATTTAAACACTGCCAATGCCTTAAACTTTGCAAGTTGCACACCCTTGCTCTTGCTATAGCCTATGCTTTTATGAATGAGGTTATTTAATCAAATTGTAGCCTCAGACACCTCTCACAGGTTTCTCAAATAAACTCTCTTGCTATAATCAACTACACTCATTCATTGAGTCATATTGGCCAATGCCTTAATCAACTATCAATATCTACTTCAGACTATTGCCTCGCCTCTCTCAGACTATAATTAAACAATTACACTTGGGCTATAATCTGGTATGCTCACACACTAAGTCACAGTTGGCCACTGCCTTCAATCAAAGTTCAATTCAATCACAACAAACATCAATCAAATGCATCAACCAATTCAATAATAAATAAACCAGATCACTCAAACAACATTGGCCTTGCTTCACGCAAGCCGGGATAATCAAACATAAAGAGAATATTGCCTTCTTCAATCGGTAAAATTGGGCGCATACATATTATAAAGCATAAAAAAGCTGAATACAAAAGAACAAAAAACATTGCAAGGGAAGTCATATACTAAATTCTGCTCCAAAAAAACATCAAGAAGTCCATAGCCTATATACCAAAAGAAAAAACCCCTTCACTTTTGTAACTAACTTTGGCTATGCAACTTCTAACCATATATAGCCTACTATCCAATTGCTTCAAAAACCACATACACATTACACTATACTTTTGAACCCAAATGCATTTTAGAACCATTCACACTCACAATTCAAATGCAAACATAAAATTCAAAAAGTAGTGTTCACAGCGTTTCATCTAGTTTTCAGTGCACATTATATTTTAAATTGCCCCCCGCCCCCAATCCAAACTCTTATCCAACAAAGAGGCAAAACTCTTCCATTTGTCGTAGCACAATTGTGCCATTTCTAGAGCAACGAAATAAATGGGAAAGTGCTGCAAACGTGAAAGGGAATATTTTGGGGGTCACTCTACTGCCTTTGCCAACGTTGGGTGCAATTCTCTCTCTTGAGACATGACCAGTGCAACATAGAATTGTTTACCGTATTACATTTGGAAGTTTCCCAACTTGTAGTTGCCCAGATTTTGTGAACATGATAGTCTCTGCCATTGGAGGACGTCAGCAGTATGTAAACTGCAAGCACTTATATTTTTTTTTGGTACTTTTGCAAGATGGACCTTTAGAGTGATAAATTCATACATACCCTTAGCTTTAGCTACACAAAAATTAAGACCCTATTAGTTAAGAGTCAAATTATCAAGGTGCAGGAGTAGGTGAGCGCATTCCATGGATTATTAGGAATGCCTAAACTGCTCAATAGTTACAAGCCGTATCTACATATCATAGCATCTTTTTGGGCACAATTGCTGAGGACCCCTTTTGCAGTGATTGTACGTTTTTGAAATATTGCCTATAGGCAAATACTTTATCCTTGTCATTATGTCTTGCATTGCAATTCCTACCTACTGTAATTTGTAATCTAAAATAACCCTTCTGTTAGTACTATTATTCTACACATTTCATCCAATGAATAGCTTATGCTTACCCTCTATTTGATTACGCACTGCTCATCTTTTCCCCCTCTCTTAATGCTGTTGGTTAGTATGTATGAGAATTCATTGTCATTGGTCTTGCCCTACATTCTTTGAACTCTAAAACCATTTTGATGAAAATTCTTCTGGATTAAGTCATCTAACTACTTCACCCAAAACCCTCTAGTATTGAAATGCAATAAAACCATCTACTAACCCTTAAATTGTTCCACTGTACATGTCACCTTCAGTTCCTCATTGCTCATAGTACACCATACACCGGTTAGTTCCTTATATTTGTTTTCACTATTTCTAGCAACCTAGCTGACTTAATGTTAGACATTCTTCTAAACCTATATTCCACCCACTAACCCATTAACATAAAATTCTGACAATCCCACAATCTTGGGTAAAACCTTGGTTCCATGGTCATAGATGCCGCATCTTTTTGCTTTTACTATTTTGCCCTAAACCTTATAAATAAAATCAATATACGTTGTAAATTATTGATTTTTCCCAAAAAATTCTGGTTCAAGGCTCCCCACTCACAAATCTCACGCTTGCGGCTCACAAGCTTGCCGCTCTAGCTCGCATGCTAGCGTTGTTGGTTGAACTTGAATGATTCAAAGCTCCCCTTATAGACATAAATCTAGGATTAAATTTCACATTTAACCCTGAAGGACCCAATAGTGTTTTTTGGCTAAAAAACATTTATGGGCAGCTCACCACAATTGGGTTTTTCCTTTTTTTTCCTCTTTGAAATTTTCCACATGGTGTATCCAAGGAGTAGCTTTGAGGCCCGCCAATTTCCATAGCCTTTGGTGATTACATTGTTCAAATATTATTGCATGATATGTAGTTATCTTTGTTCATTGGGCAAGCAAAAAACTTCTTTGAAAATTACATTTTAAACTCTATCTTTTTGAAAACTGGTTCTTTAAATCTACAAATACATGGAAAGCTTTTAATCATTCTACTTTGCGGAATGAGATGAAAGTTAGGAGAAGCTGTTGTTTGTTGGCAATTATAAATCCTTTCTTGCAAACTAAACTTTGAAGCCCTTCATTTTACTTAGTTTTCAATAGTTTGGCAAACAAATAGAAGCCACAAATGTGTACTGGTCATAACAATAGTTCAGCTATTGGAATTTGCAATTTTCATTTCTATAACTGAATTCTCAATAATTTATTGTTATCATTATTAGAAAATGGGCATTTTATGACTCTGATTTATGACTATTGTAAGTCATTTAGAATTAATAATGGCTCACAACAGTCATAAATCGTAGTCATAAAATGCCCATTTTCTAGTAGTGATATGAATCATTTTCTACTTAGGTTTACTTACTATGTTTTCCCATGTGTTGCATAACTCCAAATGATTTGTAATTTTCCAAGTATGTACCCAACATGCCTTGAAGCATGAATCCAAGGAGTTTTAACATTTTTGAAAAAAAAAATCATCCAAATGTGACATTGTGAAGGGCAGCTGTCCATATTTTTGTAGTGATAGAAATTGGCTTCATCAGCTCAAACTCATATATCTTACAACCTACAAGGTGATCCTTTTTAACATGTTTTCCCCATCTTTTGAAACTAGTTATTACAAAACCTTTTACATGTGTCCAAAAAGTTTTTTCCCAAAATTTGGTACTTGTATTTAAAATGACAATTCTAGAGGGATTTTGGTGAAACATGTGTCAAAATAATGTAGGGGTTAACCATTGCCTAATTTGATGTTTAAGATATGTTAAATGGAGCCACTAATGAAAGAGGATCTCATTGCTAAATTTGAATTATATAAGAATGAATTGGTGTACTAGGGCCCATTGAACTATTAAAGCACATTGGAAAGAAGTAAAGAATACTCAACACTTGTAATAAAAAATATGGGTGCCTTGAGTTCCAACCTCCAATTGTGAAGATGAATTTTGCCACTTGTGAATTGCTAAGATATATAGGGACATTTGGGATTGAGACCATCCATTGTTAATATAACAACAAATCCAAGTAGTTTCAAGGTTAGTTTAGAGTTGCTAATAGGAACCCATATGAAGTGCAACTTTGCCCTTTAATATAGAATATTCTACAATACATTCCACAAAAATTGCATTGTATGACAATACAAAATATTATATAATACATGGTTACCCAAAAATATTTTTCATGATAGATTGTGGAAAGGCTAATCCCACAAAAAAAAATCATGAATTCTCCTAGATCTAAATGTTTCTCAAACCCTTAACGGTTGGATAAGGCTGTGTAGGTGCTTAGGGGAGGTTGTCTTTGCAGTCTTTCATGTCCACGTAATAGAGGTTGAACGTGAAGGAAGGTTTTAGGCTAGGACTTGGGTGAACGTACATTTTGACAAATTGGAAGGGGTTTATTAACAATGCTCATAACTTTTGGAGGCGCGGCTGAAGGAGGCTTGGAGCCCAATTTGTAAGTCATTTTCTTTGTGTTTAGCACCAAATGCAAGGAGTATAGTAAAGTGGATCATGTGCTTGTTCTTTATTCATCTTTATTTAGGCCCTTTAAAAGCCAACTTTCTGAGTGTTGATATTCTTCTTGATGTGAAATGTAGTTAAGATTCAAGGTGTGTGGTTTAAAATGGATGTATCAAACGCTGCAAGCATTTTCATTATTCTTGCCTTGAATGTAGTTAGCTACACTACAAGGAAACCATGGTCAAATCTATAAAAAGTTGACAAAGATTTTGACCTAGTCTACAATATACTATAGATTAGGTCACAATCTTTGTTAATTTTTTGTAGATTCAACTATGGTTTCCTTGTAGTGAGGGTTTAGGATTTATGTGCTAGGATGGATGTAGCATACCATTGAGAGAATATTGCACTTTCTAGGTTTGGATTTTCCCTTCATATTTTGTTGTACTGCAAAGTCTTGTTTGACTACAATTTGTTGTGGAGGGAAACTGAAAGGGAAGCTTGACCTTCATTGGATTCTAGTCACTAGAAGGTTGGTGAATGTTTTTGATCATTTTGTTGTATAAGGAGTTGGATGTGACTATGGTTTCCTTAGATAGTAACAAATTTCTTTTTGTGCTCAATGCAGTGTTTTTCTCACATTTTGAATTGTTGGGTATTGCAATTTGGATTTGGATATGGACGTGGGTTCGGATTATTACAGTGACAATGGAAATGCAAGTTTGAGTGACATGAGCTCAATTTTTGGAAAGAATGTCTTGCTCAATTATGATATTAAAGATTTTGAACCAGTGGAAGAAAATTTTGTACCCATTATCTCTGACAGATTTGTTGGCATATATTGAGGGGACCTTAAATTGTGGGGAGAAGTTTAATTCAATTGCAAAGTTACTTTGTATGAGTAGAAATACTCTTTTGAGGCGGTTGAAAGGAATTGGATGGGGTGGAATGTATCATTCTATTAGTGTGGATGAACTTGTGAGGACAATTCCTTCTTATGTACCAATATCACGTGCTGGTTGCAACTAGGGTATGCAAACAATTGCTGCTACTCTTTGTAGCTCTTTGGAACTTCGTGTTCCTTGCAAAGTTGTACAAAACGCTCTTTATATTATGCAACCAGTTAACATGCAAAGGAGGCAAGTGCAAGCTCTCTTTCAAGGCCAGTATAATATCACAGACCCTATGGTTTTGTGGCACATGGATTATAAGAATGAATCTGTTTTACTTTTTCTTTGCTACATGCCCTATTATGATTATCTTTGCTAAACTTTTTCATCCAATATTATAATGTTTGCCTTTACTTTTTAGATGGGATTTATACCCATGTGTTATATATTTGTGTGGTATACTAACTGGCTATTTTTTATAATTGTTTTCAACATATGATAAACTAGCAAAACAAAAAATCAAAATTCATGGAGCAATGGATGGAGAGACACACTTTGTATTATGGGATGTGGTTGCTACGGATAAGAAGGCAGAAATTATCTTCTCTGCGTACAAATCAGCAACTGATCTCTACAATCATCTTATTCAGATTCAATCAGATTATGCAGCAAAATACTATTTTGTTTGAGATGACATTGAACAAGCTAGAAAAAATGTTTGAACTCCATTTTTGATAGGATCATCCATTCATAATCAGGTGTTTTTCTATCTTGATTACATTCATTTGGTTAAAGCTAATTTTCATGTTACTAGCAAAAGAGTGTAACAGAAAATGATTTATGACAAGGTTTAAAACTTGATTTTTAATCTTCAGGTTTGTGTTAATGTAGAGAATTGAACTTTGGTGGGGACAAGTTTGGACCAAAGTTGTATGGTATTACTGTAAACACTTGTTTATCTATCTGAGCATTGAAGAATTGGTTTCCTTATCAAATGAGTGGCACTTAAGCTTGTTGAAGTTGGTATTTGTGCCACTCATACAAAGAGATCTTGATTGTTATGTGCAAATTTGGAACAATCATTGTGTGAGGAGAATCAACAAAAATGAACTCTCCATTGCAGGCCATAATCTTGAAGCTGCATTCTAATTGCATGAATGCTTCTAGTGTGAGTTGCAGCCTCCTCTACTATCTGAGGAACATAATGCTCATTTCCTTGCTTTAACATGGAATGGTTTTGAAATCAATAATAGACAAGACATACACTTTTGAGAAACAGCTAATGCACCTCCAAATGATTTAGTTGAAGTTGTGGGGCTGCAGGCTCATGAAAACTTTTCTACACAACAAAACGTTCTGAGTGATGCCATTGTTGCATTGCGAGGCAGAGCATACAACAATAATTGTAATCAATTTGATGATAGGAACAAGTATTTATTACATATGAACTTGAAAGTGGGATGCGCAGAAGCTTTAGCATCTTCACACATGAGCTTTTTGGAATATTTCCAGAGACGTGTTTTAGATCATTCTAGCGGGCAATAACATTATTTTTTTCAATTTTTAGCTAATGTTGCCCAACAATGAATTTTGTGATCATGGAGTCAGTGGCACACTACTAGTCTAAGTATATGTTGAACGTGGGCCTTTACTAAGTATTTACAACCATGGACTTTTACTTTATTGTATACTAGTAGAGTTTTTATGTCCATTGAATATTATACAATTTACATGTACACATGCACATTACCTAGTTGGGAATTGTGATACTGCAACCCTAATTCCTATTTGGGGTGATTTGCATGTGTTGTTCTGTCAATTTTGGAATCCATATATTGATGTTGTTGACAATTAGACTAGTTACAATACTTTTAAAAGCACTAAACCCTAAATCCTAACACTACTAGAAAATTTAGCGCAAAATCAACAAAAAATCAATTGTAGACTATTGTTTTTTTCTATTGCTTTCGACACGTTAGTTTGGATACTTTTCAACAAGAGTTTGTTGTTTTTTTGTTAATTTTCTATTGATATTTTGTTGATATTTTGCTGATTTTATGTTATTTGTATGTTGTTTTTTCTTAGCTTTTTTTTATAATTTTTTTTTCATAATTTTTTTTTTCATAATAATTTTGCAGAAAAATAAAAAAAAATTGGATATTGGCCAAGCAGCAGCTGCACTGGGGTCAAGGGCCTTGGCCGAAGGCACCAAGCTTGGGGGTTGAATTCCAGACCACAAGCTTCCTACTTAAGCCCTCTAAGTCAGCCCACTTGACCACCACACCACTCACACTACCATGTGCACAAGCAATTATTGAAAATATACTTTTAAACTATATGTGAATACTTTTAATTACTTTATAAAGTTAGTAGACTTTGGAGGCTATTTCGGCCTCAAAAAAGACTTTTTTTCAAAATACTTAAAACTACAAAAAGTTGGTTAATGTAGTGTACAATCACCTCCAACAAGTTTTTTTGGATTTCAACCATTTAATCAAAAGTTACAAGCAAAAATCAGAGAAGGTGTTTAGAAATTTAAAAAATATGTGTATTTCCACCCTTTTGATTTTGTTTATAACTTTTGATTGAAATTCAAAAATCTCAAAAAGATTGTTGCAAGTGAAGGTTGGTTTCATTTTTAAATGTTTTTTAGTGCTACATTTTTTGAAAAAAGAAACCTTATTTTTTAAAATAGCCTCCATAGTTTGCTAGCTTTAAAAAACATGAAAATGAAAAATGGCATGGAAATAAAACCTTGCAATTATAAAATCAAAATTCTATAAACTTTAAAATATTTTTGAGTGTATTTTGAAGGTTCTAAAAATAATTCATAAGATTTTATTTATTTTGTTTGCTTTGGTGAATAAAAAAAGGAAAAATAGTAAAAATGTCCTTCAATGCTTTCAAAATATCAGATTCAAGCCTCAAATATTCAAGACATCAAAAATACTCCTTACTTTTTGTAGGAGTATCAATTATACTTCCAGTATTTTGGGAAAATATTGGAAATGTTCTTCTATTTTGAAATGTCAAGTATACCCTTGTGTTATTTGAAATGTAAAAATCACCTTTGGTTTTTTGTAAGAATGTGAATTTAAGTATACCCTTGGTTATCATACAACACAAAGATATTTGATATTTTAAAATAATTGAGGAGAATTCCTAATACTTTCCTAGTATATGAGAGGCATTGTTGATATGTTTGCAAAAAACCAAGGGTATTTTTGATACTTTTGATTTTTAAAAGACATATATGATTTTCTAAAAGAATAAAGGGGCACCTTTTATATTTTTTCATAAAGAAATTTTGGTATTTAAAACAACAACTATTGTACATTTCATAGAAAATTTTGTTGAATTAATGAAGTTGCATCCAAAAGTGCCTAAATCAACAAATAACTATTGTTTTTCTGTTGTTTTGTTGTGTCCAAAAGTGTCCAGATCAACAAAAAACTACTGATTTCTTATTGTTTTGGTAGTGTTTTTAGTAGACTTTAAAGGCTACTACTATTAAATCATACCAAATTGTGAAAATGAAGAAAAAGACCACACTCAATTCTAAAAGATTCTAATTTTCTTGAAAAACGCTTTTATTTTTTTAAACTTCAAGACATTTTCATGTAGTCCAAAAAGATTCTAGAAAGATTTCAAAATCAACCCAAACTATTCTAATAGTTTTTTATGAAAAAATGTTTTAAAGTATTTTAAAGAATTTCAAAAAGATTCTAAAACAACTCTAATTGAGTCCAAGAGATTCTATTTTTATAAAGATTTTGAAGTATTTTAACAAATTTCATGATTAAAGATTTCAAAAAGATTTTTCAAAGATTTCTCAAAGATTCCAAGGAAGACTCTTAGAAATTCTCAAAGATTCTCAAAGATTCTTAATTTTTTTTGGAAAAGATTCCCAAAGATTTCATAAAGATTCTTATAGATTCTCAAAGATCCCAAAATAGAGTTTGGAAGATTCCAAGTATTCTATTGATTTAGACAATGGTGTTCAAATCAACAAATCGTAGGTTGTTTTTTATAGAATTCTATTAAATTAGTCAATTAGAGTGTGCAAGTGCCCAAATCAACAAGAAACTATTGTTTTTTTGTTGTTTTGGACAAAGTTTTCTACTACTATAACCTGGTAGCAAATTTGGCACTATTCATCCACTGCTTCGACTACC
The DNA here is from genome assembly GCA_963920765.1 of Ulota crispa. Classification (NCBI taxonomy): domain Eukaryota; kingdom Viridiplantae; phylum Streptophyta; class Bryopsida; order Orthotrichales; family Orthotrichaceae; genus Ulota; species Ulota crispa. Next base: position 2,530,992 of record OY987252.1, on the reverse strand, counting down.
AATAGTTAAGGCAGTGGATGAATAGTATTGAATCTGCTACCAAGTTATAGTAGTGTAAACCATAATCAGAAGTTTCGTGTTCAAAAGCAATTAGAATAATCTTCAAAGAGAGATATCAAGCTCCACTTCTATCAAATCCAAACAACTTAAAGAGCAGAATTGAAATCACCTTGTTTTAATAAACAACTACAATTGGGAAGTGCTTGCATAAAATGCCCAAAAATTTGATAAAGTGGAAGCAATTTAGGAAAATACTTGCACATAATTTTAAAAGCTGTTTTTTCATAACATTCTCCCAAATCAATATTGGAAGAGATGATTGTTGAGCTGCTAATACATTACCCTAAACAGAGATTCCATTGAGTCTTTTCTTTTTAGACACGATGAGATTAGATGAGATCAAACATCCAATACGGTGTGATCCAATGACATTTATTAAATGGGTGGTAACCTCATCCCTCAATGTTAATGTCGACCTCTTCCACATCAACATCAGCCTCTTCCATTTCAACGTCAACCTCTTCCTCTTCAACGTTGACCTCTTCCATTTCAATGTTGATCTCTTCCACTCCCACGTTGTCTTCTTGCAGGGAACGTTAACGTATAATATCAATTGAAATCTTTGGTTTGGAATCTGGTTCAGAATTTGGTTTGGAATTCGATTTGATTTTTGGGCAGGACCCTCTAAAAATTTAGGGATCTGCCCAAAAGTTGATTTTTACACCATGGGTGTGCAACGTGACGCTCTAAGAAGTTGTTCAAATTTGAAGCACCACAATGTAAACCAAAATTGACACCTAAATCCTTGTTTTCCTAATATTGAATGTCCAATAGGCTTTTGTTGACATTTCATGGGTTTCCATTGCCATGCTATGGGTTCTGTTGCCATCCCATGGGTTGCCAACACCTTTGTTTGAGTTTAGGTTATCCTAGAGGAGGTTGAGGTTGATGTTGTTGGATGAGGTTAGGGTGCATTTAGTATTCCACAGCCCCATCTAGCCCTAGCTGCTGTGGTTGTGTTCGGTTGTGTTCCTTTTCTCTCTTATGCATTGATCTTTTAATTTGTGCAAAAATTAAAAAAATAAGAGAAAATAGAAACTGTGCGGGAATGAGACTATGCAAGGACGAGACCCCTCCGAGAATTACGCTTAACGGACGCTGGCGCCCCCAGCCACGCGTCCATGGAGAAAAGGTTCAATATTGTTTAGACAGTTCATCATTTCAGCCGTCCAGCTGCGCGAACTTTCGTCTCATGCTTACTCCCCTGGTCTTGCTCTACAGCGAAGACCGTCCATAGCCTTTCACTGTGAGTTTTCTGAGCAACTTCCTTGTGATGTGTTATTTGGTAGAATGTTTGGATTTGTGCCTTTCGGGGTTTGCTCATCTGGAGTTCAGGACTTTAGTGCATTTCTGTTTAGTGATGGCATCTTATGACGGTCATGCCATCGCGTGACGGATACTGGAGTTGGAAAGTTTTGGTTGAGGTCAATTATGTTTTTTTCTGAGGCGCTCTAGAATTATAATGCGGGAAGTTACCATACGGAATTCCTTGATATATATATTGTATGATGATTGAATTTCTGTTTTGTGTCTTGATGGACATCGTTTAGTGAAAAGTTATGATGTAGTTTTTATTTGTATTTGGCCTCATAGGATATTACCGTAGTCTTATTGTGAGGTTCCGATTATCTACAGTGTTGCAGTACATGGGGGTTTCATAGTCTGTTTTTTGAGTTGCTCTTAGAAGTTGCAGTTGTTCTCTTAATCTTTTAAATAGTAATGGCAGGGTGGTCTGATGTGTCTTTTATTGGCTGCACATCTCTTCAAGTGAATTTTTTTATTATCCATACCCTCTTGCAATGGATGGCTTTTTTTCTTCTCTCTTATGATCTGAAGTAATTGTTTGGTCAGGTGGGTCTACGATTTTGTCCCACGACTTCAAAATTTCTCACAGCATCTGACCATTTGCGGTTGTATTTTGCTCAAATGAGAATTTTGGAGAGTGTAGGTTTTCACGTACGTCCCCCTAAATAACCTCACGTCGAGCCCTCAGTGTTGAAATCCACTTTTAATTGGGGAGTAATCTGTATAATAATATTTGCAGTAGCTTAACGACATTGTTGTATTTGTTTTCGGTACTCCTTCAGAGCAAGAGTTTGCGGTATTCCCCTTCTCAATATTTTGCCCTCATTTTGCAGATCAGTATTACGAAGATGATGCTAGCATCATTCACTTTCTAGTCATAACTTTCATCCTCTACGCCGGAGTAGGTTTTTTTCAGATCTGGTGTAAACTACATTTCATGGGCATTGAATCCATTGGGGTGAGTGTCAGCGCTCTACTGCCCCAGGCGCTTTTTTATTCTCAAAAACCTTAACTGTAAGGTTACTGGAGTTATTTGATGAGGTTTTAGAAACCAAAGAGCTGAATTTTAGCAGGTGCTAAACGTATAGGACCTTCTAACCTCGGTTCAACTATGGCAACCCAAGCAATGGAGAGGTCCAAGTCTGAAGGCACCCTCTCGTCACCGCAAATTTGTAGTGGCGGCTATAGATTTGGTGCGTGTACTGTGGCCTCGTCTGTAAGTATAGATGCAGGTCTTGGGAATCGCACCGTTTCTGTCTCTGAGCTCTTGGCTTTTCGTAATAGAGATGGGAAGGCCAGTGATAAACAGATTCCTGCTGTGTTTCAGGACTACATACCGGTTACTTCTTCGTTTTCGATTCTAAATTTTCCTGGCGGTGGAACGACTATCCAGAGTTCTACAATTGCGGCTTTGTCAAGTATACCTCCAACTGAAGCTAGTACTGGGCTCTCTCTTTTAGATGGGCTGGCTTCTTCTGCTGGTGCTCGTAGGGATGTGGAATATGGTACTTCTAGCTTCTCAACTATTACGACAGGCTTGAAGCCGAGCTTATCAAGCAGCATTTCCGGGCCTTTCGTTTTCAATGCTGGCGCATCGGATATAGGACCCCTGAAGCCTACAACCCAAACGAATGTTTTCCCTGGCCGTCTCTTTTTGGGATCTAGGCCTGCACCTCAGTCGGACATTGCTACAGATGTCTTAATTTCGAGAACTTCGGGGGCATTAGTTCATTCAAATGCTTCCCTGGAAAGTTCAATGTTGAGGCCAATGAGGCCTGCTTATTCTGCAAACTCATCTAATGACGCGTCTTTCTTAGGTTCATCCGAGCCTGACGTACAATTAAATGTTCCGAAGGGCAGTTTATCCTCGGTGATACACGGGCCTGCGGCTCCAGTAAGTAGTTCAACTGCACCTTGTTTTGCGGGATTATCAATCTCTAGCTCCCAACCTAAGTTTTCTCCTGAAGTGAAAACTGCCGGTTTATTTAAGTCTATGCAACAATCAGAGATTCCCTTTGAGGAATTGTTGGGCGGCAATACTGTGCAAGGTGTGGCCGGAGGAATATCTAAATATACCGATCAGAGAAATATGATCTCAGAGACTGATCAAGGTATTTGTGTGGACATCTCTCAGAAATTGAAGCAGTTAGATATTGATGAAGGCATCAATTTATTTCAAAAATTGATAAACCTAGGTCTTGATAAAGATCGCAAAGTCACAGTAAAACCTGTTGCTTTGTTTTCTGAAGGGGAGGTTGGACAATCTCTGGAGAATTTGGACATTGGCAAGGGGGATATATTTCCATTGAATATGGAAAACCTAACCCTTCACATGGAAGCTTTAGACCCATCTGGGAAGAATACGTCTATATCTGGTGGTCAAAGCAGAGATGCGTCTGCATATGATACTCCTAGCTCATCTACGTTTAATTTCGCAGCTGGAAGTGCTGGAGTAGTTAGTTCCCCAGAGTGCACGGAGAATCAGCCTTTGGAGAATCCACCAGCAAGTAACAATTTATCTTTCAAGTTCACTGCAGTAGGAGAAACCAAGCCTCGAGCACCGAAGGTGAAGAAGCTGAAGTTTCAGCATCGTCCCTTAAGGTTAAGTCATAAGTCAAAGGCTATAAGAACGAATAGTACATATACAACCTGTTGTGAAGGATCAAAAGCAGCAGCACTTTCAAGCTCCAGTAAAGATGGTGTATCAATGGATTTTCATTCAGGTCATCTTGATTTTAACCAGTTTGTGATCTTAGATTTAGACTACGACGATGTAGACCGTGACGGGTTAATCGGTAGGGCCCTTGATGTTAAGTCAGCAACTGAGCTTGAAGACTCAATTCAAAAAATTGGAGTAGTGGTCTCTGAGTTAAATTTTGGTGCTGGATCTAGTCGAGGAAATGAAACCTCTAGTTCTGTCCCTCTTTCCAATGTGATGGAGCCAGATTCCTGGTTAGTGAAGGATAAGAGCTGTGTAGGAGCATTAAGTTCTGCAGGCTCTGGTCAAGACTTGAGGGGAATTCTCGGAGCTGATACCATGTCTGTGGAGAGAGCGAAACGAGAGAATTACCTAGCCGAGCAAAGCTATCCCATGAACGAATTGATTGGCAGGGAAGATGTAAAAAGTGTCCACACCGAGAATTCAGTTGCTGATAGGAATGAAGACGAAACTGAGAATAGCCGTGGTCCAGAGAGTTTGAGTTTCATTGGCGATGCCCAACCTAGGGTTAAAGGAGAGGAGCAACAATGTCCCTTCACGTTTACAGCCAGTCCTGTCGGATTGTCCACTTCGAATTTACCCCGGCGCACTCGCAAAGCTCAAAAGAATGTGGGAAGGGTGCTATTGGGTGATAATGCCTTCGTACCTGTTTCGCAAGCAGACAAATGCAACTCCACGTCTTTGACTAACATGAAGTCTGGCATCAGGTCTGGTACTGCTACTATCGGTAACATGGTGGGATCAGGTAATCGGGAGATGGTGAATGCTCCAGGAGCTGGAGTTGTTGTTGGTGGTGGTGGTGGTGATGCTGAACAAGTTTGTGAAAGGTGGAGGCTAAGGGGTAATTACGCCTATGCAAATGGAGATTTTGCCAAAGCAGAGGAGTTTTACTCTCTCGGTGCTGGGAGTATTTCACCACATGAAACTTCACAGAGTTGCATACGAGCATCAATGCTCTGTTACAGCAACAGAGCTGCGACCAGAATGGTTGTGGGACGTATGAGGGAGGCTCTAGCTGATTGTATACACGCTATGGCAGTGGATCCCTCGTTTTTCCGTGTTCGCTTACGAGCTGCAGGTTGTCATCTTGCTCTTGGGGAGATTGAGCTGGCTGCAACCGCTTTCAAGGAGTGCCTGAGGCACGCTCAAGAGGCAAGGAAGGTGGATTTAAATTTTTTAGGAAATGCGTCAGAAGGCCTGAAGAAATCGCAACTTGTTGCGGATTGCCTTATTCAGGTAGTTAGAGTTGGCATTGCTTCTATTTACGTTGATATATTACTTTACTTAATATGGATAGATGACGTCTAAGCTTATTCATGTTCCTACTTGCAGTTTTATTAGGATGTTACAGTAGCAACGTACATAGAATCCCCTTCCTTTTTATTCGTGTAGTGCTTGCTCGATATTTTCTTGAGTCCTTTGCTGTAGAATCTATTTCTGACCGACTTTGTTGATAGTAACGACTTGAATTTGTGGTGTATTGCTATCGATTACTGACAAAATTCTGTAAATTCAGGTAGAAAAAAACCGCTTCAGAAACTCAACAGGGGATTCGGTATCCGCTTTGCGTCTCCTTGATGAGGCCCTTGTTGCCAGTCCCCAATCTGAGTGGCTACTACAGCTGAAGGTCCATAGGCTGATCTCCCTACAAAGATACACTGAAGCAGTTCAAGTATGTAAACAGGGTTCGGCTTTAGCAGAGAAAAACTTTCCAGTTTTAGACAGTAATAGGTACAAGAACTCTCCTCTTGGTTGGAGGCTGAGGATGACTGTTAAGGCTAATTTCCACCTTGGCAAGCTGGAGGAGACGTTGGAGCAGTTACAACAGCTACAAGATGTTCCTTCTGCCATGTTTCCTTCGAACTCAGACCTGGCCGGCGCATTGTCTGCGGAGACAATTCTGCCTTCTATGGAGTTGATTCGGGACCTTCTGCATCACAAGCTGGAGGGTAACAAAGCTTTTCATTCAGGAAAATACTTCGAAGCTTTAGAGCATTACACAGCTGCTTTAGCACGGAATGGTGAGTCACGTCCATTTTGTGCCGTCTGTTTGTGTAACCGGGCAGCTGCCTCCCAGGCTCTAGGTCACATCGCCGATGCTATAGCGGATTGTAGCCGAGCACTTGCCCTGGATCCGCGGTATGTAAAGGCTATTTCACGCAGGGCATCTTTGCACGAAAAAGTACGGGATTACGGGCAGTCCTGTTGTGACTTATGGAGACTGATTGGGATATATGAAAGGCAGCGCCTCGAAGTGCAGGATATAAAATCCATAAGTGAAAATGATTCAGTTGGACCTTCAAATTCGAGTGAGGAGGAATTGCAGCAGGTCAAGGGGAGGCTTATGAAAGTAGAAGAGGAAATGAAGAAGGGTGTACCTCTTGATCACTACAGCATACTAGGATTAGAGTTGAGTTGTTCAGCCAGCGAGATAAAGAAAGCGTACAGGAAAGCTGCGCTACGACATCATCCTGATAAGGCTGGTCAGTTTTTGATGCGTGGTGGAGACTTGGGAGATGACCCTGTAAAGGATGCTACACATGGGATTATTCAGAAAGATGGGGACAGATTAATTGACGAAGTTCGGAAGGAATCGGAACAGCTTTTTAAGCTCATTGGTGAAGCATATGCAGTCCTTTCTGATCCTGCTAAACGGTCGCGATACGATTCTGAAGAAGATTTGAGGAAGTTCAAAACAAGGTCAACCGATATTTCAAAGAACACTTATACTGAAAGAAATCAGGCACGAGCAAGTGACGTAGCTACTGTTCAAGCGAAGAGTGGGTGGAATACCTCTAGTTTTGCAGGCGAGCCAGGGAGTCGGTCACGAGCAAGTCGACAGCGTGGACGGTGGGAGGGCTTGAACTATCAGTATCATAGATGGCACCCTGCACCAGATGCAGCACAGCCGGACCTATATGCTCGAAAGGGTCGGTCCACAGGCTCCACGTATGGATCATCTCACAGGAGCACTTCCTGGCGGTGGGAAGAATATGCATGGGATGACGTTTAGTAGATTTTTGTTTTGGTTTGCTGTCTTGTGAGATATTTAAGATTCCATTGATGTTGGTTTTGGCATTCAAGCATGAGTTTTGGTCTTGTTAACCCTTGAAGGACCACGTGACCATATTTTGGTCGCTGGGAGTGGTTTTTGGCCTGTGGTTGAAATCGCTCAATAATTTGGAATTTGGTCTTGAAGTACGCATGTGATCACAAGAATTTTGCATCCATCTAAAAAATAACAATTACAATGCAATTGGGTATGTGAGTTGACAAATAATGGTGTTTATACAGCATGGCTTCAAAATACGTATCCAATTTTTGTCAAAGATGGATCAAAGCAACAACACAATACATCAAGTATGCAAGAATGTCAAATTTCAATTGCACAATTCTAAAAAAATTCAAATTGCTTAAGAAATATGCTTGTATTGTTTTCATATACAGTAGTAATATAATTGTAGTATTTGAAGATCTATTGAAATGTTGTTGTCATTTTGGCTTTAAAATTTGTCATCCTACATTTAAGGCCAATTCTTGATTGTTTTCACCAATTGGATGATCTAGAATAATTATCAAATTTCTTGTAGAATCGTTTTAGGGTAGCAAAGAAAGTGGGTTTTTTGACCCTTTTTGTCCACTTAGCTACACCTTGTGATTGCTATTTTTGTCTATTTTGTGTGAAACTAGTCTTGTTGGAAAGGTGGGAAACCTTGCTTTCTAGAAATGTAAGGCTCTCCTCAATCAAAGCTTGCATGAAAGGTTAACATTCAAAACTATACAAGAATGAAACACAAGAGATTTTCTGCATATTGCTCACTCAATCATTATAATATTTCTCCTCCAACAATAGATCTAGCTAAAATTTTGGTGCTTTACAATAAACAAGGTGTACTTCCCATTTGTACAGTTGGATTATTGAAAATGGATTCAAATTTTAGTCAATTCCAAATCTAAGCTTGCAACCCTTGTTAACAGTGGATTTTGTGAAAATGGGTGTGGTCGTTAAAGGGTTAATCCCTAAATGTTGTAAAGGATGTTCTTTGTCCTCTAGCCCAAAAAAAATCTTTTGTGCGATAGACAAACGCCGTTTTTCATCTGATTTTTTTTCAAAAGTGATTGTAAACACACAATCCATTGTGGATGGCAAAAAGAACACCCTCCCCAAATGCACTCATTTTTTTGGATAACTCATTGTGAGAAAATTCAAAGCCACGATGTTAGGTCCCAAGTTGCCCTTATTGCAATTTTCATGAGGTCAGCAAGTATTGTTGACCTTTCCAACCTTTAGAAATAATACTATTGGTTTCCACCTTTGAAAACATTGTTGAAGCTATAGCACAATCTGGGAAGTTTTATATGAAAATCACTAGGTTTCCAAAAAAGATTCCGTTGCTTCGGTTTTTAAAAATTTCTCCAGAAGTGTGCCAAAAGGTTGAAAGTTTTATCGGTCCATTTCCCAAAGTCTTATTTTTCTCCCAGTGGCGTTGCCGCCAATACCAATTTCCATTAGGAAAATTTCCTTAACTTTGTGATATGGGTCAGTTATAGTTTTTTTTGCATTATCCTTGGTTGGATTTGAACCCGGCATTGCCCCTACCAATTTAGGGCCAGGGATTCCTACCCACCATTAGTACAACCAGTAGTACAACATGCCCACAAGTAGTACAACATGCCCAAAATTAGTACAACATGCCCAAAATTAGTACAACATGCCCAAAATTAGTACAACATGCCCAAGAAACACCATTCATAACAATCAAAACCACATTGACACAAATACAAAATGCAATGCCACACAAATCATCACAAGCTAAAACAATGGTGTTTCTTGGTCATGTACATTTTCAAATGAAGAAGATGTCTTGCTTGCACTAGGACTTGTGGGTAGAGAAGACAAATAAGTAGATGGGTTAGCATAAAGGAGTTTGTATTTTGTGTCACTCTTCCACAAGAGAATAGCATCTTGGAGTATATCATCATACTCCTCAAGTCCTTCTAAAGTTACTCTAAGTAATGCTTCCAAGTTTTTACTTCCCAACTTATTACAAACTTGAGATTTTATCAAGTTTTGGACGCTAATAGCCCTCTCACAAGTAGCCGTTGAAACACATTGCACTCTAGCTATCTTTGCAAGGACAAGTAAGTTAGGGTAATGTGTTTGTAGGATATGATTCCATGTGATCATACCCCACAAATCTCAGAAGTTTTTGTTCCCCCATTCAGTTGTACACTGCAATTTGAAGGACAAAAACTTCCGCTTACAAGCCTACAAATTAAGAAACAAAGGAAAGGATAAACCAAGAAGTGAACAATCAAACCCATATAGTGTAGGCAAAGTCTCTAATTCGGTGACACCCCAACTATGCAGATCTACTTATTCAGATGGTAGAGTAGATGGGTTAAGGATTTGAAAACATGAAATGACAGCATTGTTACAAAACCGTGCCTCCAAAATATCACAAACTGCCTCTGCAAAAGAATGCTAAAAAAGCAAAGCCTCCTCCAAATCAGTTCCTAATCTAGAGTGCTGCATTTCAAAACCATGAAACATGTTCCCTCTGATCTCACTTGCAAGCTTCCTCAGATGACCCCCAAAAGGACCATACTCAGGAAGCGCGTGATACCCAGTGGCTTTGTTGAATGTGTATGCATTCAAATTGGTAGTTTCGAAAACAAACAACATTTGAATGTGCACAATCTCCAAGCGCACTATGCTACCTACGGTGGTAACATCCACAAACTTACCTTGAAAAACTTTTGACAATATAGTCAACAAATGCAAGATGTCAGCAAGAAAATACAAAACATAAATGAATCTGAATTGTGACAACTTAGCTAAGATAGGAGCAGCTTCAGCCAAATCCTTATTTAGCACATCTTGGAGAAAATAGAGCACGGACTCTAATGAATTACAAAGAGTTGTGACAACTTGCCACCTACTTAACCACCTAATCTTATGGTAGCGTTTCATAATTCATTTTGCATCAACACTAGTAGAAAACTCTCTCCAAAATAACAAAAAATCAACAATTTCTTGTTGATTTGGGCACTTGCCCACGCTAATTGACTAATTTAACAAAATTTTGTAAAAAACTAAATATGTTCTATTGATTTGGACACCATTATCTAAATCAACAGAAATTTTGAAATCTTTTGGGAATCTTTGGAAATCTTTTGGAAATCTTTTGAGAATATTTTAGAAAGCATTAAAAATCTATGAGAATCTATGAGAATCTATGAGAATCTATGAGAATCTATGAGAATCTATGAGAATCTATGAGAATCTATGAGAATCTATGAGAATCTATGAAAATCTATAAAAATCTATGAGAATCTATGAAAATCTCTGCAAATCTTTTGAGAATCTTTAAGAATCTTATTGGAAATTTTAAGAATCTTTGACAATATTTGAAAATCCTTTAAGAATATTTAAGAATATTAGAGAATCTTTACAAATTTTTAAAGATTCTTTGAGAATCTCTAAGAGTCTTTGAGAATCTTTGAGGATATTTGAGAATCTTTGAAAATCTTTTTGGAATCTATGAGAATCTTCTTTGGTATCTTTGAAAATCTTTTTGAAATCTTTAATTATGAAATTTGTTAAAAGACTTCAAAATCTTTATAAAAATAGAATCTCTTAGATTCAATTAGAATTGTTTTAGAATCTTTTTGTAATTCATTAAAATACTTTAAAATAATTTTTCATAAAAAACTATTAGAATAGTTTGGATTGTTTTTGAAATTTTTCTAGAATCTTTTTGGATTACGTGAAAATGTTTTGAAGTTTTGAAGAAAAAAAAAAGTTTTCAAGAAAACTAGAATCTTTTAGAAATTTGAGTGTGGCTCTTTTCTTCATTTTTCACAATTTGATGTGGTTTAATATTTGTAGCTTTTAAAGTCCACTAAAAACATGACCAAAACAACAAAAATTAACAGCCTTTTGTTGATCTGGACACTTTTGGACAGAACAAAACAACAAAAAATCAATAGTTTTCTGTTGATCACACTATTTCTACACAACTTCATTAATTCAACAAAATATATAAAAAATACAATATTTGTTATTTTAAATATTGAAATTTCTTTATGAAAAAATATAAAAGATGCCCCTCAATTATTTCAAAAAATCATACATGTCCTTCAAAGATTAAAAGTATCAAAAATACCCTTGGCTTCTTGCAAAAATATCAACAATGCCTCTAATACACTAGGAGAATACTAAAAATGCTCTTCAACTATTTTACATTATCAAATAAATCTTTGTGTAATTTGAAAAAAAAAATCTACCTTTAGTTTTGTGTAAAAATACCAATTAATCTTTACACTTATTTTGAAAATACCATAAATACCTCTAGTTTTTTTGTACCTCTTTAGTGCAATTCTATTTTAAATATTGTATTTTAAAATAAGAATCACTATGCACTAGATGCAATAGTTTTTGCAATTATAAATATATATGCAGAAATCCTACAAAAAGTTTGAACAACTTGACTATAAAATTGAGTTTGCAATTAACTTACCTCTATTTTTAGTAATTTTCATTGTCATTCTAGTAGTTACAATAAATTTTAATAAAAAAAAGTGAATTATGGGAACTTGCAATAGCCTCAAAAATAACTAAGGGTATAGTTTAATTGATATTCTTACATAAATCCCAAGATAATTTTTGTATTCCAAATACCACAAGAGTATATTTGCTATTTCAAAATAAAAGAGCATTTTTGGTATGATCTCAAAATAATAGGAATAAAGTTGATACTCTGAATTATATATATATATATATATATATATAAAAATTTATGAATGGGAAATTTAATATTTTGAAACATCCAAAGTGCATTTTTAGTATTTCCCTTTCTTTTATGAATCACATGAGCAAAAAAAATTAGAATTTTATAAAATATTTTTGGAATCTTTAAAAAAGATTCAAAAATCTTCAAAATATTATAGAATATTATAGAATATTTCTTAATATTTTGGATACTTTCAAATTTTGATTATATGATTATTATTTTTTAATTCCATAACAATTCAAAATTTGATGTTTTTTGAAGCTAGCAAACTATGAAGTCTATTTTAACCTAATAAGAGTTTTGTTTTCAAAAAAATAAAACTAAAAAAAATTTAGAAATGAAACCAATCTTCAATTCCAGCATTTTTTTCAAGATTTATATATGAATTCAATCAAAAGTTATAAAAAAAAATCACATGATTGGAAACAAATTATTTTTTAAAATTTCTGAACACCTTCTTTGCTTTTTGCTTGTAACTTCTAATTAAAGATCTGAAATCTGAAAAAAATTATTGTAAGTGAAAGTAGACTACACTGACCAACTTTTCTTTATTTTGAGTTTTTTGAAAAAAAATCCTCTACAAGGCCAAAATAGTCTCCAAAGTCTACGGACTTTGCAAAAGAACTAAAAGTATTCAAATGTAGTGTACAAATAGAATTTTGTTTCTCCTAGTGTACTTATGAGCATGAGAGTGGCCTAGTGGTTGTGTGGATTGAGACAAGGACCACCAGTAGGAGGCTTGAGGTTTGGAATTTGACCCCTAGCCCCGGCGCCTGTAGTTGGGGCTCCAGGCTCAGGCATTGCTTGGCAGCTGCACCGCCTACCGGGGTCCACATTTTACTTTTATTTTTTCAGTGCATGGTTTAAAAAAACAAAAATCATGAAAAAATATATTTATAAAAACCAAAAATTAACAATAAAAATTAACAGAAAGTTGAGCAAAACTTAATAGAAAACAACAAAGAAACAACAAAAATCAACAGAAAAACTACAAACTCTTGTTTAAAAGTAGTCAAATCAACTTGACCAAATCAACAAATGAAATTAATATTTTTGAGTTGAAATTCCGTTGATTTTCTATCAAATTTTCTACTAGTGCAAACAACTCTTCTTGCAAGGAGATAAGCACAAACTTGTGCTTACTAGACTTGTTAAAAAAGGCAGCAACTGAATTCAGCAAAGAGTTAACCTAAGAAGAAATCACCTTACAATTTGGTGCCTTTGCAATATCCCAAGCCGCCAAGTTCATTCAATGTGCAACGCAGTGACACACTAAAAGGTATGGATTTACCTATAGCTTGATTTGTGTAGCCACTACATTTTGAGCGCCCACCATGGTGGTAGCGCCATCACTGCCAAATCCAACGAATTTGCACAAGTCTAGCCCCCACTTTCAAAGTTGTGAAATCAAGGTTTTGTAAATCACAATTGCATCTTTTTTGCCGCTTTCTATCTGCAACAAACCCAAAAAGATAGTGACAAGTAGACCATTCTCAATATTGGTCGCAAAAACAACAAGGTGCCTTGTTACACTGGTATCTGTGGATTCTTCAATCATAACCCCATAAAATGGAGAATCTCAAACCTAATTAAAAAATTTCTTCTCAATTGCAAGAGAAATGAACAAGATGAAGTCAGCACATGCTTTCTCATTGTGGTACACAGATAAAGTCATTGGAGCTTTGAAACTCACCAACAACTTGCACAAAGAAGGGAATTTGGAATAGAGTAAGGATTGCCTCCCTAAAAAGTATGCTGCTCAAAAAAATGAAGCCATCGCCTCATTAGAAGCCTTTTGTCCTTAGAGGATTGCCTTCTCCATAACCTTCCCTTCACATTGCAATGCCCAAACTAATTGTCTATGTTCATTGGACCGCGCGTGGTCCTAGAAAGCACTCACTTTCAAATTTCTAGAGCCCTCTTTGGCATATGTTGAACGGCCCCCCTTGTCCCTACACACTTTATAGAAAACTTTTCCAATGTCTGAAGAGAAATGGAGTCAATCAAATTGAATGCTCCACTACTCCTTCCATTGGCTTTGTGCAATCTATGCATCTGAAGGAGGAGCTCAGCTAGTGCCTGAAGAACTAGCTTCAAGGCTGAAAAGAGCTCTCAGATGCTGAAGAGAGTAATTCTACAACTTTTGCTTCCTTTGACTTTGCAAAATAATGGTCCCTTATAGACCTTTGGCATTTAGCCATCTATACATAAAAAGCCAACACATTTCCAAAGTAAAAAATCTATTCAAATATGAAGAAATTTAGGTAAGAAAACTCACTTTAGAGCAAAATTATTCAATTTTAGTTGAGAAGAAATCTAAACACATCAAACTTACAAACATTAAACCAACCAATAAAACATAAAATCTTAAATAAATCAAAGAAGCTATATTTGATCAAAAACCTCAAGCACAAATTGCACAAAAGGCTCAAACAAAGAAAGAAAAGTGGTTTAGGGTCATACTTGGTTTTGTATTATGCTTCTTCCTGGTGTTGTATTCACTCGACTCTAAGGTAGTGTTCTTTTGGCTGTAATGTAGTATTCTCCTAGCTCTGAGATAGTATGCTCTGAAAATGTCACTTTAAGGGCTAGTTTAACTTGTTCATGGACTTCTCAAGATAACAAGATTTTTGTGTGATTTTTAGACAAAGAAAAATGAATGTCAAATTTAACACAGTTTTTTTCATGTTTTTTGAAGCATTATTTAATTATTGATGAATTTTTAAAGTTCCTATTTGTGACTCTTGGTCTCCCATAAACAGTTTCCATGCAACTAGTGAAGAGATGAAGAGAAAGCAACAAATATGATTGACTCTTGCAATAACATACACCTTTCTTTCTATGACATAAAGAGGTCCATTCAAGACCACTTCATCTCCATTCCTAAACTACAAAACACTTTATATGAGAAGGTTGCGTTTAAAGCACACTACCTCATTCCCGGCAATAAGAAATGCAGTGTCAAGGAATACACCTGATCTTGTTGCTAGATTTACCAATTGATATGCACCCACAAGTTGAGATTGTAAATCATAACCACAAGCTGCAACACAAACAAAAATTCAATGCTCTTAGTTAACACTATCTTGGTCAATTTCACCAAGTACATGAAGTGCTACAACAGTCAAAGGAGGAGATATCAAAGATATGATTAGATTATTCATGGTATGAACAACATGCTTGAGACAAGATGCCTCCAATTCCATGTCCATTCTCAGCTTCAATGATCTTGATGGAGGACTAAACTAATCCCAATCCTAAATATTGTGACCCTTGCTTTGCTTTACAAGAATCTCCATCCCATACTACCACAATATCCATACTTTGCAGTACATAATTTTGGCACTCAATTGTCAAAGATAGCAGTGGAATACGAGAATTCTAATCACACAAGATAGCAAGGTGAGAGCCTAAGGCCAGCGCAAAGAACAAATACTAGAGCATGAATGTATGATTATGTAGCTTAGACAACAATTCTCGTTCAAAGTGTCCATCCTTGAAGATCAAAATTTCACAATTTCAGAAGTGGAGAAGTTGATTAGGATTATGTATGGAGAAACAACACTCATTGAAATAAAAAATCAAGTGACATTTTATGCACAAGGCTAGCTTACCGAGTGTCCAAATGTTGCAAGCCACTCTAGCAATTGTTCCTCCAAATGCACCAACAAATTCCCTTGCTGAATCTCAAACCAAATCTCAAAGCTTGATAGAATGCTCAATGGCGTCAATGAATGCTCTCAGGGCTCAAAGATAGTGAGTGAGTGAAAGCAAGCGCAAGCCACAAGCAAGTACACTCTGAAAACCAAGAAACCTTATAGGTACGTTGGAAGTTGGAAGGAATGCTAATTGTGCCAACCGTGCGGCACTGCGGTTTTTGTCTAGTTGTCTACATGGTGAGTTTTGTCACCACTGGTGACCAATAATTGCCAGCTCCCCTGCCTAGTGCCTCCCCTCCCTAGTCCAAAATTTTTGGCATACCTCTACTTGGCTTGGCTGCCTGTTAAAAACAAAAAATTGAAAAGGTAAATAGCCAAAATAATGTTACTATAACTAATCAAATTGCCAAAAATTTTGTATCCTACCCAGTTGAATTGCCAAAACTTCTTCATCCTACTCGGTACCTCATCCTAAACCCTTCTATCTTGTTTGGAAATTCTTAAAAAAAATTGGCCAGGTCGTAACTAAATGCCAGCACTTCTTGTTCATTGAGCTATAGTGAAGATAGTCTACAATCACCTACCTTGTGCTTAAGGGTTAAAGAGTTTTAGAAGCTCTTGTTTTTGTTATTGTAAACAGTGTACTCTAGTTATTTCTCTATGCAATAATTGGGTTTAGATTGCTCAATGCATATTTTTGTTTGTCTAATCTCACAAAAATTTGGGATTTTCAAGCTCATTGTGATGTTTGTTAGACCCATTTCAACTAAAGTGGAGCTATTTATTGTTCATGATTATAGTTGGGAGTTTTGTTCTTTAACCTCTATGTGCCTAGCTTTTGAATAGGCATTTGGGGATTAGAGGATGTTTCTATAGAAATAGACACCAAATTATGAAAAACAAGATCCACAAAAAGTTACCGTAGGAACGGAGCAAAGATGGCTTGTGCTGCAAAAAGGGACTAGCCTCAACAATTTTCACTTACTAATCCAAAGTTCATAACAGTCAAACTTGTGTTGAATATCTTTTTTTTTGATTTAGAGCAACAGGATTCCATTGCTGTGGCGCCCAAGAGTTAACCTGCCCTTAAAATTAAGTGATTGATCCTTGTTAGAATTGTGGCAAATTCCATGGCCTTCTATCTTGACCTTTCTAAAACAAGTAAATTGAACTTAGTAATGACACGTAAAGTCTTTTGGTACACATATAACAATATGCATATCTTGTATTCCTTGAATATTATAGTCTAATCTTCACCTAAATGGTATGTTAGATGTGTGAAAATTTATATTTTAAATGTGTTTGAAGTTCGAAACCAAATGCATTTTAAGTTTGTTTAAAAGTTGTGGCATGAACAATAGAGCTTTTCACAATAGAAAACCACCATATTAGTAGGTGTCAATCCTAGCTATTTCCCACCCAATAAGTTTTGCTCGGTCCACTGCATAACTCAACCACTTTTGGAAGTTATAAGGCATGATAACTTTATCACCCACCTCTAGAGATGGGTGACAACTTACAATAGTTATGGCCTCTCTTTACAAAAGTTATCAAGTGATGTTGTAGCTCTCTTCTAGCACACTAACCTCCTCTCAATACTAAATCCTCAATTCTAATTTGCACAATTTTGTGATATCAAAGAGGGAGGGTATGATATCAAAGAAGGAGGGTATGATATCAAAGAGGGAGGGTGTGATATTAAAGAGGTCACTATGATTGTATCCATAATATTATAAAGAATAGAGATGTGATATTAAAGAGGTTAAGATGTGATATTATAGAAGTAATTGAGATTTAGTACTATGATTAGTAGCAGCACTAACCTCTTTAATATCACATCTTTACCTCATTAATATCACATCTCTATTGGCTATGATATCTGGATACAATCATACTGCCCCCTTTAATATCACATTTGACCTCTTTAATTTCACCTCTTGACCTCTTTAATATCACATCTCAACCTTTTTAATATCACCTCTCAACCTCTTTAATATCACCTCTCAACCTCTTTAATATCACCTCTTGACCTCTTTAATATTACCTCTCAACCTCTTTAATATCACCTCTCAACCTCATTAATATCACCTCTCAACCTCTTTAATATCACCTCTTGACCTCTTTAATATCACCTCTTGACCTCTTTAATATCATCTCTTGACCTTTGTAGTATCACATATGTCCCATTATAAAGTCACACATCAATTTTTGTGACATTATCCCATATATAAGTTATAATGACTTATTGAAATTTTTATCAAGTAGTACGTGAAGCTTTGAAAGGGTGATACCTTTGCAAATTATTGTTTAGCCACCACCCTGTAACTTCAAGAAAAATTCCGGACAGAGTTATCTTAAAACCATTAAAAAGCCAAGGTTTGACACCCACTATTAGATGGAAATTGTCTTTGTGTATTTAGAAGGAGATATTGACTAGATAATTTGGAAAATTGGTAGTTTGGCATGTGGTTTCCTACCATGATATAATGTGACCTCAACATGCTTATAAAATATGGTTATCTTACCCAACATGGTGACAATTTCACAAACTTGTGATCATAGACGGACATGACACCCTCCGTCTGCACTAGAAGAAAACAAGAAAAATATTATTTTGGAAACAACTCACTTTATAGTTGTTTGGAACATAAAACACAATATTCAATCAAAAAGGAGTTATGCATCTATTTATGGAGTGTTAAATATTGTAATTTACAATAGATTATGGCATCCAATGTGTGGTATCTTGTGTTTTTCATAGCAAAAAAAACCCATATTGGGAATTTTTTTGTCTTCAATACTTTCTTTGGGAAACTACACTCCATGATATTTTGTAGCCTTTCAAATAATCAATTTGATTCATATGAAAAGAAAGAAATTCATTTAAAACGCATTTAGACATTAAGTAATTTGATCATTGGAATTTGCATATTTTTTGTCCTTCTATATAGTCATACATGTGCGTTGAGTTTGCAATGCATTCATGAAGCTTTGAAAAATTTAAACTTCCACATTAAATTGAATGCATAAAACATAACACTAAATATTAAATAGCCATGACAACGTTAATATTCATGAACTATAATCTAATTTCAAATGAATTTGGTGTCATCATTGCATCAACAAATGTCAAGTAATGATGTGTTTGAAAACTAAGCAAGTCCAAATGCATGAACATTTTAAACTCACATTACGCACACAATAACCTATTTTTTCCAATTATCCATTTATTTTTGGGCTAGAATTGCTTACAATCACAAGATTTTGCCCCATCGACTGCAATTCAATGAATAAATGAAGTCATCAGCACATAATATGCATCAATCTTTTGCCATAATTTACTTCATACCTTCAATTGTAAAACATCCAATCTTGAACATCGATAGTGGCTATCAGGCCATGTACAACATCAAAATAGCACAATATGTACATCCCAAGCCCTTATTAAGTTTTAATTATGTTTGTTCTTGTGCACATATGTACACTTGTTACAAAGCAATGTTGTTCAATTTTTAGGTTCTACATTCTAAGTATTAAAGCTTCTATTATTCAATGGATCAAATTCTATTGATATGTTGCATACATATAGGGAATGTATCTATGCCATTGCAATGCTCTAGATACACTCCATATGTAATTTATACAATTTTGCACTAGCTGAACTTGAAATTTCATGCTTCTATTTCTTGTCATCTTCTCCAAGGTTTGTACAATATCTATCTTAATATAACTTGCAATAGAAGATGTGAAACAAGTAATTACTAGGATATACTCTATCATGCACTACTAAAGATTGCTTTAGTGCAACTCAGGATCAACATTATTTAATATCAAATCTTATTACATTTTAAAGATAACAAATGTAGCATGTGCCATATTGTCAAAGCATCAAGGTTTAGGTTGAGTTTAATAATTTAAATGAGTGCTCAATGATCAACACATAAATATGTAACTTCACTATTTAAGTAATGAGCATTGAGTACAAAAAATTGTGCAACCGTCAACAACCATGCCTTACTACATGTATCACAAATACTAATCCACAAGGAAAGTTGTGACAATCCTCAACCAAAAAAAATACATTTGCTACTATATTATTCTGTAGTCCTATATGTACAAATTATTGCTATTGTTAGGTTCCTTCCACTTCCATGGGAGAAGCAAGAGATTCTATTACTTTGACAATTTGATGAAGAGGTATAGCAATTTTGTTGACACTTTGTGCTCGTGGCTTCCACGCTGTAATTATGGCATTAATGTTCACCCACTTTGCTCCATCAAACAAATCCATATCTGGCTACCATTTCATTGGTGGTGCGACGTTCCATCCAACATATGGTCTTTCTTGCACCCCTTTTCTCTTTGTAGGTTTGTACCATTGTATAAGAGTCTATTTGAGGTTTGAGGAGCCCATTTCAAACACATGATCTGATATTGCTAAACCCAACCATGGTGGTTCTATGCTGCCGATGGAAGGTTTCACAATTATAAAAAATCCATTCTTGTAGTCTCTTTGTATACAAAATACAAGAGTTGGGCACAAGTTACATTGCCCAAAGAATATACCTTCTTTGTCCTCTTCATTTGCTTCAGCCTCCATCTGCGTGATTATTGTGTCAAATGTTTGTCATATATTTGGCCAAAATCTTTCCATTAAAACATTGTTGTGCTCCTCTGTGATGCCAATGGCTACTTTCAATCTACTCTAATATGTGATTATTGAATCATATTTTTCACGACATTTGCCCATGGCATCTGAGTCTTCCATTCCTTTCCAATTTTGTATGTACCCTGCAATGCCCTTTTTAATGTCATCTTTGCCTTTAAATGACATTGGAGGCACTTTTTTTGGTTCTCCACGTGGCCTAAGAGGTTTTCCTTCATCATCTTTTTTCCACAATTTGATTCCTTCTTTTGATGGCCGCTCTTCATTGGTAATATGCATATGATACTGCATTATTGGCCATCTATCAGCACGTCTAATAAAAAGAAATTGACGCCCACTGGTATGGCCAACTAATTATTTAGGTCCGGTGCATATGTAAGCAGAAATGAAAGCCTTGAAATCAAAAACCTCTTCAATGAGATGGGGTATCATTGGTTCCTTCTCCAAGTCCATTATTGACTTTATGAGCAAGAGGATTGTGGGAGTTGTTTTTTTGGAGGTCCATGCTCCAGCTGTCAAATAAAGCATCAATGTCGTTGTGGATGTGGCCTACAACCATGAATGACACCTTGATTTCATTAATCACTCCCTTAGCCACTAGTAACAACCAGCAGCACATGATAAATCTATTTTTATTGTCCTTCCAACAGTTGTCCAAATAAACATGTAAAATAAGAGGTAGTTGATTAGAAGGGTTTTGCTTCCGTCTCGAGGCTTTATAGAAGTCCAACAACATTCAGCTCCTTCCAATACTGCATCCTACAAGATTGAACCCTGCTGCCTTCAAAAAAGACATGACGGATTGCTATATATTGGTTTGCCTTCCAAATGTTGCAATAACTTGCATATTGATCTAATAGTTTGGTTGCTATGTGCTGGGAATTTGTCCAAAATGAAATGCGCATACTTCCTACCTCCATGTCCATGAGCAAGGATACCAGAGACAGAAATTGCCACATTTTGTAAGCCCTTTGTAGCTTTTGATTTATTTGCAAAACATGGCAATGCAGTCTTGGAATGATCCACCTTGTCATGCATGATAGACATAATTCTTTCAAGAAAAAACTGCAACAAAGCTTTGCTGCTATAATATTGATTCCAAGCACTCTCCTGCTCATTCAAATGAGTTTGATATTTTTTATTTGCCAACTTCCATGCATGCAATTGCACAGCTTGAACGTTTTGCTCGTTTAACAAATTTTTGCAATGTCCACATCGAGCAAAGTTATCTCCTTAGTGTTTCACAACATAGTTGGAAAAATGGGTCTTCCGCATACGGCTATAAGAAGATTGCGAAACTTTCTTTAGTCCAGTAATTTCTTGTTTTTGGAAAACTACCTACACTTGTTAGATAACCATACTATAGAAGAGTAAGCAAATATGAAGTGATTTTTTAAATTTCAATAAGTACCTAGCAATCAATACATGCAACATTGCATGGATATTGAATTTTATTTTGTAGGAAAATCTTAAATTTTCAAAGAAGCTAAAAGCAACTCGCATGATATTAAACTAGCCTACACTTACACAATTATGCTTTAGTAGAAGAGATCAATTTAGAATGATTTTGCTTACCACATTCACATCTTCCAGTATTTTATTCCACTTCATCCCTGCAGGCATCACTTTTTCCACAACCTTCACCCCTGTAGGCAAGGTTCTTATTTGATGGGGCATCATATTAGCTTTTTGCTCTAATAGTACTTTCATGGACTAAATCGCTTGTGCTGTGGACTTGGTGGTTTGTGGCTTGTTCATGTTACCGTGCTCTTGAGCTTGTATGCCCTGCTTTGCTTTATCATGATAAATATAGAAGCAAGACTCCCCCACTCCGTATACTAACCTCTATGCCTTCATACATACTAACCGATTGTTTATCACCATCATCTTCTGCCCAATGTAAGAATAAGGATATGCTAATTGATGTACAACAAGTTTCACGTCCATTTTTCGGACATAGCTTGCATGATGCATTAAAAATCTAGTAATGACAATTGCTGTGCGCGTAAATTTTTTGATACAATCATTGTCGCAACAATCTTTTTTAAGGTCTCTTTGATATCCACGGTGGACAGAAGTTTTTCACGTTTCATTGGTTTTTTGGTGTTGTTCTTTCTCTTCAAGGAATACGCTTAATTTCCTTTCCTATCCGCAAATATGCTAATTGTGTTCTTATGTGCGCACTTGTGCTAGTGTAATGACACTCCTTCATACAATGCGCGATAGATGGACCACTCTTTCAAGCTATCTAGCTTGTATGCCTCTCCATCTTCAACACGATAAATTATGACTTTGACATTTTCTTTTCTAAGTGGACTCTGCCCGTTGATACATTGCATCATACTTGTAAATTGCACAAATGCTTTACCGCATACTAATCATGTATTGTTCACAAGGGTAACCTCCTTGTTGGTCTACTCTGACCAGGGAAGTCCATTTGTTGTGCGTCTCCTGTCAGCTGGTGGGTTTAGGTCCCCCATACTTGCCACTATAATGTTTTACACTATCAATTGCCTATATTTACAATTTCTAATTGTCAGAGTCCTTAGGGTAGAGACAGAAGATCCGAACTACAAATTTTCATTCAACACAAGACGCTCAAAAGTTGAGTTTCATGGACTTCTCATTGTTTTGGATGCTGGGCAACAACTTCAAAGACACTTGGGCCTTCTACATTACAACAAGACAATCTTCCTCAAGAAATTTCTTTTGGGTGGAACTCGATGATTGAATGACTCACACATTGCATGTGTGAGTTGGAAGTGGTATTTGTAATCTTTGTTGCATGAACTGAAACTTAATGATGAAATAACACTGCAGCTAAAATCCATCATTTTGCAAAAAGACCTGCTACATACAATTGTTTTGATATTTCCATGACATGAACATTTGTAAACTCCCTTCCGCTGTGTTTGCAGTCACAACATAGTAGTTTATAGAAATATGCTACTTCCCCAAGGACAATCAACAATTGCATTTCTTCTACTTTCAAGGTTAAAAGTAAGTTAGCACCATTGTTTGTCTGACAAACACGCCAATAAACAATCAGTATTATTGCGGGTTTCACATGTATAGAACATTTCAATACAATATAATCCTCAAGAGACACCACATCAAAGAATAATTCATATATACATGTTACAGCATTCCACAAAATTCATTCAAATTTATAATCTTTTGTCCACTTCATTCAAAGCTCTTCATTAAATTTTGTCCATATCTATAGTAATAATTTGACGACTAGCTTCACAAAACACAAGGACAAGCTAACACCAAATTTGTTCAACAAAAGTCTAAAATAGCTAAAGTTATAGGATCTAAGGTAAAATGTAAGGTAAATAACACTCAGTTTAGGAAATGTAAAGATAAGGTTATAACAAAAGGTACATCAAATTGGAAATTGGGATAAATAGAAAAGTGCGTATTTCCCGTGTGTGAGTTTTAGTAACTACAAATCAGTCCATTAAATATGAATGCAATCCCATGCAAATGCTATAATACTATCAAGAATTGAAAATGAGATTAAAGGAATCAACATTCATGAAACAAACACAGGCAATGATCTTTGGCAATAGTCACAATCAGTAACCAAATAGTCTAAGGCTATAGTCATGGTTGTTTAGTGTTATCAATAACACATTGTGGCAGTAGTTTGGCAGTGATTGTCTGTTAGTAACCATGCGTCAGTCTTTTGTAATCAATAACCGTTCATAGCCAATTCAATTAATTTCCATCCTTAACCTTTTCTGCTTTCAACACATCTATGGCCTAGTTCAAAAAAGATTCAAAAAAGAATTAATCATTCGCATGGTTAATTGATCCACAGTTTTCCCATAATCATATACAACATAATTCTATCACTTAGTCAATAATCATGTCAGTCCTATCACAAAATATTCTATCTCCAATCCGTTGCTTTTATAATTCTATCTTGTAATCACTATAGGAGAACATATTAATAATTAAACTATTGCCAACCACTTTGCCAACAGTATCTCACAATACAATGGTTGTATTTTTAGCTATAATCTCTTGCTCTTCCTTGTTGGCTATAGGTCTTCTCTTACTCCAATATAAATGGTCTCACGCAAAGATTCATTCTCAGATCATGGCCATCATCTCCTTTTACACTCATGCATTACATCATTCAATTTATAGTCTCCTTCTCTTCTTTGACAAATCAGGTTGAAACCTCACATACTTCCATTGAAATTTATATTCATTCTATTACCATTCAAATAAATCCTTCTCAAAAGTATCTTGCTCCTTTAAACAACTTTATGCATTGAGTTTTACAATTACAATTATGTCAATTGCCTTCAACATTTTCTCTCATTTGGAAACACTTGCATGATCTCTATTGATTATCCGGCAATGATCTGAATTACTCCTCTTGAGTATATCCTTTTCTATCTATTGTCTTGGCTATAATCAATTAAAAATTGCATCCTGCTAATAGCAAGGCATTCATTCACAAGTAAACAATTGGCTATTGCCTTAGGTTCTTAATCACTGAGACACTCGCGCTGATCATAGCCTCTACTTTTGTGAACAAGAATATGTACTTTTGTCCATTGCCTTGCCTCTCTCAGGCTGTAAACAAAGAATTACACTCAGACTATAGACTAGTATACTCATTCTTTGAGTTAAAATTGGCCATTGCCTCATTATAAACTACATCAGTCAAATCAAATTGCATCAATTAAATCATGATAGCTAAGTCAAATCACTCACACAACAAAAGTCTTGAAATTTGCAAGCTAGGATATACAAACACACATACAAAATATTGCCTTCCACAATCAAAACAGATTGGGTGCATACGTATTAATAAACAAGATATTAAACAAGAACACAAAGAAAAATATTGCAAGGGAAGTCAAATCTAAATTTTGCTCCCAAAAGAAAATCAATGAATCTATAGCCTTATATGCTAAAAGAAAGACTCTTCATTTATGTAACTAACTTCCCAATGATATAACTTACCAACTGCCTATAGCCTATTATTTGGCTACTTATATAATCACTTACACATTGCACTATATTTCTGAACTAGAATGCATTTTATAACTATTCACACTCAAAATTCAAATGCAAACATAAAATCCAAAAAATATAGTTCACAATATCATATTTCTTTATCAACTTAACAGTGCATAACTCTTATCAGAGTACAAAAACCACTAGGATATGCATATACATCCCAGAAGTGCACAAAGAAAGATGTCACTTGTCATGGCTTGTAAGAAGCCATTGATATATTCAACCTTTATAAACATTACTTCTATGGTAACCTTTATAACTCTATTCAGCAGACTACTTTGTTGCGTCCTTAATCCATGAACAAGGTAGTCATCAAAGTCTTGACAGTTACTTCACGGCCTCGCATTCAATATGTGCTATACTACAATGATATCTATTTTTTTACCAAATGATGTACTAGACGCCATGCAAGGCAATGAAGCGGTTTTAGAAGATATCAATTGACCCGTAGGTTTGGGCAACAATCACTGGCATAGAGCTTCCTTTCATGCACTGTTGTCTTAATTTAGGGGGTACT
The DNA here is from genome assembly GCA_963920765.1 of Ulota crispa. NCBI lineage: Eukaryota > Viridiplantae > Streptophyta > Bryopsida > Orthotrichales > Orthotrichaceae > Ulota > Ulota crispa. Next base: position 2,505,227 of record OY987252.1, on the reverse strand, counting down.
CGTGTGGCACAAGATGCTAATAATATTACACCAATTGTGCACATGCAAAAAGCACTTACTTCAGACCTTACTTCATGTATTGTCCAAGTGATTAGTTTGCACACTTGACAAACGTCTTGACATAATTGTTTAGGGCTGAGGACACCCATCAGTTTAAAGCTTTAGTAAAATATATTATTGCAATGCATTTTGTAATAGTGACAAGTATATTCAATTTGAGGTCATGTAGAAATACTTCAACACATCTAGAAATATGGATTTCTACTTTATCTTTTCATTTTAGCGGAATGATTTTGCTTGACCTAATTATTCGACAATTTAGCCTAGAAAAGTTTATGTCTCGACCTGCTACCTCAACCTTAGTGCCGACCTTCACTACTAGATTTCTTTAATCTGACAATTTCCCTACATTACCCACTTCCAACAAAGACGCAGTTGAAAACTGGTGTAAGGCGTGCCTTCCCATATTTGCTTTTAAAAGTGCACAACATTTACTTTAGCTTGCAGCACACTAAAACAATAAAGATGTTGTTGCTAATATTTTTGTTTCCTATTGTTTTTGCATATGTCATAAATTTCCGTTACATTTGTTTCTACATTGTCTTCGTTGATTCTAGATTAGCAAACTTGTTTTGTACGGCTATATTCTACGAACAAGGTTGTTGCTAGATTTCCAAGGCTACTTACCAGCGCTAAACTTTTAGTAAAAAAACAAGAAAATTACTTTCTACAAGGTCCTCGAAGGTTTACCGCAACCACAAAACCCATAGCAATTTGCTATTTCTGTAATTTATAGACCTACTTTGTAGAACCAGATTCTTGTAATACTATTTTGTTCTCCTCATGAGAAAGGCGGCAACTTCGACACTCTATTTCTAAGTCTATTGGACTACTCTACACCTCTTGTGGTAAGACTTTTTGAAGTGCACACTATTAAGTTACTCATCCACGATGTCTGCAGTTTAGACTTCGGTCAACACTTAAACGACCAACCAACCACCGCAAGCTGTACAATGCATTTTACTTGTATTTGCAATGCATCCACACCCTTAAAACATTTGAGATCAAGAACATATATAGAAGGTAGATCATTGCGGTTCTGGTGAGCTAGTCAAGACCCCAAATAAAAAAATTGTCGGTAGAAAATGCCAATTTTACCTTAGCGTGCATGTCATGCTATGGTCAATTGATCGTTTAAGGCTTAACCAGACTAATCTAGTCATATCGGAATCTTTTTACAAATTCCATAAAATTGATTAGCTTCCTAGCTTTGCATTGCAAAAATATTGTCTTCCTTGACTATTTACTGACAGTTTATTTTAGCAAAGTATATGTGCTAACCTACTAGGTCATCATGTATATTCACTACTCGTTGATTCTTTATTGGAATACTTGATTTGAGCATCCATATTCTAGGAACAATGTTGTCGCTAAATTCTCAGAAACCATTTCGTGGTCCGTTTATTGTTAGAAAAAACAATGTTCTTTTCATCCGAGCACTAAGTACTATCTACAATGCCAATCGATTGGATCAGGCGAACCTTTGGTTATGCTAACATTCGCAATCAAAGAAAACTCTAATGCTATCAGGTGCTCATACCATTCAAAAACTAACTCGGTCTCTAAGGACCCCTCTGATACTATCGCAAGTCTCTAAATGGGGATGGTAAAAACTCCGGCACGTTATTTCCAAGATTGTCCAACGGATTAGTCTGCATCTACAACAATAGACTATTCTGATATACATATTAATTTTTCCAACGTCAGTGATAACGGTTTATGCCTCAATTACACAAAATATTCCAATGTCAACTTGGATTACTTTGACACAACTAGTATAGTCGTTCCGCTCCCTACCTTAGCATTACTGCAGTAACGTCCTCCTTGGGCTACTTCATTCATAGCACATACTAGCTAAGAATATGTCATTACCTACAAGCTTGACGTATTCATGGTCCTTGTTGATCCAAGGTTAACAGTCTTGTCATGTGCATTCATATTATAGGACCAAGTTGTTGTTGGATTGTCAATGATGAAAGAACGGCGATCCATTTTATAAACGCATCCGTTACAAAAATGCATTAACGTTTTGTTGTAGCACTAAAGACATCGTGCAGACAAAGCAGGTCTACATGGCAACAAAGGTTCCTTGCCGGCTACAAGCTGTATCTAACAAATAATTATATTCATTTATTCCCTTACGATCTCGGATGTCAATTCAAGGCAAACCAACACCGCTTGGTGGGGTTGTCACCCCTAGGTTAATATGTTGACAATCGCAAGCACAGAAAGTCCAACTGCTATAAGCTACTTGCAATTTACAAACTATCTTGTACAAGGATGCATTGCACTCTCTTGCAATTCTCTTCATGGAAATAGCAACAACTTTGGAATTTTTGATTTCCAATATTTTGCCGACTATTAGTTTGCTTTAGTAACTAGAAAGCACAACTGCAACAGCACGTACCTAGATTCTCTTGGTGATGCTACGACGTCAAGTCCCTGATCACAACTTCCATGGTTCACAACAGGTTGACGTTCCCTTCACCTTGTACTGCTCCTTTTAAATTGCGCCGTGATCTTGGCTTCAAATGACTACATTTGTTTCGCTTCTAAGATGACCTCCACTTCTGTCTATTCTACATGCTTGTAGAATCATCCTTGGACATCCGTGGCCATGGACTTGTTGAATTTGGTGTTGAATTGAAGGCTCTCCAATGGCTCGGAATATTTGTTCCTACTAGGGCTAAGACTAATCGCCACTTTGGCTTGATGGAACTCTATCCAACTTGCACAAGCCAGTGTGATGTTTTAGTTTGCTTCAACTAACTACAGACTGACTGAGACCTTCCTGACTTCTAGAAGCTTGCATGGGAGCTTCTTTCAGCTTATAGCTGTAAGAAGCCCATCATCAAAGACCATGGCATGGCCCAGCACTACTGCGGCAACTAAGCTGCTGCCAGATTTCATTGCCAACTACACACTTGGAACCGTCATAGTTCACACCACTGCCACAGTTTCCCAACATTGTTTGGCATTGCAGGTACTATACTACGGTGAGGACTCACCTATGTGCACAAACGACAACAAACTTAGTCCTTGGTTCCACAATCAATTGGCCTTACGCGTCCTTGTCTGTTTGAACTCTAGAGACAATCTTGTCACTAGAACATCCGCGGTCACCTCATGCCACTGCCTTTTTTATTTTAAAAACAATTTAAATAGACAAAAATAAATTGTATTTCCAATTAAATAAAATGACAAATTTCAAATGCAACATTACACATATGTGGACATATGACGACAACAGATTCTTCTACGGCCCACGATATATGGTCAACATCAGTAGGGGCATGCCTATACCACGGGTAATAGCCCTCTACCCGCTAGAAAGTGGCAAGGAGACGGAAAAGAATTTTACTCTATATGCATATCTAATTTGCCAAAATTAGGATAGTGCGGCACTTTGTAGTCTAGGCATAAAAGCGTTGCGTTATCTAATTGTATTAAACAAGAAAAGCGCGTACTTCCTTGGGGGCAAACACGCTGAAGCCATGAAGTTGCAATCTCCGTTGCTTCAATTGTTGCAAACACTCAAGTGCAGGCTTGTAAATTTTTCCCAAAGTACAGCCACGGTGACTACCTTGCAAAGGTGTAGGTGTGAGATGCGGTCAGCAAATACTGCTCTAAAATTGCGTACTCAAAAGACCATTTGCGACGCTGATGTTGCAACGTTGCAATTCCAACCCTAAACTTCGAGGCATCCTATAATACAGTTGTATAGTTTGTAGTACAGTCTAAGCAGCGTTGAGAAGCATTACCACATATTAAAACCCTAAAGCTCCGTGTCCAGCTCTGTGCCCCAGGTAAAATTTTGCTTCGCTGGATTGACACCTCCATTGCAGACAACAATTGATGCTTTCCACGACCTAAGCACTCTCTTATCTTACAAACTTCGTCAATATCTGTTTGGGCTTGCACTGTGGATGATGTTGCCATTGCCAACGATCAAAAAGACAGGAAATGCAAAACAGCAAAAATATTCCCGTTCACTAACCTGTCATTGAGAAAGCCACGATTGCTTCTCCCACCTCCACAGTGCTGTCATCGGTGACAACCGTGCTTCTTTGCCACGCTTAGCCAAAATGTTGCCCGGCCAACGCTACCTTGCCCCCGGAACGCAAAGACCGGTGCAGCTCTTGTTTGGTCGCCGCGCTTGAAAGCAACGTTGGCCAACCGAGAATACCCCTCCACAACGTTGTCCAGCAAAAACCTTAGCTCAATCCGCTGCTTTGACGCTCCTGAACAAACCCTCGCTCGATCCGCCGCTGCGCCGTGTCTGTCTCTGCATCCCGCTGGCTTCAGCCTCGAGCCCTCAACAAAGTCGTGTGCTCTCCTGTTTTGCAAGCACGACCTCCCAATCAAAGGAAAGTGGCATCTGTTGTAGACCCGACGTAGCAAATCTGGCTGTCAGTTTTGACAGCCACTCCAGTAATGATGAGGAGCCGCCACCAAGGAGTTGATAGGCACAATCAATGCAATTGAAATTCTCCCGATCCTAATTGCTGAATTTGTCTACAAACAATTTCAACTTAGCCCGACTCAAAAACCGACCATCTAAGGGTTGAATCTAAATTTGGGGAGGTGGAACTTCTGGAAATAGGTTTCAGTAAGTTTAACTTGAAAGACAAGAGGAATTGGCATCTAACCCAGGTTTTTTCATATTTTTTGGAGCTCAACCGAATTAATTATGAAGTTTGAAGTGGAAAGGCCATAGGGCTCTAAAACCACCCACCACCTCAAATGTATGTCCATTATACATTATTAAAAAGCTATGAATAAGAACATGTATTGACAAACTTTATTTAAGGAAGTGAGCGGTTTTAATGCCCTAACAGAGTTCAAGCCTCCTACCTTAGTGTTCTAAACATCAAAAACTAGTACATCTTCCTTTCAGACGTTTAGTAAACCTCACGAAGTTCCTTTGTTTAGTATCTTATCATTTTCAAACTTTTGATTTCAAGTTTAGGTTTTGCAAGATACATATGATTTCCAAGATTCTTGATTATGTTTTTTCTAGAATTAGCCTAAACCACACTATCTATTAGAAATATCTACTCTATAGATTCATTTTCATAATCAGTTAAACATATGTTCAAAAGCCGCATGTTCATCAAGATACCGTATGTCAAGAATGGGCACTATACACATAGAAAGGGACAAATTAAAAACATAATTAAAATAACTAAAAATATATATGTAAACAAATCAAATATCAAAAAGTAAAAATACAGTAATAAAACATATTTCTAGCGGTATGCAAGAAAGAAATTTAGGCCTCCTAGAATCATATTGTATATGCAAAAAATTAACATAGGACCTTTTGGTCAAAAAAGAAAACAAAGCCAATCACACCAATCATTGCAAATATACAACAAGATCATGCCCAAGGTCCATTTGTTTCACAAAGGGACACTTGGGCCTTCAAGGGATACCTATGACTAAACTAGTTTTTATAAAAAAATTGAGATTTCTGAGGATGGTGAAGAATTCAAAGATGTACATGCAGATCTTGTTTTTTCTCTCCATTTTGACATTCATTAAAAATGTTATGCATGAGTTCTTGAACAATGAGGGAGAGCGAGCATTCTGGAAAGTCCAAGGACTTATTGGAAAATTGCCTTTTTTAAAAATTAAAATCTAAAATTAGTTCTTCATACTTTATATGCGGTTTTGTAAATCCATTTAGCTAAGCCAAATAAGTTCACAAACTCATATCAAAATAAATTCCATATAGCATCAATTTAACATTCATTTAGCATCCATTTAGCATCTACTAAGCATCCACTGAGCATCCACTAAGCATCCACTGAGCATCTACTAAGCATCCACTTAGTATCCACTTAGCATCCATTTTGCATCCATTTGGCATCCATTTGGAATTTGATTGGCATCCATTTGGCATCTAGTTGGCTTTTGTTTGGGATCCATTTGGCTTCCATTTGGCATCCATTTAGCTTCCATTTGGCATCTATTTGGCATCCATTTGAGTACAATAAATAAAGAAAAACTATTTGTAACTTTTGAACATCTATTTTTGTCTAGATTTTACTTTTATCAAACTTGTACAATACTTTGTTGTTAATTTTTCTACTTCATAAGATTTGGTAGCCTAAGGAGAGGGTGCCTTTTCCTCTCCCCAAGCTCTCATCCATGAACTTCATCCTAGTTAGTACTACTTCAAGCTGGCCCCTATAAGCTGCCGAAGTCATTCATTTAGTGTTCTCCTTTCTGTACTGCAAGAACTTAATGAAAAGAAGAAAAAAAAACCTGATTAGTGACAAGCAGCTATAAGTGTAGGTAACTTGTTAAGGGGGCTCAATTTATTCTATTCATGCTAGTCTGTATAATACCAAAAAGAAAGAATACATAAGTCCTACAAGATTCAAAAAAGTCTATGCAATGAATAATATGATGAGCATTTTATTCTCACAATTTTGGTATGTGATCCTCATGCAATTTTGGTCAAGCATACCAAATTTCAGTTACAACAAATCAAAATCCTATTTTTGGTAAATTATTTTGTGTCAAAATCGTGGTTTTACAAGAAAAATGATTAAAAAACATTGGAGATGAATTTTTGAGATTTGATTGCATGGATATGCAGGAGACATCCATACACACATCTTTCTTTCAAACAAGTATTTCCAAAAAGTTTCAAAATTTCTTCTATAGAGATTTTAATGTTAGGATGATCATGACCAAATTTAGTAAAATGCATATTTCTTCATGTAAATTATTCTTTGTTATTTGGCTTATACATTTTGATTAAGTTTGTACCTTTAAACATGATGATATTTTTAGGGAATTGCTAAAGCCACACCCAAAATTGCTAACGCCACACCCTTGTGAGCATTTAATTTGTGAATTTTATGCTAATTTTTTTAATTCAAGTGGTTCATCATTCATTCAATCACTGCATTCCCACCTTTTTGAAAAAAATCAAAATAAAAAATAAATTTTTTGTTGGACTTTTATTGCACCATTGCTAATTTTTTGATGTATTTTTGTTTCAAGTAATTCAAAAGTCTTGCATTTTTTATTTCACATTCAAGCACCCCCAATTGTTTTGAACATAACCTTAGAATGATAGACGTGATACAAATCAGTTGATCTAATTCAAAAAAATCAACAACAAATTCTCAAATTTCATGCTCAAATCACATGTTGGGGGTGTGGCGTTTGCAATTTTGGGTGTGGCTTTAGCAATTCCCTATTTTTATTTTGCCAAAAAATAATTCATTTTTAGTACAAACTTCTTTGAATTCCATAAGAGGGACTTATTCTTTCTTTAGGATACTTATGTACTCTTTCTTTAGGGTACTGTACAAGAACTCTGTCAGAAATACGACTTTGCAAGCTCTATAACCATATAGTTTCACTAAAATCTTTAGCATTCTTAATTTGGTATCAGCTAGATATAAGCTAAAAATGAAGTCAGATTATTGTGACTTTGGTTGCTAGTGAGGCAAGTGGCACAATGGCATGTCACATGAATCACAATTGCCATGTCAACCATTTTTATTTTAGGGGAGGGGGCTAAATATCCTCAATTTCAACAATATACACTACAAGAAATTGTGTCTTAATTGACGTGTCCAAATTGACTAAATGTGTCCAAAATGACAAAAAAACTGTCAAATTGGACAATTTCTAAAGATTTAGTCATGTTGATTTGGACATACTTTTGTCATTTTGGACTGTTTCTTTTTTAGTGATATTTTGGTAGAGCTATAAACCAACATATATTTAAAGGATGAAAGAAGGTTATGTAGAGTATATTGAATATTGCATTTAGGTTGCCCCACACTAATACCTCAACATTTTACATTATATAAATATTTGATGTTGCTATAATAATTTTATCAATATATATAAGTATTGCAATAAACTAAAATTTAAAAGCTTGGCAACAACAATGAAGCTACAAAGAAATAAACTAGATGTGAAATCCTAGCATCTAAAGAGTTAAATGCGCCTTAACCCCTAAAGGCCCAAGGGGGTAAGGGCAAAACATAGATGTGTTATAAAATGGTACTTTTGTAACTTTAATGAAATTTGCTTCAAAAGAGGAAATAAGAATCATAATGTTTAGTAATTATCCATATGGTGAAACACTCCAAAAAAGTTTTGGATTTTTGTGTAATGAGTTTAGAAGCATTTACCATTTAACTTTCACCAAAATTACAAATTTTACTCATAGATTTCAAATTTTGTTATAATTGGTTAAAAATAGACTTTCTATTCTAAACTTCAAAAAAGCAATCTTTTGAAAGGAGAGAACATCATTAGTTTTCCAAAATAGTAAATTTTACAATACTAACAAATATTGAAGTGTTCTTTGAAAGTTTCTCCTTGGTGGAGTTTAACTTGAATTGACATAATTCAAGTTAAGTTGGAAAGTAGAATTGATTTTTTACTACGTAAAAAAAAAAATTGGTAAAAGTTTTTTTTTGTTTGAGGCAGTCCAAAAAAAATGGGCAGCAACTACAAAATGGTCAATTGGGCACTTAGGGGTTAACCCATAAAGGACAGAGGGCCCTTTTAGGGGACAAATTGGATTTTGGGCATGTACCTATGGCTAAACTACTTTGTGTGATTTTTTGAAACTTTTATTGACAGTGAGGAATTCAAAGATCTAGGTGGGAATGTAATTTTTTCTTCACTCTAACATTTCTTGAAGAAGTTAAAAATGAATTTCTAGAAAAAGCTGCTCCCCGAGTAGCCAAAAACTTCTTTAAAATTTTCATTTTTTTCAAATAAAAATCTAAAATAGGTTCTTTAGACTCATATAAATGTGGGGAGCTTTGAATCATTCAATTTTGATAAATGAAATGAAAGTTTTGAGAAGTTTTAGTTTGCGGGTAAGTGTGAAATATAAATTTATTATGATTATTTAACCCCTCAAGGACTAGATCCCCTTCTTTAGCAACAAAGCAATTTTGGTCAGGTACCTTTGATTGGAGCTTTTCATATTTTAGGCTGAATTTTTAGCAGATTGCAAGAACAAGGCATATCTTTCATATGCACTAAATTTCATGACATCAGGACTTGCATTTGAACCATAAAAACTACCTTTAATTTTGTAAGAATGTCAATTACATTGTATCCTTGGTTATTTTTGGGAATATTAGAAGTTCTACTAGTTCACTTGTGTCTTTCATTACAAATTTGTAACTACCGAGATCACAATGAGAATTACATAAACTAGAGGTAGGTTCAATGCAAACTAAATCTTTGAGTAAAGTTTTTCAAGGTTTATATAGGGTTCTTGCATGTATGTTTATCATTGCCAAAATCAATTTTTATTGTTCATATAATATTTAAAATAGAATTGCAATAAAGAGACACAGTAAAGCTAGGGGTATTTACAATATTTTCAAAATCTTCTAGAACAGTATAATTGGCATATTTACACAAAACCAAAGGTAATTTTAATATCATCAAATAACCTAAAGACATAATTGATAATTCAAAATTCTTGAGCGGCATTTTTAATGACTTTCCAAAACATTTGTGGTATAATTCATATTCTTACACAAAGCCTCAGTATTTTTTAAATTTCAAATCTTTAAAGGATGTATTTGATTTTTTGAAAGAATTGAGGGGTATTTTTTGTTTTTTCATAAAGAAATTGTGATATCTAAAACAAAAAAATGTTGTACTTTATGTATAACATTTTCTTGAATTAATCAAGTTGTGTCTAAAAGTGTTCAAATCAACAAAAAATTATCAATATTCTGTTATTTTGGTCATGTTTTTAGTAGGCTTTATAGCATACTAAATTGAAATCTTACCAAATTCTGAAAAGAAAAGAGAAAAATCAGTCAATGTACAATGGAAATTCTAAAAGATTATTATAGATTTTGAAATATTTGTTTAGTTTTTAAATTTTCAAATATTTTGAGGAAGTCCAAAAAGATTTTAAAAGGAGTTTTCTTTTAAATTAAAATATTTTAAAAACAACACAAAAAGTTATTCTAAAAGTTTTTTTACATAAAAGGTTTTGAAGTGTTTCAATGAATTTCGACAATGTTCTAAAAAAATTCTATTTTTATAAAGATTTTAGAGTAGTGTAATAAATTTCAATAAGATATTGAAAAGATTCTTAAAGATTCTAAGAAGGTTTTTACAAATCCTAGAAGATTTTAAAAGATTCTCATAGATTCTTCAAAATTCTTGAAGATTCCAAAAACATTCTCAAAGATTCTTATAGATTCTTATAGATTCTTGCTTATTATATAAAGATCTTCAAATATTCCCAAAGATTCTCAAAGATTTCAAAAAGATTCAAGAAAATTTTAAAATATATGTTGATTTAGTCAGTAACGTCTGAAACAACAAAAAGTAGGTAGTTTTTTACATAATTTTGTTGAATATTCAAATATTGAGTGCAAGTGCCCAAAACAATAAGAAACTATTGATTTTTTGTTGTTTTGGACAAAGTTTCTACAAGCGTGAAGACGTCAAGCTTTTGCAAACATAAACACACAAACATAAACACGTAGATATAAACCACAAATATAAACACATAAACATAAACGTGCAAACATAAACACGCAAACATAACAAGTTGAGATTAGTTTGTAAAGATTAGAAAGAAAAAAACAAATAAACAAGTGTTTCAACTATATCCTTCTCAGTTCTTACCACCAGAAGAACTTTTTTTAGGTTCAAATTAGAACATAATGGAATTTATAATTTTTTGTAAATTGTATATGTTTTCAATACTTCAATAAAATTTGTACTGCAACATTACAATCTTACATGATACTTTCAAAGTCAAATCAAACTTTTCTTTTAATAGGGTGATTGCAAGAATGACATGTACAATGTTGTATCCCCCTCACATTCTGCAGCTTATTTTCTGCTTGTAACTTTTGCAAAAGAAGTCATATTGACTTGTCCTTATAGGGTAATGTGAACATGCAAGTTATTGATGTTTAGTGATTTTTTGGTGTTTTTAAAAAATATTTTTCTATTTTTAAGTAGCCCCCAAATAGGTGTCTACCTTGGCCATTTTGGGGGTTTTTAGTACTATTTTGGGTCCAAAAAAGCTTTTCTAGGGCTATAAATCAAGGATGTTGTTTATGAAGCATGCTTACATGCATTAGTAGAAGAGTTTTGCAAAATTATAAATTCCATGGCATTTACATTGTCTCAAAGTGGGCATCCTATCTCCCTTTATTGGCAAAATATGAAGAAATTCCTCAGCAAAGCAACTATACCATGTGAATGTGTTTAATGGATTCTCAACTAGCTAGTTTTATTTTAATTTTTTGAATTATTTTACTATTTTCTAAAAAGCAAGAAAGAAATTGGCCTACTGTTGGTGATTTTGTTTTGTGCATGACTTTTAAAACAAAAAATTTCTAGGTCTATATTTTTAAGAGTAAGCTATTTTGAGTGCTTTACAAATTGTCCATATTTTATTTTATTTCTAAAAAACATATTTCAAAAGCTCATGGTACTTCAAAGTACTACATAGTACTAAGGGTGTTTGAGACAAAACTAGTAGGTCATTCTTGCAACTACCCAATACAACATGATTGTGCAAATACTAGTTCACTGAATAATATTAGTTTTAAATACTCTCTTTTACAAAAAGAAGCAATAAAAAACATTATTGATATGAAAAATTTTACAAATCTGCATTAAAATTGAAGTGATAGATGACCAAAAATCTTTGTGAAATGTTCTTTACTTCATCTTTTTGATTGATTAGTCTTGTGCATATATATTTTTTATAAAAAAATTTTACTCCCAATTTGAAATTTACATGTAATTTTGTAATTGATGACTTGAATTGTAAAGATATATATATAGGTAATAACTAAAGCAACACCCTAAATTGCTAACGGAACACCTCCTCTAAGCATGAAAATGTGTTTTTTAATACTAATTTTGTTAATTTTTTTATTTGGATCAAAAGATTTGTTTCACCTTTATCATTCTAAGGCTATACCAAAAAGTAAAATAGGTGTGCTTAAATTTCAAACTAAAAATATAAGACTTTTGAGCTATATAAAGCAAAAATATATCAAAAAATTGTTTTGGTGCAATAATCTTTCATTTTTTTTTGTGTTTGTCATGATTTCTTTCAAAGAGGTGATAATGTTGTGATTGAATGAATGATGGACCACTTAATAAATCAAAAATAGCTCTAAATTATCAAATTTCATGCTTAGAGGGGGTGTCCCGTTAGCAATTTAGGGTGTCAAGATTTGGCTTTTTTTGAAATAAACCTGATTTAACCCTTAAAATTTTTCAACCTTTTTGAAGGTGTTTTGGACCTCAATTTTGTAAGTTATGAAAGGGTGAAGCTTAAAGAATGATGAGTCATTTTTAGGCCAAAGTAACCGTAAGATCTTATAGAAGGCCAAGTCCTTATCATCTCTATAAAGTTTGGTTTCAATCCAAAGGTTTGATTAGAAGACTATAACAAAAATGTAAATGGTACTACAAGGAAACCAATGTTTTGAAGTAGTTGAAATTGTGCTTTGATTGGCTCTTTTGGACTCATAACATTTTAAAAAGTTGGCATCTTATGCTCATTCTCAAGGTAATCAAGTTCTACACGCATAGAAACAAGTCTTGTATTTTTAGGGTAAAAATTGAGTGAGAAAATGGCCTTGCAATAGTGACCACTTTACCCTTAAATTTCAAAAATTGTGAGTAAAATTGAAGCCTTTCACAAATCTAGGGCCAAAATTTAACACTACAAGTCCAAGACCACTCATGGTTTGAATTTTTTTGTAAATTCAATGGTGACTCTTCTTCTAAATTTGAAAACACCCCTACATAGCTAACTTATTAATCTTTCAAATGAGTCAAAGTTCACATGACTCTTCACATTCCTAAGGTCATAAATGGCATTGCTATAAATTGATCAACCCAATTTGGGTCAATGAAAAATTTAAGGGTTAATATACTTTGTCTGTTGATCAAGCAAGTTAAACCATTTGCATGGGTGTAAACATTGGCACAAGTAAAAAATGCATGGGTAAAAAACAAAAGATATAAAAAAATAACATGAATGATTACTAAGTAGGTAAAATATTTATGTAGATAGAAACTAAATAATATTTTTATACATATATGTAATAGAATAGGATGTTTGTTGGTTTGTATTTTGTGCCCAAAAATGGAAACTTATGGGTGAAAAAACCTACTTATGGGAAGAAACTACAACATGGGAAAAAAATTGCATGAGTAAAAAATGGCACGTGGGAATAAATTGCTTAGGTTTAGGACAAAAAGATATATAAAAATTTGCATAAATGGTTACTATGTGGATAATAAATTCATGTAGGAAAAAATATATATACATTTTTTTATGCATGAGAAAACCGCTCGGGGGGTGACTCTCCAATTTTTTACAAGCTACATGAGATAAAAAATAGGGTGAATTTTATTCATTGGAGATAAATTTTATATCTTTTTAGATTTACCATAGCATTGGAAAAACATGTCTTGCTTCATTATAGGTAGAATAGTATGGTGTGTTATCCTGCATTTTAGAATACTGTAGAAAAAAGAGGGTGAGAATTATAGGATTATCCTAAATGAGTTTAGTAGGATGAGTGTAGGGTTTACATTTCATGAGCAATATGGATGAAAAATGGTTTTTTCTATTCAAGTTTTGGATTGTAATGGTTTAGGGTTTAGCAACAGGCTGTAGGGTAATTGAAGAAGGATTAGGCATGCTGGAAAAAGCTGGCATTGTTGTGGAATCTTGAGAGTAGGCTAGAGTTTGTGCAAGCAAGCACATTGGATTTTTTACACACTAGCTTCTTTACTCATTGCTATGCTAAGCTCACCGTTGCTCTTGCTAGCACTTAAGATTCTCAAATTTGAGATTGCTTTCTTATTGTTTGCAATTTTTCTCTCATTGGATTAGCTGAGCGTGCTAAAATTGGCGGCAAGGGAATTTAAATAAATAAAATTGAAACAGAAAATGCTTCCCACCCTTAAAGAGCATTGAATTTCAATTTCAAAACTAAGAAAATCTCCAATGTGGTTCAATCCATTTCTTAAACTCTGATCAATCCGCCTCTTCATCTCCCCCTCCCCACCCCTTTGTAGTTGAACTTCAAATCAAAGTTAGAAAAAGATCCGGTTTAACCAAAAGATGCCCTTTAGCACCCAACACCCATTTCATTGTCCTTTCACTTTGCCCCTTGGCCTTTGGCCAATTACTAATTATCAAACCAATGGACATACAAACACAAAATGCACTATTAAAAGTGTGCATTCCTTTATAAGGATAGATTCTAGATAATTTTTGTGTTTAGGGTGATTTGATTTAGACTCTTTGATTCTCAATGTTTTTGGATGTTATGCAACTCTATGTTTAACAATTATTTTCAATCACTGTAACATAGAGCATAAAATTCTAATATCACAACACAAACTTTGCAATTTATATGGATTTTATAACAAAGTCGTTGAATTTTGAAATCCAAAGAATTGGTGGAAAGTAATAGATGTTCTTTAAATATAAAAGTTTCAAAGCATGAAAGAAATTCTCAAATTAGAGTTTGCCATTTGCACCAAAAAATAGTTGCATCTCTCTTTCAACATACTACGAGAGATTTTTTTATAATTCTTTTGATTAATCAACATAAGTTTTAGTGCAAGATGGATGCTATTGCCAAACCTATCTCAAATAGTTTGCTCACAACCAATGAAGTTTCAACAATTCATTTTCATTCCTCTAAACACGGTAAGTCAATATTGAATATTCATTAAGTATGTATATTGGGTTTTTCATACAACTATGGTGCAAAATGTGTAATATTATTTTTTATTGTTATATTTCACAGTAGCGCAAAGGATTGAGAATTATTGTGTTTTAACATACCAATCAAATGTGTGATTTTAGAGCTATACACACCAAATCAAGGTTATAAACCAATGGTGAAAAAATTAAAGGGTTCATATCAAGTACTTATGTACATTCACAGATTAAATTCCTCTTTATGTATGTCGTTTTGATTTGCATGAAACAAACTTTCTATAATAAATTAGATATCATTTGATATAATAAATGACCAAGAATATGTACTTAAGGTTTAAGTAGTAAATATAAAACTAATTGAATTGTTAGTGTTCTTCTACAAATTATAGGAACAAGGATGAATTATCATTGGAACTTCTCAAAAAAATTGATATTGTGGTATTTGGTTGTCCTAAGGAGAATTTTACATCAAATGAGGTAAAGCATATAATTTCCTAAAAATGAGTTTTTTGGCAAGGATTTGTTAAATGTATGTATAAATATGAGTAACATTTATTTTAGAAAATGCATTACAACTTAGGAAAAAATCTTGTATTATGAAATTTAGGGTTATAATGAATAGGTTTCTAAACTTTGTCTTTGATTTTACATATGATTAGAAGAGTTATGTTCATCAAATTTTCAACTCAAATAAAAGTAGCAATTTGAAATGCATAACAAAAAATGCCAATACACATTTTGTCCATAAAACTTGAGAGCTATTTTACCATCCTTGGTTCTTACCATTTGAATCAAAGTAAGTTAGATTTTTGAATTTTACATAAACCCCTCAAGTTTGCCTAGTATATATGCAAATTCTATGGCCTACATTGCAAGATTTTGCTAAGTATGATTCACACCTCCAGTTCATTTGAAAACTCTCCCACACTTATTTAACTTGGTCTTCAACATGGAAAAAATAAACCTCAAATTTGCATAGAGCAATTTTTTTAATATAGGAGAGGTCAAAGGCTTCCAAAAAGTATTGAGCAAAAGGGAAAAATGCTTTTCTTTGCACTTCATATGTCAATATCTCACTTGTCTACATCTAAAATGAGTTGAATTTTTACCCACAATTACCTCACATAATCTAGGGCTTGATCCTATGGTTGAATATTAAAAAAAAAAACATTTTTCTACTTTTCTACTGTAGGTGGGCAGCAGATTTGGTTGCTCAATGCCGAATTTATTGTTTATCCAAAAAAAATCAATTTGGCATCAATTTAATAATTAAACAAGATTAAGCACTTTCAAAAAGAGTTGTTTTTTATTTGACATTCAATCAAAAAAATTAGCAGAATTAAGCCTTTTTCTAAGCATCTTCCACTTTCTAAAATTAGCCCTTGGTAAGAAATTTGTAGTAGATTGAGCCCTCTTGGAATCAACCTTGACCTTCCATTGTTAATGAATTTCATAATATTTGGCATTTCAGTTTTTGATATGTTTGACATTGGGCATTTTTGGAGAATAATTAGGCAAAAGTTTGGACAATTGTTTTATGCTAGATTTGCTATCAACCTAGCTAAATTATTCATTCCCCCAAAAGTGGCAGTATTGAGTGACTTTTACATAAAAAGGGCTTGGGTCTTTAGGAGTTAACCCTGCAATGCCCCAAGTATTATAGAAATGTATGAGGATTTAACCCAATTGACCATTTACTAGTTGCTGCCTTTGTTTGAAAGCTGCTTGAGATTAAAAAGAAAAAATTGAAAATTTGAAAAATTGAAAAATATAAAGCATGTGGGTACCATGATCGATAGGGTGATCTCAGTGGAAGAGGAATACGCAGCTAGCAAACGGCCATCAGGTCCCATAATGTATGTAGTTACCAAATTAACAAAGCTTCTTGGAAGCCTAAGAATACCGGTATTCAGTGAAGGAGCCATCACAAGTGAAACATACGACCAACGCATCCTCTACGTAGGCCTACCCAATCAATGTAATCAATGTAGGAGGTTTGGCCATGCAACGCCAGCATGCTTACTAGGGAAGAGCGCGGAGAACATGACACAATCCACAACTAAAACAATAGACATGGAAGGTTTTGAGCAAGTCACTTGTAAGCAACCCAAGCATCCAAAGCCCGTAACCACACCACCCCAACTCCAAAATGCCTGGAAGGACACACTGACCCAAGCTAAGAGCACCGCAACATCCATGGCCCCGGGGCAAGACAACAATGCAGGACCCCTAGTACTCCCTCCAATAGCAGCAGACGTAGTCATACATGGTCATTCAAAGGAGAATCAGCCTCTAGGTACACCCTCAGCACAGAAACGCATGGGCACAAGGAAGGCAAGCACATCAAACTATACACCAATAACAAGAAAATTCTGGGATAATGAAAAGAGATCTGATAGATCAACCACACATATCCAAAGAAGCTTCTGGAATTCCCTAACAACAAAGGCAGCCAATGATACCTTCAAGACAATCAACCTAGCCTCACCATCAGAAGGGTCTAAGTTCTTAATCATATGGCCAGTAGCCTTCAAAGAATTAGAGAAAGGCATAGCACTCCTACTAGATTCCAAAGGAGTTGCTCCCGGTCTTCCAAGCCCAATCCTAAAAGCCTTCTCACCAAACGAGCTTGAGCTAGACATCACCAAAGACAGGATCCTTTTGGAAATCAGCAACCACCTAAGGAACAGCCTAAAGAAACCATTAAGAGTGGAACTCTAGGATACAATCTCTTGGTCCTCCAAGTGGGACGGAGACTCGGATGCACAAAAATTAACAATGCTGGCTATGATAAAGACAGCCTCCACAGCAAAGGCCAAGGACTCCATGGTCTCCCGGCAAGAATGCTTGCAACTTAAGAAACTAGCAGCTTTGAAAGGCAGAGCAAAAGCAAATTGCTTGCTCCAACAATGGACAATTCTCACCAATGCACAAGAAGTGGAAGCAAAGTGGCAACTCGGCATGCACGCCTCCCCTTTGCAACCCCTAAGAAGTCTAGACTTCTAGATCACCTGTTGGTAACCTCCACCACTCCCATCACAACCACCTCCACCGCCCATGGCGCCCTAGCATTGCTAGAACTTGCAAACTCTTCATCATGAGATTAGATAGAGGGCTATCAGTGGCAATGATGAATGTTAGAAGTTTTGGGGTTAGGAACCATGGGACAAAAAAACAGGTTCACATCCGTAGAACATTTGAGAGAATGCTCTCACCTCCACAAATAATTCTCATCTAAGAACACTAGCTTAACGCCAACAAATGTAGAAATAGCAGCCGTAGCTTCTCCTTCATGGGAGGACATAAGGCGTGGAACCTAGCCTCCATTGAATGGAACAACATTTGATGGAGATGAGATACAGCAATACTTTTAAACACAAGCACTTCACAACAGCTCACAGCAGAGGAGATACTAGTATTAGGGAGAGCCCAGATTGTCTCACTTCTAGCACTTTAGCCATAGCCAATATATACGCCCCAAGTGCATCAAGCAACAAGGCGCAGCTATGGGAACAAATAACTGAAGCAGACATAAAGGGTAATCTCTTTCTAATGGCAGGAGATTTCAACAAGACACAAACTATAGGCTAACACAGGCAAGAACGTGCAGTGGGCAGAACCAAAGAGAAAAAGCTAGTTGGACCAGGTTACTCAACCATTATGGACTAGTAGACATGGTCCACCAAGACGCCATCAGACTCTAGACCAACAAACAATACACTTGGGAGAACGGCCAGTAGGGCCCTTCAAGGAGAGCAAGTAGAATTGACAGGTACTATGGCTCCAAGCAACTTTGCGACCAAGGGGGCACCCTTCACATGCATCTCCATATAAGGGTCTCCAACCATGCTCTTGTCACCTTCTTGATCTTGCCAGATAGAAGATTCTGGACACCACGCAAACGCATGAACGCCAAAATACTCAAGGACAAGCAAGCCAAGCACAAACTTGACCAAGCTTGGAGAGAAATGGAGAGGCCACAAGATAAACAACTGTGAACGGAGTGGTTAGTCTTGGCCCAGGAAAGAGAGCAACTCAAAGCCTAGACCATAGCCAAAGAACAAAAAAACGCCATCCACCAGAGGAAAAGAGACCTAATCAAACTAATCAGCAACTCGGAGGCAATCCTAACTCAAAACCTGGGGGACGCTGCAACCATACAAACGCTCAATCAAGCTAGAACAAAACTTCATGAGGTCACCCTTGAGTTACTAAATTGACAATATCACTCCATCGTTGCCAGCTGGTCTCAGAAAGGTGACAGGTGCAACAAAGAATTCTTTAGAATTTTGGTAGATAAACCTTTTGGTTCTAACATCGCACAGCTCTAGGTGGACAAAAGGCTACTTACAAAACAAACAGATAAGGCCACAACAATCACTAAATAGTATAAGAAGCTGTATACCGCTAACCAAGAGACAGCCTCCATTAGAGCAGCGCGACACAAAGTGTTACAAAACACAAGAATAATAACCCAGAGGCACAACGCTCTCCTCACAGAGCCACTCACATTTCACAAGTTCAAGGCAACCCTCAAGGCCTTGGCCCCGGGTAAGATCCTAAGCATTGATGGGGTACCTTCGGAGTTCTTCACCACATGTTCATGATCAGTAGAAAATGACATCTTTCTCACAATTAAAGAAGTCCTAGACATAAGAGTGTTGGGGGAAGCACTCAGCAGAGGAAACATCATACTGATACCAAAAGGGGGAGAGGCCACCAGTATACAAAACTACCAACCCATCACCCTTTTGGGCTCATACTATAAAATAGTAGCCAAAGTGCTCGCCAAACAAACATATGTGATTCTTCCTGAAATTATCAGGCCCAACCAAACAAGATTTGTCAGAGGTTGACACATCATTGACAACATCTTCATGGTGCAAGAGGCAATGCATTGGGCAGAGCACTCAGACCAAGATCTAACTCTCCTTCTCTTAGATTTTGAGAAAGCTTTTGAACGGATAAGTTGGACCTTCATGGAAGAAGTCCTCACAGCCCAAGGATTCCAACACAATTTCATCAAGAATGTTAAAGCACTTTACAAAGACTCCACTTCAATTGTAACAATGAACAGAGAAACAAGCGAGATATTCAGCCTCTCGCGTTCAGTCCCTCAAAGGTGTCCATTGGCCCCCTTTCTTTTTATCATTGTCCTTGACTCCCTAGGCAACCTTTTAGCAAACAAGAAATACGTGATTCAAGGTTTCACACTTCCTAATAGGGAAACAATAATTGTCGCAAGTTATGCAGATGACACTGCTTTGTACCTGCGTGAAAACCAAGGAAACTTAGAAAAAACATGCAGGATCTTGGACGTATATTGCACAACATTGGGCTCTAAGGTAAACTGCACAAAAACAAATGCCATTTGGGGTTTTCCAAGGCCTCAAACATTCCAATGGGGGGATCAAATTGGCCTTAAGTGGGTAGAAGCACAAAAGGGTGTAAGGTATCTAGGACCTCTAGTAGGATTCCGCTTTTATAGAATGGAGCAAACACTAAACCTTTGATGCAATCTCTCAAACACAAGCTAAGAGGCTGGGCAACCAAACAGCTCTCAATGGCCGGTAGAATTCTGATAAGCAATCAAGTGCTGCTTGCAACATGCTGATACATAGCAGCATGTTGCGGCCTAGATCCCAACACTAGCAGCCAAATATGCACCCTCATCCGGAACTTTGTACGGGCTGGCAAACATGAGGGCAAAGGAATGGCAAAAGTTAGGTGGAGCCTAGCTATTCTCCCGCTTACAGAGGGGGGAATCAAACTAATCGACCCTCATCTCCAAATACAAGCGCTATTGGCAAAGCTCATTGTCCGAGGGTTAACATAAGGGCGTGAACCTTGGAAGGCATTCATAAAAGACAAGACAATAGCCAACAAACCACTTGTAAATCCTAAGTGGCACTGCTCACCATACTAGCTGTTCTTCAGCAAAGGAGTCCGAAAGGACAAGACTTGGTCACCCATATCAACGCTTGCTTCAAAGCCTTCAGTGACATCAAACAACACCTTAGCAAAGAGGATCCAAAAACTCAAGAGTAGATTCTCAGACAGCAGCTATTCGGAAACCCCTTAATTACTGAGGACTAGGAGACACCATTAGGGTTTGGAGCCCCCTCAGGCCTCCACCTCTGGGCCAAGGCAGGCATTATGAAAGTCTCCGACTTGTGGTGTAGAGAAAGAGACAATTAGCTTCCCATCACAGACCTAACTCAAAACCTCCCACCACACACAGCAACCTCAAGAAAAAGAGTAGAGAATAGACTCAAGGTCATCACCAACATACCCTGAGAATCAAGACGGAGGAGCAAAAATGGAGGAAAGGAGACTGGACGTATTGCCCAGCAAATGACAGTTTCTACTACATTGAAGACCTTGCGTCAAAGGAGGAAACAACCACGGGGTTTGGAGAACTCAACGACACAGACATGCTTGCAAGATACAGTTACTCGCAACCACTACCAATGGCCAAGCTGCTACTTGCAAGAGTTGTGTTATGGGAACCGTTCCTCCGCTCCTTCACCATCTATAACCCCCTTGTCAAACCCCAAGGAAGCAACAGGATCTGGGCTTATCCAAGATACACCTTGAGCAACTTATAGTGGGGCCTAGCTGAATGGGAATGGAAGAAAATTGGGGCCATGAAGAAGTGCAAGTTCTTCCAGTATACGGTCAAGCATAGCTACAAACACTAGAAGAACAACAAAGATAAACAACTAGGTCACTAGAACTGCCTTGCAATTGTACAACAACTTCACAACATTTGCACAACTAGAATCTAGTTGTGCAGTTGTTGTGCAATTGTTTGTGCAGTTGCAAGGCAGCTATGGTGACCTAGTTGTTGTGATTTGTGGAGTTCTTAATCCTTTTTTTTCTTCTAGTGAAAGGCCGTTTCAAAGAAGTTGGAGAACCACCCCCTTGCGCCGAGATGATGCGAGGGCTCAAATACTCGCAAGACCACACTGAGTTGTTATACTCTTTCATGTGGCACTCTTGCAGGATAAAACAAGCAGCGACATTTGTATGGCTCTCACTTAACAAGGGATTATCCACTGGGGAAAGGCTAAGATCTACCTTAGGTTTCACTACACATTGCCCAACATGCAACCACACAATGGAGTCAGACCGACACTTGTTCTGGGAATTCCTAGCTGCAGTGGAAATTTGGCAAAGATACAATCACTTTGCCAGACTAGCCAACGCACTAGAGGTAACAAACTTTGAACTTGCTCTCCTTTGTCAATTCCAAGTCTGTTGTATAGGACTAGTTTGCAAATACATCTTCCACGTTCAACCTTGGGACCTCTTAAGGACCAGCTTACTGTGGAACATTTGGATAGCCAAATGTGGCACACGCTTCTCACAACAAGCTTTCAACTCGAAACAGGTCATGGTCTCCACATGGACCAGCACTTTACACGCTAGAATGGGCATATGGAAAGCCATGCATTTAGCAATTAAAAACAAGGACAAAATAGCAGAACTAGAAGCAACTTACAATGGGGAATGGTCACCTCACTTTTGTACTAGGGGAGGTGGTACTTTCTATTTCTCCCCTCCACCTCACTTCACACATTTTGCCCAATGAAACCGCCAATGGCGGGTCAAGGCCACACATGGCATTAAAAGAAGGGAAAACTCAACACAACCAACTTCATATGGTTTTATTAAGTGAAACGCAATTTTCTTCTAGTATGTACTACACCAAAAAGTGTATTTAATTTGCCTTAACCCCAAAAAGACCAAGTTTTTTTTTCACCAAGAACTCTCAAAAATTGCTATTTTTAGAGAATCAAACCAAATTTGAATTTTTTTTATGCATATGTAATTGTAGGATCTTGTAATGCAATAGTTTTAGAAGATGTGGGAAAATTTTCAGAATTTTTCACGTACTAGATTGGAAGATAGAACAATTTGAATAGTTCTTTGGGTCATGTGGAAAACTAGGCAGCTACCTTTAGAAGGTGAAATTCATAAGAGGAAAAGGCCGTGTAGGAGATGCTTCTCTAGATTTCATATTCCACCTAAATAAGGTGCATGTCAAAAAAGTTTCAAATCATTTGGAGTTGTACAATACATGGGAAAAAAATAGGAAATAAAAAGAAGTAGAAAATGATTAAAAACATTAAACTGTTAATATTGCACTTATGGAAATAAAAATGTCAATCCCAATAGTTATAATGTTGTAATTATCAATTTACATCCTATGATCTTCTACATTTTCCAAAATATTTAAAATTGAGTAAAATATGGCACTTCAAAGTTTATTTTAGAGTAGAGAGTCCATAATTGCCCGCAAACAAAAACTTCTCATAACTATCACCTCATTGATCTAACTGGAATGATTCAAAGCATTTTAAATACATATAAATTTAGTGAACTAGTTTCAAATTTTAGTTTTTAGAGAAAAAGGGTTTTTAAAAAGCACCCCAAGTTGCCCGTTGAGAAAATGAGCAACTTATTAGGCCATAAATTTTTGCTCACAATTCCAAACATCATAAGGGTCAATGCAGATGAGAGATATTCCTTGTCCTCACCTTCTATTATAACTTCAATGTAAACTATGGAAATCTCAAATCACAGGTGCCTGCCCAAAATTTCTATGTTGGCAAAAAAGACAGCTTGGTTCTTTAGAGGTTAACAAGAAGGTTATTTTACTTTGGAAATTTACTTTACAACTCATGGTTTGACCACTTGGAAGCACATGCCACACTTTAGATACTAGGGTTTTGCACGCTTTACAACTTAGACAAAGCTAGTTTGTTTCTCAATAACATTGTTATTGTCAAGCCCTTTAAAAAAAGTTAGAGCAGCAATCATTGATGAAAACACAGTGTAAATTGCCAATAGATTAGTGTTGAGAAACTTAATTAAACTTTTTAACATAGCCCTGAATTTCTATAATAAAGAAATAACTGATATGACACTATTGTTTTTTTTTTTTTTTTTGGTGACTATTCTATACAAATTATGGTGAATTATGTGGTGAACATATAGATTGATATATTATCATTTGACTCTTTGGTGCACAATTTCAATTCTAAACCCCTCAACATTGAAGGAGACAACAAAATCTCCTCTTGGTCACCAAAAAAAAACTATTTATTATAGCAAAAAATAATTTTCATTTAAATTTTTTTTCAAAGTGATCATATGGAAGGCAACAAGCAACCTCACCAAACACATTCATATTGTTAGGTAATCCAAATTGTAAAAAGATTCAAAGACATGGTTTTAGGTCCTTCTTGCAATTTTCTTAAGGGTATCATGCACTATTGACGTTTGCAACTTTAGAAAACAATATTACAATGGGTAGGCATTTGCCACACCATTGTAGAGTAGAGACCATTGTAAAGGGGTAGGCACTGTCACCCATCCAATGTTCAAGGGCATATTAAGTTTCTTCTATGAGAACTTACATGTTTGTTGTTAGCTGTTTGAAAAAATGAAAAAATGAGCCATAATGGGGATTTCTCATTATTAGTTTATTTATATGAAAAAACCTTTCTAGGAAAATGGTACTCCCTTTCTCTTAATACAAAGCTCCAAATTAGGCATAATTCTTGTCCCACTAAAAAGCTCCCTTTTGCTAATTTCAGTTGATGAGAGAACATTTGTCATGTCCAATGATCTCATGGGGGCAAGTTAAGCAATTAGAGAGCATTTCTCTTCTAACAAGCTTGGCCTTGCCCATATGAGGTACCATTGTTGCTACTAATCTTTAAATCATCAATAGTAAGGAGCTAGCAACATGCACAAATATGGTAATCTTGCATGGAATTTGGGTGCCCAAATGGCAACATCAAAGTTGGAGATTTTGCACACAATTGATAGATGGTATATTGATTCTAGAATGCATGTGTCATAAGTACAAAGACTCAAATAACGAGGAGCCGGCAGTCTTCACAAACTATGCACAAATATTGTACTTTTTGCATGGAATTTGGGTGTCTAAGTGACAACATAAAAACTTTAGATTTTGCAAATATTTGGTAGGTGGTATATTGATTCTAGAATGCATTTGTCACTAGCATAATGACTAAATATACAATTAATCCCTCATGGAGAAGTTTTTTGGAGCTTTATGATGGGACAAGGGGAGTATATGTTATCAAGATTGCAATTCCACATCTACGTATTTTATTTCAATTGTTGATTATTATTTTTTGTTACTTTGTCAACGAGTTTTTGGAATAATTTGCTAGTTCTTGTTGGTATATATGTACAAATAGCCAACAAGCAACATTTTTTAGAATGTTGTAAATGTTGTATTTGACTAAATATAAACAATCCAAAGTTCAAAATAACAATTCATTTTTTATTTTATTGAAGAAACAAATAAAAATTTGGGAGATCTATCAAAATTTGCTTGTATATCCAAAGTGATGTTGATGTTTTGCTTAAACCATTTTGAGATCTCTTAATGTTTTGCTTGTGTATAGAAAGTTGTTTTGATGTTTTGCCCAAACTCTATAAGATTTGCTTATGTTATAGTCCAACAATCAAATGAAAGGTTCAAAATGTCCAAAATTACACAAGTAGTCCATCTCTACATAAATGTGACAAGTAGCCAAGGCTATGGTGTTTTTAATTGTTAAGTAATTTGGATGTTGGTGTTTTAGTTTTGGACATTGGGACATTGGTGGGCCCTCCAAAAGACTCTTGTGGCCAAAGTTGTTCTTCTAAAGTTTTTTTATAAAAGCCATATGTTTAGCCCATTCCAAAGAAATGGAACCCACCTTGTCAGAAAAAAAAATCAAAAAATTCTCAATTTCTTTGAATAAAATGATGGAGTAGGAAAAAACTATACTTAGAAGTAGAATGTCACATAACATTTGAAAGTAATCTGTAAAGAATGAAGGCTTACTCAATTTTAATCGACAATGTGAGGATGTGTTACAAAGTGAAAAAAAAAAAAAAAAAAAAAAATGCCATAATAAAACTTTGAAACAACAATCTATATATTTGTAGTGTTGCCCTTATAATTTAAAACTTTTGATAACCAATGAAATTTTGAAGCAAACCACTCAAAAATCCTTCTATGATAGATTATGGATTGAAAACTAACTATTCCACAAAAAATCCTCTTTTTTGTAAAGTTTAGATTGTCAAATATTCCTAGATTTCCATTTTATTATCTGTATTATTTGAATTAACTGAAACCTCATATTTTGAATTTATAAAATTTTGTTTAAGATTCAAGATACACTTATTATTTTTAAGTTATTGCATAATCAGTCAATGATCCTAACTTCCAAAGTTTCTCAATGCCAATCTGAACAATGAACACGATGACTAGGATATTTGAATGCCACTTGTATTTTCTTTATTTTTCCGTACTACAATAAAAGAAAACAATGTGCATGATCTGGCATTTTGATGTGGCACTTCAACACTTTACTGAAAACCAAAACCTACATTGAATATTGCATTTAGGTTGCCTAGGACTAAGGTGGAAGCACCCATTGCTAACAATGTCCCATTCCCAACTAGTAGGGGGTGCTATTTCATCATGAGTAAGGATAGGTGCTTTGGAATGCATTTTTTTGACTTTTTCAAGGTTGGGGCTAATCAAGTCATGCCACATTCTCCAAAATGAGGTAGGAAGTAATGAGTTGAAATTAGTTTGGCTAGTATTGGAATTGCATACATCTAGACATTAGCAATAGGTGTGGAACACATTTTGACTCCCAAAATTCTCAGTAATTTCAGTTTTGCAAATAAAATTATGAAAATTTTGCAATTTCAGTATTGCTTATCTTCCTAAATGGGATTTTTTTTTTTGCTTCAAACTCTTTATAGTTTTCCGGAGAATTGCTTAAGTTATCAGATATGGGTGCTTCTATCTTATATGTTGACCATGCCTGGATTTCAAACAGTTTATAACTTGAAGGTAGTTAATTTATTTTGCGGCAACTTTGTAGTGGTTGCAAGGCCCTTTAAATTTTGTTTTTTTGCAGTAATTAGTGATGAAAATCATTTTTATAGTTGTAAACTGTAAGATTTGAGAAATTAGTGTGGAGCAACCTAAACGCAATATTCAATGTAATAATATTGGCAGCAAGTTGATGGGGCAGTCCCTTTATATGTCCACTTAGTTCTCAAAATAGTTGAGAAGTTTAAAAAATTCACACAAAATTAACCCTTAATTGCAAGTCGCACTAAATTCTAGATATCAAATTAGCTCATACATTGAATTGTAGCTTTTTGTTAAGTCCCTAATCCAAAGTCCGAGCTCTTATAACATACATCAATTCTAATTGGTTTAGAATTTGAAAAATTGGGATCAATGGTTTAGCACTTAGTCTTAAAAATGCCTACAAGACATGATTCTTGAAGAAGAAAATTGGTGTCAAGAAAGTGGAACAACACCTCAAGAATTGGAAGTAAAAATAAAATAAAATAAAAATCAGAAATCCATAACCTCTAAGAGGTCAAGCTAGGGACTCAAGGTCAGGGGTTTTTTTTTTTTCTTATTTCTCAAGGTAGAGCAACCCACACCCTTGTTCATTGTAATCTCCATTGCAGCACGCAGGGTGACCTGGAACACCTAGCTTCACAAATTAAGAGCCATCATATCGTAATCTGATGGCTCTTAATTTGTGAAGTTTGGTGTTTTGGGTCACCTTGCTTGCTGCAGTGGAGATGTTGTACCCAAGGATGCCTCTTGCAGTCGATTTATTACTTGTGTACAATTCACCATGTCATCATGCAATGAAGATTCTAGCAAAAATTTGCCTGCCAAGGCAGATTAGGATTCCCAAGGTATTGCTGCTTGTCAGGCTCTGCTTTTACCGCAGGGTGGGATTTCATGGCAAACTCAACCTTTGATTCTTTGAATAATTTGGACAAGTGTCCTCATAGCTACTGAATGGTGTAGAATATTCCACACCATTCAGTTGGAGGGAGGGCAAGCCTCTCTATTGCTACTGAAAGGTATGTTTGGTTAAACTTGCACTCTACTCTTTTTTTGAGTAAAGAGCAAGCTAAAAATGGATTCTTCAAACCAACACACACACTTGCCATTTTTTATCTATAAAATAGATGAGTTTGTAAACCCATTTACTAAGACTAAATGTATTTACAAACTTGTACAAAAATAATTACCATTTAGCATCTATTATGCATCTATTTAGCATCCACTTAGCATCCATTTAGCATCTATGTAGCATCCATTTAGCGTCCATTTAGTTTTACTTCTGCCCAAATTACACTTTGATTAAACATGTACTTGACTCTATTTTTAATTTTTTTACTTTGGTCTTAGTTTTGTTAAAATTATGCTCTATTCTATTTTTAGGTAAAAAACAACCTAAAAATGGATTCATCAAACCAAGACACACACGCACCCAAATTCATTTGTATAATAAGATGAGGGAAGCTTTAAATCATTCAATTTTGAGTGATGAGTGAAAGGTTTTGGTTTGTGAGTATGTATTGCACTCCCAAACATCCATTCCTTTTGCCCCTTGTAAAATTTGGTGCTTTGATTTTTTCTTTCTTTCTTTTTTCTAGGTTGTAGTAGACTTAGATTCCTTGGTTTTAACCATTTGGATCAAAGTAATTGAGATTTCTGAATTTTCTATAAATCCTCCAATTTTGCCTATTGTATATGCAAATTTTGTGGCCTCACAACATTGCAAGAATTTACAAAGTATGATTCACACCTCCAATTCATTTGAAATTTCTCTTGTACTTATCAAACTTGGTCTTCTACATGGAAAAATTAAACCTCATCTTTGTGTAGAGCAATTTCTTTGATATTGGAGCAATCAAAGGCTTTAGAAATTTTTGTGCAGTAGGGAAAAACACTTTTTTTTGGCAATTCAAATGTCAATATCTCACTCCTGTACATTTAGAACAACCTAACTTTTTTTCTAGAAATACCTCTCATAGTCTAGAATAGGATCCTAATTTTGGATTTCCAAAGCAAATCTTTTATTTCTACCTTTCTACTCATTCCCTCAAAAGTGGCGAAGTGACTTTTACATGAAAAGGGGCTTGAGCCTTTAGGGGTCAAGTTAGGAAATGACAAATAGGCTACAAAATTATGCTTTTGAATGTCACCATGAACTACAAATTTAAAGATTGGAAATCTCGGGTCAATTTTTTGGAAAAAAATTGTGGAACAAACAAACATTTTAGTTTTCTATGGTTGAAAATGTTGATAATAATGGTTGGTTCCAAGCCAACATAGCAATTTTGCTGTGCCATTTTCACGAATTTTTTTTTTTTTTGGTTTCTTTTGAGAAAATTTTGGAATAGCATATTATGCTATTTTGAATTGATGCTTGCTCTCAATGACATTTGTGTTGATTGTCCACTTTCAATATTAAATTAAATTGTGTTTGTTAAATGTTGTTCAAAAATGTGATTCCAATGATAGAAATTACAAGCTATACTTTTACCCCAAATTATAGAAAAAAACATATTTGGTGTATTGTTTACTATGTTCCACATAAGCCCAACATATAGTTTCACAACCTAAAAATACGTAAAAAGACTTGCAGTGAACTCATGAACAATAATCATTTAAAATAAACAAATGATATTAGCAAAAGAGAACATCATAACACGTCCTTCTTTGTCTCTATGTGTTCTTTTGTTCTAATGTACACACTAGTCCTTTAACATGGAATGCAAATATTAATTACCTATGTGTTCCCTCTTTTCAAATAGAAGACATTGAAAGCATAGATTGATAAAGAATAAGAAGGCAAGAGTTAAGACGTTTCTGTGATTATGGACAAACTTTTTTGTATGATCTAAATTCTTACTTTTATACTACAATTTTTTTATTTATTTTAACAAAAGAATTGATTCAAAATTGACAAAAGTCTAGAAGATGTAATGGAAGGACAAAATATAGGCCAAACAATTGAAGGTAAATGACTTGATCTGAATAAGATTTAGTTACCTCCAATGTATCTAAAATTGTGTTATACAAGTTTTTTCTATTATTTCTAGAATCTGAAATTGCAAATAAACTTGTTGAAGATTGTTAAGCAGTGAGCATTGAAAGTTTGCGCCTTGCAGTAATTTGTGAGTTTTGTTTAATTTGATAACCAATAGCAAAATTATTAATGTGAATTTTAAGGTTAGTTTGATGATTTTAAAATCTCCTAGACAAAATTCAAGATACAGTATTATTCATAAAAAATGATAAATTGTTCATTAATGAGCATCTCTTTGAAATTAATCTACAATTGATAATTTTTATGAATAGTGTAATGCATTGTAAAAAAATATACCAATATCACAAAATAAAATTGTGCCTCATTTTTAAAATAATGGCACGGCAAATGTTATTTGATGTTGATTTAACTCTAAAAGAAAAAAACATGCTTATGTTCAATTTTTAATGGAACTTAGAAATGAACACTTAGTTGAAACCTTGACCCTTTTACATGCACTTGCAACATGGAAAAAAATAGAGGACTTTAGATGGATTATGGCAATTGTTGAGAAAAATATTCAAAGTGTCGTATTCTTCAAAAAAACGGGATTCACGTTTGATATTTTGCCAATTATAACCCAAATTTTGTAGTTATGTCCAAAAAAGAAGTCGTACTTTACACTCCTAAAGACGCAACAACAAACTTGTTAGTGGATGAATTGTATCTTGTGGAACTTACCAGTTACCACCTTTTGTTTTAGAATTCTGACCTGGAAAAAAATGAAAGAAATACAAGACTTCGGGAATGTAATTGGACATTGAAAAATGTACTTATATGATTAAATTGTTTTAGTATATATATATATATATATATATATATATATATATATATATATAGTATACAGGCACACGCTTTGCATGAGTTGGACATGTATGGGTAATTCAACATTCAATTTTACAAAAAATCAATATTAGACAAATCAAATGGTCTAGAATCTAATCATCATGTACTTCATAGAAAATCAATATCTCCTAATTGGTTCAAAATCTAACCTTGATTCACTATCATTTTGGTCTATTTTTTGAAACTTTTGTTGATTTTTTGGCACATGGTTAGAGGGTGTTTGGTGTTTTATATTTGGGACATCTTTTATTGTTTCAACTTCCACCAAGAAGTCCTAGAAGGTTTTGAGGACATGATTGGAGGGTGTTTGGCGTTCTATATCTAGGGCTTCTTTATTGCTTCAACTTACTCCAAAAAGTTCTAGAAGGTTCTGGAAAAGGGTGTGGAATCAGTGAGGGCTAGGCTCCCACTTAGTAGAAGTAGTAGTAGTAGTAGAGAGAGAGAGAGAGATGCGAGTTGTTATGTGTACCACACCCTTGGGGTAAGTTTTAGATTTCTACCAACAAAAATTTGAATTTGAGAATTTGGAATTCAGGTTTGGACTTAGAGACCATGATTTAGTCTTGAATCATACAAAAAATTGCTATGCAACAATACCCAATAAGAAATCTTGTCTTTATTTACCAACAAAAGTAAAAATAATATTTTTCTCCCTAGCTAAAGTTTTTTAGTGGATGTTGTTGAATTGCAATTTTTTTATGGTTGTAAACTAAATCATGGTCTCTAACTCCAAATCTGAATTCCAAATTCTCAAATTTAGCTTTTTGATGGTAGAAATCTAAAACTTACCCCAGGGATGTGGTACAGCAATTCAAAAGGAGTGGTACAGTAGTTCAAAGGGTGTGGTACACATATCAATTCCCATATAAAATTGCTAAAGCCACACCCCCTAGGTGGGCTTTGAGCATGAAATGTAAGAATTTAATGCAAATTTTTCCAATTTAGGTTAAAACATTTGTTTTATCTTTATCATTCTAAGATTATATTCAAAAAATAAGGGGGGTGTTTGAATTTGAAATTTAAATAAAGGACTTTTGAAGTACTTAAAGCAAAAAATACATGAAAAAAAACAACAATGATGCAATAAAATTTAAATAATTTTATTTATATTTTCTTCTTTCATTCAAGGAGGTGGTAATGACGAGATTGAATGAATGATGGGCCATTTAATATATATTTTTAGAGTATTAAGCTTTCAAATTAAGTGCTAACACAGGTGTGGCATTAGCAATTCCTTATTTATATATATATATATATATATATATATATATATATATATATATATATATATATATATATATATATATATATATATATATATAAAAGTAGAACTTGTGTGGCCTAAAGACATGGTTTAGAAAATAACACATTAAACGCTGAAACTTGTCTTAAACCTTATCCACACAATAAATTTTTTGTCTTTGTTTAACAAACAATCCCTTGCAGTAAGGCATTTTTTGCTTAGTACCCATAGAGATTTTTACCCACATAGTAAACAAAACATCACGGCCTTCCTTGGGGGGGGGGAGTCACACCCCTTTACAATTGGATACCACTTATGATAACGGGATAATAAAATGGGGGGTATTTAGATTTTTAAGGTAAATTTTTGCTCCCTTTCTTTAGGTAAAAAGCTACTTTAATGCATTTAGGGTAACATATGCTTATTTCTAAATGATTGTATGACCTAATTCTAAAAACCCTATTTTTTTTACAAACACAAAAGCGTTATAAGAAAATTTTATTTGTATACAAGTGGTTCATAGAAGGTTTTGGCCCTTACAAGCATTCAATTTACAAAAAAACACCTTTGAAAAAAAAAATGTAATATAAAACATGAAGCTGAAGCAAACAACTTATCAGTACCACACCACACACAACCTTATGCAAACAACCAAGATACATTCCCGGTAACCTATGGTATTCCAGACAAACATCCAAGCTCATAGAAGTAGCATGGACCCTAAACGGGTTTATGCGCATAATTTGTACTTAAGATACATTCCAAGTAATCCATGATATTTTGAACAAACATCCAAGCTCAAAAAAGTAGCACGGACCCTAAATGGGTCTATGCGCATAATCCTTACTTAAGATACATTCCCAGTAACCCATGGTATTCTGAACAAACATCCAAGCTCGTAAAAGCAGCATGGACCCTAAACAAGTCTATGTGCATAATCCTTACTTAAGATACATTCTTGGTAATCCATGGTATTTTGGACAAACACCCAAGCTTGGAAAAAAATTCAAAAAACAAAATAATACACAAAACTCAAAAAAGTAAAGCACCAAATTTTATGAGGGTCAAAAAGAATGGCGGTTTGGGAGTCCCATACATACCAGCAAACTAAAACTTCTCACTCATCAATCAAAATTGAATGATTCAAAGCTTCCTACATATATAAAAGTCTAAAGAACTAGTTTCAATTTTTTTTTAAGAAATGCAATTTTGAAAGAATTTTTTGGGTTGCTTGCCCTCCCCCACTTTTTAGAAATTCATGCTCAACTTCTTCAATAAATGTTGGAATGAAGAGAAGATTAGATGGCTATAAAGATCTTGGAATTCCCCACAATCTTCTAAAGTTTCAATTGAAAAAAAAAACTAGTTTAGTCATAATTACATGCCCAAAGTCTCATTTGTCCCCTAAGGGGACAACAATTCTTTAGGGGTTAAAACTACTACGCTGATGCTTGGATAAGGTCAACCTTTGCAAAAGAAACATTTGGATAATATCAAGGTTCCACTCTCTTTTTGTGTTCCTAGCCTAACGGAATGGAGTGTTTGTTTATGATCAATGCTTGGATATTGTCAAATCTTTTATCTTGCCTAAAGCATTGACTTTATTTAAGCATCCATGTACACTACACCTAAAATTTTAAAGTTCTACATGAAATGTGCTTGAATTATAAGCTACCATTAAGCGTGGGTCTTCTTGTCCATGTTCATTTTGTCATGCATTGTATACATGCCTCTCTCACCCCTTGAAAAAACAATACTCAATAAACCTTCAAAAAATAATAAGATGTACCTAGTCATATTGTCCTTTGCTTGCTTCCCTTTCAGAATTTTTTTTCTGCAAACTACATGTTAGAGTCCATATCATCAAATTTCATTAAGAATTGGAGGAACAAAACAATTTCATTGATTTTGAACGTACAAAGATGTCAGCATATGATCTAAAACAGCCATCTTTTCATTATTTTGTCTGCAAATGTATAATAATTATAGTGTTTAGGTATATTAAGCCATTAACTATTCAAAAAAATATTACATAGTTTTTGGAACATCATCACCAACATCTATTATTTCTTTGCTCAAAATTTCATTAGAAATAAAAACTTCTTTTGGATGAAAATACTTTTCTTGGATGGGCCTAACTTGAAGTTATGAAATATTTATTGACATAGAATATATCAGCCTCTATATTGTACAGTACCCAAAAGAAAGAGTACATAACATCCTTTTATGGCATCCAAAGAAGTATGTACAACAAAGAATATAACTCACATTTCATTCTCACATTTTCAGTATGCGATCCTCATGCAATCTTGATCAAGAAAATCAATTTTTGGTTACTAAAACCCAAAATCCTATTTTTGATAAATGGTTTTGTGTCAAAATCATGGTTTTACAAGAAAATAGATTAAAAAACATTGGTGATGAATTTTTGAGACATGGTTGCATGGATGTATAGGAGGAATCCATATGCACATCTTCCTTTCAAAGAAACATTTCCAAAAAAAAACAATATTCCTTATGTAGAGATTTTAATGTTAGAGTGATTATGACCAAATTTAGTGAAATACATATTTCTTCATGGAAATTAGTTTTTAGAAAGAAAAACATATGATCATGTTTAAAGGTACAAATTTAATCACAATTTATAAGTCAAAAAACAAAAACTAATTTCCATGAAGAAATATGTATTTTACTAAATTTGGTCATAATCACTCTAACATTAAAATCTCTACATAAGGAATTTTGATTTTTTTGGAAATGTTTGTTTGAAAGGAGAATGTGCATATGGATGTCTCCTACATATCCATGCACTCAAATCTCATAAATTCATCACCACTATTTATTAATCAATTTTCTTGTAAAACCATGATTTTGACACAAAACCATTTACCAAAAATAGGATTTTGAGTTTTAGTAACTAAAATTTGATATGCTTGATCAAGATTGCATGAGAATTGCATATTAAAAATGCGAGAATGAAATATCAGTTATACGTTGTTATGCATAGTTATACATACTTCTTTGGATGCCATAAAAGGGTGTTATGTACTCTTTCTTTTGCGTATCGTACATCAATTTAAATTCATGAAGAGAGAATATTTCATAATGGAAAAAAAAAAAAAAAACAAAATCTATACATACAAGGCTATCCAAATTAGTTGCTATTCCAAAGTCTTTTAACAAATCATTGAAACGGAGCTCTTGTTGTGCATTTTCACATTCCATTCCCAAGAACAACATAGAACCACATTGGTTTATATATTTCTTTATGATTTCAAACTAGTCATTACATAAAAATAGCATAAAACACAAAGCTTAGATAAAATTTAGTAAAAAAATAATGGAATGGATGTGTCAAAACATAGTTTTTTTTTGCTTATCCTTAAAGATCATTTAAGTTAATTTTCAATAATCCTTGAGATTTGTGTACGGAAACTACATGACTTAACCCCTAAAGGCCCAAGTGTTCCCTTGGGGGACTAATGGACGTTGGGCATGTACCTATGACTAAACCAGTTTTTATAATTTTTTTGAAACTTTTGAGGATTTTGGGGAATTCAAAGATGTGCACATCTAATTTTTTCTTCATTTTGACATTTATTGAAGAAGTTATGCATGAATTTTTGAACAACAGGGGAGTATAGGCAGTCCAGCTAGCCCAAAAAACTTCTTTAAAATTTTCTTTTTTCAAAATTAAAAATCTGAAATTGATTCTTTAAATTTTTACAAATGTGGGAAGCTTTGAATCATTTGATTTTGATTTGTGAGTGAGAAGTTTTGGTTTTTGGGTAGGTATGGGATTCCCAAACCTCTGTTCCTTTTGCCCGTTGTAAAATTTGGTCCTTGACATTTTTTTTGACTTTTTTGTTCCAAGTTGTAGTAGACTAAGATTCCTTGGTTTTTACCATTTGGATCAAAGGTATTCAGATTTCTCAATTTTACATAAATCCTTCAAGTTTGCCTAGTATATATGCAAATTTCATGGCCTTCCAGCATTGCAAGATTTTACAAAGTATTTATCACACCTCCAATTCATCTGAAAATTCTCCCACACTTACCTAATTTGGTCTTCTAGATGGGAAAAATAAACTTCAACTTTGTGTAGAGCAAATTTTTTAATATAGGAGAGATCAAAGGCTTCTGAATTTTTTGGGCAGCAAAGAAAAAAACTTTTTTTCTGACTTTAGATGTGAATATCTCTCTCATTTACATTTAAAATGAGCTGATTTTTTTTCACAAATACCCGCCATAGTTTAGGGCAAGATCCTACAGTTGGATTTTCCAAAAAAACATGTTTTCCTACCTTTCTACTCATTCCCCAAAAAGGGGCAGTTTTAAGTGATTTTCACAGAAAAAAGGCCTTGGGCTTTAGGGGTTAAATGTTTTATACTTTAAATTTCTGACAGAATCAGAATTTTAGTTGCACATTCTATATTTTTAGTGTAATGCGTTCCTTTTGTTGATGTCTATAGTTTTGAAGGATATGGTAAAATAGCTCTCAAGTTTTATGGACAAAATGTGTATTGGCATTTTTTGTTATGCATTTCAAATTGCTACTTTTATTTGAGTTGAAAATTTGATGAACATAACTCTTCTAATCATATGTAAAATCAAAGACAAAGTTTAGAAACCTATTCATTATAACCCTAAATTTCATAATACAAGATTTTTTCCTAAGTTGTAATGCATTTTCTAAAATAAATGTTACTCATATTTATACATACATTTAACAAATCCTTGCCAAAAAACTCATTTTTAGGAAATTATATGCTTTACCTCATTTGATGTAAAATTCTCCTTAGGACAACCAAATACCACAATATCAATTTTTTTGAGAAGTTCCAATGATAATTCATCCTTGTTCCTATAATTTGTAGAAGAACACTAACAATTCAATTAGTTTTATATTTACTACTTAAACCTTAAGTACATATTCTTGGTCATTTATTATATCAAATGATATCTAATTTATTATAGAAAGTTTGTTTCATGCAAATCAAAACGACATACATAAAGAGGAATTTAATTTGTGAATGTACATAAGTACTTGATATGAACCCTTTAATTTTTTCACCATTGGTTTATAACCTTGATTTGGTGTGTATAGCTCTAAAATCACACATTTGATTGGTATGTTAAAACACAATAATTCTCAATCCTTTGCGCTACTGTGAAATATAACAATAAAAAATAATATTACACATTTTGCACCATAGTTGTATGAAAAACCCAATATACATACTTAATGAATATTCAATATTGACTTACCGTGTTTAGAGGAATGAAAATGAATTGTTGAAACTTCATTGGTTGTGAGCAAACTATTTGAGATAGGTTTGGCAATAGCATCCATCTTGCACTAAAACTTATGTTGATTAATCAAAAGAATTATAAAAAAATCTCTCGTAGTATGTTGAAAGAGAGATGCAACTATTTTTTGGTGCAAATGGCAAACTCTAATTTGAGAATTTCTTTCATGCTTTGAAACTTTTATATTTAAAGAACATCTATTACTTTCCACCAATTCTTTGGATTTCAAAATTCAACGACTTTGTTATAAAATCCATATAAATTGCAAAGTTTGTGTTGTGATATTAGAATTTTATGCTCTATGTTACAGTGATTGAAAATAATTGTTAAACATAGAGTTGCATAACATCCAAAAACATTGAGAATCAAAGAGTCTAAATCAAATCACCCTAAACACAAAAATTATTCAACATTGATCTATATAAAAGAATGCCCACTCTCTCTTTGTGTTTCTTGTGCGTCCATGTGTGTTTGTGTGTGTGTCTGTCGGTTTGATAATTAGTGATTGGCCAAGGTCCAAGGGGCATTGAGTTGAATTTGGGAGATGAAAAGACATTCTCAATGAACCATATTGGATAGCTCTAAATTTGCATTTTAAATCGAATACAAAGGGGTAGGGAGGGAGATGAGAAGACAATTTAATTTTGACCTTTTGAATATTCTTAAAACTTAAATTTGAATTTGAAAATTGGAAGTGGTAGAGGTTGACATGAATAGACATATTTAATTGATGAGCCCCATTGGATAATTCTTAGTTTAAACTCAAAATTCAAATTTAAACAATAAGGTGGTAAATGGAGCCTAGTTGGATAACTCTTAGTTTGAATTTCAAATTCAATCTTAAAAAATAAGGTGGTAATGGAAGGGCATGTTTGAAAATAATTAAATTTTGAAGTGAATACATGGTAGTTGTATTTAGCACTTCCAGGACCAGAGAGGAAAATGAATACAGTAATTGTTTATTTTGAATAAGTAGGTTGACAACTAAAATATTAGCAATACCAATTCTCACACATGTACAGTTCCTTTGGTAATTTGCAGCAAGATTGTTGACATTTTCTTCAAGATATTTCCATGATTATGTAAAGACATGATTAGAGCATCATAATATTTACTCTGGATTAATTACAAATTACGGGGTCACTATAATTCCAAAGTTGTAGAATATCCTTTTTGCTTAAACTAGAACAATTGCAATAGCAATAAATTTCCTAGTTGGTCATATCCATGTCCGGTGGAAAACTGAAATGCAAGTGAAGCAAGTATGGGGGACATTTGTGCTCTCTGTTGCAATGGAGAAGCAGCTATAGATGTTTTGAGGTTCATAACCTATATATATGTACAAAAGTATGAACTACCTTATTCCGCGTTGGACAAAGGCATTTGCATAATATAATCAACCAATACTATTCTATTTTTTGGTGGACGACGTACATTTCCCATCATTTTGCATGTGAGAGGGGTTTCTATTGAAAGTCTACCTCTACACATTTAAAAAAATAGACATAATATTTGACAAGCAATTTGTTATACACAAACTTACTCTTCACCTCCAAAAAGATCCCATGCTTTTGTACATTGCTATACAATATTTTAAAGGGAAATTTTATGGATACCCAATAACTTTACAATTATTTCATACATATCCTTTCTATGGAATTTCATAGACATCCTTGGATTAGAATTTTCATACCATTTTTTTTGTGCATGCCGACTTTTTCCTTCCTAGAGCGCCCACATAACAAAAAGAAGGCTGTGTAAGTACAAAGGGAGAAGCAAAGTGAAACCCTAAACCTCCAACAAATCTTCAAAGTCTTGAGTTGGTTCAATGGAATTTGTGAAACTTTTGAAGAACAATGGATAATTACAAAATTGTTGTAGATGTAAGTGGTATCCACAAAATTTTCCTTGTTCATAAATTTGAAGAATTTGGTATATTAGGGCCACAAAAAGAATATATATCTACCACGTACACTTCAAAAAGACGCGCTTAACCCCAAAACAACCCTAGAAATTCTTGAGCTTCTAGAATTTTGCTCTAATTTGAACAAAAAGCCAACATTTTGATAAGTTGTATCAATATTTTTGGCACTGTAACCACATGAAACCAAGCTAGACATGTTAGAGGTCACATTAGAAAAGAAAACACAATAATATCTCTTATGGATTGAATGATTATAATGTTTGATCATGAGGGTGTTAAAACATTGAAAGTGCTTTGAAGCCTTTTGAGCTTCTTTTCACATGTCACGTTTCAAAATTTGATCACCACTAAAACATGAGGTTAAAGGGCCAAACATACATAAGCCTAATCAATTTATGACTTCTCAAAATCTACTAAACAATTTTCTTAAATGAATTTATAATGTGAGTTTTTCGTAAAGACCTAGTGTATTTGAAACTCACTCCTAGGAGCTCAACACTACATTAATTCAAGATTGCAATGGACACTTGTGCACAAAATCTTGAATAGAAAAATCATGATCAATCATTTGCAACACCAAATTGTTGAAGGTAATATTGAACTTCAAAAATAAAGTTTCAAATATAGATACTATTAATGAAAAGTAATTTGGTAATGTTTTATTTAACTTCAAGAATTAGTTGAGGACACACGCTTTGAGGTTTAGTAAATTTTCCTCTGTAGGCGGCTGGTATTCAATGTGCAAGCATGATCCAGCAAAGAATCTAAAGTGAATTCCAATGACATGATTTTGTAATTGCCGCCTCTGATATGTTTATTGCGTCATATGGCAGGTTCTACAAGCGGGGTGTCAGTGAGACAGTAAAGGACAATGGCAAAGTGGAAGCGACAAGCATTTGGAGTAGGATTGCAAAGTTCAAGCTACTAAACTTTTCACTTGAGGTCACCTGGCTCTGCTTGCATGAACCGCTTTGCGGTAGGCACGTTGCACCAAGAGCAAGAAGCAAAAGGTGATCTACAGAGGGTCGCAGATGAAAGACAAGGAGAGTGGGGATAGGGTTTAGCGCTAAGTAGGAAACACATGGGTGGTGGGTCAGAGTAGGAATGCAGCAAATGAGAGCCTTTTTGCAAAGTATTGCAGCGTAGGTGATACATGCTACGGTGGAAAGGGACTGCCGCAGAACAACATTGATGGTATATGTGCATCTTCTCTCACATCGACCTGGAAGTAGTTCCGTTCTTGAGGTTTTCCACAAAGCACGGAGGAACTTTGCTGGAGGGTGCTTGTAGAAGTCCAAGAGGGAGGCTGCCCTCTTACTAGAGGAAGCGGGGCTTGCAGTTGCCATATCAAGGTTCGCGTACCAAGCAAAGGCCTCACTATAAGAAACCCGCGTCTTTTAAGATGTCCAAAAACTGCCAATTTTGCATTTAATTTGACTTCAAACGCGTCCGCTTGCATGTCAAAATTTTCACATTAACCTCAATTAGCAAAAAACATCAAAAATTTCAGGAAAACAAGGGCACATTTTTGGTGAACGTCAACATTAACATGGCTCTGAGGGGTAAGAAAAAACTGACCCATGGGGCAAATGGGCAGTGCCCGCCTTAGAAAACCTCATCCAGTAACTTTTTTTTTCATCTAGTGAAAATTTGACATTAATTTTGACATGCACGCATTTCAAAATCTTATGTGGCGTGTCAAAGCGAGGGTAAGAGTGACCAATTCCAACATCAAAAATAATGTCAATAAGGACATCAAGCTCAATGTTATCCTACCACTGAAAACATCTATAGCATTACAATCCATGTCTATATTGACGTTCAGTGTCACATGGCCCTATTTTGCTAGATGTTCCGCATTATGTAAGTAAGGACATGTTCAAGGTTGGACTTCAGAGTTGTGTGTCCAGTTCAATGTCCTCATTGACGTGCCTTTGCTCACCCAAGGCATTAATGGTAACATATATGATTACATTTGATTTTCTTGGAATTGT
Source organism: Ulota crispa (assembly GCA_963920765.1). Taxonomy (NCBI): domain Eukaryota; kingdom Viridiplantae; phylum Streptophyta; class Bryopsida; order Orthotrichales; family Orthotrichaceae; genus Ulota; species Ulota crispa. Next base: position 2,464,150 of record OY987252.1, on the reverse strand, counting down.
AAAATTTTGCAACAAGGTGTTGACTTAGGGTTACATTGTTGACATTTGCATCAACGTGCACGTGCAATCTTGACATTCATTGCTACAACGTCGAGGTTCATATGGATGTTAAGTTTGTCCGCTTTGGCATTCTAGGTGATGGCAAGCAAATCCCATGCCCTACTAAGCATGTACATTCCGGCATGGTATTGTTGAGCAGAGTGCTATAATTGGCACATTCCTTGACATAGGATGTTTTCCATGACGGCATTTCGGATGTAACATACATCAGTGTGAATGTTCTAATTTACAACCATGGAAGTATGCCATGTTCTAGGGGTATACAAATACATGTCTGTGAGCATGTAAATTCATGCATTCTATTGTTACAAAAACATGGGTTCATTGACAATGCATGCACAGATCCCTGTACGTCTTGATATCCTTTGGAGTGACATTTGCGTTCAAGTGGATGTCTTTTCAATTTTAGGGAACGTTGATTCCTGTGCGTAGCACGTTTACGTGATGTCGTTTGCCATGCACAACGTAGCCCTTGCTTGTTCGTCATAATGTCTCTAAGAGATCAAATTGGAAGCTTGGGGTTTAAGCTGGTGATTGTTACTATGCAACAACAACTTTGTTTGACGTCTTTCCTTGTTTCCAAATTGTTTGAATGAATGCCAGTGGTTTAGGGTGGTGTTCATAAATGCCTACCATTCAGCTCATATTTGCCTATATGAATGTCTTTGATGACACATCAGGAACCTCAGCTACTAAACTCAATAGCTCTATGAACATCCACTTAGTTCTAGTCTTGCCCCCCACGACACCTATTTCAATGCTTCCTTGGACATCTACTGGGTCCACAGAGGTATTTCATTAAACATGCTTCTTTTAGTACTAAAGGGGTGGACGTCTCTTAGACGACTAGATCAACGTAGTACCTGGTGTTTCATTGACAACATTGCAATGTCTTCAACAACATTCTCAACATGCATTATAATCACTTTCATCCTACCATAATCAACAAGGGGTTCTGACCAATAGTGAAAGTCATGCAAGCATCATTACCATGAAATAAAAGGTAATCCAATGCACACTTCAAGGTTCCATGTGTACATAAAGTACCTTGGCACTAAACCCCAGCTTCCACACGCAAAGCTAAGCTTCCTCTCCCACTAGAATAAATCTAGTGTTGTGTCAGATGTTGATTGGGATGTGAACACTACCATCTCCGCCGTTAGGTCTGACGCACATGCAATGCTGCACATGATGTCCAAAGGGATATCATCCCCATCAAAGATAATGCTCACATAAACAAATAAATGCAAGCAATGACGGCTTCACAGCAAAAACACTCAAATCCTCAAACTCACCTACATCCAAAGCGGCAAAGGACTTCATTTCTTCTTTGCTGCATCCGCCCTTGTTGTCAAAGCCCTTGACTATACAATCACATTTTGTGTGTCAAGCCCTGTGTGCGTAGTTCTTGATCACACAAAAATTCATGGAAACTGCAAAACTCACTAACCTTTCCATTTGATTTTATGGACCTCAGGTGGTTGGTCACAATTGGTTTGGGGGCAACCGCTTCCATGGACAACAAAGGCCCTGCTAAATTTGTCGCCTTCTTTGCTGCTACAATGCTACCCATTGTATATGGGTCCTTGAGTATTGCTTGCTGCTGCAAGAAAATATCACCCCAGCAAAATAGTGGCACACAACATAGATGAGAGCGTCTAAATAAGCATGGAATGTTATAATGCATGTCAACCAAAGCATTCTCATTGACCTCCGCCTACATATGTAAATGTAATACATGACATTTCAATCAACATAACCACGTTTAAAGAAACATGTACAAAATGTTGTTTACCTGCTTTGGCATGACTACAGCAACGTCCTTGGTTGCATCCTTTGTTGGGGGTGTACTGATAGCTAGCGTAACCTTGTGGCTATCCACACCCCCATGTTTTGTCACCACCAAGTCTTCCTTGGTAGCTTCCTCTGCCACCCCTCCATCTACCCCTACTCCTCCAACCACCACCGCATCCCCACTGACAACCATCGCCTTCTCTCCATCGGACTTCATAATGTCCACCTTTGTTCCTTCCTCCCTCTCTACTTCCTCAACTCCATTGCTGGTCAATCGCTTCTTCTCTCCTCCCTACACTTGTGCAGTGGCCAAGGCTGCCACATTTGCAGCCAACTCCTTGAGCGTGCCCTTCAACTGAGATTGTGTAGACATCATAGCCAAAGATAACTCTTAAACCAACCCTTGCACCTCTGCTGTCTCTCTTCAAAGATCTGCTACTTCTTGCTGAAGTCTGCACGCCCTTTTCCCTTCTTGCCCTCCAACCATTTCATCTACTTATCCATCTCCTCAACAATCTCGGTCTCATAGGGCTGCTTGTCAAGCTCATTATCCTAAAACCGTTAGAAGATAAGTATGTTTGAGTAGATGTGTTGTAAACCCAGAATTCATGTTCAAAAAAATGTTTTTGCAAAACAATACAGCAACATGTGGTTTACGTTCACTACCATGTTCATAACATCTGAGCTCTTTATGTTGGAAACATAACAACACTTCTGTATTGTATTCCTATGAGAGTATTTGACCAATTTCTGATTGGCACGTCTCTATCAGCGTGTCATCTTCATAACAATTCTAGCTTTGTTTAACGTTATAAATGGGTGTACTTTTCATTTTTTTCCAAATGATGCTACAAGTGTCTTCCTATTATGTTTATTCTTGGTTGTCCGCATTATAGGAACAAATTGACACGTGGATCCTGCTAAGTCTAGAAATGTCAATTTCATGTTCATAACATGTGTACAAAACGTACTTTCTCTGTTCATGACAGCCTGTATTTGTTCAGCGCAATGGAAAGGGTTACATATTCTGCAATGATTTTCTAGTTCTAGGATAGAGCACATCCTTTTTTCTGCAGATATTAGTTGTTTGTTATGATAAATGAAACATCAAATGCAGGTTTTAGGCAAATATTATAACATGATTTTCCATTTTGAACGGTATGGTAATGGTGGCAACATCGTTGTGAACATGAATATTAGTCATGGACATAACGGCATTGATGAAAAAATAATGATGTACTTTGTTGGTCAGCAAATTCATAGGAATATGATTTTTTCCATGGGCAATACAATAATTTATGGATATGAAAATCAATACTGCTCAAATGCCTACTTCGTCTACTCAAATAATTCTACTCATATCTCTTCATTGAAATTACCTGTTTTGACAATCACGCATATCAAATATTAAAGAGGGTTCACACACTTTAGTATAAATGTTATCAGCAAAAGACAATTTTGTTTTTTATAGTCAATAATACAGTCATTGATAAGGGAAAATGCACTACATTCCCACACAACTGGTCTTTGCAATATTCCATTTGACATAGCTCTGAATTATCACCAAATGCGTTAATATCCTAATCTTTGCAAAACAATGCATTTGCAAGTCTTGTGAGTCATAATTCATTGAAAAACAAGCACTCATGACAACATCCAAACATGTAAAACAATTTGTCGCATGTCCTGATGTCTCCTCTAAACGTCAAATTTAAATAAAAACATGTAATAGCTGTTCTTCTCCACATAAGACATAATATCAATGAGCATTCATAATTTGAATACATCATAAGAACCTAGGTTGTCACCCTTACTGTGTACCTTTTTTTTAGAGAAAGTAGCAACTCCCCCAACAATTCTCCATGCCTTAAATAAACCTAGGACCACTACAAAGCATCATGTTGAGTGCCTTCTGTGAATTTTGATTTGCTCGCTGTATATGGAGAAAGATGTATGTAGCAAATGCCAATTTCAGTCATCCTGCCATGACCTATAACATGAACCAAAACCAAATTAGTTTTTCTAGTGTATATACCAATTGAAGTTCAAATTAAATTCCAACGCTATACCAATTCAAGTGACAAACTTCAACACCTAAAGTGTATAGCATGCACTTCCAGGTAATATAAGATTTTTCTATCTTTCAATGAATTCAAATCTAAGCTAGAACTAACGTAATTTTTTTCCTTTCATTATAACATCTATATGCAAATAGACCTATGGACACTTAGTCAAAAATCTGGCAAAACAATGTTTGCATTGTTTTTGAATCAGTTAAAAACCTAAGTACGGTGTAGAGACATACGCTTTGTTTATGCATGTAATAGAGAATTCTAGATATGATCATATAATATTGTACAATATGTCATTTGCATTCATAGATCACAGCAATGTCCTCTAATTCCCTAGAAAAAACAAAAACTTCATGTTAGCACTTTTACACTCAAAATGTATGTAGAAGCAATTCCCACTAACCAAGATAAATGATGTCACATTGTCCATTAGCACATAAACATGATCCACAACCACTAAACTTTCTATTCATCATGTATTCACTTATTCAATAAATGGGGGGGGGGGGTTTCTTCAGAACCCTAAACATCATGTGGAGTGCTTATGGTTTTATGGTTAACTTCAGAGATTGTAGTACAGTCAATTACCATATCTATTGATCCGTACTTCCACAAATACCAACACTATTAGAGTGTCGACATACCGGTGTACATGTAGGCACATATTATCATAAATAACATGGAACTCATAAGACAGAAACATTTGTCCAATCACTCCATTAGGCTTGTGCTTTTAACTTGAGGATTCCCACAACCACTCATTTGCTAATCAAATCTGCCCATCAAAATCAATTTGTACATAGATACTCACTCCAATTTCAGCAGTTCATGCATGGATTGCATACATATTTTGTACTCTAGTGTTAACTTCCAATAATCATGTGGCAAAATAATGTATTACAAGCATAATTGCATAACAAATACCAACAAGAAGTTAAAAAGCATTATTTGACGTGAAATACACCCAATTGAATAAGTCGGTGCTACATACCAACACACCACGTATATTTAGTACAAACAATTCTTTATGAAAATAAAAATGGCATCTTTAGTTCCTCACCCAATGAATGTCATATAATATACATTGAATAATCCAGCACTACTACCTTCTTTAAGTTAAATGTCATCAAAAATTCCTATTCACATACCTATCCCTTCCCTGTAGATCAATGAAAGCATCCCCTTCCAAGTTAAAACACTAACCTCGTATGAAGACTCCCCTCCATCTCTGGTCATTAGCACAAGTGTCATATTCATTAACGCATTGCTTCAATAGTATTGCTGGCTTTATATTTGGAAAGCAACAAACACAAGTGCAATCATAATCTTTAATGACGTCACAAGAAATCAAGTATACCTATTGTCAATTCAAAAATTTACATACAAATATCATTGGAATTCTTTTATGAACATATTGAATTCCATGACGACATTGTGCTAATGAACACTATAAAATACTGAATGTCATTAAAGAATACATTGCCTTTAAAAGCATGGAGCACACACTATTCATTTTGAGAAAATTTCTATTTTCCTGCTACAAAACCAACGCCACATTTCTGCAACATAACTACATAAGCAATTATTTTTGCAATTATAAACACTTAAGGCAAAACATCAAATTGATTTTGTCTTGGAAATGCAACAACAAGTCTTGCTTCACACATACAAAGCCCATACAAGCACAACACAAGAGCAAATGCAATATACTTGAAAGGAAAGTCCGATAATTGATGTCCTACACATCTTTGGGAGAGGGAAATCAAATTGTGCATTGCTTGGTAAATGCCTCTTTGAATGTGTCACACTCCACCTTCTCTCTATCGTCTAACTCCACGTACGGAAGTAATGCATTGGGAACCATCACCCATTTTAGTTGTAGTCGGCATAGTTCACTTTGATGAGGATCAGGCATAAAAATCATGTCTTTGTCACAATCGGAAGTAACCACTGACCCTATTCCAATTACTCTATGGGGACTCCTGCTTTCATATATCACCACAAGACCTATTGTGACTGCCTCTTCCTGTCACAAATCTATACAAATTAGTGAAAGTCATAATTAAAAACCATATTACAAAATATGGTCCACCTTTTTAAAACAAACCAATATTATGAGACACCTTCTATTTCATTCAGTCCTTTCTCTCTAAACAGACAGACCATATATTTTGTACTCACATTATTTAATAGCATTAGCAAAAATGGTTAGTAAGCGGCAACTTACAAGCTAGACCTTAGTCAACCGCAAAAGACTCGCTCTTCACTTTCCCTTCTGTCAAACATCAAGCATATTATCAAAGGATGATAATTACATCCAATATGTATTGTTTGATTTGTTACAATTGATATTCAGTTTATGACATTACATTTTATATTAGATGCTCAATACACATCCATCAAATAATGACACTGCTACCTTGCTAAATAGGGCAATGAACAATTTTAAATCACTCTTGTACTTTTTGAGTACTGTTGCAGTCTATGGCTATTAGATGCTTAAAGTTCAATTTAGATTCCTTAGCTAACAAGCCACAATGGTTATGGAATCATAATAAACAATTCTAAAAATGCCGCTAGACAAATCTAAATAAGGCATCATCAATCATATAGTACATAACAATGCACAAGTAACCTTGCTAACCTATTTGGTGGTCTTTGCGTTTAGAGACTTAGTTCTTTTCCGAGAGTTCCTAGTCCTCCTTCCACCATTGACAGAGTCAATGTTGCCTACAAGATTGCTCTCCCCATTAAGCATGATTGCCTTCTCCACAGAGTTCTGATTTTCCTTCTCACTCTCTTCTTTGCCAACTTCATTCACAACATCTGACTGTACAACAGAACCACAATCTTGAAGAGATTGTTCCATTATTAGAACTCTTATAACATATTAAATTTTGATAAACATATTGAGCTTCATTTTAAAAAAAACCACAAATTTTAAGATATCACTAAAACTTTCTTACTTTAAAATATTATAAAAATGATAGCATTATTACTCCAATAGTACTTTGAGGTCGTCAACATAGACATAGCCAAATCCAACTACAAGAGATTTAACTTTGCATTACCAAATAACCACATGTTGTGGCCAATAATCCTATTCTATTTATTTTCCAATATTTTTGTTAACAATACAAATGTTCATGAGTGAGGCAACCATTCAATTCAAAAAATGTGTTTATGCAAAACCTATTTTGCTTTCCCCTTCATCTCCAATGTCAAGTCCACTAATTTTGTTTGTTTTGCTGTAGCACTTCTTTTTGTATGATGAACCAGCTCCACTATACTTGCCCGGGTCTCTCTTGTTCTTGAAAATTCCTCAAAGATAGATATTGTCTTTGTTGCAAGCGTAATTGCAGTAATCACTGCGGGATTCTCAAAGCATTTTGAAATTGCGCTCCCACTTGGCAACACACGATCGACAACAATGGCAACATGCATGGGCTCAACAATGTTGTCATTGCCATCAGAGAACTTTGTTTTAATGTCGGAGTCACTAGACTTTGATTTGGACTTCATCGAGTCGTTGCTTGAAGTGTTCTTGTCATTGGATATATTCTTCTTCTGGTTGTCCTCCAGTGTTATGATATTCCTTTCTTTTGCAAGACACAATGTGATTGCAGACTTTGGCTAATCACTTGTTTTGAGGTAGTTCTTTGAGCATAGCCCCTTCAATTTTTTCATTTCAGGCTCCCACTCTTTAATAATTGCCTCCACTAAACGTAAACGATTCTCCATGTCCCTTATTGCTTTGACGGCCGCGTTATTGGCAGCAATTGATGAATTCAACCTTTTCCACTTTGCTTTCTCTTGCTGCAATGAGGCCCACTTTGTGTCCAATTCCTCTTTTATCTCATTATCACTTGAATCTTGGCGGTACTTCTAGGCCTTCATATGACAAAACATAAAATGCTTAAAATCATAAACTGACATTCATATTTTCTGTTTCATGAACATGTAATTCTCTAAAAAATAACAACCCCAATGTGTTTGCACATATAATAACGGAACAGTGATTCCCTAAACCCATGTACAGCATAACACCTTACGAACATCAACTTCCTTAAATAACATGACGATTTTGGGATCTAAAATGTTTTATGTTACATATTACAAACATATTGTCTTATATCAGTAAGAAATAAACCTATATTCATTATCATTCATCATATAGTAGTAGTACTAGAAATTTGTGTTACGTTACAGATCTTATTGTAATATTGTGTGTGTCAAGAAATTCAAATCCTATCTGTCGTCAATTTCTCATACATAAATGACCCCAAACTTGTTATATAACATTCTTAGAACAATATTATATAGTATGTACATATCATGACGTGATGCACTTCACCCAATTCATACATAGCAAATTCATAAAAACATGTCATACTTCAGAAATGTCACATCTACCAATACTTCAAAACAAGCAAAAACAATTACATTCTAAATTCCATGTGATTTTAATTCATTGACAAATATAGACATAGTTAATGTCAAAATTATGTGCTGAAGTTTGACTAAAAAACTTATTTAGAGTACTAACCAAGTCAAGTGTGATGCTTTCCACTAGAGCTCGCTTAGTTGTATTCTTGCTCCTCCAACCTCAAGCAATGCTCGCCATTTTCTCCAACTTCTCAATGCCCTCCTTTGACTTCACGCGCTCTACCAAAATATCCCAGTATTTCTCACTCACGTCAAAAGATCTAGGGTTTCCTTTCCGTATTTTTTGGCTCAAATTAAACCTATAATGGACAAGAGCCCCCCCCACCTCCTTCTTCAAGTAATCATTGTTGATTTTAGACGACTCCTCGTAAATGTCGTACACATGAAGCAAGCGCTCCTTCAATCTTTCTTTTTTAGCGATTGTTTGTCCCTTCCATCCTTCAGTGGGATCCATGTCCTTTGCAAATGAAACTATGTCTTTTTTAAAGAATTTTTTCATGGTACTTGTTGGATATTTGCATTTGTCTAGATGTAGTGGTCGTTGCTCCTCTTCCTCATGTCTTGCAGAGTTGGTGACCTTTGCAGATGAAGATAGAGGAGGGCTTTGAGGCCCCTTCCTTGCTTGTCCGTAATGATTGTTTGCTAGTGACGCGGGGACTCCACACGTATAAGCATATCCGGCCCATGGCTGATCTTTATCAAACCAAGACATTTCAAATTGCCTTTTCTCCTCAACAAGACAATCTTGAGGATCGATCTCTCTATTACAGAAGTCATGAAAATCTGCACGGCAAAAGCAAGTGACATAACAACTTAGAAGAGTTGATGAGATTCATTAGTAGCGTTACTATTCTCATAAAATATATGAACTAAATCAAGGACATCCAATGGACATTGATCTACTTGATATGGAGTATGGTGCATAAATGTTGTTTTTTTTGCTAATACTCAAGTGCGCACATTGCATATGTAAACAGAAATTACATCTAAAACATGGAACATCATTTACAATTAGTAATTTGGAAATGCCAAGTCCAGAACATGCATTTAGAATTTTGCGTTTGAGCATCATGTACTTGGGAAATTCTTAGAATGTCTTGTTCTATCAAACAAAATAACTTAAGTTATATTGTGTTATTGGACAAAACACTATTACACATTGTTTAGTGGATGCTACAATTTTAGGTACTACATATGCCTCACAAGCATTTGGGATTTGAGAAACTCAATGTATATGTTTAGAACTATGGTCACGCTACTACATAACATACAAAATGCAAAACCATTTCAATTTGATTCATTCTGATTACTTCAACAATTTTGACTATTTACACATGACGGCCATCACAGCAAACAAGAATTTCACATTACTATAATCCTGAGATAACAACAAATTGTTGGTGCTCTATCATGTAGTAATTCTACAAAAATACCAGAATTTACTAAAAATTGATGGTCATAGGACTAGAAGGAGTTCACTCACCACGGCCAAGTGTGTACTCTAGGCGTTTATCGTAGAGTCTTCCAAAAGCCCCATAACTTCCCACATGATTGTCAAAAAAATTTCCATTATCATACGGTCCGAGTGACCAAGGATGCGTAAAACTACCTGAGTACAAAGCGCCCAATGGCACACCAAACTGATTGCGGTAATCTGCTCTCCACTCTTGGGAGGGTCTATAGCCATAATGGCCACCTAGGTATTCTCCTTCACGCGGTCAAGGAGCTTCATTGACGCAATATCCTCCTTGGAATGGTCTTGAATCATTGGCAATGCATTGTTGATGTCTTTGCTCTTCCACATCTGCAATACGTGCTTCTCCAAAAGCAGATTGCAAATTTTGAGGAGGAAGCGTACTTGTATCTCTAAATTTTGATTTCTCCACCAACTTCAATTTCTCCTCTGCGTTCTCTGGTTGCACTCCCTCATTTTTGCTTTTGGACTGCTTTTTCTTGGATTGGTCCTTCACTTTCTTTGTTTCACGTCCCATTGCCTTCCGTTGCCAGTTATAGAAACTCTCCAAAACCTGTTCACATTGAAACACAGAACTAGCAGGCTTGAGATCACTTCATTTTCAAGGACAAGTACATCCATATATGTGTATTTAGTAATTCTAAATGACTAGAAGTCGTAGTTGAAAACACTTTTTTGTAGAAGGCATTGTAATTGATATGCAAATTGGAAGAACCTTGTTTATTGACCATCTAGAACTACAATTTCAATTGTGCTAAAAGTTTTGGTAATGCATCTTGTACCTGACAATGCCTTCAATAATAAGTCATTACTTCATACTACTGTGTATTCAAGGCATCAAACAAACCATTCTTGAAGACAACATACTCTAACCCGCCTCATCCACAACAAGAACTTCAAATAATCTTGTGAAGTATAGAGACCTGCTCTACAAGTTACAATCATTGCAATAAGCTAAACTTCTATGTTCAGAAAATGTTATGTTAATATAAACAATGACAGCAAAAGCAAATCAAAAAAAATTTGGGAATAGAGCAACTAGTGAATATGCTCTTGTGAATGAGAAGTCTTTGTTTACATAATATTGAATATCTCTGCATCAAAGATGTAATACTTTTCAAGAGATTTGTCATAATGCTTTCTTCACAATCAAAGAGTGATGTCTCTAACCCTAAGAAGACAGTATTACAAACATGTGATGAAAAAGGTGGCACGTACTTCAGGCCTCTAAAAAATTTGCTCTGACATTCTATAGTTATGCATTAAACCACTTGCACAACATTGGATGTACTTTTGTAGCCTTGATAAATTGTTATTCAATGCAAAACCTTGGACAATTGCGTTGAATAGCAAATCCGCCATTGCTAGTACCCTAATTTTTCTTGTTTCTGAACATGTATACATTTTGAAGTTGTGGAGCCATTAATACATAAGCCATTTTTTTAGCTAAAACGGCGGTTGTTTTCCAAACAAATTGCATTGTCGTTGTGGAGTAGCAATTCAAACCATCTCTCCTCACAAAAAACAAAAAAACTATACGCAATGCTAGAAGATGGTGCCCTCTGAGTTTTGCATACCTGGGAAAGTGAAAACACGGAACTCTTGGTATTGTGGTTGGCTTGTCCCACTTCTGCCGCGGTTTTGTTTCTCCTAGTTCACTGAATAGCAACTGAATCTTCCACTGGTACAAGAGGTGCTGCTGCTTGTCTCCGCGGCGTCCGTTGAGTCTTCAATGTTTTGCTGCAGCTGCTTTTGCTGGACAAACTAGGAGAGAAGTTCAAAGGTTTTGAAAAACCACTTGCTAGTATGTGACTATGCAATGCATCATGAAGTTCCCTCACCTTTTTGTTTTTTGTTTTCTCAATTTTTGTGATGGGGTGTTCTACGTTTGCGATGCTCATTGCAGTCTTAAATTCAAACGTTGACATTGTGAAACACAAATAATGGTAAGTGAGTTTAAATTCCATGCAATGTACACATCTGTGATCGTGATGGGTAAGTAATAATTTGAACTGGGTGAGTTGAGGACACATGTACATTCAACATTGGATAGTATTGTTGCTTAGCAATTTGTTACTTTAAAGTCAAAGTGTACAATGTGAGCATTTATATCTGTCAAGCCATGTTTTATTAAAAATAAATTCCTATTTCTATCGTAATGTACGTAAGCATTGCCAATGACACAAATATATTTGTTTGCCCTTGGTATAGTAACTTTAACTTATAATATGGGTTATGAATTGAGAGAAATGTTCAAATTTATAGTGAGAACATAAATGAATTGAAATCATATTGGAACAGTACAGTACTGCTGAAATAGCTATAGCATAGATTTAGCTTGTATTCAATAAGTTATTTGGAACACAGTTGAATGTGTTTATAATTGTTCAGAAATTTAATTTATTAGATGGTCAATTGTTCATCAAGCACCTTCATATCTTTTTTTTTTTTTTGCTGTTTTATAGAATAAAATATTTATATGTATATTCTATGAAAATGGTAAACAATATTTTTTTAGGTACTATAAGAAACATCATATTAAGTAATCTAGGCAAAAAGATATTATTGGGAAATTCTTACAATTTTAGGTGATTGCTTAAAACCAAGCCCAAAGGTTTTATTTGGTAGACGTGCCTTCTCCTTTGAGAAGTAATATGCGAGGGAAAAAATCGTAGTGGCTCACACTGAAATCGATATCTTTGAATGTTGTTTAAGTTAACTTTTAGGGTTTAAGGAGGAGTACAAAATGGTACCTTCCATTTGCCTAGATACCTTGATATCTTGTGCAGAATATGAAAACAATTTAAGCATTCTCACTCACAAATGCCATTCTTTAATAATTCTTAATGAGCACCTAAATTTAAACATTCATATGTAAATTCAAAACTATAAGTTTGTTGTATTTTGTCATTGAAAAATCTTGTATTCACAATTGTTGCATGTTTTGTTATGAATTTTACATTGAGAATATATTGTTGAATGGATGCATGTACTTAGAGGAATCAGTAGCTGTTGTTACAGAAAATGAGAACCGTAACTCTTCAGTTTTATATACAATATCTTAATTACTGCGTAATAAATTCTTATTCATGAGGCTCACATAACTCAATCTTATATCTCATAATTATAATTGAATACTACTTGAATTGCTAATGGAAATTGGTAAATTAAGATTATTTCATGTTTGTAATAAATAATAAATTTTGACAAGAAGTTCATTTTAAAAGTAACATATTATGGAGTAGGGGACACTTTTTGTTTTTTGGGAATTGAATAGAATTGTGTAGTTTCATGCCTCTGCACGACATGTTAAGAGGAGGCAATTCAAAACATGATCATTTAAAAACTGTTCATGGCTGCATAGAGCAGTTTTTACTCTAAAATAATGGACTTCTTCCGCAACCACTATTCAACGGTAGGCATAACAATAATGTAGGTTATCTAGTTCTAGTGATTTAAAAGAAGATACATTGACAACATTATATAATATGTTTTAAAATTTTCAATAAATCCTTATGATGATGACTATTGTTTATTTTCCATAGGATTTGACTTGCAAAATTCAAATTACATATGTCATTGATCACATATGAAAGAAACCAATAACGTATCATGTATAGTTTGATAGAGTGTAACGTTTGATGAGTGTTGAATTAAACTTCTTAAACTCACTCTAGGTATTTCTTTTTTACTTGCACATTATCACTATGAATTTTAGTCACCAATATCATATTAATAGGATGAGTAGTTTTCAATTTCTCTTCTACAAATTAATCAAGAGGATTTTGTGCGTGCCAATTTTCTAGAAATGTATGTTACCTGATGCTCATTTTGAGTATGTCCTACTGCTGAATGACTTGAACTTTAGAAAGACATTGTAGTACTTGATTTCCACTATAACATTTCCTATACAAAAATTCCAAATTTAAATTTATGATCCTCAAAGTAAACGTATGTAAGGATTGTTGAATAATATGTTCTTAAACTTGGAAGTAAGTACTTGACATTTCATACCCTGTTGCAGGGTAGTTTGCAATAGATCATGCTGCCATGGGCATGTAGGAATTAATATACATCACATTAATAAAAAACTTACAAGTAGGTTGTGATGTCTGGCTTTTGTGATAGCCACTTAAATGTTTATGCTAACCTTGCAAGACATCAACAATATTGCTTGTTGTGTTCTAAATGAACAAATTCTCATTCATTAAGTTTAATTGCGTATTGTGCATAATACTTACATTATAAGGAAATGCATTGCATTAGTGATGTCCTTCCCTTTTTTTGAAATTTGTTAGAATTTCATGTGATTCTCTGTTCAAGCGCTAGGAAAAATATTAAGTGGACCATGATGTTGTTTAAGAGGCATGAATTTTTATAGTTTAAAAGTAAAATTTATATCTCATCAAAGACATTGAAGAGTATTCCACTCAGTAGTCACAGATTCCAATTTGTCAATTCCACTGGTGTGTTGAGTTAGATTTTCAAATTTGTAGGCAACGACAATAGAAATCATGTATATTTCTTAAAGATTCACAATTATGCAAAACATGTTTTATTTAGTTACATATAAATGTGTTGTAATGTAAGAGGCAACTCCGGCAAGTATGTATTGCTAATGTTTATTTTAGTATAATCCAATGCATTTTTGAACATAGGGTACTTCATCTCTTCATTTAATGATAAGTTATTCCATGTTTATGTACAGATTATCCTATATGGAATGGTGCACATTTCATTATCACATGTTTCTAGGGTGGATTTAATTCTCCAAACAAAATTGAAGGTCGCCAAAGAGAAACAGGTGAATTCATTTTGATGCCCTTGTAACAAATGTCATGGAGGTAGACGTTACAGCATCTTTTCCATACGGGAGCATGTGCGTTTGAACAAGCGGGATCCATTTTTGATGCATTCAATGTTGGGTGGAGATCCTGAAGGCGGATACCCTAAAGAAAGAGTGTGGTTTAATGCTACTGGTGAAAGAATGTCAAACGCAAATGAACGTGATTATAATGGACTTTGCAATTACAATGAGGATCAAATGGATCTGTTTTGCAACGTGCAACAGCAATTGTTTGATGCTCTAGATGTAGGTGACCAAATTCAAGAAGAGGTTTTAGGCAAAAAAAAACAAGGCATTGAGGATGAGTTGACATCAGAGCAAACAAAGAAATGGGAAACAATATACATTGAAGCAACAAGACCGGTTTACAATGGTAGTAATGTGAGTGTTATATCTGCAACAATCGTGTTAATTAACATAACCATCACGCACGAACTCAAGAATGCTTTTGTTGACAAACTGTTCAAGTACCTATCTTTGGTGTTATTGCCAGCAACTAACACGCTTCCCAGCAATTACTATGAAGCAAAGAAGTTAATCAAGAAACTAGGGTTTCATTATAATATTATACACACTTGCCCTTTTGGCTGCGTATTGTTTTGTGGTGAGACAGAAAATTCAACATATTGCCCAATTGCCAGCTATGGGAAGTCCCGTTACATACAAGGATCTAGTGTTATTCCAGCTAGGGTGGTATGTCACTTCCCCCTTATTCCGAGGCTTCTTTGCATGTTCCGCTCACCTGCAATTGCAGAGCTGCTCAATTTTCATTCTAAGTATCCAAACACAGATGAGGGCATCATGAAATCAGTGGTGGATAGCCGTGCATGGAAGCATATTGAAGCAGTAGTAGATCCAACATTTGGAAACAAAGTGAGGAACTTGAGATTTGGCATGTCCTTGAATGGTGTAAATCTGTTTGCCTATAGTAGTACAAGTCACTCTACTTGGCCAATCCTTCTAGTAATTTACAATTTTCCACCATATTTTGTGACTAAGAAGTTTTTCATTCAATTGAGCATTTTAGTATCAAAAAAACTTTCTCCAACCATTGAGAACATGGATGTTTTCATATGGCCTTTAATAGAAGAGTTGCATTAGCTATGAGCTGGAGTTATTGCACAAGATTTTTCTAAATCACCTGGGCTAAGATGATTCACTCTTAGGGGTATTCTGATGTAGACAATAACAGACTATCTAGCATATGGTTTGATATCTGGGTTGTGCACACATGGATACAAAGCTTGCAGTGTTTTTGGTCCAGCAATAGATGCTAGAAGTGCATCATCAGGTAATGAATTGAATTTTGAAAGAAGAGCTATAAGAAGAAAGATGGTTTATGGAGGTAGTAGAAGATGGACCAGGAACTCACATCCGTACAAAAGAGATCTTGAATTTAACGGGAAGGTAGAAAGCAAGGTGGCTCCAGCAAGGTTTAGTGCAGAACAAATGAAGGTTTGTAGGGAGGAGCAAGACGTATATGTGGCTTTGGGGGGGAAAAGAGCTGCAGAAAATGATCTAGTTCACACCCATGGAGTTAAAAGATGCACCATTTTGCAAGAACTACCATACTGGAGTGTGAGTATCAGTGCTTCCTTTCATGCCATACAACCTCAAATGTACTTGGATGTGACAAATTTGGTAATGGATAATTTGGAATATGTTGTATATAGCATTGACCAAGATTGACCCTAATAGTATCTGTGGAAGCATATTTCCAGTGCACAATAGAACGTTATTTTGTAATTCTAGATAGTAACGTTACACTAAACATATTACAAATGCTTATAAAATTCGGTTTTAATTGACAAACACAATTCATAGTACATGTCATTTTATGTAAGAATGGAATTTCAAGAAGTTTGGATACAAATCCTAGTGAACAAATAATTTGTGAGTAATGTTTGACTCTCATTAATAATTTAAGTTGGAGTGGTAACATGATTAATTGGACGGTGAAGATGTTATGTTATTGAATGTTGTTTGTTTGATCTTTAAGTGAAAGCCTGCAAAAATACTACATCCTACGCAGACGATTGTAACAGAGAATACAATTGATATATGTTGATAAAGAGGTGAAGACTGTGAAGATAGAAATGTGCGTCTTTAAATGCACCTACTTTGTTAAATGACATAATATATACATGAGCTTGTTATTGACGTTAATATTTGAAGTTCATATAAAAATTTTCTAGGTATCCGTAGATAATAGTGTTCTGTAACATTAGTCTTTGTATCTAGTGGATATTACTAGTGACTTTATGATGATTCATTTAAATTTTATCTCAACAACCTTGAAATTGAATCATGTTTTTTTTGTTATAAATGCAAAAGTTAAAAATTCAGTACTTGCTGGATCCCATACATTGTGAAAAGAATCTATGTGAGAACATCACAAAAACCATTCTAGGATTGAAGGATTTTGTTGGCAGTTGGCAAGACCTGCAATCTTTGAGTATTTATCGTGAGCTATGGGTGAACAATGATAGTAACGGACAATCAAATGTTTGACTACCCAAAGCTCCGTACATACTAACTGCCAATGAAAAGTCCAAGGTAGTAGACATCATCAAAGCCTTGAAAACCCCCACAAACTATATAGGAGGCATTCAAAAAAGCTAGAGGAGGGGAAATTATGGTATATGAAGTCTCACGACTATCATATATTTTTGCAGCAAGTAAGTGTTACAAACTCTGTATTGAACTCTACCTTAGAAAAGTAATGAAAATAAGGTTGTAATGATTGAATTATAATGAACTTGAACAAAAAAGACATCTTTTCCTAACATGTGACATGATATGGGAATGAAGAATAGTTAAGGGCATTTGGAAACATGTTCATGGACACATGTTCATACGGCTAACTATGCAGTTCACATTCTTGGGCAGCCAGTTATGTTTAATAATTACTGATGATGAACATTGATACTGTGGTTTTACAGGTACTTCCATTAGCTTTGCAGAGTGTCTTGAGTGAAGAGGTTTGTCAAGCAATGTTGAAAGTCAGCAAAGTGTTTTGGAGGCTCTGCAAGAGAGAAATTAAAGTATGCAAACATGAGTCAGATATGACGGATGCAATGGATGCATTATGCTTGTTGGAAGAAGTTTTTCCTCCAACTTTTATGGATATAATGACTCATCTAATGATTCATTTAGTGGAGGAGTTGTATATATGCGGACCCGTGCACTCTCGGTGGATGTACCCAATGGAGAGGTACATGAAAACATTGAAGGACTATGTCAGAACATATGCAAGACCTAAGGCGAGCATGGCAAAAGGGTACTTGATGGCCAAAATGCTAGGGTATTGTATAGAGTACTTGCAACAATATAATGGTACTTCTCGTTGCATTTGGGATGAGAAAGAAGAACCACATATGAAAGATGAAGAACCAAAAGGCAATGGGTGGCTTCATCCAATGTCATAGCTAGGTCCACAAGTTTGTGTTATCCAACTCATTGGATTTTGAGCCATGGAGATTGTAAGTGCTAACAAACATATATGAATTATGATGTAGGGTGTGTAACTAGTTTTACCATGCATGATATTGGGTTTTCTACCTATGTTTAAATTCAGTGGATGTAGGATTCTTCAATATTACACGTGAGCATAGAGTTATAGTAAATACCAAATGGATATTAGGAGTTCTCAAATGAAATAAAAATTGGTTGTCACACATTTTTTTTAATATTTAATGAATTTCTTGATGCAAATGTAGATAGAAGCATGGATATATGTCCTTCTGCCTTTGTTATTGCTTTAAACTAGTGTAGTGAGGATGTTGGTATTAAAGCATATAAATTATTGGTGTGCATTTCAACACAGGAAATATGTTGCTGCAAACAAATAGAGGGTGAAGGAAAGAGAATCACATGCTCAAAGATTTCAAAGCAAGTTTGGCAAAAACCATGAAGTCACGTATTCAAAAGATTGCCAACCTCTACTTGAATTCTCTATGTGGTTGACTGAAGAAGTAACAAAAGCATGACAAGGACCTAAAAAGCCTTTGGAAGACATTGTGCAAGTGTTGTAGTTACCAGAGTCCATGGGCACCGGGTATTGTACCATGTATGCCCATGGTATGCACCTTTGCATGCAAAATGCAGAGGAAGATAAAGTGACATGTGACAGTGGAATCGCCGCATCTATCTTGAATATCAAAAGAGGTAGACAAAATGGAGGAATACAACAATGGGATTGCAAAGAGCATGTTGGCTAGATTCAGGAAATCCTTGAGTTCAACTATCGCAGTCATTGTTGTATTATACTAGTTTGTTCATGGGTTAAAGCAAAATCAGGTGAACCAAATGCACATGTAGTAAGAGATAGGTATGGGTTCACTTTGGCAAACTTTAGCAATTGTCTACCGCTTGGCCCAAAATCTTTTGCTTTTCCTACACAATGCCAGCAAATCTATGTTTTTGATGATGTTGAGAAGAGCAAGTTCACTAGAGGAGATTGGAAGGTCATATGCGGTATAGATGTCAAAGGGCAACGTGAGGAAACCATGTCATTGAGGCCAAAAATTGAAATGTTGGCGCCAAGTAGAGATGCGGAGTTTGAAGGACTACAAATTTCATAGCAATGACTACATCAGTAAACATAGGTACGTGGATGCTTTTATAAATAATCTTTCATCATCAACGCTTTAAATACATGCATAATTTTTTGATGCCAATTGACGCGTATTAATATATCAAATTTTTGCATCATATAAGTTTAGAATTGGGTACATGTATTATGATAATAATACAAGTCTTTAGCCATAGGAGACTCTCTCTTTTGTGGTGTGGACTAAAGTTTTTTCTAGATCAATTGCTAAATATGAAGTGGTTAAAGAAGCCGCTGTAAATACAAAATGTTGGCTGATTACAATATGTGGAAAATTGTCAGATGCAGATTTTATGTTGGAGTGGAAGATAGTCCATTGAGTACAGTGGCAAAGGATAGAAGCATGTGGTTACAAAAAAGTTTGGTAAAGAATTATCAAACATTGAGATATTTGTTGCATTTTATAACTCAAGAAGAAGTGAGGAGAGCAACACCAACTTCTTCCAATTGCTGTTGAAATAGGGAAGTTTAGTGTTTTAGCAGAGCATATTGGGCACAGATTGTTGTCAATACTCTGCAACTGAAAAGTATGATTGCAGATGTAAACAAAGTTTGCAATACCTTTTATGCAATAAAAAGCTGTGTTCTTTGGTTTGGCATGTAAATCATGTTATTGTATGGGTATGTTATGAGAAGCTGTGTTTGAATGGATGAAACAAAACTTACTAAATTTTGACATCTTGTTTTATAGTATGTGGAATTGTTTCAACCTCCAAAAAGGAGAAGGACAAATCAATGAAGGAATTTTTATTGAAAATATAATAGCATATGAAATAATGGTTATTAAAATCAATAATGAAATTGAGAATGTCAAAATTTGCAATGAGTACTATTATTCAAAATCGGTTTCATAAAACAGCCAAATAGAATGAAGGGACATATGATTCTCAAAACTAAAAAATAAAATAAAATACAGTATATGATGAACACAAATTAATAGCTAAATGATATTATATTAAAAATATAAAAGTAGTAGTTTTTGCAATATGCTAAGTGCAAAATTTATCCTATAGAATTTGAACTAAATGTCCTTACAAAGGTGCACCTGTACAATCATATAGGAAAAAATAGCCAATTCTAAAAATCACAGTGTACATGTAAAAATATAAAAATATAATTTGTGGACGTCATTATGGATAATCATTTGGGATAAAGCAATTGAATCTTTTTTATAGCCGTGCATGTGAAAGCTCTTCATTTGTTGTCATATGTGAAATGAAAAGAAACTTATGTTTTTTAGCTTTTCCACTTGATAACAGATGAAGTTCACGTTTCATTTAGTTTTGTACCTTTACATGTCATCTTTCATGTTGCCCGACATCTAAATTTGGAAACAAACGTAAAAGTCTTACTATCTAAATTTGCCAAATATAAAAATCAAGGTAGCAAACACCATGATCATAGTTGAACATTTGTAATTGCATTTTGCAATGTCCAAGGAAACAAACATGTGTTGAGTAACGTTGCATGAAACGAAAAATAGAAATTTTTGTGAGAAATCGATTGTGAATCATTGGCTGAACACAAAAATGTCGGGAATAACTGTGGAGTTGAACGTAGTTTTCTTCTAGTGAACATAGAAACCCACATCAATGTAGGGAAAAATCGTCAATACAAACAACCACAACGCCACGTATAAGGGGGACATGCTATAAAAATGTCAAGCAAAATTTCAAAATAAGCCAACTGCCATTATTTAGAACGTCAAGGATGACAAGACACACACGTCATAAACTTTGAGGACATCCAACAAAACATGAAAGGACCCGCATCTTACCAATCTATAAGTCAGAGATGTCCGCAGCGCGTTTGTCTTTGTTGTATTGCCCCCTTTGCCTTGTTATATCGCTTGCATCTGTTGCAACTTTGCCTTGGACTCTGGCGTTGCACATTTCTCTACTAGAGACTCCCACTACACGTTGGTGACCTTGGGCGGCTTCAACAGGTCGTCATCAATCATCTTGTTGAGTTTGAAGCGCTCGGCAGTAAGTAATTTGGTCATCCTGGAGCCTAACCACTCCTTGTTGATTTGCTTCCTCCTATTCTTTCCCCGCAACTCCCACTCTGTAAGGATGTCCATCACCAAGCCAACATGAACTACCCTATGCATACCAACATGAGAACAAAATTGCAATGTCAGAACAACAATAACCTAAAAATACCAATAACAAGTTCAAAGTGACATGGAATTACCCGCATACAAGCGGTCAAAGAATTGGTCTTTGAGCTCTTTCGATTGCTGCGCCCAACTGTAATAGCAATCAAGGTCCTTTGAAAGGAGTTTGATATTTGAATGCAATGTCTTCATTTTCTTCCCAATTGGATTGAGATTGACATTAGTGAGTATCTTCTTCTTCTTTCTAATGCCCTGCAGACGTTGAAGCTGTTTAAAAGGTTGCTTCTGAGCCTTCAGCCTAATTGGAGAGGAGCGTGGTCAAAGTCGGACTCCTCCTCGTCCGTGCTCTCCTCCTCCTTATCACTATCCCTCTCCCCATCCTCATCTGATGAGGAATCAGAAGGATGAAACAACATGTGCAACACATCTGAGTTAATATGTCTTTTGTGATATTCGAGGCATTCAACAAATTATGAGACATATAAGACTTTGCAACTACACATGTATAAAATATCAAAACAAATATATAGACAACAAACCACATCCAAAGCCACGCATTTGTAACAACATATTGGACATAAAAAATCATCAAACATGTATGTGGAGACGTTTGAAAAGCTAACGTCAACAATTACGTGCCAATTTTGGAATACATGTGCACAAACTTTGGTCAAACCCCTCAGCCTTACCCATGCTATCCCCTTTCCAATTCAATGTGGAATCTTGGCAAAACTAGCCTACCCAATCCACCAACTTGATTGGAAAAATAACATAAACTGCTAAATCACCAAACTAGAAGCTAAAAAGGAAAAAGCCCTACTCCTATGACCCTCTGCCTTCTCCATGAAATCTCCTTGTCCATTCCTATAAAGAACAATCACAAGTACGGCCCATCAAAATTACCAAGCGTGACTGACAATTAGCCTTTCAACTCTAATTAACATAAAATTTGAAAAACAAAAGAAAGGCCCTCCAACCCCCCTTGCATTCCTTACAAGATCCCTGTACGTCTTATTTTGTACTGAATTCAATGCATGACTACGCAACACACCAAGCATGAATGGGAAAATACCAAACACTTAGAAGCACCAACCATGTAAAAAACCATGAAAAAAAACCATGAAATTTTTTGCCCCTAACCTAGTGGCCCTAAATTTCACAATGACATCCCCTGCTCATCCCAATTTTGAAATATAAACAAGTCTGCCCATGCACATCATCACACACAAATAAAAATTCTCCATAAACTCTAATTAGAACAAAAACAAAACAAAAAATGAAAAAATCCGAACTCTTGACCCCTTCCCTTTCGAACAACATACCCAATCCATCTCTTTTCAAATTATAAACAAGCCCGCCCATCCAAATTCACCAAACACAAATAAAAATTCACAACACAACTCTAAATAGACCAACAATGAAACAAAAAATGAAAACATCCAAACCTTCTGACCCTGCCATCCTTAAAACACACTAGGTCAATCACATTTTGAAGTATAGACAAGTTTGCCCATCCTCATCATCATGCACAAATAGAAATTCACCATACACTCTAATTAGAACAAAAAATGAAACAAAAAATGAAAAAATCCAAACCCTTGCCTCCTTCCCTTCCCCACAATATACCTAGTCCATTTGTTTTCAAACTATAGACAAGTCTGCTCATCCAAATTCACCAAATACAAATAAAACTTTACAACACAACTTTGATTAGACC
Organism: Ulota crispa; assembly: GCA_963920765.1. Taxonomy (NCBI): domain Eukaryota; kingdom Viridiplantae; phylum Streptophyta; class Bryopsida; order Orthotrichales; family Orthotrichaceae; genus Ulota; species Ulota crispa. The sequence goes on along the minus strand of OY987252.1, from coordinate 2,441,013 downwards.
AACAAAGAAACAAAAAATGAAAACAACCAAACCCTTTGACCTTGCCATCCTTAGAACATACCAGGTCAATCACATCTTGAAATATAGACAAGTTTGCCCATCTTCATCATCATGCACAAATAGAAATTCACCATACACTTTGATTAGAACAAAATAGAAACAAAAAATGAAAAAGTCCAATTCGTTGACCCCATCCCTTTTCCACAACAGACTAGGTCCATCTCTTTTCAAATTATAAACAAGTCCGCCCATCCAAATTCACCAAATACAAATAAAAATTCAAAACACAACTCTGATTAGACCAAAAATGAAACAAGATTTGAAAATAACCACACCCTCCTACTCTTGCCATCCTTAAAATATATCAAGGGAATCACATTTTGAAATATAGACTAGTCTGCCCATCCAAGTTAACCAAACACAAATAAAAATTCACTACACAACTCTGATTAGACCAACAATAAAACAAAAAATGAATACAACCAAACCCTCTGACCCCGCCATCCTTAAAACATACCACATTAATCACATTTTGAAATATAGACTAATCTCGCCATCCAAATTCACCAAACACAAATAAAAACTCACCACACACACCAAATAGATCGGAAATGAAACAAAAAATGAGAAAATCTGAACACTTGACCGCTTCCCTTCCGCACAACATACCCGGTCCATCTGTTATCAAACTATAGACAAGTTTGCCCATCCAAATTCACCAAATACAAATAAAAATTCACAACACAACTTTGATTAGACCAACAATGAAGCAAAAAATGAAAACAACCAAACCCTTTGACCTTGCCATCCTTAAAACATACCTGGTCAATCACATTTCAAAATGTAGACAAGTTTGCTCATCCACATCATCATGCACAAACAAAAATTCACCATACACTCAAATGAAAACAAAAGTGAAACAAAAAATGAAAAAATCTAAACCCTTGACCTCCTCCCTTCCCCACAACATACTCGGTCCATCTCTTTTCAAATTATAAACAAGTCCGCCCATCCAAATTCACCAAACACAAATAAGACTTCACAACACAACTTTGATTAGACTAAAAATGAAACAAAAAATCAAAACAACTAAACCCTTTGACCCTGCCATCTTTAAAATGTATCAAGTCAATCACATTCTGAAATATAGACAAGTCTGCCTATCCACATCATCATGCACAAATAAAAATTCACCATACACTCTGACTAAAACAAAAACAAAACAAAAAACAAAAAAATCTATACCCTTGACCTCCTCCCTTTCCCACAACATACCTGGTCCATTTGTTTTCAAATTATAAACAAGTCTGCCCATCCAAATTCACCAAATACAAATAAAATTCACAACACAACTTTGATTAGACTAAAAATGAAACAAAAAATCAAAACAACTAAATCCTTTGACCTTGCCATCCTTAAAACATACCCAGTCAATCAAATTTTGAAATATAGACTAGTCTTGCCATCCAATTCACCAGACACAAATAAAAATTTACAGCACAACTCTGGTTAGACCAAAAATGAAACAAAAATTGAAAAAATCCAAACGCTTGACCCTTTCCCTTCTCCACAACATATCCAATTCATCTCATTTCAAATTATAGACAAGTCCGCCCATCCAAATTCCCCTTACATAAATAAAAACTCACCAGACAACTTTGCTTACACAAAACATGAAACAAAAAATGAAAAAAAACAGGCCCTTCACTCTTAACTTCCCCAAGACATACCCAGTCCATCTCATTTCAAAATTTAGACAAGTGGGGCCTTTCCAATTCATCAAACACAAATAAAAATTCACTATACAATCTCTGATTAGTCTAAACATGAACAAAAGATGAAAACTATTGATACCTCTAACCCTAGCTTTCCAAACCAGAAAGGTAAATCTCATTTCAAAATTTAGATAAGTTTGGCCTACCCAAATTATCAAACACGATTAGAAATTCACTATACACTTTGATTTGACCAAACATGAAACAAAAAACTAAAAAAATCCAAAACCCTTAACCTTGCCATCCCTACAACAAACAAGGTTAATCAAATTTCAAAATTTTGACAAGTTTGGCCATCCAATTCACCAAACACGAATATAAATTCACCAAACAATCTGAGATTAGTCCATAAATGAAACAAAAGATAAAAAATATTGATGACTCTTACCCCTTTCCTTTCCCCATACACACCCGGTCCATCTGCGTTCAAATTATAGACAAGTTTGATCACTTAAATCACCAAACTTGAAAAAAAATCCACCATACGCTCTGATTAGACCAATCACAATACTAAAAATGGAAAATATTGATACCCTTGCCCCCTGCACTCTAAATCTTATAGGTTACTCTCAAATCTGGCCTTTCCAAATCACCAAACACAAATAAAAATGAACCATAGACTCTAAATAGACCAAACATGAAATAATCCAAAAAAAAAGATACCCAAATCCTTAACCCTGCCATCTCCATAGCATACCAAGTCAATCAAATTTCAAAATTCTGACAAGTTTGGCCATCCAATTCACCAGACATGAATATAAATTCACCATATAGACTTTGATTAGTCCAAGCATGAAACAAAAGATGAAAAGTATCAATACCTTTGACCCCTGCAATCCCCACAATATACTAGGTCACTCTCATTTCAAAATTTAGACAAGCCTAGCCCATTGAAATCATCAAACACAAATAAAAATTCACCATACATTTTGATTAGCCTATACATGAAACAAAATATGACAATACGGCCCTACAATTCTCTGCGTAAACCTAGGAGATCTTGTGTCAATCTGATTTTAAGATTCTTTGCACCGCTAGCTAGACCATAAACCCTAACACAACTGTGAAAACTCCATACTCAAAATTCAAAATTCATGACTTGTATGAATTTGGAACCTGTCCACCTGGACCCAAAGTCACTGCCCTTATTGCAGTCACTTCAAAGCCCCCAATCTACACCAATTATTGAGCATCTATTAATGTCTAAGGAAACATAAAGCCATGTCTAGCTAAACACCCACGCATCCTAACAAACCACTAACTTGAAAATTCCAAAAGAGCGAGAGAATTGAAAGTAGTACCTGCCATCACTGGGCTCCATGGATACTTCTTGGCAACCTCTTGGTTGTTTGCCTTGTCGTCGGTCCTCTACTTCATTGCTCAAACCACCTCCCCTTTGTGCGGCTTTGCACGTTGAGCCACCACCCTAGCGGCAACTTTCCTTTCCTTCTTGAGCTTGATGCTCCTGTGTCCGACTGTGCCTTGGATCGAGCCTCCTGAGCTTGTCTGCGCCGCCGCTGCTCCTCTTGGGGGGATTTGTCTAGGCCATCATCAATCTAAATTGGCATTTGTGGCAATCGCAGTTGCTTCCCTAAGCTAGGCGTCTTTCCCATCTTTGCTAGTCTGCACGACCACCGTTGGAACTACAAGAACAACTATCAGTACACTTGTGTACAACAAGAGAAACTAGCACCAACAAAGAGATTGAAACTGAGGCACTAAACCTTTGTCTCAATGTCTACAACATTAGCCTCAATGCGTCCCTATTGCTCTCTTGTTTGCCGCAACTCCTCGACACAACAAGCTTGTAGTTAGATCCATGCTCATTAAAACTAATAGCAGACATCAAACCAAATGCACAAACAGCGGCACGATGGACACCTACGACCAAGGGCAAGCCCTACGCTTGAGAATGAATACCTGAGGATGAAGATATGTGGCCTCCGTGGCTCCTCGCGTGCCTCATCGGCTCTATCTTCGAGCTCCCACCTCTGCCCACCCTGGGCCTCTTCCGGTCTTTGACCCTCCACCCCTCGTTGCCTCCCTGCCTCCGCTCCAACCAAGAGCCACAACTTCTCCACCAAGGTCTTCTCTTTGATTGCTCAAGGAGCATTGCACCGCTTCCGCAGTTTGTGATTGTGTGAGGGGAGCTGAAGCGGATGAAGGAGCTATTGCTGCAGCTAGCTCAATGAAATTTGTGAACACATCAAATGCAGCACTGTTGACCTTGAATTCTACAAGTGCGTCTCCTCTAACTGTGGAAACCCCATCCTCCTCGTAATGCAATGCATTGACGTTCTTTAGATGCATTGTGAAACCTCACAAATGCAATTGTCTTGTTAAGCAAGACTTTGAAACCCCAATACCTCTTTCTCTTGTTGTGGGACCTTTTGAGACTTTTGAATGAAGCCTCTCAAAAGGATCATTGCATGCATTTAGTTGGCCACGTAGGGTCATCCAAGTATATCCATTCCCTAAAATCCATGATTACAATAGTATGTTTTGTTGCAAAATGTCTCTCAAGACATCAAAGTAGACGTCAGCATGTCAGTAGTAATGTGAATGTCTACAATTCACTCCACAATGATATAACTTGCATTGTAAGGAATGTTACACATGCCATAGTCAATGTTGCCCCAAACATGTAGGTCAGCGCATCTAGATCCAAGTTAGTTTGAGCGTGGGCATTGTGCATTGCCGTCAGTATATACAATTTTCCACAACTGTCCAATGCTAGCTGCCTGAGTGTACTGAATAGAATAATCACCATATACTAGGTGTTGGTTGAACTTGATGGTTACAGATGATTGATATGAGTGACACAAACACGTTGGTTTCTTGACGCAATGTTCTAGACTTCTACAAACTCCCGTGTTAACAATGACATCAAGTAGATTACAACCATGTTGATATTGTTGTCACTCAAATCACATGGATGTCATATCAGACATCAATTATAACATGAAACTAAAGAAAAAAACAACTTTTTTCCCTTAATTTACAAATGAAGCACAAGAATTAAGGCCAGGCAGGATACAATCAGATCATAAAACTAGGATTTGGTTTTCATTTTTGGGACAAATTAGAGAGTGTCTTAGCTTAAAGATTTGTACGTACAAACTTGGAAATGAAGGTTCCAAGCTGCGCTGTGCCACATTTTGATTGCGAGCTAGCGCTCTCTGTGCAAACATGGAATGCGCGTTCCCTGTTTTATCGTGACACTCACGTGCATAGCTTTTGCCATGAGGAATGCAATTACTTGAAGCTTACTCTTGGGTTGGGTGTTATTTAACCCGTAAAGAACCATTGTCCCTTGAGGGGAGAAGTTGGACTTTGGGCATGTAGTTATGGATAAACTACTATTTGTAATTTTTTGAAACTTTCATTGATAGTGAGGAATTCAAAGATGTATGTGGGCATCAAATATTTTCTTTGTTTGGACACTTGATGAAGAAGTTATGCATGAATTTCTAAAAATCTGGGGAGGACTGCCTATCTGGGCAGCCCAAGAAATTCTTATAAAATGATTTTTTTAGAAATATAAAATTTGAAAATGGTTCTATAGATTTGTATCTAGGTGAGAAGCTTTGAATCATTCAATTTCAATCAATGAGATGGAAGTTATTACAAGTTTTTGTTTGCATGTTGTAATGGAATCTCTACTCTAAAATCAACTTTGAAGTCCTTTATTCTACTCAATTTTCAACATTTTTGTAAAAACACTAAATTGAAGGAAGTAGATTGATTATTGCAACATTACTGCAGTTGCGATTAGCATTTTCCATTTCAATAATTAATTGTTATGAATTTAATGATTTGACTCATTTTCCACTTTTTTTTACTTATTGAATTTTTCCAAGTGTTTTATAATTCAAGTGGATTTGAAAATTCTCCCCTACAAACCTAACTTGATCTCCTACATGTAAAAAGGAAAGTGCAACTTGGCGTAGAGCAATTTTTTTGTTACATGAATAGTGAAAGGCTTCTAAATTTTTTGGGTAGCATGAAAAAAATCACTTTTTTTTTCACTTCAAATGTAAATATCTCATCCCTCTCCATTTGGAATGAGCCGATGTTTTCCCCTCAAGTACCTCTTCTAGTCTTGGTCAAGATCCTATGTTTGGATTTCCCAAGAAGAGAATATAAAACCCCCTTTTTCTAAACCTCCTAAAAATGGTTGTTTTTAGTGATGTCGGCAGGAAAAAGGGCTTGGTCCTTTAGGGGTTCCTAAAGAAACTACTAGCACTATCTTCAAGTTAGTTAATTGTTCATGTCACATGTTCAATTCATGTGCAATTGTGCATGTCTAATCAACGTCAGATAAGCGTCAGTTTCATGGTTTTGAATACAAAATGATGTCAACATTGACTACAAGAATGACGCAATAGACATGCCATTAGCGTCATCACATCAATTTGTACATATAGGTACATTCACACAACGTTGTTTGGGACGTGGTTGCGATGAATTTAGGACACAATAAATGAGTAGGATTTCCATGTGCAGTATGTATAATTGAAGGAAGTTGCTGAAGCCATGGTTTTTGTTATATATACTATAAATGTCATTGGACAAGACGTTGCTTTGCTCTAAACCCTAAACTACAAGCCTTATTGCAATCCAGGATGCCTGATTGCAATGCAAGAATCCGAATTGTAGGCAATGGACGGACACTGCGGCATATCCCACTCGGCGACCTAATTTTACAGACAGAGTTGCAAGTTGCCATAGAGAAGAACTACTTGTCATATCTTTGTCCGCGTAGGAATTGCCATGGGGATTTACGGAAACGTGTTGAGGTGATAAAAAGACACCATGCGTTTGTGGGGAGGGACCCATTTTTGACCCGTTCCATAATAGGCGGTGATCCACCACATGGATTCTCACAACATGGAATCTAGGTTGAAGATTTGGCTTATGATGACAATAACGTCATTATGGGCGACATTGATGCTCTTGAAGACGTTGATGTCAACGAAGCCCATGCTGAACCTGATGTGCCAAGCATCAAAGAAAGAGCCGGCATTGATAACGATAACATTGTTCTAGATAAGCATCATGATGTCCAAAGGCAAGTGATGGAGGCCTTCAACCGTGTTGACGAATTGCACTAGGAGGCCCATGAAGACTCAGACGTCGCACCAGAGTTTGAAGACCAAGACAATGCTACATTGAATGGGTTGCAAGAGTTGTATGACTTGGCATTGACACCTCTGTACACGGGATCGAAGACAAGCGTGGTGTCAGCAACCATTATTCTCATGAACATGTGTGTTGTCTTTATTGTCAGCAATAGATTCTCAAATGAGCTGCTCCAATATTTGGCAAAGGACTTGTTGCCCCTTGATAACGAGTTGCCAAAGACTCATTATGAGGCCAAGAGAACTACCCAAAGACTAGGTTTAGAGTATACTAGTATTCACGCTTGCCCTGATGGATGCATGTTGTTTGAGGATGAGGAATTGACATTGAGTGAATGTCTGAAGTATTCAAAATTGCATTGGATGGATGGTACGGATGCTATTCCTGCAAAAGTCACTCGACATTTTCCTCTCATTCCACTTGTGAAGTGAGTGTGCGGGTTGCTAGATATTGCAAGCATGCTAATGGGTCACACCAAGCACGTCAGTAGTGATGGCATGATGCGTTCAGTAGTGGACAGCCCCGCTTGGAAACACATCAGCTCTGAAGTTGCTTTTGGCAATTTTGGCACTGAGAAACAAAACATGCAACTAGCGTTGGCATTGGACGGTGCCAATTTGTTCAAGCTCAGCAACACAAATTGGTCAATTTGGCCACTAGTGATATTGATTTATAACCTGGAGCCTTGGTTTGTGACAAAGAAATTTTTCATTTTGCTCAACATCCACGTATTAGGCAAACAATCTCCAATTGCAAAGAACCTTGATGTTTTCATAAGTCCACTAATACGGGAGTTGCAAGTTCTTTGGGAGGGGGTCCTTGTGCTGGATTATTCACACCCCAAGGGTTCTCAACGTTTTGTGATGTGCACATTGCTCATGTGGACAATCTCAGACTTTCCAGTGTATAGCCTCATATCGGGTCTATGCTATAAGGGATATTGTGGTTGTCCATCATGCGGCTCTGACACAGACTCAAGGATGGCAAAGACTAGGGACTTGCTACCTGACAGGTTCATAAGGGGCAACAAAATTGTGTATGGCAGGGTTTGTAGGTATTTGCATCACAGACATCCGTACTGGCATAACCAAAAATTCAATGGGCAAGCCGACCATTGAGGAAGGCCAAAAATAATGTCAAGGCTAGACATCATTAGGGATGCAAGGTGGCGTTGAATGTACTTGGATATGGGTGGTCGGGAGGATGGGAAAGACAATCTCGTGCACTATTCCAACGTGAAGCGGTGGAATGCATTCTATAAACTTCCGTATTGGTTGGTGCGTGAATTAGAAATGCTGAACCTTGTAATTGTCAGACCAACAATAGGAAAAGAAACAAGTGTCTGCCAAGATTGACATAGCATGTTCAAATGTAGTGAACATTGGGAAAACGTCAAAGCAAATGTCGCTGCAACTAGAAGTGCAAAAAATTTGTCTATGCATCTGCATGTCCATGTGATTGTACATGTCAAAATGGATAATAAAATGTTAAATGAAATGTTAAAGTGTACATATGTATGTTTAAAAGTGCATCGTGAAGTCATGGTAGACATTTATTGGGTTGATTAGAGCAACAACAATGACGAGTGTTGTTTTCATGGGGGTACAACATCACATGTCAAAAAATCATGGTAGCATATATCTCTAAATCTGAACGGACAATCTATTGTTGTTGGTCTAGTCTTGAGGAGCATCCATTTCATGTTGACAACATTTGTTGGTTTAACACACTCTAGATGTCATGCACTGCAAAAAGAACTTGTGCGAGAACATTTTGAAAATGTTGCTAGGTATGAACGTTAGCCCAAGGATTTGCCAAGACTTGCAAGACTTGGATATCCAAGATGAGTTATGGTTGCAATGCCAAGGAGATCAACTGAACATGCCACAAGGGTTGTACATCTTGAAACTTGACGAGCAAAAGGAGTTTGTGCAAATCATTTCAAACATCTGCATCCCCTCAAACTATGTAGGTTGTATCCAAAAGCGCCTAAAGGATGGGAAACTTTAGTACATGAAGACGCATGACTACCACGTCCTTAGGCAACAGGTAAGTATGTATGAAACCTTCACGTTCTGCTTTCATGTCTAGAAATGCATACATCACAACATTTATCTGTGTTAATAGACACCTTGATTGATATAACCAAGACAATCAAAATTTTGATACTAATGTTAACCAAGTGTCATATTGGATTGCAACGGACATGGTTGCAATTACAGCACGTTACATTTGAAGTGTTAATAAACACAAACATCACATTGCAGACGTCTTGATGCAGTCATGGATGTTTAGAAGTGCATCACAACTGACATACAACTGTGCTGTGAAAATGTGTCCCTTGCAGGTGCTTGCTATGGCAATTAGAAACCTTCTAGATGAAGAAGTACGGCAATCAATTATAAAGATGTGTTGGGTGTTTCAAAGGTTGTGCAAGAAAGAAGTGTAAGAGGATGGCAAGGAGGAACTTGTGGAGAACGTGGTCATTGCATCTTGCATTTTAGAGGAGTTTCCACCAAAATTTCTGAATGTCATGACACACCTACCCATGCATCTAGTGGAGCAGCTGTTTATCTGTAGCCTTGTCCATTGTAGGTGGATGTACTCCATTGAGTGCTACTTGAAGACATTGAAGGACTACGTTAGAGCTTATGCCCATCCAGAGGGGAGCATAGTAGAAGGCTATCACATGGAAGAGGCATTGGGGTTTTGCACAAAGTATATGACACAACATAGGGCAACGACCCATTGAGTATGGGACGCAGACGAAGACGCTACTATGAACGATGAGATTCTAAACCCCAATGAGACTAGGAAGCGAAAGATGACAGACACAGTGCGTGGTTGTACGCACTCATTTGTTCTTGACAATGCGGCATGTCTGGAACGGTTTTGGGAGTAAGTGGCTAGATGCTATTGTAAATGTTAATTGTGATTAGAGAATACAACATCCATGATCATGTATATAACTTGGTAATGCTGTTTGGAACAAATGGCAATGTTCTTCTGTGCCTACCAAAATGTCAGCATTGACCTATATGTTTACATTCCAAAATGCTTGCATGTTACATAGAACATATCAAATTATGTTAGCTCATACAAAGCAACGTCCCTCATAAAGAGTACAGTAGAAAGCGTCACGTTGGTCATAAACAGTAATGTCAGTGTCATATACTACATGTTTTCTACAATGCAGGCAGTATCCAGGAGGACACTCAAGGCAATAGATCTGCGTTTCATCTAACATTTGAGTAGACATGGGTGATGATCATTTATACTACATCATGACATCAGTGCAATTACAAATAATGTATAGTGATTTGGAACTTGTTGGAGGGATTTTAGGGCTGGAAAGGCATGCAGTTGGAGAGAGCAAGAGGCTTATTGGGTTGAATTTCATCACCATTGCCTTCTTGCACGGCAAAGATACCGCGAAGATTTGGGTGAGCTACCTTCATTTGCGGATTGGTTGAGATTGCGGGTGGGAAACGCACAAAGAAACGGGGAACAGCTTGAAGCGGACGTCCTCTAGTACGCGTTCCTGCCCAAGAGATATGCAACTACACATCAACATATGCATGCATTTGGGATGCATTTACGCGTTTGTAGCACCGAGGATGGTCTTGTTACTCAAGACTCATGCGTGGTAGCGACTTTCACCAAACAACTTCAATGTGGGATTTTCAACAGAAGACTTGTTGAAAGGACCACGGAGTACATGGGGTACATAGAGGAGATCTTGGAGTTGGATAACCGCAACCATTGCACCAGAGTCTTGGTATGCAACTGGGTGAGAGGCACGTGCAATGCTCAATATCCTATTGTTGAGCGTGACAAGTCTGGCTTTAGCATAGTCAATTTCAACCGCATGGACAATGCGGTGAACGCCAACGTGTTTGCATTTCCATTGCATTGTCAGCAAGTATTCTTATCTGATGATGCATAAAGAAATGGATGGAAGGTTGTTTGTAGAACAAATGTGTGAAGGCGACGTTCAGCACCGCATGAAGAGCGACAAGACCTTGCCATCATCAATGTTGATAATGATGCTGACTTTGAATGCCTAGCACCCGTTGCAATGGAAACAAAACCTGTAGGAAGACCGGACACTAGCAATGGTACGTACGTCATACCCACAACAAAAGGACCCAATGGAGTAGCCACAGCACATGAGGAGTGATACATGTTGTGGCCGTAGACTACAGTACTAAGACATTGTCTAAAGCACGTGATGTATGACATCCCCAATGTACTAGTAGACGTTCAGGCCCACGTCAATTGCAGAAAATGAGGTATTGTGTAGCATTTGCATAATCTGTGGGATGTTCTAGTGAGCACGCACACATTGGCCTTGCATGGAAACTTGGAATTTTCTACATCAAAGATTGCATTTGACAAAATGTTCATGGGGACGTTGTTAACAGCATGGTGCATGTCCGCAAAAGTGATGCATGTATGATTTACCTGAAAGGGTCCCTTGCAAATCAATTGTCTTTAGAAGTCAGAACTGCGTTCAATAGGATGTCAATGTGAACGTAACCTCTATTGTGGAGTGGCATGGTGACAATGATGTCCATCTATATGTCCCTCATGACGTCAAGATTTATAAGGTCCGTGGCTCTTGTAGTGGGCAATATTTTCACCAATCCCTGCATAGTAACTTCTAAAAAGTAAACTAATGTTAAACTGAGTCAAATTTGCCAATGTGGCAAGCATGTTTAGATTGATGTCGCGACAGACATAGTTCTAGACGCATGGAATGCAGCTACTCATTATTTTTTTAAATGGTAACTTTTTAACCTCATAGTGCATAGTAACTCATGTAAATTTACTTTCAGTGAAATTGACCCACCTCGTCAGAGTGTCAGTCACGTTAGTTTGGACATCCAAACGTACGTCCTAGTTAACATGTGGAAATCCCCAAAATTAAAATTATTTGATGGTTTGCATTTTCACTTGCACATGCTCTAAAACTTTGAAAAAGTTATACATGGTAAATCTGGCCTCCAGTGCTAGCTTGGCAATTATATTTAGTTTGACAAGAAAGAAAACGTCTTTGTGGACGTCTAAATTTTTGGGCCATTTTTTTACACTGGTCAGCAATTTCACCCTTTATGTAAATAGTTAACTCTTGGAAGTTACCCTTGGTGAAACTGACCCTCTAGTGTCAAAGTTACAGTGATGTTCATCACAATGTCAACCCTGATGTGGGAATAGACATTTTCATTTTTTTGGGCTTTAATTTTTACAGTGAGCAATTCTTTTACCAAAATCTAGAGGGGTAAATTGTAGAGAGTTACTTGTGGTGAAAAAAAGTGCCCTTGTCAGACTAGTGAGTACGTTGATGTTTATGTCATCATGGACATTTGTGAAGACATTCATGTTTGAGTAGACATTGTTGTGGTTGTTTTTGACATTATGGCTACAATTCTTGACAACCACACGTTCTGTAGATGTTATGAAATCTTGACATCAAAATTTTCTAGATTTTGAAAGCCACTTGGTCTTAAAATTATGTTAGAATAAATTTGTCTAACAAGGAGATGTTTTTGCAGGGACGTTGAAAGAATCAAATGTTTCTTATAGTGCATAGAAGACTTGCGTGGATGAACTACATTCAAAGACAACATCCTCATGACCTAGCATGGCACATATTTATCGACTATATTGTACTAGAGACCAAAGGATGAAACAAAGTCATCATGCGGGTGATGCACAATATCAACAAGTAAGTCGCACAAAATCAAGATTTCAATTTATTGATAATGCATTGTGCTGTTTGAAACTGCATAAGATCCCATCTCAGTAGTCAAAACTCTTGTTAATGCTTGCAAACCTATTTCAGGCACACCAAAGACTCTCACGTGAAGACAAATCTGGTGCACACCCTATATTGGACCCAGAAGTACGGCCTTCTCCCACTTGATAAGTTCAAAGATCTCCTCCGCCCATCAAAACTCAAAAGGTGCTCAAAGATGGCTAGTTGGAAGACCTGGTACACAACACCAACCAAAATTCTAGCTTGCTTCTTATTTCAAGTTAGTGCTCCTTGATTTAACAAACAAACTATTTGTGTGAGTACCAAAACCAATCTCACATAAAGCGCCATTATTGAGCCGGTGCTTCCAAACATGCACTCCCATAATGCAATGTATCCGCTTGTTTTGTTTCAAAGGGGTGCGGGTGCTTGCGCCACCGCAAGCACCTGCACCCTTAGTCACATTAGGCTACTTCCAGTACAAGCGTGTCAGCATAAGGCGCGGTGCTTGTGCCACAACTTGTACTAGAAGCAGCCTGATGTGACTATGGGTGCGGGTGCTTGCGCCATTGCAAGCACCCTCGCCAGCGAGGGTGCTCGCGGTGGCGCATGCACCCAACTCAAATAATGTTTAAGCCCTTGTAATTCTCTCTATTAGATTGCTGGGTATGGGTCCATGATGAGCACATTTGTCAATATGAGTGTTCCTTGTTGTGCGCGCACCTCCCCATCGTTGTATAGTATGCCGATGCTTTTGTTTGTGTTTGTTTTATTTTGTTATTCATTTGTTTTCTCATGTGGCTTAAGACCTTTGTGACTCAATATTTCAGGGCGGTTTCTGATGATGGGCATTTATTTGTTTAAGTTTTACTTACATGCGTTTACTTGTAATGTGTTCAATAGCAAGAGATATCTGTAGCTGCCGACCATGCTCTTCGCATATACAATGAGAGTATTGCTGTTGAATCCAGAACCGCCAAGGAAGCTGCAGATGTCATGAGGACCGATTCCAAAGAGAAGGAGAGAGTACTTATCTAGAAGATGATGAAGCTTGTCTCTGCAGCAAACCCTTTTAATGGCAAAGGGTTTTTGGAGGAGGTATGGGATTTGTCCTTCAAGATAGGCGTGTTTTGGGTCTACTTATTTTGCTTTGTTCTCTTATGTCATTTAGTTTTTGCAGGTTGAGAAACACTATAGTTCCAACAAAGTGCTTGAGATGACACTAGATAAACTCCAGATTGTGGCGGGCTGTGCTACCACAACTCATTATAAGACAAAGTTTTTGAAGTGGTGGAACTTAAGCATGCCTTCTAGAGAGTCAAGGCATTTCCCACCGCAGCCAGTTGTTGATGATCCTCTAAAAGTCTACTTTGGAAAATGCATCTGGTATGCAGGGGTAATTGGATACCCTCATGAAACTTGTACTATGGACTTTAAGTGCCATATATTTCTGTACTTAGTCTAGGATGAGTTCTAAGTTTGTATTTGTTATGGGATCTCGCTATTTCATATATTTACGTTTGTATATTTCATTATTCTTTGCAGATTGAAGATGTTGTTGTTAGCGTTTTTGATAATGTGGTGAAGAAAGATAACATTGAAGTGGATATGACCATGCCACTTGAGCCAAAGACACTTCCGGAGTATATTGAGGGGTGGAGACATAAAGTTTGGAACCAAGCGTACTTGGGCGTCCTTAGGGGAGCAAAAAACTTCAAAAGGGGGGACAACTTCAACAATGTCAATGGTTCCAAGCAAGTGGTGCAGAGGGCCGTGTTTTGATAAAATGTGGTCTCTTATAAATTTATCATTTTAGCAACGTCTGCCTCATTTGCATTTTTTGTGCCTTGTTCTGTGGATGGATGCCACCTCCGTACGATGCCTTGTTCCATGATTCCATCTGTTTTTGTCATTTGTTTCTAAGGCTACATTAGACATTTCATTTTGTAATTCTATTTGAGTTTAATGGTTGCAATGACTTTATAGATGATGGTATGTGATGACCTCAATCTCCTTGGCATTCTTTTTGACTTCTACATTTATTGTTTGCAAATACTTCAAGCACAAATTGGTCAAAAAATCTATACTTTCTTGTGATTCCTTACCACCATTTCTATCCTCTTGGCTAGATTGTAGCTCATTTGAGTGTATCTACACACCTAACTAGCTGAAAACTTATACCACTACTCATTTGGATGGCGGTGGTTGGTATTTAGATTGCCCCATTGAGTTCACGCACCCTTCTGAGGTATTACTTTGTAAATCATGTGACGAGGTTAGCGTTCTTGATTTGGATGTACCTGAGTTTGCTGGATTGGATCAAAAGGCTAGAGCCAAAGCCATTGAGAAGCACGTTATAGAAGATACAAAGAAAGCACATAAAGAGAAGTGTATTGTGAAACAAAAGGCTGAAAAGGAGGTGGAGAAGAGGAAGAAGATGGAAGAGCGTGCTACTGAGAAGGAGAAGGGTCCAAAAGCCAGAGCAAAGGGTAAAAAAGAAGTGTCTGTTGCATATGAGGTTGCTCCTTTGGAAACCCTTGGTTTACAAACGCATACTTGCTCTTAGCAAGCTCTTAAGAGGAAGAGCTGCTAATTGAACTAACGGATGACAAAGATATGATCTTCCAAGGATTATAAGTAATCTTTGCACCTGATGTTGCCAATGCAAGCATGCATGAGATGATCTTGAACGTCTCCATGACTAATGTGGTGGAGGATATGGAGCTTGAAGGTCCAAACAACTACACCAAAGTCATGGATTTCCTAAAGAAGGTGTGCATTCTTTCTCTACCACCTTGACAATCACTTTATTTTTGTTTGTAAATGTGTTTTCATTAGATTATTTCTATTGCATTCTAATCTATGGCTATTATTCAATGCATTGTCTCGCGTTTGCAGGCTGCCGGTGATAAAGGGCAACGTACAGCAAAAATGCTTGATGATGACGCCATTGTTGACCTTTTATTTGTTGATTGCCCGGAGAACCTTCTAGTTCCAATGATCTCTACTTTGGCAGCAGACATCCCTGCTTGGAATTTGGACAAAACACATGATCTCATGAATGCTGCGTTTAGTTTTGCCAAAAAGCATTTGCATGATGACGGAGCTTTGATAGTTGTGCACTCTTTCAGCATACACTCCAAGTCTTGTATTGCAGGACATTGCAATATGTATGCTATGCAAGTGAAGGAGTGGCAGGCAACAAATCGTCTACATTTGACTTTTGCTATTGACACATTCAAGACTGTGAGTTCATCTTTATCTATACCCCTCCATTCAGCTTTTGGTTTTTTTGGAGTAGTATTTTATTCTGAATATGAAAAAATGTGTGGTTGTTTGCAGACCCAGAAATTTGCAGCTACATTGTTGGTGAAGAACCAAGGGAAGGGCATACAGTCAAATTTTGCTTTTCGTTACATCGAGGCAATGGAGAGGCTAAATTCTTTTGATGTCGGGCAAGATGACATGCATGTGAATCTGATTGGTTTCAATGATCTGGTAAAGCATGGCTCTATCCCTTGGAGAGGACCTCAAGAGAGAGGTGCTTGCTTTTATCTGCTGCTTATTGAAGCTGCTTCAGCGTATGAGGACGTTATAGTTGACTGTACTGCATCAACTGGTTAGTCTCTCCTTCATTCCTCTCTTTTGTTTAGCATCCATTATAGCACTTTGATATTGAATTCCATGGTTTTTTTGTTATTTTTTAGGAGCTTATATTGCTACTTGCCGTGCTTGTGGACGCAGTATACTTGCATTAGAGGTGGACAGTGCTATATTTGAGGCTCTCCTTTGACCATTGATTCAGGTTTGTAATGCTGCATCTGCTTTTGTTGAGATAGAGTCAGAGATATTACCAGAGACTCCAATGTCTCAAGATCCAGATATGGCTGTTATAGTTCCAATGCAATTTGTTCGCAAGACTAAACCTAGTAAGTAAGTGTTTATTGTAACCTCTATCCTTGTTTAGCATTCATTATATTTTGACATTAGCTAACAAATTTTTTCATGTGTTTATTCTATTTGTTCAGCCAAGCAAAAATGAGCCAAAGGAAGAAACCTAGAAACAAGACTACTTATGAGGTTTGGGTTAGTTCAAATAAGACCATCTTCTATCCATCTTGTGCAATGGAAATGGGAGATGCTTTTGCAAGATTTAGTACAAAGAAGCCTTCTATGAAAGCTCCTAGGTACTTTGATGTTGTCTAAGAGTTCATGGATGTGATGGCAACTGAAGGAGGTAGAGATTCTTTGGACCATATTTTTTCTAACTCTATTGCAAATTCTAGTAGTACTTAATGTTTAGGAGTTTTTAGAAGTTCAGTGGTGTTATCTCTGTTTTGGGATACATAGCTTCTTTGGAGTTTTGTTTGTCTTTGTTTATTTTATGAGCACAATGTCTTCTCCCAACTCTCTTCTCTATTTTTCACGTTATTGTAAGACCTTGTCAAGTATGGAAGCTTGTTTATATTGCTATTTTTATTTTGACACCTCTATTCCCATAAAAATTCCATAAACATAACGCAATCTTATTCATCCTTGTAATCACCCTAATCCCACGGTCATAGGCATTATCCACTTCTGAAATCACCCTAAATGCACGGTTATAGGTTCCCATGAACTTTTTTGAAGGAAAAAACTTCCCGCTCATAGGCTTATAGGCTCACAAGCTCGCCCACTAGCAACCCTGAATTTCAATTGATGAGATGAAAGTTATGAGAACTTTTAGTTTGCGGGTAGATATTGAGTATGACCTGTAAAACAAACTTTGAAGGGTTGTATGTTGCTTGTTTTTTAATGTTTTGAGGGAAAAACAAAGATAAAGAGTGTAAATTGGTTATTGCAACATTGGAACCATTGAGATAAGCATTTTCCATTTCTATAATTTCATTCTCAACACATTAGTGTTTTAAATCATTCTCTACTTCTTACTTACTATTTTACCTGATGTACTGTACAATTCCAAATGACTTGAACATTTTCAAGTATGTATTCAACTTGCCTTGTAGAATGAATCCAAAGAGTTACAATCACTCTAGAATTTTTTCCAAACAAGTATGACCTTCTGAAGTGCAACTGCCTTGATTTGTGGAGGGACAAAAATTGTTTTTTTCATCAATTCAAATTCAATTATCTAACAACCTACATGGTAGAAATTTTTGAAGTTTTTTTCCACTTATTTTGAATCTACTATACTACAAGATCTTGTGGTTACACTTATCCAAATGGAAACATAAAAAAAAATTGGTACTTGTACTAGAAATGGCAGTTTTGAAGCGGTTTTGGTAAAAAGTACTTGATCAAAGAACTACAAGTATTGATGAATTACGCATTATAAGGTAGGAACACCCATAAGCATCAATGTCCCCATAACTATCACCTTTGAAATCTTGGAAAAGCTGTGGAAATGAATAGATGTAATGACAAGGATGTACAAGATGTGAACATGAAATCTTAAAAGTGGTTATGGGTGCAATAGCAATTTGCTCTTTAAAAATTCACAACTTTATTCTCACAATATCTAAATAATACATTCAAAAGTGCAAACTCATTTTTTTTCGTTACTAATAGGATCCTACAATTTGCTAGTTGTTTATTAATAGTCATCATGTTCAAAACCCTAAGTTTGATGTTTATAGGTGCTCCTAACTTATATGTTAGTTGCTCCGGCTTTCAAACTCTAGTTTGTTGCCAAGGCATTTGCGAAAGTGACTTTGGGTTGATGAGCAAGATATGCACAAATGGATCTAGGATTTAACAAGTAAATTATTGGACCTCTCCCAGCATCTATTCAAGCCTCTTGTAAGTTCATGAACTGGATAAATATGAACTCACCCATCATTTGTCTTTGAAAATCTGTTTTTGTACATTATGTCATGCAATTATTTGACAAGTGTTTTTAAAGTATAAAAAATGTTTTCTTAGAGACAAGGTTGTGATTTTTTTCTATCATTTTCATATGCCAGAGCAGGCAAGATATTGAGCCTTTGTACCCCTAAAATTTGGGCAAAAAAAACATGATCCAAAGCATATTGAAAAAAAATGCACAGCACAAACCAACTCTAAGTCCTAGCCTATTAGATTAGTGATGTTTTGCACAACATTTAGTGCAATTTTTTGATTGTCAAAGTCTCAAAGACCATATGTGATTTCTTAAATGTTCCAAGTGAAGTGAATGAATTTGGAATAAATGTATTAGCAAAAAATTCTTCAAAACTGGAACATAATGGATTTTACTTCATTTTGATAGCATATTATCTAATTGCAGGCTATTGTGCTCATCAAGCACATGCACATGCAGGCTTACATAATGCCAAGTCAAACTTCCTAAGAAATCCTTATAATTGTTAAAGTTGATTTAAAAATTGGAGCCATGAAAGTATTGTTTGTTAAGTAATGGATTATTGTTTTGCAAGTTAAAACATATGTATTCAAATTTGGAAATATGAAGGTTGACATACTTCCATCGTGATCTAATTTTAGGTAGGTAGGGATGAAAAATGTCACCACATTCACCTTTACAAATTTATCACCACATTCACATCCACAAATTTATCACCAAATCAATTGTCATAAATTTATCACCGCATCAATCTTCAAAATTGATTAAACTTCAAAGTATTACAAGTCCAAGAGACATCACTCTAGTCACCCTCCTATTAAAAAAACCTAGAGATGTTTTTGGAGCACACTTTTTTTGAGAACCCAATCACCAACAGACTCAAAGAGGTCTCTTAGGTGAAAAATAAGTTTCAGCAAAATGCTAGGCACTAAATCTATAATGCATTTCAAGAAACTCATACCTGTGCACTCGTCCACTTCAAATGTATGCTCACGACCTTTAAGATTAGGCCCACCAACTTCAAGTCTCTGCCCATCAACTTCCTATTTGCAATTGATACATTGAAAATGTTGATTTGCCCTAAAAAAACAAGTCATATTTCACAAAGCTTATAATAGGGTAATGAAATGATTTTAACAATGCATGTACAACATATTTGAAATACATGCCAAAGCATGATTACAAAATCTTAAATGTTGAAACAATATAATATAATTACAATTTTCTTACTTCACTTTTGAGTTATTGGTGAATCTCTAATTGTTCGTAAATTCATTTGAACAAATTTGCATTAGGCAAACAATTTGAGCAATTTAATAATCACGTTACATTTCAATTTCAAACTAAAAGGTTAATGTTTCAACTTGGTTTATGCATTCCCATACTTGATATGGGCACAAGCGTAATTCAATTTTGCAGCTATTGCCTCCTCATTGGAATAATTTGGGATTGTCATTGTCCGTAAGCAAGTAGAAGCTTCAAGGAACCTATCATCCTCCACTGTTGATGGGCCTCCAATAATTGCAACTGGCTCATAAGCAAAAAAGTCATTGTCAATGATAAACTTGTTGAGCTTATACCTTTGCAAGTGGGTCATCTTTGTAACAACTCTCTTGAAATAGTTGATTGCATTGTTGTCCATGTTTTGAAAGTGACACATTTTACAAAAGCTTTGTGCATCCACTCCAGTTTTGGCGCCAAAAGTCCCATCTATACTCTTCGGTAAAATCTGAGATAACGTCATGCTCATGCTCTTACTTGTTTGCTTGGAAATGAAGGCATTTGATGGTGTGCAAGATGCCATAGGAAATCAAAATCCAATATGCAAACTCTAAATATTGTGTTGTGTTGAGCGGAAGACATGCTCTATGATTAGAGACCACAATAATGTAGATGACTTCTCCAAGAAAAATTTGATGTCCTTTGGGCACTTGGTTCCTTTCATATTTGACATTTGGATGAGAATGTCCGACAACTCAATATCACCCATGATAGATTTTTTGCAATTGCATGTTGTTCAGCATCATTTGCGGTGATCAATGATTTGATGGCTATCCAATGCAATGGTTTAATTGCATGATAGTCAAATTTGTACTTATCAATTGTTGATCAATCCCACTCCTCAAGAGGGTGATTGCAAGAAACACTTGTACTATTTTTTGTCCCCTTCACGTCTTGTAGGTGCTTTTTGGCTTGTAACTTTTGCTCAAAAAGTTCTTTTGAGCTGAAATTTCAGAAGAAGGTACATGTCATAGTTACAGACTTTCCATAATTTTTGTGTTTTTTTTTAAATTACTTTACAACTTTTAAATAGCCCCCAAATAGGTGTCTACCTTGGCCAATTTTGAGGTTTTTAGTACTATTTTGGGTCCAAAAAAGCAAATCTCATGCCACAAATAAGGGAAGTTGTTCATCATAGAGCATTACATGGTTATCTAGAAGGATTTTGGGAAATTGTGAATTCTCTGCCTTCCACATGCTTTGAAAGTGGGCAACCTTTGATCAATGATTGGAGAATGAAAACAAACTTTTCCAATGAAGCAATTCTATTAATACAAGCGTCTTGAATAGAGCAAAAATGGCCAATTTTTGTTTGATTTTTTTGAATGTCTTTACTATTTTCTAAAGAGCAAAAAAGAATTTGTCTTTTTGTGGGTAATTTTTGTCCTTCTATTTTTGTGCATAACTTTTAGAGTAAAAAACTTCTAGGTTTGAATTTTCACCAGTATGCTATTTTAAGTGGTTTCCAAATTATCCATATTTTATTTTATTTAAAAAATATATAATTCAAAAGCTCATAGTATTACCTAGTACTACTAGTTTTAAGGGTGTTTGAGATAAAACTATGAAGTGTTTCTTGCAACTACCCAGGAACACATGCAATGGCTAGGGCTATAGATGATAAGGTCATTGGTCAATTGACTTGCTGCCCATACCTTGGCATTAAAAATAGTAGTAATCAAAACAGCTCTAGATTCTTGGTTTTGTAGTTGTCAGATAGCAGTGTTTGCAATAGTGGCCTCAAAAAATGCATCTGTCCACCATAGCTCATGGAAAATATAGATCCATATATTTGCATGGAAAACACAATTGCAACTAATCTTTCTAATTGATAAACACTACACCCAATTGACAATCTTACACATTGCTCAATCTGAAAACCCTTTAACACCTCAATCGGTATGCATCCATGGTACTCACATTGCTCAACTACTAATAACCAAGACAGTAATTGCTAATCATGCAAAGCACAATTGCTAATAGTATTCAAACCAACTACTAACAAAAGTAACTCTAGTTTGTAAACACATAAGTGACACTACCTACTGCTTCTAAATTATAGCTTTTTTGATAATCAAAAACATCAACCTTTTATACCATATTGCATTTTGCAAGAGTAATGACTAAACATATCTATAATTCAATCTACAAGAATTTACTAGATTCAACTACATATAATACTTATAGCCTTATTTCTAAATTTTTAATACAAATCAAATTGATTTACCTAGGCATCATTCCAAAATTGACTCCAGCATGAGCACAAGAAGCTCCATATAGGACCTCCACAGTTAATAGTGTCTATCTCATGGAATTCTTGAACTTCATCAAAAAGTCTTGGTCCGTCTAAACCAAATTTGTAGGTTACTTTGGATAGCGGGAATGGGGTACCATTGGCCTTGGCATTCCAATCAACGGTTTGAAGCTCTTGCAATTCTACACTTGTACGTACCTACCATTTTGAGAATCAAGAAACACATAAATGAATAAATATAAATTTATATGAAACTAACAAAGAAAAGCAATTCCACCAAAGAAATCATATTACAATTCAATAATAATAAGAAAATTGTTTTGATTCACAATGAGTATGAGAGCATTTGGTATTTAAATATAAATGCTTTGAAAAACAAATTTATTTAAATATTGGAAATTCTTACTGATAGTGAATGAGGTTTGTAATATTGCAGAGCATTTCAATACGTACTAAGAACCGTCAAACAAAAGTTAAAGTTTTGGTAAAATTGCCACAACTCATCTTTCCGCCAATAAGCTTTCACAATCTTTGCTTGAACAAGATCTGTCCTACTGCGGTTTTTTGAGCAAGCCATTTTTGAAATTGTTCAAACATTGGTGCAATTGAATCCAATGGTATTGCATTTTCCATTTCTAGTGCAACAACTCTTCTAGAGATGTCTTCAACATCAAGCTTAATGAAAGAGACTTCAAGAAATAGATCTAGTCTATCCCAAGCTCTCTAATCAGGGTGCGCTTTGTCATGAAAAAAACTTTCTACTTGGGTGATTGTAAGAAAGATTTCACGTTTTTGTCTCAAATGCCTCTTTCTAGGTGTAGTATTGGTAATACTCACCAACTTTTTTTGGCCTCAAGCAAATTATTTGACAATTGCTATTTAAAGGTAAGGTTTCAATACTAATTTTTGGATCACCTAGAACCATGAGCTCCTATGTTCTAGTCAACATTTTGTTTTGCATCATAGCTTGGTATTCAGGATAGCAAGTTGTCATATCCTACCCACTAATTGGTCAAGGAGTTGCTTCCCATCTTCCTTAACATTATTGTGATCATTTAGAAGTGCTTATGGAAGCCTTTAAGCCCGTCTTGAAATCCATAGGACATTGTGATTATTTGTTACAACCACAGGTTTTAGATTGATCCACTAGAGGGTTCTTGTTAGGACAAACCCCTGGCAAGCTGTGATTGTTTGTCTCTAAAATAGAGTCAATTACCAACCATTTTGACACCATCCATATTTGCACCCAAGGGAGAATGGAGGCCATCAACAACCAAGCTATAGGGTACTTAGAATCCCATGACAAGGTATGATTTCTACTACTTTCTATTTCAATTAGCCAAATAATTTCAACTTCCAATTCAAAGGTAAATTTCATTGTTTTGCTCATCATTGTATGTTGCAGAGTGATTAGGAAAAGATCCATTGTTTGGAAGTCATCTCTTTGTTGGAATTTTGCAACCCAAACCCCCCTCTTATGCTCTTTAGTTATGTTCTTTTTGCAGGGGTAAAGCCCTTGATCCCAATTGTGCCTGCATTTACCTCAAAAGGGGGAGGTTTGAGCACTCACATATGGGTCCGCAATCTTTGACAGCCTTGAACTTTGCATGGAAGCTAAGAGATGTTGGAGTGTGAATGTTATTCATAAATTTGATTTTTCAAAGTAATGGCACAGTTAATTGTCTTATGTTTTATGTGATTGGATGGAATGTTTATCCTTTGGATTACACGGAGGGTGAAGAATGAGGTTGTGGTCTTCAGCTTGGCCTTTGTTATGTGACAGTATACTTGTCCCTCTCTAAATGAACAAGCGTACTATGTGACTGTACTCCATGTATTTGAGGACTAGAAACATTATGTGGAAATAATTGTTGTATCCAATGCCTTTGCTTAACTGACGTCATGTGTACAATTGATATGAAGAAGTGACAATGCAACGGGAGGGAGAGAGGGAACTTTACCACAAGCAACATTGTCAAAGAGGTAGGAGAACCCAATTCACATTTCTTGTTGGCCTTTAAGTTCTATCTAACTTTGGAAAATGGGCGCTTCAAGAAGTGAGACTAGAAGAGCAAGTGAGAATCATTGTTGCTTTTGAAGTTGTAGACACGATCAAAGGACTAGAACCATTTGCCACTTTGTACAAATCCATGTACTCTTCTAGTCATCATTACCAGGCAATCCCTATGGAACTGAAATTGAAGACCGCAAACAGTGACATGGCGGCAACATGCAGACAAGTTTGCAAGAATTGGCAAAGTGACAATAATGTAGTTGATGCGGATGTGCAGTAAGTTGGAAATATTGAGGAAATTTTAGAGCTTCATTATTGAAGGCATTCCTAGTATTGTTAGTTTGCAATTTTGTGAAGGCCAACTACGTGGGAGTAAATGCAATTATTAAAAGAGACAAGGGGGGCTTTTGCTATTTACTCTCTTGAGCTCAACCTTGCATTTTGCCAGTCTTAACCTCTCACCCTTTGCTAGCTCCCTGTCAGTTCGTTTGAGTTCTCAGCCTTGCATTTTGCTAGCCTCTTGTTAATTTTCCTACTGCAGCTCTTGGCACTCTGCTAGCTCCCTCAACTCCGTTGAATCCTCAACCTCTCATTTTGCTTGTTCTTGTCAATCCCCCAGCTCACGGTATTTTGCTAGTCTCTTGTCAATCCCTCTCCCACAGCTCTCAGCATTTTGCTCAGTCTTGCAAATTTGCTAGTCATTGCTTATTCCTCTCTTTGAGCCTTGCATTTTGCTAGACTTAGCCTCTTACATTTTGTGGATTCTTGACACACTTCTTTGAGCTCAACCTTGCATTTTGCTAAATCACTATTTATTCTCTCTCTTGGTCCTCTAGAACACTCACACTCACTTAGCTCTTGGAGCTATAGCCTCCTTGCCATTGTACTTGCAAAATCCCCTCAACCTATAGCTGAAATAGTTGCCTAGCCCTACCTCCTACACCAGGACCCCGACCTTCAATACCTAGATCATGGCCAATTGGATTTAGGCTTGCTCAATACCCACCAATCCTTGGCACTATTCTGGTTCTCTAGACTTCTCTAGGCTCTCCAACTCCTCCAGGTTCTTGGCCCTCTCTGGTTCTCCGAACCCCTCCAAGTTTCTATTTACTAGCCCCTAGGCTCAAGATGTAAATAAATAAATAAATAAACACAAAAGCTTTAAATTGCTCAATCAGCTTTTTTGGGCGTTATTAAAACTCACCTAACAATTGCCATGAACAATAGGAATTGGATGTTCATCACATTGAACCATGGCAATACCAACTTTTTACTATTAGAATTCTTTTTGGTGTCAAAGTTTGGTGTTTAGAATAGCAAACCCATCATACCTTGCCAATTAGCTAGGCAACGAGTCAAAATTGCGTCATCTTTGATACTAGGTGGTTATTAAATGGTGTTGGGGTCATCTTGAGCTCCTTTCCTTGACACCCATGTTAGGTTGTGACTATTTGTCACAACCACGCAAGGTGAACCAGTCCATTAATGGGTACTTACCAAGGAACCCTTTAGTATGTTGTGATTGTTCTTCACTAGATTAGAGCCATTCATTGATTGATTTAGTGCCACATACACCCACGCCCAAAGAAGAATGGAGGCCATCAACGACCAAGCCTTGGAGTATGTAGAATCCCTCAACAAGATATGAGCACTTCCATGTCCCATTTTGCTTTGCCCATGTAATGTTGGCCTTTGGCTCATTAGATTAATTAGTATACTTTGCTTCTCATATTTTGTTGTAGAATTACTAGAACTATCCATTGCTTGGAAGGCATCTTTAGTTGGAAATCTACAAACCAAACTCTTTATTTTTTTCTTCTCGTTAATTCTCCAACCTACATGAGGGTTGAACACTATGAACTTGGCTATGCTTGCGCTTACCACTAAAAGGAGAGATTTGAGCACTCACACTTGTCAAGCATGAGCTCCACAAGCTAGATGGGATCCTTGGACTCTTGAATGTCACAAGGGAGCTAAATGTGTTGAAATGGAGAGAGTTCAAGAGGAGTCGCAACATCCCAAAATGCAAGAATGAACACGCTCATTGAGTTGCCGATTGACAAATATTTTTAGAGGCCAAGCAACCAAGATAAAATAACAAAAAAGCCATCAAAATCTCTCCTTATGCTATAGAGTTTTGGATGAGAGTACACTAGAGGTGTACCACTTTTGGCACAATTTTTACTATACTTAATGTACAAAAACACATCAAAAAAACTAAAATATTGAATAACCTTTGTGAAAAATATTGTTTTGGATTTTTGTTTTATAGCCGTTTTAGACCTAGTTGCAATCATTTGGAATCTTAAACATAATTAAGGAAAACATAATTTTTCACAAAATCATCTTTTGCATAAAAACGAGCAAAAAATCAGCATTATTTTTGTAGTTATATGAAAAATTTGTAGAAATTTGAATGCAGATTTGGATAGAAGAGCCATGGATGTCTTTTGTGAAGTAAAGGTGGAAGAATATGATTTCTCCAAGTTCAAATTTTTTGTACTTTTCCATAATTTTCTAGTATTTTCTAGTTTTGTGACATTTTAACAATGGTCAACAAAAATACATATTTAACAACTTAAATTTTTTTTTAACAATTTTCATTATGGTCTTATGTACTTAGCGGACATATTTAATAGGAAATAACATCTAAAAAAACCCTTCAAACTTTGAGCAATTTCAAATACAAAATCATGTTTACCTCCATTTTTGGGTTGTGACACCCAAAGTGGTATACCTCTAGTGTACTTTCACCCTTCTGCCATCTGTTTCTACAGCAAAAGAAGAATTTTGTACCTAAAACTAATAAAATGCACTTAAGGCCATACAACATGATGAAGAGTAGGCACTTGGATTAGGTGCAAGGGGCTTGGAAAGAAAGCACCATAGAAGACTTTTGCTTTGGAATTTTTGAATTCTACTACCTGCCAAGGGTGATGAAGAAGGACAAATTGTTCCATTGCCATGCCATACTTCTATGACGTCATGACGGCTTTCCAAGAAAGGAAGCAGCCTTTATTAGAAGAAATACCTATGTGGATGTTCATCTGCTTGGATATGACAGAGCAGCCGCAAGCCTTGGTGTTTGTGCAAAGCAACAAAGTCCTGAAGACTTACAAGCAAGATTTCTCCAACTACTAGCTTGGATAATTCAAGCGGCTACAGGATCATGCTGCCAACAACCAAAAAGACAAAGAAATGCTATTGCTTGTGTTCTTGCATAATCCAAAGTCCACACTAGTGCAAACTATAATAGACATATACTATGCTCCTAATACACTTGTCTTTACCAAGCTGCGCGACTATAATAAGCTTGATTTCAAGATCCACAACACAAAGCTACAAATATAGTTTTACTTGGGGATACTAAGACTCTTATGTGTCACTAGGACAAATGTTTTGTCCCTGTTTGGCGACCCAAGGTTGGCATGCGCAGCTTTGATAAGAATTTGGGTCAACTTGATTTGATTTGTTGTACTAATGAAATGCATTGCTCTTTGTATGATAATACTCAACTCATATGTTAGATTAGATTGACTTGACTTAAAATGTCCATTATTGTCTTATACTAATTCACAAAGATAGTGCAATGTAGATGAATGGTTTAAATTGTTATGCAGCTGGATTGAAGGAGGAGGGAGAGCAATGGACCCACATTGCGACAAGGGCTGCAAATTTGGATGAACAAGACTTTTTGCATGTCAAATACATCAACAACAAGATCTACAACAAGAAGGCAAGTCTTCAGATCCACACCTTTGACATTGAGGAAAAGAAAGGCGGCAACGAGGACACATTGGTCATGCTTTCAACTTAGACACTACACATCTAGGGTCCAAAGTGCCACCAAGCAAAGTGTGGAGCTATCCTTGAGCAAAGAGGATGATGCCAACATTTTGAATGACAAGAACAATGTCAAGGAGCTTCTCACTCCTACCACAAATTATGCGCAAGGCTTTTGCACTCCATCGACCAAATTGTTGCAGTTGCAGTTCATTCCTGGATTTTTAGCATCTTCCAATCAACTACAATTGGAATAGATGTCAAGTCCAACACCTCCAGCTTTGGGTTTGACAAGGAAATGGACAATAGATGTGGACATGCTCAAGATGAGATTTGTAGAGCTGAGAGAGGAGCGGAGCAGAGATCATGTTGTAGCCTTGCAATTGCAAGAAGATACAAATGCACGACTACACGCAATGCCAACCATCATGCTTAAGGAGTCAAAGAATAACAAGCAAATGTAGACAATGTTGGCGGCATAATTTCAAGGTGATCTTTTGATTGCATCATTCTTGCTAGTTGCTAGCCCTCTCCAATTGGCGATTCATAACACACCATTAGCATTGTTCGTCAATGGGGCTTTGTCTATGTCACCTCTTTTGGCAGTTGCTTCAAAAATTCAGCCTTTAGCTATTGGTCAGGCTGCACTCTCTCTTGCACAAGTGGTTGTCTCCCTTGTACTTCCTCCTATGCAGGTTGCTAGTCACCTGCCACCTCCCGCTACCCCTGATGTTGGTGCTCTTCTACTTCCTCCACTTCCTTGGAAGGATCATTCTTGAGATCCTCCCTTTTCTTCTATGTGCATTGAGATTGTACTTGTAGCAAATGCAACTATCAAGGATCCAACAACGTCTATTGTTGCATGTGATAATGGGAAAAGTGACAACATCAGCCGTGATCCCAACAAGTTTGTTCATGAGGAGTCCTTGGCCAAAAGGAATTCACCAACAAGTTAATCTCATCAATCACTCAATGTCATTTGTATAGGATTAGCTCAAATTGAGGTGATTTGCATCATAATATATATAGTTGTAAGCATCTTATAAATTCCAAAGATATTTCAAAATACATAGCTTCTAATAGACTAAACCATGAAGCTGCAAATTTTGCAGATAATTTTGTAGTCAATTCATTGTTTTGAGGCTGCAATATACAATTTATTTATGGACTTTCTCTTTGTGCACTCTTCATTGGCAAACCTTACCATTGTCAATATTTACATTCCCGTTTGTCTATTTTTTTAGGGTGGTCATTGTTTGCTACAAGCTCAGGTGCTCTTGAGATTTGGAAATTGCGGAGAGAATTTTTGTTTAGTGTGATCATTCATTTTCAGTTGTGCAAGCTTGGAGAGTGTCATTGATAGCTACTTTTGATCTTGCTTTAGCCTTTGTGACCATGAGGAGAAAAGAGCTTAGACAGGAATCAACAATACCAGGAGCTTGAATTAGTTAGGGTTTAAGAAACAAATAGATAAACCTTGTTTGAGGAGGGATCAAATCTAGAAAACTTGACACTGATACTATAGTTGCATTGGTATCGCATGCAGCTAGAAACTCGTGGAAGGGTTTAGGCACTAGGCATTGCTTTCAGGAGAAGTGAATCAAGAGCCGCCATCGACACGCGTGTGGAGGACAAATGACAAATGCAGGACGTGAAGAAGGCAATAAGGACGCAATGATGAGCCAAGCCCCCTCTCCAAGGGAGCAGGTGCAGAGCCTACTACACCTAGCGGGAGCAAGCTGGCAATCAGTAGACATCCCTAGGACCACTCAACCAGGCATCATGAACAAGTAGCCAAAGCCAACAGATGCTCTAGGCTCAACTCCGGCGGACCAACAACATGGGTAGGAGAAGGCACCAAAAAAGCCCTTCATCAACGTCAAGTTGAAGGTGAAGCTAGAGATTCCAGAAGCAAAATTGATAGAAATGCATCAAGAACAAGCGGCCAAGTTTAAACAACTGGTTCTAGGACGCCTTCCTAGCCTTTTTCTAGGTTATCCAAACCTACTCTAGTTTCTTAAATCTTGTGTTAAAGATTCATTTTTGGCAGTTCAAATGCTAGCTAGAGGATTTTTTAGAATTGAATTTCTTGATCAAAAAGGGGCAATGCGTTGTCTATAAATTGTTAGTCTAGACTGGGAGGGATGAGTGATGAATTTCTACAAGTGGAATGACGGATATTCTATGGTGAACCCAATACTAGCATTATAGATTGAACCAATGATCCGAGTGCAGTTTCCTGACTTGGACCCATTGCTTCAAGAGGATTCCTAGTTGAGAACCTTAGGAACACTCCTAGGTGAAGTACAAGCCGTAGAGGGAAAAATCTCCTTGAGCAAGAGACAATCCGGACCCATTGTCCATGTAATACCAAAAGATATATCCAAACTTCTAAGTTACTTTCAGATTCCTATTAAGAGAGAAGGATCAGATAACACAATGATCATAGAACAATGGGTCAAGTATTTGGGGCTCCTTAGACAGTGCAACCAATGTCGGCAATACAGCCATGACTTGCTCCTTGGCAAGGAAAAGAGAGTATGGAACCAAAGAGACTAACACAGAGACCTCAAAAGAAGGGAACCCAAGCAAAGGGGAAGATGGTTTCACAATAGTAACCTGAGGAAGGAAAAAGGGAAAAAATACAAAGGCACTAGACCAACCAATTAGCCCCAAATTGATAGGTTGACCACAACCTTTACTAGAAGGGTCAGACACGGAAATTTCTCGAGCAAAAGGCCAAAACTTGACTGCTTCTGTAGAGTCCATGGGACAAGATTATGAGAAGGAATTCCCCTCCCTGGAAAGAAAAGGAGCTATCGAGACTCCAAGACAAGTAACAACACATTGTCAGACAGAGCTAACATACAATGCGGTGGTCAACGCAAGCCCCTCACTTTTGAGAGGCGGAACCACCAAAGTCTTCACAAAAGGCATCTCAATGCCTATTCCTAGAAAATTTTGGCAAAGGAAGGAAGAACGATCCTCATCACATCCTACCGAAGTGTTGTGGAACATCTTCCAAGCCAAGGAAGTAAAGAGAGCATTCAATACAGGAGAGGAAGACCCACCCACTAACGGTACTCGCTTCCTAACAATATGGCCTATGATACATAAGAAAACGGCCACAAGACAACAATTACTATTGGACCATAGAGGTGCAGCACTAGGCATACCAGAGCCGGTGAGAGTAGCCTTTTCACCCAAAGAAAAAACCTTGGAGAATATCCAAAACAAGATCCTAGCAAGTGATAGAGAGAATTTTGCAACACACCTCAAAAAACCCCCGCAACCAGAAAGCTGGGACTCAATTTTGTAGACAGGTCAATGGGATGAAATGGAGGGAGTACACAAGCTCACAACCTTAGCTATAATCCAAACTGATTCCAATGCAAAGGGAGCAAAACAGTCTCCCTTGACTTGGTCTACACACAAGGACCTAAAATGCCTACTAGCATAGAGAGGATGGAAAAAGGCCAACATGCTTTTCATTGAATGGACAAGATTGAGCAACTTTGAGGAGCTACTAACCAATTGGCAATCCGGAATGAACGCTCCAAAAAAAGATAAGATAGCAAATGAGAAGACCTCACATAGTGAAGAAAACGTTGACTCACTAGCACCACAATACGAAGTCACGATATCAGTAGAATCTTGATGGAAACTGGTATTGGAATTTGCACACTAAACATCCGCGGCTCTAGAACAAGAGGGGGCGAGGCATGGAAACAAGGCCACCTTTGAAGGATTTTTAAGAGAATGGACAAGCCACAGCAAGTAGTTTTGGTGCAAGAGCACTAGATGAACAAAGACTGAAGCTCAAATCACAGTCGTAGCTTCCCCTTTTGAGGAGGACACAAGTCTTGGAATCTAGCAATTAAGGAAGGTGACCAAGCTCAATGGCAAGCAGGAACTGATATTTTGCTAGCTCCAAGCATATCACACATAGTAACAGAAGAAAGCATAATGGTACTAGGACAAGCTCAATGGATCTGACTAGTTGTAGACAAGAATGCCAGGGTGACAATCATGAACATATACGCGCCGTGCTCCTCTTTGGAACAAAACAACTTATGGGAAACAATTGCAAACGCTAAGATTGAAGGAGACTCGTTCATAGTAGCAAGCAACTTTAACATGGTGATTGACAAGGATGACCAAATGGACACATCTAGGGCGCGAGCATCTAGGAGAAAAACAGCCTTGTGGATGCGTTTAGAACGCAATATGGCCTAGAAAATGCGTACAACTTAGACAATGTCCACAAAGAATCCAATAAGAGGTTCACGTGGAATAATGGACAGATTGAGCCAAGTTGACGGTGCGCGCACATTGATAGAATTTATATGACACAAGATCTACTCAAATAGGGTGGATCCTTGTGCACTTTCCCATACCTGAAAATTTTGGACCAAGTACTAGTACGACTACACATCCTCCCCAGTAAGGCAGCAAAGAAAAGAAATCGTCTACAACCACATATTTTGAAAAATAGAGATAAGCAACTCAGACTCAAAAAAACGTGGAAAAGTGATCAACAACCACAAGAAGGCGAGTTGTGGATCACACAAGTTACAGAGGCCCAGCAGCAAGTCTTGAGGGAAGCTACCCTTGTATGCAAAGATCAAAGAAACAAAAAATTCAAAAAGGAGCCGGAAGCACTGCACAAGTGCCAAGATGCAGAAACCTACCTAGCCTTGCATCTCGGGGACATCTGAGCAGGGGAGATATTGGACAAGGCCAAGACGCAGCTCCACAAGATATCAAACAAAATTATGCATGCACAATACCATGTGGTGGCGGCCAAATGGACCCACACATGTGATTGTTGTCCCAAAGAATTCTTTGAAGTTTACAGAGATGTTTGGAAACAAGCGTGTATCCCACAGTTGATCGTAGAGGGTTGTCAATTAACCACACAAGCAGACAAATCTCAAATGGTTACAGCATTTTACCAATGCCTATACAAGGCTGATGCAAAAACCAACCAAACGTTGCAAGCAAGAGCACAAGTACTAGAAAGTGTGCCAAGTATAGTAACGGCAACACAAAACAAACAATTCACATGCCCGCTCACGCCAATAGAATTAAGAGCAGCCGTACAGGAGTAAGCACTGGGGAAAGCCGTTGGAGAGGACAATATTCCCACTTACCTCTACAAGTCATGCTACGACTCACTTGAGGAGGAGCTGCTAGCTGCAATGTAAGAAGTGTGGAATATAGGGAGCATGAGCGTGGAGCGTAAAAAGGGAATTACTACCTTGATACCTAAAGGTGGGGATGCCAGCCTCATCACAAATTTCCGCCCAATCATAATGCTTGGTGCGTTTTACAAGCTTACTGCAAAACCGTTAGCCAAAAGGCTACAAGCCATCTTGCCAAAGATCATCAAACCAAACCAAATTGGCTTTGTGAAGGGCAGATGCATCATTGACAACATCTTCTTAGCACAAGAGGCCTTACACTATGCAGAAGAAAGCGGACAAGACTTGATTTTACTGCTGCTAGACTTTGAGAAGGCCTATGATTGCATTGACTGGCGCTTCATACAGGTTGTTTTGCACAAACAAGGCTTCCTTGGGATGTTTGTCAAGAGTGTGATGGCCTTATCTAAGAATGCCACCTCATTTGTAGTAGTGAATGGAGAAGTGGGAGCAACCTTTGAGCTCTTGAGGTCAGTACTCCAAGGGTGCCCGTTGGCACCCTTCTTCTTCATTATAGTACTCAACTCCCTTGGTTACATGCTAGGAAATCCTCAGTATCAGATATAGGGGTTCACTTTACAAGGAGGTGGAGAGCTTGTTGACGTATCTTATGCAAATGATACAGCCCTCTACCTACGAGGAACAACTGAGAACTTGGCATGGGCGCACAAGGTACTGGAGATATATTATTCATCATTGGGGTCAAAAGTGAACTAGAACAAGGCCTTTGCAATTTGGGCTTTGCCAAATCCAAAATCCTTTATTTGGGGTGTTGAGATTGGCCTCAAATGGGCGGAGGAGGGGCAAGGAGTCCAATATCTAGGACCACAAGTTGGGATTCACCTAGCATTAGAGGTGAATACAGAACCACTTATAAATTCCTTGCATAAGAAGCTACGTAGCTGGACCACAAAGACTATTTCCCTTGCAGGTTGGATAGTGGTCTGCAACTAAGTAATGTTGGCCATGTGTTGATACAAGGCTGCTTGCTACGGGTTAAGCCCAAAAATCTGCAGGGGAATCCGCCATCTAATGCAAACGTACGTATGGGCAGGGAAGCAAGATGGACATTGCCTGACAAAGGCAAAATGGACTTTTTGCATACTACCTTTAGCAGAAGGCGTTATTAAACTTATCAATCCTTTCCTATAGACATAGGCATTACTAGCTAAGCTAGTTTCATGAGGGTTGTCCCCAGGTGAAGAGCCATGGAAGGTGCTCCTGCAACACAAGGTTAATACAAGCAGACCAATTGGTGATAGTCAATGGCATGCCTCACCCAACTGGCTGTTTTTCCGCAGAGCCTTGAGGAGGAATAACCATTTACTGCTAATGGGGGCCTATATATGTGCCTTCATAGCCACCAAAAATAACATAGCACAGGTAGAGCCATTAGGGGTCAAATTTTTTTTGAGGCAGCCATCATATAGCAACCCGATAGTAACAGAAGGGCAAAATACTCCTCTCGGATTGGGACCAAACACAAGCTTATATCATTGGGCTAAAGCTGGCATTACCTAGGTGGAGGATACGTGGAGCAAAACTAGGCAAGATTGGCTCACATCAATTGAAATATCTCAAAAATTGCCCAAGAAAGGACTGGCATCAAAGGATACCCAAGCTCAGCAACTAAAAATGATCAGTCACATTCCCTAGGATCCACATTCTCAAAGCAAGCAAGCAAGGAATGGAAAATGGCTTTAGGACACAAGGACGGAAAGATACTACCATATCCATAATCCAGCCTCAAAGTATCACGGCGCGACATCATATGTGATAAGCAACAAATAAGGACTCCTGAGGCAAGAATACTCACTTGAGCAGACCACCAGCATGGTGGTAGC
This sequence comes from Ulota crispa, assembly GCA_963920765.1. Classification (NCBI taxonomy): domain Eukaryota; kingdom Viridiplantae; phylum Streptophyta; class Bryopsida; order Orthotrichales; family Orthotrichaceae; genus Ulota; species Ulota crispa. The sequence continues at coordinate 2,406,119 of OY987252.1, read as the reverse complement.
ATGGAGCAGGTTGGCACAAGTTGTCTTGTGCAGCGCCAAGGCCAAAAACTTCACTGAGTGCAACCCAGTGGTGCCACTGGCAGGTAATGACAGAGTATGAGTGTACCCCAGGACCAAAATTGATACCATGGCTTGGGACCTAGGGGACTAGAATTGGAAAGAGTTTGGGCCATTTCCGAAAGCCCTTTTTTTTAGCAATATGTCACAAAGAGGCTACCGGAGCCTCATGAGGGAAGTGGGAGAAGAAGCGTTGTGTATGAGAGAGCTAAAAATTTGAGGCTACACAGAGGTGCAGATTAGACAAATCCATAGCTTTATGTGGCATAACTCACGACCAAGACAAATTGCAACATTTTAGTGCCTATACTAAACAATGACATAGCAACTAGCAACAGGCTGCAACGTCTCCTAGAGGTAAATACCTCTTGTGTGTTTTGCAATCACGCTTGCAAGACAATACTACACTTATTTTGGAAGTGCCCATTTGCCAAAGCAATATGGCTCCGGTACAACTAACTTGCTTCTAGCAAAACAAGCCTCACCATTGGATCAAGAAACCGAGCTTTGCAAGGTTATTTTGAAGCTCAATGCATAGGGTCAATAGAAAGATATGTGTTTAGCAATCAGCCATGGGATCTGCTTAGAGGGTATCTCTTGTGGCAAATCCGGATTGCCAATTGTGGGAAAATCTTCTCAAATGAGGAAATTGTAGGCAACAAAGTATTTAGCACAGCGTGGGTGGCAACACTCCACGCAAGAGCCGCCACCTGGAAAGCATTCCATGAGGCCATCAAGAACAAGGATGCAAGAGCTCCTATAGTTGATGCATTTACAAATGAGTGGTCACCTGATTTTTGTACCCAAGGCAATGGAGTTTTCCATTACTCTATGCCAATTGTTTTCACAAATTTTACTTACTAAACCGCCTATGGCAGGTCTGGGGACGTGTCCCCTTCTAGCCCATCGGGCATTCTCAGTCAATATTTACATTTTTTCCCCTTCTTCCTCAAGTGTAAGGAGACAGTTGGCGTTGCCTACCTCAATGCACGTGGATGTGAACCCTGCAACTTTCAAGGTAGACCTAGCTTCAGCACATGGGGTGCCGCCATCTAGTTGTCCATGCGCTCTAGTGGACAAAACTACTTTTGTAGTTAGAGTGCATCCATAGGTTGTGGTTTCTGGACTGACATTTGTTGCGCAAGAAGTTGCAAAGCAATTGACTCCAACTTCCCAACCCCAAGTATAGTGTGCTTTTTGGTTTGCCATGCCTTGTTTTCATTCTTCTCTTGTGCTCTTAGTCCGTCAAGTTCCTTATCCTCAATTGTCCCTTATTAATTAGCAAGGATGTGTAGATCATATTCTTTTCTAAATGTGTCAATGTAGAATTGTAACTTGCTGCACATTTGTACGTTTGGTAACAAGAATCTGATCCTCCATACACACATGGAGGTTCTTCAAAAGACATGCATCATCCATTGAGGCTCAAGGCAACAGGAAAGTGGCTAGACAATGTTTTGGACCTTTATGGAATTTTATATGTCAACAAAGATGTCAAGTCCAAGGGCTATTCAAAACCCACTAGCTGCTTTGTGCAATTGTATTCTACCATGACTCCTGCCATTTTGGAGTCAAAGGTTGTGTTTATGCGGTTGCATTGCAAAGAATTCCGCAAAGAGTTACTAAAAATTGCACATGTCATAGTGAGGAATTACATGTTGAAGAACAACACTAAACGGATATGCAAGTATCTATTTAATGGCATATAAATGCCTTGGCACATGCTTGGGCAGGAATCATGCATGACTCTCAAATGCGAGGATAATTGCAGCAAAGTCACAAGTTAAAAACTACCACAAACCAATAAGCAACTGTTCCTAAAAAATCATAATAAGTTGTTCAACCCTATGGTGGGATGTTCACGTGGCCCAATACCATTGCAGTGGACGACAACGTGGTTAAGCATATCCCAAACCCTCCAATTAATGTCATCCTCTCGGAAATGTAGATGCACAAGGGAAATGGTCAAGTGACTTATTTTTGCTGCTTGTCCTTCCTTACATGCAGAGCTTGCAAAGAGCTTAGCAAGACAGGGTGGACACCTTCCAAGAATACACTTCAGCTAGGATATGCGTCAAATGCTTTGCAAAGAGAGGGGTTATCAGTACAACAACTTGATGGAGGTTGTGCGTGTTTTCGCCCAACTTTGATAGAACAAGGAATACCAGAATTGGAGCTGTTTTGCACATTGGATGCTAGATCCATATTTCCCCCAAACCGTTCAACTTGCATCAAGCTAATCTATTCATGGGTTGTTGCAAGATACAACTGCCAATTTTGTCTCAATTAGCCATAGTATTGACAATATTGTGAGCTTTTGGAATATATATACATAAAAAAAAATATATATATATATATATATATATATATGAATAATTTGTAAAGCACTTCAAATAGCATTCTAGTGAAAATGCAAACCTAGGAAAAAAATTCTAAAAGTTACGCACAAAAATATAGTGACAAAAAACACCAAGAAAAAAGATTGTTTTTTGTTTTTTAGAAAATAGTAAAAAATTCAAAAAAAAATCTAACATTGGACCATTTTTCCTAACTTGAAGGTGCTCTATTCCTATAAAAAAAACTACAAAAAATAACTTGTGTTCTATGCACTTGCGCAAAAGTAGTGCACTTTGAGCACATGTAGAAGGTGGGTACTTTATTACTTTTGGAAAATTTGTAGTAGGATTGTGTAGCATTAGTAAAGTAACTTGTGTTCCAATTTTGACCTTCAAATTTGTATTTTTGTTTCCAAAATTATACTCAAACTCCCCAAAATGGCCAAGGAAGACACCTAGTTGGCACTACAAGAAAAAGGGCCATTTTTTACTAAGGATTTTGACTAGAAAATACACTAACACATCTAAGACTAATTGACTAGTCAATATGACCACATGTAGTCATAAATAATTCATCTAGTCATGAATGATTTGATTTATGACTACTCATAGTTATAAATTAAACCACTTTACTGATACTAGACTAGTCAAATGGTCTTAGTTGCTGTATTGTTTTGGTAGTCAAAATCCTTAGTCAAAAATGGCAATCTTTTCTTATAGTGTGGGGCTTGCTTAAAAGTAGCAAATTAATTTTAAAAAAATTCAAAAAATTACCAAATGTGTTTAACTATCACATGTTCCTTCTTCTAAAGTTTCAAATCACACAAACTTGGGATGCAAAAATGAAGAGCCAAAAACTACCCAGCAAAGACCGCGGGGACAAAAAATAGAACAAGTGTTTCTTACAACAACTCTCATAGTTGACCAGCAATTTGGTTTAGGTCGACTTGAGCTGTTTGATACATAGGTTAGTGTCAGTAGATTTTTGTGCACTTTAGCTTGCATTGACTTTTTCAGTACATATCATTTTGAAATTCATGTTGCCATTTTTGTGTAACAATTTTTCGTCACAAAATAAATGTTTATAAAGTGCCTTATCACTAGATTGTTGCATTACTGATCCAATCTATTTTATTGGTGCTTGTAGAATTCCTTATGCTCATGAATTACTAGAGGTTCAAATGTCTTTATTGCTCTGTTGCTCAAATTTGTGTAAATGAAATTTCTATTCAGGTCATCTTGACCTTGCCGTCTCATGTTCACAAAGCTAGCATGCCCTCTCAAGCATCCGTATATAGATTCCATCATGGACTAAAAATGGTATGCTATCCACACTACAAGAAAAAGGGCCATTTTTTACTAAGGATTTTGACTACAAAATAGACTAAAACAACTAGGACTTTTTGACTAGTCCATATGACCACATGTAGTCATAAACAATTTAATTTAGTCATTAATAATTTAATTTATGACTACATGTAGTCGTAAATAAAACCACTTGACTGATACTTGACTAGTCAAAAAGTCCTAGTCATTTTAGTGTTTTGGTAGTCAAAATCTTTAGTCAAAAAAGGCCCTTTTTCTAGTTGTGTCACATTACAAAAAATTTCCTTAGTTTGGCTATTACGACCACTTCCACCATGGATTATTCTACAAAGCCAATGGATGATGCAGTGGACAATCCACCAAGTCAAGGTTTCAATCTAAAGACCATATGTTCCCCTTCTCTTCTATGATCCAAAGGCCATGTTGCTTCTCAAATGTTGCCATTGGCATCAGCATGACTCACCCAGTGGAGGTTGTACAAGGATGCAATAGATCCAACTCCCACAAAGGCATTGAAATCAATGGTATCGAATGGAGAGTGCAAAGCATTGATCAATGTCCACCTCCTTCCTAAATCGCTTCCTTTGCAATGCCCCTTCTCTTGAGGTGTGCAAATTACCAACATACATGATGCTAGTCCATGCATTTTAGGCGTTACCCGATTTTCAAAGGCCTAGGAACAGATGTGCAAGCAAATACAAAGGCTAAAGATGGAACGACAGTACTAGGTTATGAACAGTAACAGATACAAACAAAGACAAGAGATTTGGAAGGCAATGAATTGAGAATTTCAAGAGCAAATTGCACATATGATACCTGTGAATATTTGAATGGAGCTTACTCTCTCTATAGAAATGGGGAGGACTCATTTTTGTCAACTACTTCTATTTAGAGTAGTGTACATATAGGAAAACCATGTATAGATATTTCATAGAATTGTATGATGTTGTGTATCTAACACACGGCTTGTAAGTTTTGCCTCAATGATATCCATGGCAAGGTATTATTGAACATGTGATTTGAAAAGCTACATTTCTATAAAGTCAATAATCATACTATGGGTAAGAGCAATATAAACCATGTTCTCTTCCCATCTCTAATAGCAAAGTAAATGTTGTTTGAAGAAGGTCCTTGAGAATCTCCACCATTGTAAATAGGAGATAGGGAAGAGGATGCCATGGGCAGTGTGAAGATTGAACATCATTACAATTTCTATTTATAGCCCACATCAATGTGTACATTCAAAGATTATTTTTTATAAATTGCTACATTACTTGAAATTAATGCATGATATTCTAATGTTTTGCAATTGTATAAGGGTGGTTTGTATCAATGCATTGTTTTCTTTCTATACGTACACAATGAATTCTCTTCAATTTATTGTTTGCGGTGCTTCTAGGCACTCTCATTTTAATGGGATACTCTCATTATAGTGAATATTTTGTTTTAAATGGTTGAGTATGGGTGTACATACCTTTTTAAAGAGTTGCACACACCTCCAAGCAGCCAAGAGATTAGTCATAAGGTAATTTACCAAGGTAAAGCAACCTAATTGTCAAAGCAACCTCAATGCTATATTCAGTGTATCTAGTTTAATTGCTACCTCAACCATATAGCGTTTTGCATTTTTAGGAAAATTAGTTGTATGTGACTAGCAGCTCAATGCTAAAATAAGTGCAAATAGAAAAATAAACGCTTGTGTTTCCATTTTATGTGCACCAAAATAGTACAGCTTTTCATTTTTTTAGGGTAGAGTTGGATAATTTTGGTGACACATCCTCCACAATGAAGCAAAAGCACTTTTGACTTCAGTCCTTCTGTCAAGCTTGTTGACATTTGCATTGCATGGTTGTGATTGTTTGCATAGATATTGTATGATATAGGGAACACCTTTGTTTGGAAAGTGGTTTTTGTCAAGCATAGCATTGCAGAATATGTTGACCTGAATTGCAAAATCTATTTTGTTATAGTAGAACTCCCACATGTTGGCATGTACTCAGAGTGATTCACACTGGAAATTAGAATTCTTTGTGGTAAATTGTGACTGATGAGCAAAAAGCTTTGCAGGTAGGAAACACAAAACCTAATAATATTGCATGAGACCAAAACTTTGCTTCTAAAAAATAGAGGTCAAAAGCCCTTTTTCTGGGAGTTTAGAAGGAGGCAAAAATTGTGGTATAGAGGATATTATTCACAACAGCATAAACACTATGTTTGGTAGTGCAACTTACAGTACAGCCAAAGAGTACATCAATGGTACTAGCAAGTAAATCTTGAGTTTAGAGTGTCTTCATAGTGTATGCAGACTATAAAAGAATAGTAATAGGACACAAAAATTCAAAGGAGTTTATAAATGGAGTAAGATCCAGTAGTGTTGATAATTTCTCTTCGACAAAAAACTTCTGTTTGCAAATATAGGTAGCCTCTAAACTCAATTTGTCGTTGGAGACGCAACAACATGGAGTTGTTGAAGCCAGCACCTATGACTTGGAAGATTTTGAGAGAGAAGCATTTAGAATAGCCAATTAGATTGTATTATATAGAGCACAAGACGCATTGGTATGCTAACTTATTCTTGTGTTAAATCTTTATTGCATGTGATCACATATGGAATCAAACCTAGACAAGTGAATTGTGTGAAACACGTTGGAACTGCCTATGGCAATGGCATAGTAATGAATGTACAAGGAACATTCATGTATGCACATTGGAATAACATTCCATGTGACTAGTTGCTCACAAAATTTTGTTAATATTGAGATTGAAAATGCCGCACAAAATTGGGCTTTTGTCATTTTTTTCTCTTTGCTTTTTATGGAGTATAGTGACCTAGTTACATGTCAAGTTGTTGGAGAACCATTCATAGAGCAACATAGAGAACAGTTGTTAATAATGATTGTCCAATTCTCTTAGAACGGTGCAAGAAGATATTCATAAATAAACATAATGTGAAATGCACCATGTTAATAATTTTGAGAGTTATCGAATAATTTGTCATGCATGTGACTATATATAGTTTTTTTCCTTGAAAGTTAGGAGCTATAACTGTTTGCGCAAGGATTACCTCACGCTATTACCATTTTAGCTAATTTACTCAAAGTAGATGGTAGAGAGGGTCATTTCTAAACCAAATGCATGAATGGTCAATTAATGTGGGTAGCGGCAAGGTAATAAGCACATGAGTACAACAATTGCATTCACGTGCATTTATGAAATTAAACATTACAATGTGGTTAAATGTATGTCATTGAAGCATAACCACTAAATTTGAAGCACTGTAATTGTGATGTATGATAGTTGGACAAACTCAGGGAGATCACTCCCTTGTAGTTTATGGCATACACGTGAGTTAAGAGAGTATTTGATGGAGGGTTATTACCTTGATTTCTGTATTTTAGATGACCCTATTATTATATAAAAAGCTACGCAATGCGTATTTCTTGTACCCTATTTTTTTTGTAAATTCCTTGATTTTTTTTTAAGTGGGGCTACTTTATATATAAAATTTATTTGTTCAATTTGATCATATCCTCTTTCTATTACAAACAAGTACATGTTGTATATTGTAAAATCCAATAACAAGCATATAAATTGAAGGCTCATTTTCTAGGTCTAATTCTTTATGAACAATTTCATACAATTCTACATTCCATTCCGTGTTTTTAACACAACGCAACATGAAAAACAAGCAATAAAGTAAGATGCTCAAAAATTGCTCACAAATTTTGAACTATCTAGGTAATCTTGCTCAAAATGGCACAGGCCACTTATAGTCATTGAATGCATGGAAGAAAAGGTGTTTTTAGTTGCAAGAGCCAATCATTCTCTTTGCTTTTCCAAATGTCTTTTCAACTTGCAAGTAAACGTTTCTTGGAAGGTATAGGGTCATAAATAGGGACCTATGACTCATGCATTTTGAAAAGTCATAAGCAATTCAAAAACGCCTCAAAGAACATGAAACGGCTTGTATAACAATATGAATCTATTCCTCTTTCTCTAAAAATTGACCTAAAAATCCTCCTATCCATTGAAAACCATGAAAAAGATGATTAGATGCGGTTTATGCACCTCCTACCTTTACTATAAAACCAACAAACATAATGTTCACATCAAAACTTTGAAAAGCAACACCAATAGTATAGCACAATTGGCAACATGAAAATTTGATCTTCACATAACACTACAATTACACATAAAAACATGACCTTTTCCATAATAGAAAAACCATATATTTCAATTGTGCATATCACTTTGCAATGGTTTGGGAATTTGGATGAGTGTTTATAAAACACTAGCATCAAAACAATGCTATTTTCAAATGAACATGTTGTGGCAAACGACCTGCAAGCAATGTATCACTCGATGAAGAACAATATTGTACCTAGCACATGAGCTTGAATCCAAAGAAAATCAAATCTAAAATTTGCAAGAGAAAACGTGAAATAACCTATCATAAAATAAATAAACAATCTAATAAGTAAATGGTTAAGAAACTTGAAGAACAAAAAAGATTAATGTGAGAATTTTGAAATAATACATATCAAGATTAATGATGCATCTTATTTTTCTTCTACCATACCTTTTTGGGCAAGATTTAAAGCTTTATGCCAAGCTACAAATAAAATCTCTGGCAGCTTTTGTAAAATCTGCCCATGGTTGTTATGTTGATCAGCTTGACGACCACCGTCACATATACTAGCTATTTTTCATCATACTTAAACTTCTGCTCAAAGTACCAAAGAGAGATTAGAACTAAGTATGCCCGTCAACCAAGCCGTGCACTGCCAACTGTTGTATAGCACATCAAACACACATAAGTCCAATGCATGAGGAATTGAATAAATCTATATTAAAAGATATAACTTACTTGAGTAATTTAACCTTAAATTCAACTCAAATTCCATAAATTCTAGTAAGTAACTGAAACAAAATTTGAGCTTATTGGCAAGATAAATGGATTCTTAGCAAGCCACATCCTTTTCCTAATTTTTTAAAGATTTTTACTTGAACAAAGTTGAGTGAGGTTGTAAGCATTAGGCTTACGGTGACAAGCACATCTACCTTCCAATCAAGACATCATCCAAGATTCATATTTAAAATTGGCAAACTTCAATATGAAGCAAAATTTGAAGTTAAGGCAAAAAGATTAATCATTACTCATGTTGTGCTTTGGTAGCGGTAGTGCCATTAGAAGCAACAGCCAAAATCTTGTTGCTACTTTTTGTTGGCTGCTAGTGATGCTTCCAATCACCAAATTGCAAAACAAGCATGTTTGAATACGGCTTGACAGCTGCTGCTAGCATCGCCACTTGAACTTTTTTATAACCTTGAGCTCACAAGATTAGTGCTAAGCACAAAGGCGTCACTCTCATTGCAATTGAGCTGACTACTATTGTTGCCATCTCATGATGAGAAGGTAAAATTTGAAATTGTAAACTCTACAACTTCTAGCCAAGGTAAGTTCAAGATTAGCAATCTCACACGAAGCTTAATACTTTTGAGTTTGTGCTACTGTAATGTTCCACGCTCTACAATAAAAAATATCACTTGTAAGTTCCTCAACATAAAGGATCTCAACAAAAATCCTAAGAAAAACCCTAACTAGTGCAATCAACCATAACAAAGTTGATAAATTGCTGAAAAGGGAACAAAATATGTCATAAGAGAAATACCTGCACAAGCTATGGCCAAAGAGCAAGCATCCAAATACACAAAAACATGTGAAAGCGTGTCCCTTGAAAGCTATAGATATTCTGCCACAACATTTTAAGAGCACCGGTTTCAACACAAAAACTCTTTGTAGCATTAACAACAACTATTACTCACAAGGAAGTAAGCGCAATTTCACTATTCAAATTCAGCTACAAAGGAGAACATTTCCTAAATCATGTCTCTAGGAACCAAAAGGAAACACTGAGCTATATATCCTAGTTCCAAGGGTCAAGAGTTCACCTTCTCATGCAACACAATTAGTAAGACCAACCACTTGAAAATCAAATTTTGACTCTTACAAATTTCCAAATTCTTAATACCAAAAGAATGTAAACAACAACAAAAACAACACCTTGACAAGATTAAAAAATAGACATTCATAACATGTCCATGAATTTGCAAAAATCATACCTTCATTCTTGTATCCATGAAGTCTATTGAATAGAGACGCATTTGCCACTATCCATTGGTAAATTGATCACCTTAAATTTGCACTTTCATGATATAACAACTTGACAATTACATGTACACTTGAACTAACAACAAGGTATTTCATCACATGTTAAAAAAAGCTTTAAAAGTAAAAAATGAGAAGGCTCCTGAACTAGTTTTAAAAGACCAATCATGCAACAATTAGCAAAAATAACAACATCATTATTTCATGAACATGTAAAAAGATAGTTATTTACAATACATACATCATTTTAGGGTTTCATTTTCTTGCAGCAACAAGATCATTAAGCAATGCAGCATCTTCTTCATCTAACAAAAATAACTTAGAATTTGCATTATAAGTTAAAGTTATAGTTGTAATTATAGAATCAACATCTATCCATTTGAGATCTAGATGATCATACTTGTATTTCAAACAACCTAGAGCTTTACTAAACCAAGTAAGCAATTCCATAGTAGAAGGAGAAATAATACCATTCTTTTTAACTTGAACAAGTGGGTTCATTAGGTCAATAGGTTGTCTAGACAATCCCCATCTTGTTCCAATTTGTCCTCTCATTTTTTGAACCCTACCTATCCACCAAGTTCCTTCATCTACACCTTGTAGTATGCTACAAGGTGTACCATTTTGTGTACGTTGCCCCCTTTTCCTTTTCAAAGCAAATTTTATAATAGATGACTTAGTCATAGTGTTTCTTTGCATAAAAAACACACCACAATTAGAACCAAGCCCTAATAGGCATGTGTGAGTAAAAGCTGAAGCTGAAATGTAGTCTTCACTATTATTAAAATAAACTAAATTACGCACCCTTGTCAACCTATCTGTAGAAAAGAAAGGATTTCTGTTCAGTTGTGACACTAAGGTGGACTTAAAAATTTGACAACCTCCAACATTAACAATGGGCACAATTTGAGAAGTACTAATTGCAGTAGACATTTGCACTTCTCTAGAATCCAACATTTCATTGAAAACATCTCTAGTCTCATCTTCAAGTAATGCCAAAGAATTCAGACCATCCTCTACAAATCCATCTTTTGAAACAAATTCAACTACAAGAGAGAGGTTAAAATTACTACCATGATCTTCAAAATCCATTGGAGGTTGCACTTGTAAGGATTCTTGAAGGACCTCCAAATCACCATCTTCACCAAGAACAAGTGTTTTACTTGGCACAAAGGCTAAGTGCTTACTATCAGCTTTTGCAAGTTTCCAAGGGGCAAGAAACCATTCTTTTTTTCTTGCTACACTTGAAGGGGCCATGTTCAATAATTGCAAAAGTTTTTGTGCCTTTTTAAAGCCCTCTTGCAATGCTTGAACAACTTGTTCATTATCACTAATAAAATTGTAGTCTCCCAAGTTACAAAGAGTTTCACCATCTTCCAAGGGGTGCAATTTAGACCATACATTCTCCATCTTGTTGTGCATGTGCCCAAATTTTAATCCATTCTCACCATATTCAATACTTGCCAATCAACTCGAGGTATTTGCAGATCCTACCAACTCATGAAAATCATACACCCTCTCTAATCCTACCATGCTACCAATTTTAGAAAAAAAAAATTCACAAGAATCACTTCCTGTCAGATGTAGAGGGACAGGTAGATGGGATATTTGTCCCAAAAGTGAGTTACTAACAATACTACAAAATGGCATGAGAGTTGCACATCAACAAAACATAGCTAAGGTACAAAATTCTCTCTTGCATTTGGTTTGTGAGAATTCCCAAAAATCAAATGATCACCATGTTGGAGCCAAAGCTTCCAAATGCAAGAAAAAAAGGAAACTTTTGCAGCAAGAACTAACATAGATTTCAAATTAAGTTTAGAAGAAGCAAAAATATCTATGTAATCTGCACACACTTCCAAGTACATCTTTGTACCTAAAGTACGCTCTAAATGAACATCAGACATTGTTCTCAACTTAGCTAGGCACCTCCGAGTCTTTCTTTAGCATAAGCTTTGGGCAGATGCCCAATTTTGTCTATCCAATCTATCAATATCTTCCATTTTTAGCCCATGCTCATCATATGTAAACTTATTAAATACAAGACCTAAATGTTGAAGACATGCAACATCACCACCTAACTAGAGAATTTTAATAGGAGAATCCATTGGGTTGATTAATTTCTTACCATTGTGGATGTAGTCTTGGTCATGGAGACCAAATGCATCCCCCGTACCATCTAATATTGCTATCAAGAGCCACCCATCCCAACTTACTTTCAATCAATCTCCAATAGTCAATTTGTAATCCGCCAACATTAATTGGCACCTCCTCAAATTGCCATCACTTGCATGGCCCACAATCGGCTCAAGTATGTCTTTGCACTCTTTGTCCCACAACTGATCAATCACCCCCCATTGCCTTCTCACCCACAAAGAGTCAAAACAATTACATGTATTGCAAACCACCAAAGCAAATTGTGGCAATTCCTTGTGCAATGGATTCACCATAATCACCCTGCCAAAGCCTCCCACTTTATAAGTACTAAAACTGTTAACAACTTTATTATACCCAACCTCTCCAGCCCCTACAATTGGCTAAAATGATGATACACATACATGATCTGCTAATATCCCACAAAATCAAGCCGATGTATCCTATTTTTGCTCCCATGCCACTCTTGATTTAACTTTTGTTTCATCTTCTGCTAAAATTACAGGTACAAGTCCAACAATCCCATGGAGTTCCTTTGCATCTTTGTAGATTTGTGCTACTAAAGGAAAAATCTTAGCATGCTCTCCACAAATGAATTGTACAACCTTTTTATTTTCCCTTTTTGTTGTGTTAAATGTTGGACCTCAAAAATTCAATGAAAAGAGATTGCACATCCTTCTTCCTCCATAAATTTTCATTGCTTGACTAAAAGATTTTGTGTTTTTTGAAAATCTAAACCCAAAGTTTACTTTTATTTAGGTTGGATGCAACGTCTCGCATGAAATCCCAAAGGGCAAGTTTTCCACCAAACGCCCCCAATCTATGAGCAGAAATGACATCATTCCAAAACTTAATCAAATCATTTTGACTAGAGGCCTCTTTTGCGGCTTCTTTTAAAGTAGGCCTTTTAATTTTCAATTGCACAATTTGTGCCTTTGCTGCCTAATGATACATTTTTTCAAGCTTTAGTTTCTTTGTGATTACCCTACTATGATTTGACAATTCATTCAATTGCAAATATCCTAATCTTTGATTCTTAGCTGTACTGCTAGTACTCCTCTTTTCCAAAGCATGGTCCTCACGTATTACACGCATCCTAAAATCTTGTTCTAGGAAAATTTGGCTACAAAATCTACAACTGAAATCAAGGAAGGAATTGCCAGTTGTATTAAACCCAACACATTTCTTATGTCTGAATGTACCATACACATTGACAGACTTATTATTGATATTAAAAGATTGACAAAGGTGTGGTTTAGGATACCAATTCCAACCAAGATGTGGATCAACAAGCAAACCATTAACAACATATGTTTTGCCAGCATAAACACATCTAGGCCCTCTAAATCCCCAGCACATTAATCCCAACAAATGTGCTCAATCCAATAAAGGAGGTGTACCTTGTTCATTGCTATCTCCACCATTTTTAAGCCAAGCATGCAAATTCTTTTGTTTTGAATTTATAATGCTGCTTGACTGTTGAGCTGGCCTTTCCCTTTTACCAATAGTCAATGGCAGACGTTTACCTTTGGCATTTCTAGCATCTTCTACGACTTTCTCATGTTTTGTTCCGCCAAGGTGGTTCCTAGGTTTAGCTTCAAGATTTTTTTTTGGAAGGCATAACTGAAAAAAATCTCCACAGTAAGTACATTTGACCTTAAACCAAAAACTCTTCACCTTAGGACAATTTGGGTCTCCAATCACTACAAAAGCAACACAATCAGAAAAGAAGTTGTCATTGACATCCTTTACAATTTTCACACCACTATCTATAAGAGCTTTGTGGTTTGAAGCAAGTAAAATCATTTTTTTACCTTTGGGTGCAACCGATTGAAGGTGGTCACAAAAATCCACGCCTCTTTGTCTACACCAACTACGTATGTGTCCATTTGACATTAAATGGCTCTTTCAAAAATTTGAAAACAAATTAGAAGCAGTGATTTTGGTATGAGTACCGGTTCCACTTCCAAAATCCTTGCAACATTCCTCACAATAAACCTTTACAACTCCAACCCCATCTTGATTCTTAGACTTTAAAGACCAATTATGATTTTCAAGTGAAATATGCTTTAATTCATTCCTTAGTTTTTCTTCTCCTTTAAAATAAAACTACATAACTTTGTTAGGAATTAAAAGTGATTCTAATAACAATTTAGATTTTGATCCACTAATTCTAGAGCAAGCTGCAACATTTGTTGCACTGCCCTCAATAACACTTGGAGAAGCAACAACTTCCACTTCTATGGTTTGAAATGGAGTTGATTTTACAACAAGGGATTTGTCATTAACACAACAACGCTTATTGGCATCAATTGACTCATACTCTACAGGAATGACGTAGACCTCTGGTAAGATGATGTTCAATTTCTCAAGTTTTAATTTTATCCAAACCTTGTCTTCCATATCCCAAAACAAAAATGGCCAATCCACTGCATTTGCATCCTTTAACCCGATTCTCAGGTCAGCATAGGATTCTCCCTCTTTTGCAATAATTGTGCCAATCTTTTCTGGATCACTCCACGCATGCTCCAAAGAGAACAATTTGACCTTGAAAGCCATTGTGCACTTTGAACTTGAACCATCAACAATCACAAATGTTTTAAATAATTTATATAAGGCAACCTTTCATATTTATGTTAAGCACCTTTCAACAAAAATATGATTACAACCATTCACATATAAACACAAATTTATAACTAGTCATTGCAACTTCCATAACCGCACCTGAAGAATGATTGTTGATCTTCAAAAGGCAGATTTTGCACCACAAATCAAACAACACCAACAAACAACAACTGAACATTTTAGTTGTTAGCACCAACAAAGAAAGAAGATAATGAACTCTAAACCGTAACCCAGTGGCACAAGCAACAACAAAGACAATGAATGAACACAAACACTCTATCCGTCAATACTTGCAAATAACAAAGACTAAATAGAACACCCTAGTTGCCAACACCAACAAATAGCAAAGACAAAATGGAGTATCCTAGTTGCTAGCACCAGCAACAATTTGAAGTGATGGAAACCCAAGCTGCTAGCAACAGCAACAACCAGATGAACTCAAAATCTCTCTGGCTGCATCACTTGCAAATACAAAGAGTGAATATCAAAACCCTAGTTGCCACTAAAATCACAAGGCCCTCTAGGGCGCTAATAGAAAAATTACAATGACAAGTTTGCAAAGAAGCCAATAAGATCCAAACCAAAGCAATTTCAAGTTGGACTTGATTATGGTTTTATGCAAATGTTCTTGAAAATCTAATCTTGGGAGGGAAGAGACTCTAACACCTTTGTGAGCAGGTTTTGGACAACAGAGAGGCTTAGGGTGGAGATGGAGCTTGCGGTGTAGTAGTATTGATTTGAAGAAAGAGAAGTGCCTTGTAATGCAATTGCGTCTTGCTCTTGATCATGCGTAGCGGCAATTCTCATCAGCTACTCAATTTCGACAGAGGAACCAGAGGAAGTAGTCACCATTGATGGAAGCGGAAGCCAAATTTTGATGCAAAGGTGTGAGACCCAGAGAATGTAGTTAAGAGAGCTTTGCGAGACTGTACAAAAAGAAAGCTGCAAGCTTTTGGCTATGGTCGCTATGCTAGACACCACTATAATAGCAATTACAGGTCAAAGCTGAGGATTTCAAGAAAAAGTTGCTAGAGCAATGGCAGCTTGGGGCTTGGGTGGGGCTCAAGGTTCCAAGAAAAAAGTTGGGAGGGCTTAGGGTTCTGAAAAAAAGCTGCGAGGGCTTATTGTTCTAAAAAAAAGCTACAAGGGCTTAGGGTTCCCAAAAAAAAGCTGCTAGGGCTTAGGATTCCAAAAGAAAAGCTGCTAAGGCTTAGGGTTCCAAAAAGAAGCTGCAACAACAATTATAGCTTGGGCTTAGAATCAAAGAAAAATCTTTTGTTGTCGAGGTATGTTAAATCTCAAGCAATATGTTTTGCTAGGGTTTAGGGGATTTATTAATTTAGCACAATTTTTACTTTCTTATTACTCCTTTTACACTATAGGTAACTTTTTTTGCTTTATGTGAATGAATTTATCATCCTACACTAAATATTGGATTTGGGTTGCTTTAACAATCAGATTGCCTTAACAAGCGTTATTTTGGAAAGTTATCTCATGACTCATTGTTTGGTCACTCGGATGTGCATATAACTTTTCATATTATTAAAATCATACTGACCTCTATAATATCACATCTGCACTTTTGTAACATCACTTCTTGACCTTTGTAACATCACATCTCCAATATTTGTAATATTGTTTTGCAATGTGATTTAACCCCTAAATGCCCAAGACACCCAATTTGGGTGTCACCAAATATTTTAAAATTTAGTAAAACCTAATTAAGTTGCTATTTTTGTTATGTTATCACTACAAGGAAACCATGGTCAAATCTACAAAAAATTGACAAAGATTCTGACCTAATTTACATATAATGTAGATTAAGTCACAACCTTTGTCAATTTTTTGAAGATTCATCCATGGTTTCTTTGTAGTGTATATAATCTAAATGTTCTTTTTAAATTCTAGTATTAGTATCAAAAATCTGATTTTGAAAATGATTAATTACATTTTTTTCTATTCAAGATTTTGTGCAAGGGTCTTGATTTGTTGTAAAATTGAGAGCTCTTGGAAATGAGCCTCAAATACACTAAATCTTCAAGAAAAATTTGCATCAAAAATTCATTCTCAACAATTGTAGAGAAGATTTTGAAAAGTCATAAATTGATTAGAGTTATGTATGATATGTTCTTTATCCTTGTATTGTTTTGGTAGACAATTTTTTAGATTTGACATGTGAAAAGAGGATTGATAGCTTTCAAGTCATTTTCACAATTTTAACACCTTCATGATCAAACATTATAATCTTATAATTTTAAAATTGTTACAACTTATCAGAACAATGACTTCTTATTTAAATTAGATCAAATTCTTGGAACCTCAAAAAAGACCTTGCCAAATGACTAGGCCCTCCCATTTTATCAAGCCTAAAAAGTGGATTCCTCATGGGGATTTGGTCATCACATTGTGGCATTGATTTAAATGAGATTTCCTAGTAGTAAGCACCAACACACAATAAAGAGATCCACAACCCTAGATTAAATAATTGTAGTGAATAGAAATCTTTGTCACCTACCTCCATTGTTATCTTTATTCATTGTACTAAAAAAAATATGTGCATCTCCAATTTGTTATGGCTATTTTATTAACAAACATTTCTACTACCAATTGTTTTTTTCATACCCCAATTTTATATATATATATATATATATATATATCAATATTTAGTATTTCTTAGACCCTATAGTAGCCCTATATATTATATAAATTTTTGGTTTTTTGAATTAAATGGACCCTATCTTTTAACTCACGTAGTTCCTAAAAAGTTGGCTAGTGATCTCCCCGAGTAGACAAATCAATTGAATTACGCCAATATAGTAGATATAAAAATCTTTTTGTTAATAGTGCATTTACAGATCAAACTTTGCTAGTTCTGGTTAGAACAAACAAAGATATCACTAGCTAAAATATGTGCATGCACATGAAAGATTCTTCTTAAGCATAGCAAGCGTACAACTTGTTTTGGTTTTATAATTGCTAAAGACATTCTAGTTGTAGTAGTTGTTTATAAGCAGTGTGTATGTATACTTGAATAATGTTTAAACACATGCAAAGCTATAAACAGGATGTTTCATAACGGACTTTGTTGAAAATAACACTATTCATTATCTTGTTGATACTTTAGTTTAATGAGTATCACATAAAATTGGGTGGTATGCAAATAGTTTCATTCAAAAGTGCTTGTGTTGGTGATGATGTTGATGATATCTTGCACATGATTATTCTTTCATTAAAAAGGCAAAAAGAGTTGGAGTTGAATATGCTAAAGACAATGCAGTTAGTTCAACTTAGTGACTGTTATGACATAGCCTTATGGAATGGAATTCATGGAAGGCGTTGAGGTTGAAAATTACTAACATATCTCCTTCTTACACAATTTTTTTATTAATGAACATCTATTTACTGGTATGCACATAAAATGGCTTCAATTGTTAATTCTAAAGAACAAGAGAAAAATTTGTTTAATGGAACAATCTTGTAGAAATAGAAGGTAACACGGCAGTGGTAGTCGGCAAGACATTGAAGTCAAAAAGAAGAAACATGAACAAACCAAACTATGAAGAAAGATGCATGACTTTGCTTGCACATTATAATTCCATTAATAGCAGTAACAAGTTATTGGGTAGAGAAGGCAATAGACGCCACCTAATCCATGAAGGACAACAGGAACCACCATCAAAAATTACAACAACTATCCTTGATTCAAATAGGAAGAAGCAGTGCATGTTGCCACTAGCAAGGCCAATTCTACAAAGGCATATACAACACAACATTAGGCATGGATGCAATGATATAGTTCATCCTAATAGTTATTCTTAGATTCCTCAATCAAGCAAGTCTACTGCTTCAGTTGCAATGCAAGGTAAGTTGTAATGAATTGTATGCTAATTAGGAAATTTTGATTTACAATGTATATTACATATACTATGGACATTTGTTTCCCTCCAATATCAAATATTTGTGTCTAAGTATGTCATAACTAATAGCCAATAGTATTTAGGGAAGAAACTGCACTGTAAGGGCATTTGAAGTGTATACATACACGTGGATAATGTTTGTGGGATTTGTGTGAAACAAGCAATAAATGAAATTGGACAACAAGTAACACCAATGAGAAAGCATTGTAACATCATCCACCTAAGCAGCGGTGTGGACTTTCCATAGGAAAGCAATGGATGCACTTCTTTGAAAAAATAACGTAAGTAAGAATTGCAAATAAATAAATAAATAATTGATCTGCAAGTTCAATGTTCATATGCTAGACGTAGCCCTTTTTGATAGATCATAGACTTGGAATGTGTAACTTTGCAAAAAAAAACAACAGCTTTTGAACAAAATTCCATGCATGCATTATATTTATATGTAAAACATACTACTTATTGTTGATGTCAAATATCATATGACTATAATGAAGCTGACAAAAAACTTCTATTATGCAAGTATGGTATAGAGAGGGGACCAAAATACACAATATAAAGGTATGTCCACCTTGCGTGTGCAACAAATTCCTACAAGCGCAACCAATTCAATGAATATGAGGTCCTCCAAACATAGATTGGTCTCTAACATTGATTTGTGTCATTCAAATGTAGCTACAATAACTTCTCAAAGTACTTTATGATTTCCATGCCAAAGAGGCCTAGGAGTTTCTAGGAGGCAAATTGTCCAAGGAAAGGAAATGAGTATTTACAAAAATATGGAAGAAGTACAAGATTTCTAAGTATGTAAGGAAGCAATGACATGACAAGGCCATACACTCTTCCAAAAGTGGATCTAGAGGATGAGGTACATGTAATTTGTTGTAATGTTCTAATTTACAATAAGTGGCAATTGACAACAAAGCTAAAGTAATGTTTGAAGATGTAGAGGACAATCTCATTATATCTTGTAAAATTGACACAAACAATGTCCTTGTAACCATTCCAAAGATGTATTAGTGTCTATAATGCGTCTTCTTTGTATGGCAAATACATTGCTAATGTTCAATGTGGTGAGGTGTTAGGATATAGAGGAGCTTTAGCATGGCCAAGTGGACCAAAAACGACGGACAAGACCTCATAAAAGTCTAAAATTTTGAGATTTCTATGAGTATGGATCACAAAGTGTTTGTTTTCCTTCATACAAATATGTGCATTATTAAAAAAAAAAGACCAAGCCCATATAGCCATTAGAAAGGCTTTTACAAAAGAAAAACAAAAAAACAAAAAAATGTTAAAGTCATTAAGGTATTGCAGCCTAAACAATTAGTCTTAATTTGGGCACTAAAAAGTCCGTAGCTATTATTGTATACCACTTGTCTAAAATTATAGCACGTTTTTAAAATACTTAAAAGATGCTAAATCACATATGTAGTCCCAATGTACACATTATAGCTAAATTGATACATTATGTCTATCATTTTCATACGATGCTGTGATGGGACATTCCAAATATATGCATCAAAAAGTCCCTTATTTTTTATATTATCAATTCTAACAAACAATGATTACGTATTTTGTTTTATGAACAAGTATAGAATATATTCACTAATTTAGGATGTTTCCAAGCTCTTTCTTTTATAGGAAATAAGCCATGCTATCAAAACAAGTTCTTGAAAATTGAATGGAACATGCATTTTGGTCTAGCCGACCATGCATCCATCCAAAGAAAGATTATAATGAAGAATTTTTTAATGTAGTATTCTGATGGCAAAGGCAAAAATTTGCAACATGAATGGCATTGGCATCATTAAAATGAAGAGCAACTCTTGGTTTTTGATACAGATAATGAACCACATAACACAAGTGTAAGTGCACAGTACAAGGCCGACAACGTGGAAGAACCAATATAGGACCAGCTTGTGCAGGTAGTATTAGACATAACTACAAATGATTTGCCTTGAACAATTGAGAGCAACAAATGAAGGCAAAAAAGGCAATAGCAAAAATTGAGGGACAAGGGAGAAAATGGATGTAGACGGGAAGGGTTGCCCTTGAACCACCTACGTGTGGACAAATGCACTGTGAAGCCATGTGAATATCAATTTACTCAATAGCGCAATTAGATCATGTTGCTTTCAAGAAGTCTAGATGCAAGCATACGCAATATAATTCAATGACCAGAAGCATATGTGAGACAAATTGGTAAGTGGATCAAGCATACATAGGGGTACACCAATTATGTGAATTTTTGATATCTATGTGAAGGAGGTGGTAGCTAGGGGAGCATGTCTAAGATGTGTAGAGTTGCGGAAAATTTTGAAAAGTAATCAAGCAAAACCAAACAATGTTTTTGATTACACTTTGAGGACACTAGCGGAGCAACTTCAAAGTCTAACAAACAAAGAAGAAGTCAGAAGATTGTAGCAGAGCAAATGCTAGTCTAGTCAATTTTGGAAAGACCAGTTCAACTTGGAAAATTGGCGTGCATTGACACTAAAGATGGCAGTGGGAAAATTACCATAACATAGCAAAATCCAAGCTAAGATGGCCAGGGACAAGGGCTACAATGGTAAGTCACAGAGAAAAAGAAAATTGGACAGCGTAATGCATGGATGTGGGATTATTTCTCCTACTTTGTTGAAGGTAGCACAAGTCCCAAATCAAGAAAAGAATTGCAATTTTGCAGCAGACAAGCACAAATTTACAACTACAAGAAAATGTGGTTCACAAGATTAGTTGTATTTTGAGGAAGGCACAATTGACGTACAACAGTCAGAGAAGACTAGATTGAGTAAACTACATGATATTCCAGACAAAGAAATGGCATCACATCTTGTTGTGTTAAGATTGACGAAAACAATAGCCAATCTTCAAGCGTTGCTAAAGAATAAAAGTTTTGAGGAAGAAGCACTGGCAAGTTAGATAATCAACATTGTGCCTATGGAAGATGAAGTGGAAGAGCCACCAAAAGAATGAACATTGGCAACAAAAAAGATTGATATTGTTGTCCCCTAAGCGCAAGCACAATTCATAGCATGCAAAAGAACAGCCGCCCAAAAGTGGCTGGGATTGCACATTTGCAGGTGGAACAACACATAATTCAAGATGTTGAATCCTTGACAACTTAGACAATTACTATTCTGAGGTGCGTAGACCATAGTAGCACCAATACATGCTAACAATACACATTTGTTAGATAAATAATGGTGTAGTAAAAGTTGTTGGAAGTAGACCTTTTTTAATTGGAATGGTAACCTCTTGGAAGATTAGTTAGGTTGCTATGCATATTTGAGGTTCTACTAAGTATCTATAGTTTAAAACATTGCTTCTCCTAAGTTCCAGGGCAAGTATAGCAGCTAAAAACATTCACAATTGTATCACAAGCTATAGATGTGACAAGAATACACCAAATTGTTGATTAATATTTTGTAATGAATTGCTTTTGAAGGAAAAAAATCGTAAGTGCTAATGCGCCATGTGCATTGTGCAGTTTGATGGAGGAGTTAATGAAGTTGTAGATGACTGTGGACAATTGCAAGTGTGCTTATCTAATATTTGGATTCTGTGATTGTCCTTATTTCATGTAAAGTGTGTAACTTACTTAATGTAGTCCCAAAAAGTGAAAGCTAAAACATGTAATAGTGTTTTTAGTTGTTGTATTGCATGTTTATAAACTTATTGCAAAATTTGGATTGCAATCTTGGAAAGCAGTCTTTGCAAGTCAAACCTTCTGATTACCTTGTACTATGGGGAAATTGAAGAAGAAAACAAGACATGCCACTAGTAGAAAACTGTGTTGGAACCTACTAAATTATGTAAGGTAGTTTATGTTGAGTTCCATGTTTTTGCCTCAAAATTTTGCTAAATAACTCAAAATTTTGAACTGTTTAGCAAAATTTTATGTTGAAGATGTGGAACTCTACATAAACTACCTTACATGATTTAGTGGGTTCCAATGCAGTTTTCTACTAATAACTCCAAGTCTTGAATTGATTTTTGTATTGTGGCAGTTGGACTAAAGAAGATCATTTTCATAGGTTCAAACATTCATTAAAATCATTTCTATATTAGCAATTTAATAGCTTAGTGCCAACTAGAGAAGCCATTAATGACTATGAGTGACATGTATGTCCATAGGAGAGATAGCTTTCAAGTAATGAACTCTCAATTTTGCATGGCATTTAATATTTTATATAGCACAATTGTTCTTTTGGTTAAGTTTTCTATAAATATACACTACACGGAAACCATGGTCAAATTTACAAAAAGTCAACAAAGATTCTGACCAAATTTATAGTATACTGTAGATTAGGGCACAATCTTTGTCAACTTTTAGTAGATTTGACTATGGTTTCATTGTAGTGATGTGTGATTTTTTTTCTGAAGTTTTAACTTTATGCAAGCAACCATGCTTATATTTTACACCGTCGGATGTGCCTAGAGTCTTAAACTAATATAGCTACATGTAATACTGAAAATTGTGGAAATTTTGATAGCAAGAATGCATTTTAAAAATAAATTAGATGATTTAGTCTACATAGCTCTTACTCTACTTTACACATGTACTTGCATTTGCTTGTCTGAGTGTTCAAAAACTATAGTTCCACATGTGAGGAACATTAGAATGCTATTTCAAGCCAAAAAGGAAATAATCTTATTCTAAAATCATAGTGCCTCAAAATACAAGCACTGCACGTGGCATGAACTAATTGCATACGAATGTCTAATTGTAGATGTAGCCAATTGAATGTACCAAAAGGCATTGAGCAAGGTAAAAGAGTATAACAACACATTTAGACAATGTGAATGATGACATGGAAAGATCATTCTAGAGTAGCATTGTAAAAACAAGCTACACAAAATGACGTGGACTTATGACTAAATCAACTAAGAATTTGACAAGAACCTCTCAATTATCTGTCCAATTCATAATGTCTAAATGTACAAGGCAATTGACAAAGAACTGTTAGTAAACTATTGTTTTAGTCATTGCATCCCTTGTAGTGTTTGGACACATTTAGTCAATTTGGACATGTTAATTTGGACAATTTTTCTTATAGTGATACATATATACCAACCTTATGGTAGATAGTTTAGAAGCTATTTCAAACATATGAACCTCCAAATTTGGATCCTTGCATCTTCACTATTCAAAACATTTACAAAGACAACATCAAATCAAATTTATACTCTATTGAAAAATTGGCCTTAAATATATTTATGGAAGCATATTAATATCTATTTAAAGACAAAACGGCCATGCATTGATTAAAAACAAAATATAGGAAATTTTGCAATTGTAATATGAATAATAGGGTTGCATAAAAGGCACATGTTGAATCTTCTCACAACATGTCCTGTAAACAATTTGTTTCCAAAACATGTGTTTTTTAGTAATATTTAGAATTTTCAATTAACTTTAGCCTATAGACCATAGATGTACAATAATAGGCTTCACAACAAGAAATTATGTCCTAATTGACATGTCCAAATTGACTCAATGTTTCCAAAATGAGAAAAAAACTATCAAATTGGACAATTTATGTAGATTTAGCCATAATGATTTGGACATATTTTAGTCATTTTGGACAATTTCCCTTGTAATGCTTGTAGCAACACTATTAGCATTTAAATGTATAGTTTATAACTATTGCATTAAATTTAATAAAGTGGTAGAATTTTCATACTATTTCAAAATTTGAACTATTATTTAGTTTGCTTAAACATTTGATTGGTGGACATAAGAAATGCAATATAAGCCTATTTGACTTTTTTGTCCAAAGGTGCTAAAGTGGGAGCAAGGAGCAATAAGCGTTGAGAGTTGAGCAGTGAATAGTGAGCAATGAGCAAAAGTTCTTGAGAATTTGGAAGTTGAAAATGATAATTTAATGAACTTCATACAATTGTATTTATGCAAAAATGGTCATTATATGAATTTTTTTTGATGTTGTATGAAAGTCATCCATCAAAAAGAACAAATGAAGAACCATATCGAATGAATGAAAAATTACATAGATGGATGCTAACAAAAGGAGGACTGCAAATATGATGCTAATGCGTTTAGAATAATACATTATAATAAATAATCAAGGCAGAGTACTCGAAAACTAGAGAAGACAAAATTTCATAGATATCCACTTTTTCAAAGAAAGAAAATCAACTACAAGAATGTTCCATCTTCTCATGTTCCAAATAAAGTAGCACAAATCCTCATCGCAATTTATAATATTACAAGAGATTGTATCAAATGCTTTAATATTGAATTTACATATTTTTACATGTGCCTTCTTTACATTCCCAAATTCTAAATAAAACAGCTTAAGCTGACATTGCAATTTGTAGTATTGGAAAGGGTATTGCCAAATGCTTTAAAATAAAGTTTACATTTCTTCAATAATGCATGTTCTACCTTTCCAAATTTCAAGTAGGACAGCTTATTCCCACATTGCAACTTGTAATATTGCAAAAGGCATTGTCAAATGCTTTAAAATAAGATTTAAATTTCTTTAATTGTGCATGTTCTACCTTCTTAGGTTCCAAATAGAGTAGCTAAAGCCCACATCTTAATTTGTGGTATCTTGAAGAACATTGTCAAATGCTTTAAAATAAAATTTACATTTCTTCAATTGTATGTGTATGCTCTACCAGCCCAGGTTTTGAATGGGGAACTCAAGCTCATATTGCAACTTGTAATATTGCAAATAATTGTCTAGTATTTTCAAGTAAGATTTACATTTTTTGACATGTGCAAGGTCTATTTTTTCAAATTCCAAATAAAGTGGCACAAATATATCAAATCATTTAAGGCAAATTTGTGTTCATTATATTTGAATTGCTTAACTCAACGTAATTTTCTAATTAAATTATTAGCAAAATGGTAATTTTGGCAATTTTCTCTATGAAAGGTCATTTTAATTAGTTTCCAGCAAAAACAACTAAGTTTTTTATTTAAAACCTTAAATTTTGTTGAGATTTCTTATATTGTGCAATTTTAACAAATTTGTATCTTTTTTACAAGATACACTAGGAGCACAATTGTGCCTCCTAGGTTTCAAGGAGGGTCCTAAGACAAGAAGAAGTAACTTGCAAAAACAAAAAAAAATGCTTTTTTGGAACATTCTAGCATAGCTAAACACTTATTTAAAAGCTTGCAAATAGTAATTTTCTTATTATTCCATGGATCAAAAAAAATCTTGATTAAGTGTATTAATCAAGACAAAATCAATGTACATTTCCTATAAAGTCTCATACAAAGTTAATTTATAAAGAGACTAACTATTTGACTGTTTTCAAGAACTCTCAAAACAAGAAGTTTTGCAAGGCAAAGAAGTTTTCTTGTGTTATATTTAAAGTAATAAAGAAAACAAGCCATGTTTTGGACTAAAAAATCTAGACCAAACTTAATAGAAAGAGATGAAACACGTATTTTTGAAAAACATGGGTATATGCCTAATCTATCACATATAAAAAAAGTTTTTTCAAAAGAGTCTCAAAAAATGACATAGAAAATAGTAACTTTCTAAAGCATAATTCTAGAAAGTATAATAAAAGGAGTAGAGTAGAGGAATGTTGGAGTAGCCATAGTCTCCAAGAGGAATTGGACCTCATCTCTGCTCATCCCAAAAACAACCATAAACCAATATGATGTTAGTGAGGTTACAACAAGTGTTTTAAGTCCAATACACGTTTATAGCTTTTGCAAGGAGAGAAGAACAGCAAGGTAATCAAGCTACAAAAAAACTCCTCAAAAAAATAAAAAGAACCTATGTAGCATTGGTTTGTGAGGCCACCATTGAGATGGGTGTCACCAATTCTAAAAGCCAGACTAGAGAAAAAAATGTGCAAGGCTAGGCAATGTATGGGTAAGCTCCTGCATGTGTAAGGTGTAAGTATAAGGCTATGCATACACCAGGATACATTCAAGCATACAACAAAGTAGGTAAATATAGGTATAGCTAGAATGCGATAAACTATAAGTGCATATAGAGAGCAAAGCTTACAATACAAAAAAAATAGTATAAGCAATAACCAAAAAGCAAAAAGTATCAAGCAAGCAATTTCAGAGCATCCATTACCAAAGAATTGGAATAACCAAAAAGCAGAAGGCAATGAGCCAATAGCATGAGAGTATTGATTTTCAAAAAATCAAAATAATCAAAGAGTACAAGGCCACAAGCCAGCAGTTCAGCAGCTAAAAAGTAGCAAAAGAATCAGAATAGCTAGAGCAGCAAAGAAAATCATATTTTCTTGTGAATAGCAAAAAAATCCAAATAGGTAGAGCTGGTAAACTTAAGGACCGTAAATATCAAAAGCTCTAATGAGAAAAATTAGAGCAAGAAAGAGTGGTCATTAGAATTGCAAGATAGAGACAGTGGAGGGTAATTTTTTTTACAAAACTGCAGTATGAACATTGGCAACTTACTAGCATGTGTAATTTGTGAGCCTGCGACAGCAGCCTTGGGAATCGTGTCAAGTGACAACAGCCTCAAGATGCGTGAGACAGGCTAGCTAGCTCCTAGTGTAGCAATTCCGACAGGTCTAGGACAGCTAATTTTTTGGTTGCTACCTCTGATAGATTTCAGCTCATGCCAGGACTTCCCTCAAAATATAGCCCAATGTCACAAGGACAACACTGCAGTAAGTGGCGACCAAAAAAAACTTTGGTCTAAGATCCCAAGCTCATGTAAAAAAAGTCATTGGTTTGTGAGCGAGCAAGCCTATTATGAAGTCTTTGAACAATAAAGCAAGCTGAGCCAATAGTTCAAAGCTTGCAGCTACAAGCAACCATAGCTTGGACTTAGAGTTTTTTTTGAAAAGGTGATCCTAACCATTGGTATGAGATTGTTACATGCCAATCTTAATTGGTAGCATGCAAATTTAGATCTTACACTCAGATGCGATCCACTAGTATGCAAACTCCAAATTTTACAAGCTGATCCTAATCTCCAATAGCATGCAAACTCAAGGTTTTTGCAAGCTAATGTTTAGTTATCTCAAAACTGTTTGCAGACTCAAGAGCTGATCTGGTAGTATGATCATAATGCAAGCCCTAATCTCAAGTAAGCAAGCAAAATTAAAGTGCTAATTCTGGAAGCATCATGAAAGTAAGCCTTGGCATGCAATTTTTTTTAAATGCTTAATTTATGTAACTCTTGAACCTTAAACAATTATAAAAGAGTGTATATACTATTTGATATTCATAGAAATTCTAAAATGGTATAAAAACCATCACTAGCTTTAAAAAAATGCTTTTCTAGAACACCCCAAGCAAATCTTGGGCACTTATTTGCTCTTTTATAAGCTTGCAAATTTCTTATTAGGATCCAATTAGAGAATCCTAAATTAGATCAAGCATGAAGTCAAAATCCTTTTGAGCATTATCATTTAAGTAAACCAATGTCATGTGTGTGACACTAGTACTAGCATACAAACCAAGTATATCAAAGTAGCATAGTTTTTGCAAGGCAAAAAGAATGCTTAAAGATAACTAATCCTTGAGTTACTATAGATCAATTATATATAGAAACAAGAAGATTCACACTATAGAATTCACTCATTCTAATGGTACTAAGTGTGAGGTCAAAACTCAAATACATTTGGATGTGGTACTCCAAACAATCTATTTAAAAAATAAACCAAGAGAAATCATGGTTTTTTTTTTTAAAACATCAATCATGCCATAGTGCTATCTTTAGCAAAAAAACCCTAGAAAGGATAAAAGTAAGGAGAGTAGTGAAAATTTGAAGTTTGCCAAAAACTCCAAGAGGAATTGGGCCTCACTTGTGACCATCTCAAAAACAAAACAAGTCAATGTTAAGTTAGTGAGGATTCACCCAGAGTCTTAAGCCTAATATGCGTGTTATAGCCTTCACAAGGAGAAAACATTTTAGCAAAGCAAGACAACTACAAACTCCTTTATTTAGAATTTTTAAAAAGTGAAAAAACCTCTGAAGCATTGCTTTGCATTGCACCTATTGTGTCAAGTCAAAGAATTAGTCTAATGAGCAGCACCATGTAAGTCACTGCACAAAGTAGTAGCGTGTGACAACAAGTGTACTCAACTCTCAAGTGATACTACATAAGCATAGCAGGTATAGGAAGGAAAACCAATATATTGGAGCAGCTTGTCTCGACGTTACAAAAGCTTAGAGATAATAAGAAAAGCAAGATTGAGAAAGACAAAGTCACAAGGCCTCTACTGTAGCTGGAGCCTAACCAGCAAGCAAGGTGGGCAAAAAAAAAATTGAAAAAACTACCCTAGGCTAGTCCTGGCTGTAAAAAGAGTTTTTTACAAAGCTCAATTTGGTGTAATTCATTACCGGCAATTTAGGTGATAAGCTTGAGGGCATTATCATTCAGTTATTTTGATCTTGTAAAGACAAGCCCAAATCTAGTTCATATGAGCCCACTCCCCTCATTTGTCATAAAGTTTTATTGACAATTTTAACATTAACACCATATTTGTTAAACTAGGAAAATAAGTGGTCCCACTTTGTACTTCACCTTGTTTTAGAATAGTCACCTTGAACCAGATTTGAAGGTATCAGATTTGGTATGAGCCACTAAGATTTTTTCCCTTGCAAATTCCTCCTCTTAGGTGAGGGCACGTGTACCAAAAAAACGCTCCTAGCTTGGTTGTACATGATCATGTACAACTTGCAAAAGTCCCAAAATGTAACCTGTTTCCCAATTTAACAAATATGGTGTTCATTGCTTTTTTAACCTGTATTCATGAAAAGCAAAGAGCCAAATCTAAGGCTTGTTATCTCTAATTTATCTTTTTGTGTATTGCTAATTAGCAATATACTAGTTCCAAGCAAAAAGTAGAAATCCAAAAGCTGTGTTCAAGGTAGAAAATAGATACTTCGCAGGGGGTATAGTAAAAAAGTCACAATAAGAAACTTTTTAGACTATTTTGTTTATTATACATATGTATCTAACTCAAAGGAATCTTAGGCTATTCATATGTCATGTTATATATACTCTATGGCATGGGAATTTATAGTGTCTTTTTGGAGAATAAGTACTACATAAATAGTTTAAGAACTTACTCAAAAACAAGACAAGATGTCTACTATGACTATTATACACATGCCTAGGAATCCTTTTTAAGAAACGGATCTATTAAAGCCAACTTTATAACACAAGAGCTAAATGGTATAATGTAATGCTTATAACCTAGTTCCATCTTGCTAGTAGCCAAGAAGCTTGACCATGCATAGAAATCTAGAAAAAAAAAAAAAAAAAAAAAAAAAAAAAAAACTATTGTAAATAGAAAATAAGTGTCCGTCTTATTTTTGTAAAGGAACATGGTGTCAAGCATAAGAGCTCATCGCAAACCATTTCTTTGTTTACAAAGAATACTTTAAAAGTTTCTAATTAACATAAGAAGCTACAAAATATAGCATGTATCCTAGTAATTATTATGCAAGAAGTTTAGGGACTTAAACTTGCATAGAAAGCTAGGAAAAATCTAAAATAAAATAAAAATTAAGAATGCTTTTTGGATTCTAAGGAGCATTTTGCAAAACTTGTAATGGGGCCAAGATGACCTCCTTGGTTTTGAGGAGGATCCTAGGCCCCCCCCTATATGGTCCAAAGAGGGGGTTTGTAGTGTGCAACTAAACTTGTAAATGTTAATATATCATAGCTTGAAGTTTCTTTGAAATTTGAGGTATTTTTTTAATGTCCTATTTATGCACGCCTATTCATTATGTATCCAAAACTCACATCATAATCTCATTCATTGGATGATAATTGGATAGATGATTAGATGGATGATTGGATGAATGTTTTTTGATAATGGATGATTGATATTTATTCTTCATCCGTTTCAAATTTCCTTTCATGTGCATAAACTAGAATTTGTACCATTTTTGCTTTTACTACTCTTACTTGGACAATGCATGAATTTATAACAGCTCTCGTCCTCCACAATATGTGATGATCTTTTCATTTTTAATAATTGTTCTATTATTGTTAAATGGGCTAACTTCATTTTTTATTATTAAAAAATGAATAGTTTTTAGTAAAATGTGAACACTCACTGCTCAAATCCAACTACTCACTGCTCACCGCTCATCGCTCTTTGCTCACACTTTAGCTGCATTGCCTTTTTGTCTCCATATGCTTGAAAGACCATTGTTTATTTTTATTTTTTGTAATTGTTATGTTTTTGTTTCCATTTGATTCATAAAGTATGCTCATTACAATTTAGTGAATTTGATAGATTTGAAAGTATACTATAGAATGCTTGAATATCTTTTTTGTATTTAGCTTTTTTAAATGAGCATAATCTTTAAACTATGAGTAGCATAATTGCAAATTATTGAACATAAAAACCTCAAAAGCACTGACATTTCAAAACTAGAATAAGCTAGTAGTGCTTACTTTGGCAATATAGATCCAACTCAAAGGCACGCACATTATTATAGAGAAGCATGCAGTAGCTTTATTTGCAGTAATGTACTTGCATTGTAGGCACTTGCAAAGAAGAATGATCCTAACTACATTCTAAGCTTACATTTGCTTGAATGACACTTGCACAAAAGATTGTACCCCTTAACACATATGTGCAAGAGATTTTTCATCCAATTGCACTTGCATAAAAAACGCAATTTCAACCAATCTTGCCATTAAACATTTTGTTGTAAGAAATATTGCACTTAGCGTTTGTAATAAGATATTTGCTAATATTATTACAATGTATGCGGCAAATGTAAAGCCAAGTGAAAGCCTAGTGGCATCCAACTTGGATGGTAATAAACATAAGGCAAGATTGCCAAAAATCACAATAACCCTCGCAATAACCATTGACCAAATTATATTAACTAGCAATTGACTCAATGTCCACTATATTCAAGGTGGTGTTTTGCTTGTCAATGTCAAACATTTGCATGATGCTTGGTAAAAATGCAATCATAGGTGCAATAAAAGACATATCCTTTTATCATCATTGAGTTCCATTAAGCCCTCAATGCTCCAATAACCATATTATAGAAGCAATCAATCTTTGAAATGATATCAAATCTGACGAACATACTTTTAGCAATAAAAAAATTTGACCTTGATGTCATTCCAAAATTTTTTAGCAATAAGAACATAGTCTTGGAAAAAATCTTTAATGATATTTTTATGTAAGATCTTTGTACAAATATTTCACTACAAAAAAAATTGTCCGCAATGACATGTCCAAATCAACTAAAGTGTCCAAATTGACAAAAACATGTCCAAATTGACGGTGCTCCCTTGTAGTATTTGTAGCTAAATTATTTTTTATAGTGATTAAGAATTTGGAAAGTTACTTTCAAATTTACCGTAACTTAAACAAAAAATTCATACTAAAAAATGTATCAATCAAAATCCATGAGTAGCTATAAAAATGCCATGCAATGATTGTAGTCCATATAAGTTGCGCTTTGCAATCTCAATGGATATAGTAATTTTAAATTTGAACTACTATAAACAAAGAAAACAAATATTAAGAATCTAATGTATGATTTACATATTTTTTTGGCCCATGATCAAATATCATATCTTTTAAAAACCATAAGTGGTACTGCTATATTTTTTTCCATATACTGGACTACAAATTTAGTTTTTATTTTATTTGATTACAATATTTGTAATTTTTTATTTCATATCAATCAATTTCTAAAAAGGTGAAAGGCTCCTAAGATATTTAGAGGTTAGAATGCAAATATAAAAATTCAAACCATTGATGATATTAGAAGTTTAACACTTGGATACATTTCAAGTGACAATTGTATCTTTAAAAAATAGCCTTCATTTTTACTAACATTAATGATCATATCTAAAGAAATGATGTTTGAATGAAAGATTAACCACAAAAAAATTACATTAATACTCACAAGGCAATTGTATCATATACAAAACATACACACATAATTCATGAAAGAAAAATATTTCTAAAAGAACACTTTCATAACAAGAACATGCATTGGACAATAAAGCATATAAGAAGAAATGAAATGCACGTTCAAAATGCTTCTACTAAAAGCAAAATTTGAAACTATATATGACATGCATGTCTTTGAGGCTCTTTGAATAACAAAACTAGAGTAATATTAATACAAAGTAGTTTAGCCACAAATTATATTTGCCCATATTTTAGCCTTCCATTGAAAACCTTATAAGGATAGGATTTGAAGAAAACATGACTGCAATTTCACAATTGCTTAAGAGTCGCATGAGACATGGCATGATTGACAAACAACCAACTGCACTCGTATAGGAATTGCAATTGTCTTTAAATGAAATCTCAGCCGTTTGAGAGTTGTTGGTAGGTAGTCACATTTTCACAATTGCAAGTTTCTCATCCACGTGAAGATCATCCTCTGCCCTTTGAAACTTTCACTACCTCAGCCCCTCTGCCCTTCTTTTTCCTTTGGGGCAATAAATATTTAGCACGATTCCCAATGATGCATTAATTTTTTTTGAAATACACTTGTCAAATGAGCCCATGTGGTGCTAAGTGTCAAATTTTCATTTGTTAAGGTCAAATTTTTATGCTCCTATTTACCTGAATTTTTTTTATGAATATGTCACATGTCAGGCATAGTTGTAAGATAGTTGTAGTGCAACTATAGTGCAATTGTTACGGAGTTGTTATGTAGTTGTAATAAATTATTGGGTAGTTGTCGTCAAGTTGTAGTTTGGTGTATGTGTAGATGATATTTAACTGTAATGTAGTTGTAGTGTAATTGTAATGCAGTCGTAATATGGTTGATATATAGTTGTAATGTAATTGTTATGTAGTTAAAGTGTAGTTGTTGTGTAATTGTAGCACAATTGGAATGCAATTGTAATCTAATTGGGGTGTAGTCGTACTGTGGTTATTTACAATAATTTTGTAAATATTGATATTTGACTATTCTAACACTTTTCTATAGTTATTCTCTACATGTTTTGTAGTTATTTTGTAGTAATTATTTGTTGTAGGAAAGTGTACACTAAGTAGTTACAATCATGCTTACAACTACCATGCAACAACAAACAAAAAAGAGTCAACAAGTTTCAGCTGCTATTCAATTGTATCTAATAGTTTCACATAACAAAATCCAACAACACAATTGTAGTGCAAATGTAATAAATTGTAATGCAATTGTAAAGGGATGTAGCATCATTGCAACACATGAATGCTATAGTTCTAGCATAGCTAATAACCAATTATAGTACAGTTCACAACAAACTTTAACAAGGTCACAGATTATTTGCAAAAATTGGTAGTGAATACATTGAAATTCAATTGCAAACCAATTGCAATAGAAATTTATCTAAATCCTAAAATCTACTATAGTTGTGCAACTAATTGCATGTTGTGCTTCTATAAATTGCAAACTCTTGCTAATTGCATGATATAAGCACACAAACCCTACTTTCTCTAAACTCTTGTCAAAACTTCAAGAAGAACCTAAAAAGTTGCAAAAAAACACTTTTGAAATTTAGATTATCAAGGATTAGCAACCATATAAGCCACATCACAAAATTCTATATACATAATGAGATATGATTTTTTTGAAAACTACCAAATTGCACCCATGGAGCTAAAAACCACTATGCAGTCAAGAGTCAATCAATATTTCACTAAAAATTCAACATAAGGGTTTTGATTTTTGTCAAAAACTAGACTCTACCACATATCCAGCATAAAAACTTGCATAAAAATTGAGTTAAAACTCACCAAAATGTGGATTTTTGAAGTTGGATTGAAAACTGCCATTGTGGTAGACATCCTTCTACTAAAAAATCTACCAAAAACTCCTCAAAACTTAGAATCCAACGTATTTGGTGTCATTGGAAAGCTTCTAGCACAAGGAAGAACTCCGAAAGATTTCAAAAAATAAAGATCAAAATCAAACTTACGGCAAGCAAATGAAACAATCATATGAAACAAGCTAATACAAAAGAGAAGGGACTTTCATTCCCAAAAAATCTTGGCACAGCTTTGCCCTATAAGTGAGAAGAATGAGTGGAAGAGAGAGACCATATAAGCCTTTTTATCCTTGGGTGCTAGGGTTCAAGGGTGGCTGCCACACCTCCACCCTCCAAACTACCAACCCAAATTTGAATCAAGAGTCCTTATTCACTAGGAGAAAACAAGCAATAAATGACTAGGCCATAACTGCACAACAACTGCATGACTATATAACAATTGTGAAATGACTACAAATTAATTTAATTACAATTTTGCAGTCATTGTGCAGTTATTGTGGCATAGTCATGTGTTGCATATTTTTCTTCAAGTGAGTAAGTCTAAAAATACAACTTGATTTTAGGGCTGTGTGCTTTTATATATAATTCCAAGGAAAAATTATCTTTGGCAAGTTTGACATTACAAATGTGCTTAAAATAGATTTTTACCTCAAAATGGATTACTTACATTTTAAAAGCCAAATTGTGAAGCATTAAAAACAAATTAGTTTGTAATTTTTAAAGTTCTAACATTTAATATTTTAATGTAGTGAATTATTTGAAAAGAAATAAGTGAAAGTTTGATCTCTTGATCTTCTATCTTCAAAAAATAACTAACTAGTAATATTAGCATTTTTTGGAACATAATTCTTTTCAATTTCAAAAACTTAAATTATAAATTTTTAGTGGTACGATTTCTTTTAATATTGCTACCGCAATATAATTTAGCCTTTTGTAGGTTTTAAAGTACATTACAAGATTAAGGTGATTATGCTTCGAAATGCAACTTATAAAATAGGCAAACAAAATTTGTGATAATTTTATGTTTGTATGTCATTTAACATTGATTATAATCATTAATTGCATTAGAATTTTAGTCAATAAAGTAGCATTTAAATTCAAAGATTGTTATAAACTTAATAACAACATTTGGTATCTTTTACATGACTAAATTGGGCTTTTTTTAATTGAAGCATTAGATTATTACTTTTTGTGATTTTCCAAAAAATAAGAAGAACAAAGATAAATCTTAGATGATGCATGACTCTCAATTAATATTTTGGTCTATAACATGATTTTAATTTGGATTACATGAAATTTAAAATGTATTATAAAACATTTTTATTTTAGTTCAATATTGTATTTTAAAAACATGTATATGTTTTTAAACCTATAAAAATTTTAAAACCTTTTTTTTTAAATTTTGAAAATTTGGAAATTTGATTTTGATAAATAAAGCCAATAATTCATCAATTATAGAAAGGTCAATTAATTAAAATTAATGGCAATTGCTATTGAGAAGTTGTTTGGTTTATTATTCTAAAATAATTAAATTAAATTAAAAACTCAATGAACAAACACAAATTTCAAGGTAATTTTTCATTTTTTGAATAAACTCACCATATTTTAAGTTTCTTTTACTACCAATTTAACTTTCAGAAATCCAATTAACATCACTTTTTACTAATTTGAGATTTTCATAGCTTCATACTAATAAAATCAACAAATAAATATGCATAATTAAATAATAGTGCTATTGGTGATGCTTTAATTTATACCTATTGAAATTTATTAGTATGCAAAAACTTCAATGTAGATTTTAGATCATAAGTATGACTACAGAAAATCTACATTAATATTCTACTAATTTTGTAAATAACATGAAAGGAAATAAAAGAAATTTAGTGGTGATAATTTTATGAAACAAACTAATTCAAAACAAGTAGGGTAATCTTAAGAAAACTATATGATATTTGAATTAATAATAACTTCTACTAAAAGCTTTGAATACTATTAAGTTGTTGTTACTTATAGTGCAATTGTTTATATATCTAAGGTTTGGTATATGCACACCTAAAGAGGGGGAGGGTAAATTTTAGAAATTTATCATCAACAAGCTGAATTTGGAAATTTTGAATTTAGATTTTGACTTAGAGATCTAGATTTTGCCTAGAACCACAAAGAAGGATACAATTGAACAACGCCCAATGGAAAAGCTTAGTTTTTTTTACAAACAAGGGTAAAGATAATAATTTGCCCTCTAACTAAGCTTTTCCATTAGACATTGTTCAATTGTATCTTTCTTTATGGATCCAGAGTAAATCAAGGTCTCCAAATTGAAATCCAAATTCCAACTTCCTAAATTCAGCTTGTTGATGATAAATATCTAAAATTTATCCCCTACCCCTCATGTGTGCACATATCAAACCATGGGTGTGCATATATCAATTCCCTTGTTTATTTGATTGCATGTTTATTACTACTTATTTACAATTGTAAAATAATTAGAATATAGTTGCAATTAGTAATATTGCAATTGACTACAATTTTGGTTTAGGGGTGTAATTAATTGCACGTTTGTCACTTTACATTTGCAATTGAAAACAATTATAACACAATTATATTAATGGTATTGAAATTCATTGCAATTATAAAGCAATTACCATTGGCAATATGCAATGATATTTGCAGTGCTTGACTTTGCAAATAATGTTTTTAATCAATAACATCACATAATTGAAAACTTAAAAAGTTGAGAATGGAAATTAATCTAAATAGTCTATTTTTTTTAAATGGAATATTTTAGAAAAATAAAAGGGATTGACATAATAAATGTTGAAAACATGAATTGTTTGTTAATATGTAAAAAAAATTTCAAAAAAACAATATGCTATTTGAAAAATAAAGTTTTTGGAATATTTTCAACAAATAATTCATTAGCTAAAATTTGCAAATATCTATTAAAAAATTGTTTCTATATTTGAAATATTTTTGTTAGTTGATAGGAGCATAAGTTGTATAACAATAATTTGTATGAAAGTGTAAAAAAAATCTTAAAATTAAACTACAATCACTTACAAACATTGATCATACATCTTTGATGCAAATCAACAACACAAAACATAATTGCAATGGACATTATTGCCTTTGGCAACAAAATGTGGCAAAGAAATTTTGCATGAACAAAAGATTAATAAACATTGCCAAAAGTATGAGAGTAAGTCATGATATTGTTTCTTAGTGATACAATAGTAATAAGTAGAATCCAAAAACAGCTAGGATACAACTACAATACAATTTCTTTAACAAAACATATTACACCAACATCAAAAAACATAATTGCAATAGAATTTGCTATCTAGGATACAAAAGATGTCAATACAAATTTACGGGAACAAAAATTTAAAAATATTTTTCCAAAAAAATATGCACTCATAGTCAAGTTGTATTTTAGTAGTATTGCAACAGCAAAAAGAATCTAGGAACAACTAAAATGCAACTGCAATACAATTGCTCTAAAATAATGCATTGACACTGACATAAAAAGACATAATTGGAGCTGATTTTGTTGCCCATGGCAATAAAGAATGACATGAAGATTTTGGAAGAGCATAGAATAAAGAAAGTTTAAAAAAATTCGAGTGGCAGTTGAGATGCGGTCATCTTTTGAGTAGTAAAACAATCATAGGAAGACCCAAGAACAACTAAAATGCAGCTGCTTTACAATTGCCTTAAGAAAACGCATTCACACTAACATTCGTAGACATAATTGCACCTGATATTGTCGCCCAGAACATCCAAGAATATTAGAAACTACTAATAAGTTACTTAAACTAAATTTAAAAATTAAGGAAATTTGAAGAAAAATAGTTGTACTTTGGTTGTTGGTTAGTTGTCTCACAGTAGTACAGATATGCTAAAACAACTACACTACAACTACATTACCAATGCCCCTTGAATATAATTAATTCACACTGACCTCAAAAAGGCATTATTGCACCTAACATTGCTGCCCATGACATTTTAGAATGTCAAAAATATGTTACTTAAATTGAATATAAAGATTAGAAAAATTTAAAAAAAAAAAGTTGTACTTTAATCATTGGTTAGTTGTCCCACAGTATTATAGAAATGCTATAATGCCATATTTAACTATTTTTGGATTATTCAAGGAATTTGGGACTAGACCGAGATTATGAATGTCGGGTGATGTCTCTAAAGTATGCAATAAGAAGTTGCTAAGTGTAGAAACAAGCAAGAAAGGTCAAGAGTAGTGGACAAAGTAACTCGGGGATCTTTCGATATACTATGGTCATGACCAATACAAAATTAACTATTGTAGATGATTTCATATAGTCACACATTTACTTTAGATATACAAGAGAAATGGGGAATTTTTGATGTACAACAGGGGATTGATTATCAAAAAATATATCGATGGTAAGAGAAACAATATCTTAGTTGGCAAGGTTTGGGAGTTGACTGGAATGATAGAAGTGCAAGGCCTTTGTCTAGATTGAA
The DNA here is from genome assembly GCA_963920765.1 of Ulota crispa. Classification (NCBI taxonomy): domain Eukaryota; kingdom Viridiplantae; phylum Streptophyta; class Bryopsida; order Orthotrichales; family Orthotrichaceae; genus Ulota; species Ulota crispa. The sequence goes on along the minus strand of OY987252.1, from coordinate 2,367,297 downwards.
TCGTGACTCGATACAATGAAAAATCAGCAGTAGACCAACCAAGAAATAAGAGATAGAGAAGGAACATTCAATCTTCTAGTCAAGTGAGAATAATCCACCATGGGGTGCCTCGAATCCGATAGTGTAGAAATCAAGGATGCTGTAGACTAAGAACTGCCAACGATTGTGAGAACTCAACATCTACTTGGAGTCTTAAACTGATCTAACTGTCCAATTTGTATTGAGAGATCCCCTGACAATAGTACTACATTGGCGAACAAATGAGGATGAAGCAATAGATTATACCCTGCTAAGATGTATAGAACGGCAACCATAACAAACACCCATCAGGAGATCCCCCAATAAAGTGAGTCTAGCATTAGAGCCAAACCAAATTAAAAGTACACAATGACTATCATTAAATGGACAAAAGCAAAATCATTTAGCAAATTGAAAGCAATGGCAAATTAAGACATAGGAATACCTAGAACATAACTTGCATAACATAGGAAAAATGTCCAAACTTTATTCATATGCATAGAATGACCACATTTGTGCCTATTGGAAAGATATAGGCATTGCATAGTAAAAAATTCAGAACTAAGTGCTTGTAGCATCTGTAATAAGTACATATCCTGGTTGACCACGTAATTGACGCTAATTCAGAGGATCAACAGTAAGCATCTGCAATCTCTTATTCTTATATATTCTACACATGCCAAGATTCTGTAGGAGCAACATCATAATTTTAGAAGGGGAGGGCTTGAACTTATTGCTATGATATTTGACAAATCTTGCTAAAAATTGAAACTGTGAGACAACATCCGCCAGAAGAATATGTCAAAGAAGCTCTGCAAGTGTGTCAGGATTCATTGCCAACCATAATCCATAGCGTGTATGGGTAACAAAAAACCAAACTAGTCAGACAAAGCTTGAATGTACTTCAATAAGCGGTAGAAGATCCAATATACTACCCGGAACGCATAGAGCATCATGTAGTACAAATACCAACGCCTCTTGCAAAACAAAACCTCACAAGAGAGTCAAAGATGAGGAATGCAAGACTTGACAAAAAAGTCAAGTATGACGATTGAAGGAACAGGCCATCATCAGAGGATCTTGGATAAATGGAGAACAACAAATATTGCAAAAATAAAATATACTATCATTGCATCTCACTTACAAGGTCAAACTAATTAAATCACAAACTCAACAAAGATGCGTCAGAAAATCATTTGAATCCAATGAACAATACACTGAAACGCAACTTGAAAAAGTGAATGCGGGTACACAACCAATTTACAATACAAACATTGAATTGTACTACCTAAATATGGTAAGCAAAGAAATATTTCAAATTAATCAATTTGAAAGTTATAAGAGCAATCAGCATATTGAGTGGTTAATGGAGAAAGATCTAATGATGCAGCAACTCTCATACACAGGCTAGAACACAACCATGTGAATTAAACAAGTAGGCGTGAATGAATCACAAAATTGTACGTAAGTACAACTAGTAGGAGTATATCTCTAGACCGGTGCACCACAAATACGTTATGAATATGAGACTTGGAATTTGTGAAGTGATAAAAAAAGACAAGAGTATTCCAAATGGATCAATCACAATGTCAACAAGAAATCATATGAAACACACTTAGGCCTCCACGAATGTTCAAAGATTTTAGAAGACATTGGAGACTAAGAGTACCATCGAGGGATCCCCCAATGGTTGGAGAGATGAAACAACCAAAGCTGCAGTAGTTCTATGGCACTGGATAGAACCAAAACATGAAAAAGAATAATGGAAGTAACACTGATTCAAGACAAAAATAGTAAGAAAATTTAAATAAGATATTATCCCAAGATTGCTTCAAATTATTGTCATTATAGATGTTTGACTTTGAAGTTGTCAATTAAATAAACAGGAATAATTCATTCCCAAATGTACATTATCACTATGAACAACAACTCATACTATATACGCTGAAGCCTCCTCAGACGTTGCAGTATCCTACAAGGCATTACAGAAACTCCTACAATATTTGGAATATCAAAAATACACTTGGCTTTCTATAGGAATATCATTTACACCCCTAGTTCTTTGAGACCCTCAATTATTATGAAATATCAAATATATTCTTGTACTATTTGAATAATGAAATCAAAGTATCTTTAATTATATTGTGCTCCTTTTTGCAATTTTTTTTAAATACTTGGATAGTATAATGGAAAGTAGTCTTTAAGAAAATGTAAATTAAATGCAAGGCACATTTAGGAAAAGTTGTTTAAGCTTTATACATGGTGTTTTTGCGTAAGTCTATTGTAGTAAAAGCCATTGCAATGATTACATAGTAATTTCATATATGTCATTTTTAATATTTTTGACAAATTGCACTAAAGAGGATAAACAAACTATATAACTATGAGTATAATTGATATTCTTACACAACACTAGGGGGAATTTTGATATTGTAGATAGTATAGGGGTATTTTTTTTACTTTAAAGAATTGTGGGATATTTCTCAAATCATTAACCCTAGAAGTTCTTAATTTGGTATTGTTTAGTACGGATTCCCTAAGACAAAACGAGTCCATTCTTTATAAGTTTCGGTTTGGTTCTCAATTTATAAGAATACAAAGTTCTAATTTGTTAATAGTTGTCTAACCTTCTAGTATTCTTGTTATAATTTTACAAGGAGAACTGTCCAAAATGACAAAAATATGTCCAAATCAACATGGCTTAATCTACATAAATTGGCTAATTTGACAGTTTTTTTGCCATGTTAGACACATTTAGTCAATTTGGACATGTCAATTAGGACACAATTTCTTATAGTATAAGAAAATTAATAATTATCCTTCATTTATAATTCTCTTTATAAATATGTAAAACTTGATTGTTTATTCTATATTGTTGGCTGAAACTTATTTTTAAACAATAAAGCAACTATTCTCAATTCAATATATCATTCAGTACTTTCTCTATATAAGAATAAATAAAATAATATTTTTCATATTGATCATATAATATTGAAGATTGTATATGTATAAACACCCCTTTTTCATGGATCTATGGTTTTTTAAGGTAAGAATTTCCTACATTGATCATTATTGCTAAATGAATTTGTTATAAAAATACTTAGAGCAATCATTACTATTGTTATTGCAAAATTTTTTATTTATTGAAAAAAGTAAGTCATTATTGATTTTTAATTGTTCATGACTCATTTTTTTACAATTATGAAGATACATGTATATTATTTAATATGGTTTAGTAATTCTTCTATGTGAATAAGAATATGCATTGTTTTCTTTCATTGTTCATGAATATTTTTTTGTAAAAATAAAAAAATACTTTTATCCGTTTAAATTTTATATATATATATTCCTACTATTATGAATATCCACTATTTTGCATTATAGAGGATTGTTGATTATTTAAGAAGAATATGAACATCCATTATTTGTGTGTGCTTAGGGGTCTAAACAAATATTTGTTTTTCAGAAATGTACATAAGAAAAAGGTATTGATTTGTTTTCCTCATCATATCCTTATTAGTATTTTCTCCAATATTATCTTTCCAATAATGGTAGCGCTTGTTTTTTTCAATACTTTGGTTGAATATTTAGTTGTACAAGAAATACAATAGGAATCTATATTTTGATTTAATATTGATGAAAGTTTATTTAAAATATGTAGAAGTGCTCAAGAAAGGAAATGGAGTCAATTGTGGTTGACTAGGGAAAACGCATGGACGTAGGTGCAACTTGCACCTTGAGGTAAAAATAAGGAAGGTTTGATTTATTATTTATTTTGTTACAATATTACCTTTATAAACATAAGATCACTCTACTTGTTTTTTTTATTGAGGTTTATTATTTCTTTTGTAAGAATAAGAAGTTTCATAATTTAAGATCATTAATAATGAAAATTTATTTTATAAGAATTATAAGACCTTCTTCTTACATTTTAAAATTTATCTATACATTCTTTATACAAGAATGAACACATCATTTATTTCATCATTACAATTTGTTTAATTTGTTTAAAAGAATATGACCACTTATTATCTTTTGTTACTGTTTATATATATTTTTCTTTTAAGAATAAGAATTCCCATTATTTTAACTATCATATTTGTTTATTTATTTTATTATTCATTTATATGTTAATATAAATTTATATATATCAATATACATATATATATATATATATATATACATATATATACATATATTTTATGTTTTTATTTCTTTCCTAGTCAATAAGAATATCCATTTTTTCTCAATATTATAATATAGTTTTCATATTTTTAGTAAAAGTAGTGGATATATGTTTTTAATATGGCTTTGTATTTTCCTTACAAGACTAAAAATATTAGTTTTTTTCTTTCATTGCATTTATGCATATCCCCTATAATATAAGAGCACATTTATTTCTTATCATTTTTGTTGAATGTCATATGAAGCCCTATAATTCTTTTGTGTTCAAAGGCCCAATACTCCTTCAAAATACTAGTCTCCAAACTTAAGTCAAAATTTTCATTGAAACTTACTTTTCAACAAATCCAACCTACGGATCCTTTGGTGGACTTGCATAATTACATTGTTCCAAACTTTGAGAATGAATATCCCTAGCAATTGCAAGATCAATGTGCCTAAATTTAGAAATGTATGCTTTTCTACTCTTTCCAGAAGGTGAAGTTTTGTATTTCAAACTTTTTAGAGAAACACACGTACGTTGTATTTCTTGTGTAATTTTGGCAATAAGTTGGAAAATGGCTTGAAAGCATTATAAAAAAAAGTTAATCTAGAAACAATAAATTAGATTCATTATTAACCCCTGAGCACCCAAGCGACCGGATTTTGGTCTCTCCAAATTTTAAAGCCTTGCTTTGAGGCACTGGATCTAACTTTTTGGTCTTGCTATAAACTACAATTATGAAGGCATTTAAGTTGTTTATGTCAATGAAGTAATGGCAAGGAAAGTCAAATTGTTGTATAAGCGCTATAAGGAATTTGATTTGGTGAAACACCATACAATGCAACAGAGGTGGGTTAGCAAGCTACATTTTACAGGCTACAACTAGTCTATATCTCATGCAAGCTTCCTTGTGTAAGCTTTGTACTAGCAAGGAAATTGTTGGCAAGGATTCAAGCATGTTCTAGACCCTTATTATGGCAACTTTCACTGATTGTGCTAGTCATTGTTTTTTGTGCATTAGCAATTTGAAGCCCTAAAACTTGATAAAAGAAAGAAGTGCAATTTTTAATAATTTACAAGCGTATGCATTCACATCTAATCTTGCTGCTCACAAAATTTGAGATGAATCTAGGACTTACTAAATTTTGTAAAAATTATCAGATAGCAACTACCTACCAAAAAAATGAGATTTTGTCATTACATGTTGTTTGATCAAATGTTAGAATCTCCCATCTCTTGCAGTGCATTGTTCCCAAAATTTGCAAGCCATTTTCTAAGTAGGTGTTCTACTATTTTCAATGGTCATTTTTTGTGGATCATCCGATTGACTAAGATACAATGCATCAAAGTTGTTGATCTCTAAAAACCTTCATTTTGGTGGATACAACCTAGGCGCTCAGGGGTTAAAAAAATTGTAAAGTGAAAGGTACTAATGAATGAATGATATAACTAATATGCTAATATATTTTGGAAGAATTTCAAGATAGTTAATCCCAATGGTGAGAGTACTCTAACAAACAATTAGTAAATTTAATTTTCATTTTCATTAGAAAATTTTGGAAATTGAGAGTAAAAGATAACTTTACATGTTTTTCCTACCCTCTTCCTACCTTCATTGATTGCAAAATAAAACTCCTTTTAGCTCTTACCTCATTATTTGGAATTGAGTGATTCAATTTTTTTTCTAGTAAGTACCAATCTATACAATTCTATAAAAATAATATTAAATATTTTAGAATATATTTTTTGCAGCCCGATTTGACATTTAAATTGAAAAACTTCTAAATTTTGCATTAGTTATAGGAATGATATGAAATAAAGCTTCACTTGTACATTATGATGAATAGTGCTCATCCATACTAAGTATTTCATGAAAAAATTCCAAATTATGAAGTCAATAGAGCATGTCCATGTTCACATAAAGCTTGAGTTGGGTTGCTTGGTTTTTAGGGTTTAAGAAGAAGAATATTTTTCATTAATTTTGTTAATTATGAATGAATAATTTTTCTGTAAAAACAAGAACATCCATTTTTTTCCTTCATTATTATGTTACTTACTATTTAATAATAAATTTAGACTATTGATTCAATTACCTTATTACAATTAAGTATATTTGCATAAGAGTATTAACACTTTATTTTTATCATCACTAGTTTCTATGTTTGTTTTTGAACAATAAGAATACCAAAATCTTTTACTTACTATTTGTCACTATTTCTATTTATAATAGTAAGTACATGTGTACTTCCATATAATGTGTATTCACTTGGAAAAAAACAAATGACATTTCTTTACAACTTCATATGCATCATTTGAAAATTTCATAATGAGTTGTGTACATTAGTTACGTTACTCCCTTGCTTTAATTTGTTGTCATTAATTTAGCATGTTCACTCGAGGCATTCAGTCACATCCACTCTTGCGGTGACTAGTGATACCCAGTTGGCAGTCCAGCAAGTACTGCATATTGACGACAATTTTCCAATGTTGGAAGCATTGTTTTTGGTCGTTTGCTTTTTGTTCTCAGCTCTATTCTCCAACGTCATCAATTGGTTTGGAGCCTTCTTTGTTTAGAGAGACTAATGTTGCACATTACTTGCAAATATTGAATACAATAAGATACAAGACAAGATTTTGTTGTATTGGCCGTCTTGGAGAGCGTTGCAAATTGTGACGTGCAATTTTGGCGAGGAGGCAAGGTAGTTCTTCATTTTGCTTTTTACATTGTTCTGCTCCACGTGACTTCATTTTCCACCTAAAAGTCTTTACTTTGGTTTGTAATTGGACAATGCTACAAAAATTTCAATTCCAATTTAGTCCGCTTATTTTCCCTTTTTGATTTAGGATGGATCTACATCCGCCAAAACCTTTATCATATTGTAAACCTGAGTTGAATTCTAATGCATTTTTGCAACTATGCTAATTCAGTGCAATCAACAAAGCCGTTGTGATGTTGTTTCAATGTGCAATTTTATTCAAGAACCACTAAATCCGGCAGCGCGTGGAATTGCTTGGGGTTGGAAGGAAGAAGTTGAAGTGCGTGAAGGCCTCTTGGTAAAATCTCTCTTTTCAGTATGTTTTGTGCTTGAGATATATTCATACTCTCTTTGGAGGTTTAGCAATGAATTCATGATTTCTGTTGAATAGTTTGCCAAAGCCCATTACTTCTTTTTCTTCAATTGTACTAGTATAGGGTGTCTTGCACTATTGTTTTATTTAAACCCTCTGCAAAAAATTTCATTCAGTTCAAGGCTTAGATCTCCATTTCATTGCTTATATAGTTTTTCAAATGATTTGATAAAATTTGTAAATCTTGCTTTAGAATGTGGAAGAAGCTATTGAGCAATCACTCATTTGATTTGTACAATGCGTGATAATCCTATATGTTCTATTGTAACGTGTGTAGTTACTCCCTGCCTTTTGCATATTATTTTGTACTTCTTGTATAATTTTGGATGTGTTGTATTTGTTTCAAACAAATTACATTGCGCCTTCACTACTTTGCGTCTCTCTTTCACCGTAGTTTTGTCGCAACATAGGGTCTTTTCAGTGAAAATGCAATGCTTAAGAAATTTTTCCTCTAAAAATAAATGTTATAGGTTTAGGGTTTAGATCTTCATGGCATAGTTTTATGTCATTTTCCTTATGCTCTAATCAAATGCTTGAATACTACTTTAGGGCAACAAATGACTAAGGTGCGGGGTAAGGGATCCACCTCAGTGTTGCAAGCACAATCGCAAAGGTCCAGTTCCCTCTCCCATCTATGCAACGGTGCTGCACGTAGCACTCCTAGTCAGGAGCCGCATGTTGTTGTAAAGGCATTGGAAGATGACCCCCTTGTAGATGCAGATAAGAATGACGGCGAGGAAACTAAGGGGGCCGAGGGCAGCAAAGGCAGCAAGGGGGTTGAAGGCAGCAAGGGGGGTGAGAGGGCCAAGGGCAACAACTACAGCGAGGGGGCCGAGGGTAGCAATGGCAATAAGGGGGCCAAGGGTAGCCATGGCAACAAGGGGGCCAAAAGCAGCAATGGCAATGAGGGAAGCAAAGGGGGCAAGGTCATCCAGGAGGGCAAGGGCAGCAATGGCTGCGTGGAGGGCAACAAGTTGGAGTTGGATGTTGACGAGGAATTGGAGAAACCCTCCGACCCACCACCAGTACTCACAAGAACTGATTTTGTCACCAAGTACGGGTTCAAAGACGAGGGATTCTTGCCAAATTGCTTAACTAAATGGCAAAGTAAACCTTTTGACAACAAGAAATTTGTCACTCTTTTTGGAAAACCGGTGGGGAGAGATAGATGCTTTGGTTATAGTCAGAAGGATGTCAAGTCCCAAAGGATCCAGAGTAGGATCAAACAGCTCTTACGAGCTCTATATCAACAAGGAGTTCCTTGTACTTTGCTACCTCACAAGATGGCTAGGGGTATTGTTTTGGAGAATGAAAACGTACAAGTCAATTGAGCTGCCTATGGAGAATCCACCAACAAGACTCAGCGTTCTAATCATGAGAGGAATGTCATCCAGTTGCAAAAGATGAAGAAGATGAAAGAAATAGTGAAGGACATCGGAAGGGTGGATCAACAGCCTTGGCAAAAACTACATGTGGACAGAAGAGAGCTGCAATCAGAGGTTTGTGAGGGGAAAGGGAGCTTGATGGAAGGAGTAGTTTTGGAGGGGGAGGATTGTCACTCCAAGTTTGAGCATATGGGCCAATTGTTGGTGGTGGAGAACCTAGAGCTTGAGGTCTTATTGGATGCTTAGCAAGAGGCTCTCACAGCAAAGGAAAAACACAGTAGTAGTTTGAATCATCAAAAAGGGATTTTGAAGATCATGAAGGTGAAGCAGAAGGCGTACAAGAAGCAATTGAGTGCCTTAGGAATTAGAATGGTGAATTTGAGGTTGAAGGAGAAGGTGGACGCGTACAATAATTTAGTACGTGACATACAGAAGACGGTGAAGAAGTTGGAGAAATCCATCTATACAAAAGAAGAGAATTTGGAAATCAAGCGCCACCAAGTTTTGCAGATGTGGATGCAAGTTTGTGCCGTACAAAAGGAGCATTCTTACCTAGGACGTGCATCATGCGGCTTCCACTTGCGACCATTGCCGATGGTATATGGAACAAATGAAACAGGCAGCGCAAGAGATTCTTTGTGCGCTCTATACTCTTTTCCATTCCCCCATTCTGAGATGATTGTCTCCGCATGTAAACACAAGTATCACCCATGGTGTGCATTGGTCAATTTTACTGATAGCTCAAAATGCTGTGCTTATAATTGCAAGCAAGTTCAGCCCATCAAATGGATCATGAGCTTTGGTTGGAGGGGTGTTTGTGGGTGTGGACATCCTGGAGGTGGAAGTGAAGAGTGGATATAGTTGAAGGCAGAGTGTAACATTGCTATCACAAGAGGATTAGCAGCTAGGCGTGATATAGCAACGGAATTTTCTGCATGCATCCAACAAAAGAGATCCGCCGACAACAAGGAAGGTGATATTCTACAACTGCATTATGATTTTTAGACATGCTTATCAATTGGTACATATGGTGAAAGCTAGTCACACTTTCTCTTGGTATATAATGTTAGATGTGCTTGATATTTAGAAAGGCAATATTTGTAGTATTCCTTACATTGTTTGTATCATGCTATGTCAATTTCGTACAATTACATAATGTTTTGTATATACAGTAAATTGAAGGGTGCTTTGAGGTTATAGTTATGTACCTGATGTCTATTTCTGAAATCATGGATATATTTGATTTGAGTTTTGTATTTCTAGTTTGTATTGTTTAATAACTTTTTGGATGCGTTGTTACCCGCATGTGCATTGGGGTTTCTTTATTTGTAATTCATGTTCATTGTAGTACTTCTTGTTGTACGTCTTGTCGTTTGTTCATGACAATTTGTACAAGTTCAGGTATTGTTAGTATTTAGGCAATCGAACTAGTGTTTGCAATATATTTTGTTCTTGTCTTGATTGTATGATTGGTACAACATGTATGGACATATGGAATAGAGTTGTACATTTTGTATTATGACCGGTAACATTTTTGTATGTAGATACAAACATCATGTACTCAATTCACAATTGTATTTGGATGCAAGTCTTAGTTCCTTGGATAGAGGGGAAGGGAGAGGATTTAGAAGCAATGAGGAGGGGGTAAATGACGAATAAACTAACGGAGAAGTGGGTCCTCTTTCTAGGCTACAAGAACAATCGCAAGGGGAATTTTTGGAACCAGCAATACCTTTAAGACAAACATCAATTGGGTACCATTTTGAAATGTTTCATTTTATTTGTTTTATTGATTTATGAATTTGTGCAGCGTAACCATCAAACTGCGTTATGTACTACATTTAAAATTTGGTTTTTTGGAATGTAGGACGGAGATGCCGGTGCACCCATTTACTCCAGCCACTACCGGAGGGGGAGGTGATTGATTGGTGATGCAAGGCTGTCAAGACTCCTTTTGTATTGGATGTGAGGAGTGTACTAGAGCAATGCAGAATTCTGCTCTACACAAGTTTGGATATGATGCTTGAACCTTCCCTAAATAAATGTCAACTTTTTCTTATAGTATCTTTGTATTTTTATAACTCTACGGATACGTACATGTGAAATATAATATCTACACTTAGTTGATGTGTGTTTGTTAGGATGTAGTCTTGTCTCTTGGGATGTAGGGGCAATGCTAGGAAGAGGCTTAGATCAATCCCCACATGAAGCTTAATATAAATATGTCATGTTTGCTAGGTATTTCATCTTGACAAATTACATTCCAAATGTTTATATAATAACAATTATATTAATGTTTTCTATATTGAATGTAAAGGTTTAATGGAGATGTGTATATTTGGTACATATACCAAACAATTTCTATGTACACAAACAAATTATTACAAATTTGTACAAAGGTGTACGTTTTTGTAAAATGTATGTCTTTTGGAATGTAGAGGCAGATCATGAAAGTGTAGTAAGTGTACAAATTTGTACACTTGGTTTTGTGTGGAATGAGTAAGCTATATCAATCAAGAAGCAAATCACAGTCATGAGGACCAAATTGCTCATCCCAAGATAGACGGTGATGGTGGACACTGCAGTAATGCGGAACACCCAGGCAAAGAAGAGACAGCTGAAGCCCCTATGCAACAGCTAGACTAGTGCGTATTGGAAAAAGGAGGTGTTGAAGAATCCACTGACGGCAGTGGAGGTGTTGTTGACAAAACCACAGGCACAGTAGCATGCAAATTCAAAGGTCCTACTATCACCAAAGTTGGAGGTGGAGAAGGTCCTAGTATTAAGGAAAAAGTTGATGACAAAACCCTTGGAGAAGAAGAGGAGGCACAAGGCATCGTAGGAGAAGGGGAAGATGAGGTTACTAAACCTCAATATCCAACAAGATCTAGGTATGATCTTATTTCATAACTTTGTCATTTTGAGTAGTTTTCTTACGTTTAGAGGTTATGAGAGCTTCATGTGCAATTATATAACATATGTGTGTTTGTTTCAAATTTAGAGGGAGTAAATGTTAGTAAAAACAGATGGCAAAGCAAAAGAAAAAGAAGCTTAAGCAAATAAGACCTAAAGTGAGCAAATCAGCATTGGTGAATTGGGCATGGGATCCACCTTCTTAGCAACTATAATGTTTAGTTTGCAATTCCCTTCATGAAGACTATAACAACCGCTACATCAAGCTTACATGTTTTTGAGGTTGTATTTCTATCTATAGGAACAATTTTGGTATGATGTACGCAACTTGTCCGACAGATGGAAAAAGTTCCAATCACGGTGTGAGTGCCAAATACGGAATACCATGCTTTAGAAGAATTTCATTACTGTTCTAAGTCTAAGCTTTCTACAATTGCATGTGAGAAGTTGGCTAAAATGGAATTTGATTTCCTCACCTCTTGCTAATGTGGTGAGTTTACTTGTTGTGGCCATGCGTGCTGTTGTGGGATAAAATACCTTTTGTGGTTGTGCTTGGCATATGACAAACGTGGTCATTTACGAAGTTCCATCCTAAAGTAGCAGGTGCATATTGCTAATGTCATTAGACTATAATTTCTTTATTAACTTACAAACCATACTGTTTCAATCTTTTGTACAAAAACATTTACTACTTATTAATCGTGTACTCAATTTTACTCTTGGTACTAACTGTGTACTATTTCGTACACTTAGCAAGTTTTGAAGAAAGAGATAGTATTTTGCAATGTAAAATGTTGTGAGGAGAAAGGTTATGCCTGCGTGGGTCATATCAATAGGGTTTTCCTTCAAGAATGCAAGGATTTTTGCAGCAACGGAGGAAATAGAGTTATTAGGGGGGGATTACGCATGCCTATCAAGGTTTTCTGGACTAGATAAAAGGGCTAGGGGTTGCAGGAGAAAAAGCACATCTGGAAAGGAACGTTTGTCTTTGAGTTTGTAGGAGAGATAGTTACAAACATGGAGCTCATGGAGCGCAAGGCTTCTTTGGAGTTGGGGATATCATGGGCATTCACACTAGCATTTGATGCGGATTGGAAATCCAAGCTAGTTGTAATCGATGATGTGGCATTGTGCATTGACAACACTTTCTGGGGAAATGTCAATAGATTTTTTAACCACAGGTATTTTGCATACATATATACTTATATAATTGTGAATTGCATTTGTTATGATTGTTATTCTATACATCAATGTTTCATGGTAGTTTACAAGAGGCAAAAGTTCCCTTTCCTTGCTAGGTGAACTGTTCACCATTGAGAGTACCAATGGTGTAAAATTCATACTTTGTAGTTTTTTGTACTAAATATTTTATTAACTTGATTGTAGTTTATCTAACAAGTGAAGGTTGAATTTTTTCCTATTTTATGTATTAGTGTACTTTTTGTCAATTTTACTGTCAACATATAATGTTGAGGTCATATCTTTTTATGTTTGACTCATTGGTTTCAAAAGTCTTCTATAGTTGTGGGGAGGGCACTTTCATTTCAACTAAAGATTTGTTAATATTGAATTTTACAAGTTATTGCAAATAACTTGCTCAAAATCTCATCAGTTGCATTTGCTTGATTTCCACATGTGAAGATGCCAACCTCATTGATGTGCCCAACAAAATGAGCTACAAGGATCCAAGGCTTTACCATATTGCATTTTTTGCATAATTAGATATTCCTCCATTGGAAGAGTTGACTTGGGATTATGGGTGTAGTTTTGAAATGCCAATTGTAGATGTTGTAATTTTGTTTCATTGTAAGTGTGGTAGCACTCACTGCCGTGGCAAAGGAAATCCCCCAATTTGTCCAATAATCAATTTCTTACCATCATATGGAAACTGATGTTTCTATTTGGTGGAGTTCTCAATGAACTTATTGGTGTTGGATGTGTATCTAACGTTATGAGACTGTTGGTGCAATACCATTTTCACGGATGTTATATATGTTTAGATACACACCCAAGACGTGTTAGCATTTTAAGGCAAAATAGTTAATTTTGCAAAGAAGACAGAGCTATATGTCCTTGAGAAGTTGTACAAATTTTGTACAAAACTGTACACAGAGTATGAATTTGTACAAAAAGTATGGAGATGTACGCACGGTATTATACATGGATGTGTTGTAAACATGGTGTGAAGACTACGGATTTTGGACATATAATTTATCAAGAAGTGAAGCACAACACTGCACCCAATGCATGGACTGTATGAACTAAGTGTGCTTGTTTCCACGCAAACATCTAGCCACCTTGCCAATCCTTGAAATACTTGAAGCAAAAGCTGCAAGGACATGTTCTACCATTTACCCATAGAGTAACATCAAACATAATACTGCTCATCCAATGTAATTTCAGCTGTGTTCAGCTTTAGATAGGCTATTGTCATTTGCAATTTCTTGTATTTGAGTTTCTCTTTTTAAACCACTAAACGTGCCATTGACCGCAAATGCTCTAGCGGCTCAAAAACTTCCTTTTATTTTTCAAAAGAAACAAACATTGAACAATTTTATCAGATATAGTAAACTATACAATCCATGAAATTTGTGCATTAAATTTTAGTACTTGTAGGAGATGAAAATAGCAAGGATAACCTTTTTTGAGTTCTTGACAACATACTAGAATAGCAAATGAAAGGACCAGCGTCCATTACTTTAAATAAAGAATCAAAGCAATGTAAAAAAATCATTGTATATCATTAGTCAAGATAGGTGACTAATTAGATAAATATATACAGTTCTAAGAATCCCTTTGAAGCATTCAAAAAGGTTGAAATAGAAATTTCACAAAATAATTGAAACGAGTAAAAAAAAAACTCTCCTACAAAAATGAGCTGCTTATGTCACTTATACTACTTAAAGCTTGCACTATACAAAAAAGAACCACCCATATATGATTCATTGTAAACTTTAGTGGTGAATGCTAGTGAGCTTGCCCATGCATCTTGTAGTTCAATCTCCAAGTGTTTTTGCTATGACAATTCAACCTCATAGTGACAAATTGACATCCTTGTTAATCATACCCATTGTAGTTCTAAAAAATGGCACAACTTTTTCTCAAAATTCAAAGCCACAAACAACCTCAATAAATAGTCAATATCATTGTTTTTATCTTGCAAGGTCACATTATGTCAAAAATCAACGAGCAAATAACCCACACTACCAAATTAACATGTTCAACAAGTCATATTACAACACTGACAACAAAAAAGACCCTACTTGGGGATTGGCTGCAATTAAGTCCACATCTACCAGGTATTAATTTTTCGTCTAGTAATGTCCACTATTTAGACCTTGCAGCAACGTGGCCAAATTCATTGCATTCTACACTGCTTTTTGAAATTTAGGTGTCAAGTAGTACATGATAGGTTAACCAAAGATTTTGAACAATCTATTGCATAAAAGGGTCTACCCACAATTCAACCTAACAACATTAACATCAAAAAATAGTCATAAGACTACACACAACCAAGTCTTAAGCTGTCTAGTAACTTTCGCAAAAAACGTAACCATATGATGATGAAATACAAGCACTATGTGACAGGAGAGTGATCCCCATGCATTTGATCTCTTCTACCACTCACACCACTAAATAAAGGGATCTACAAGTTTATAGGAATGTGAACTGCTGCTATTACATATAGCGTGGAGGCACATTTGTAAGCGCTCCAACTAATTGTCCTACACTTCCACCCACTCATGTAATTTACGCATGTCTTGGTCTTGTCACAACCTTATGTGTATAGGTCTTAGGAAGAGCTTCCTCTTGCTTATTATGTCTTTTAGTCCAAAGTTGAAGAATAGAAACAGTTGCATCCACCATATGCAAAAACAATGTACATAGCTTTTTTAATTTTCTACGTCAGCTATCAGTGTCTTCAATGCAAATGTTGTTCATGATGTAGTTAGAAAAGGTCCGTCTAAATGTACACTAAGAAGTACAACATAATTTTGGTACTCCATATTCAAATGTTCTTTATTTCTTATAAAATATTACCATTGTTACTCATCATGTAAGTACAAACATTACAAACATTGCAATTGTGGAATTAAATGTTTTAAACAACTATGAATGATGAATCCTTGTTACAATTAGTACATTTTGTATTGTTGATACCATAAGAAGGTATTGAAGCAATGTACGAATAGTCATTCACATACCGCCAGCGGTACAAATGCAGCTATATATCCTACTACAAACACTATGAACAATACAAGGTCTGATTAAGAAATTATCTAAACAATCCTTAATCTTGAAACTTGGTTAGAATTAATACAATCATTACTGTTGGAACTATAGGATGGTAGTATAGCAGTACCCTCAAATATTTTGTCAAATAGCGCAATTGGTACAAATGCATTAACGCCCTAGTGCAACAAGATACTCTTGTAATAATAGTACATAGAGCATGATAGAAATTGACAACATACAAGGAGATGGGGTTACTTACATTGTGAGTTTAAAGATTGAACATTGTAAAACTCAACTCCAATCCTCCCACTGTACAGATCGTAAGCACTTGAAATTTGAATCGTCTATTGTATTACTTGCAAGACATGATCAAATCCAAACATTATGCTCATTTCCAGAGACAAACAACCTTTCATTTCATCAATTTATGAAATTGTAGTCTATGTTAAACCTACACTAAAGCTTAACCTAATTCAATTCAAGAAATGATTACAATCAGAATAACATAGTAAGATAATCATAAGTGCATTAGAATGTAAAAAGAACATTAATTTTGTTGTCATGAGTAAGGCTACATGCCAAAAATGGACTAGGACAAGATGTGAACTATTTCACTATGCACTGCGCAGACTTGAAAGGTTGGAATTGCCGCTTTCAGTTGGTGATTGCATTCACACACATTGCCAATGATGCCTTCATACTGTCCCTTGAAAGGGACCATTGTAAGTTTCCTACATTTCAACAGTGCACAAACAAGCTGCCCATTAACAGTAGAATTTGTGCATTCCATTACAACATGATGAATAAATAGTTGTGGAGTTGTAAACTTATCCGGTTAATGTGTCTTTGAATCAAGTGAAACAATAATCTCAAATATGAGTGGAATGAAAGTAAGAGAGAATGCAATTACTAACCTTCACATACCCTGGTTAATTGACTCACAAGAGAGTGTAGGGGCTTCTATCACCATTGCTCGCTCAAACAATGCTTCACTGCTTCTGACAGCAGTAGGTCTTTGAACATCAGTAGTTTGAGTGCTGCAAAGTCCTAGGTAGTATGCAATATTACCTTGCTTTGATGTAGGTGTTTCTGAGACATAAACATTTGAGGAAGTGGCTAAAGAATCAAGTTGACCTGTTACATCAGAGATGGAAGGATCTGTAGTTAAGTGAGAAGTAACGCGTGATGCATTGTTGAACAAGTCTAGAGCTAAGAAATGGAAAATAATCCGTGATACATTGTTGAACTAGTGATGATTTCAAGGACAAAGGATTTTCCATTGCATAATAAACAAAACAATTGCACAACACCAAAAACTAGAAAACCAAGGAAACCTCTAAACGTCACTAACCAATCACCTCAACAAATGAACTGCCAAAAGCAACAAAGCATTGCCAACTCCGTATGCCCCCCAATTCACGGTCACCATTTGCTGACAACATCCTAAATGTTACGCTTTCAACTTTCAAGTCAATCCAAAAACTATTAACAAGCCTTCCAAGATCATTTGGAAAGTACAACGGGTCAGTACATTGTATGGACAAGAACAATTGAGTACAAATTTGTATAAACAGTATGAAATTGTACAAAATCAAGTAACTGTATAAGAAGTTTGTACTTATACAATGAAGCTCCGCAGAATATCTGGACCATTTATATCAAAATTTCGTATAGTAGTTGCTCATTGCTCGCCTCCACAGTACTATCTAACATTCTTCTAAATTGCCTAATGACATGTTGTGATTTACTTAACACTTGGATCAGCTAAATATGTGTTAGATGTCATCTAAATTGTTTTGTTCAAAAAGCTTGTAGACATTTCCTCCAAACCACTACAAAAATCTTGATTTGGAGCTCCATGGAATGCATTATCCATTGGTGATGCAAATAGGGCAAATTTCATGGAGAGTGTCCATGAAATATAAATGAGTAGCCAAAAATAAATAATAAAAAACCCTATAATTAGACGGAAATGGCGAGGTGTGGAATGGGACACGTAGACGCAGCCTTTAAAATGTGTGCAAATTTTTGCCATAATCTTACCTCAATTTTGAAGTGGCTACTGGAATAGTACAAAACTCATGGTAAAATGTGGATGAAATCACAAGAATCCTCCCCAAGTAACACATTGTTTGACATAATTTGGATGAAAGATACTAAAATTAGTATAGTTTGTAGATGAACGTGCACGGGTCATTGATTTTATTAATTTTTGTCCAAAACTTTCTTACGAGCTGGCATTGCTAGATACCAATTGTGCTGCCAACAAAAAAACGGAAAAACTAGAATTTAAAGGTTGGGTGGCCGTCTTGTAGCAGCAGGCTGTGTAGGGAAGCATAGAGCGTGCACAGGCTGGGTACATCAAGGCCTTCATTCGAGGAAACTATAGAAGAACCATGGCTCTATACTCAACATTGGGACACCCGCCAAATGATTTGGGATAAGTATAACATAGGCCAACCATATTGGAATTTTATTACTAAGCGGGGACTATGTGCTTCAATGTGCCGGTCGCTTTTAGCCACTCTAGGCATTTGCTATATGTTTGCGTCCCAATTAGCAGAGTTAGCTTTTGGCAGGTTTCAATGGCTGGTTGGTATGCAAATGCCCACTTGATTTGGTTGAAGTTGTCTTTTATGTCTTTGCATTTGAGCTTGTTATCTTTATGAAGAGAGAGTTAGCTGTAGTTGAAAATTGTATTAAGTCTTGTTGCCCAACGTGTCTTGGAAACGACAGTAGCATGTTGTAGCCATCAAATGTATTGATAAAATAATTTCTAATTTTGATTATAATTGTGTCATAAGGTTATAAACTTGTAGTGACATTCTAAGACTACTTAGAAAACTTTTCATTTGAAATATTCTCCATATTTAGAAACCAACTATGCAAGCACTGTGTGCATGTGTACCGATAAAAAATGAGAAATAACCTTTAGAAGCAGAAAACGACAACACATATAAGAAGGGCAAGAATTTTGAACTTGCAATGCTTATAAACATGCATTTTCTATTTGAAGGGTGCTAGAGTAAGTTTTGGGTTTTGGAGTTTGACGCTTACAAAACAAAATCAATTTGTAGGTCAATTCAATCTTTAGACAATTAATAGTCTAGTACAAGAGTATGTTATTGTACAAGCAAGTATTTATTTGTACATAGATATAGTATGGATTTGTACAAATAAATATGCATGAGTACAAATTGTATAAAGAACAATCAGGTGAACGATGCATAGTTACAACTTACAAAAAAATATGCGCAAAGAGAATACCAAAATTAAACAATATAAAGTAATAGATGTATATTACAAAGAAAATCATCCAAAATTATCCCGAATCCACTTCCTTCCTAAATTGATGTAACAAAGCCCTAATAGTGTCAAGGTTGTCTTCACTTATGTCGTAAGTAACCTCCCCACCTTTTTGCCTGCCTGGCTTTGGAATCATAGCAAATTTACTATGCACCACAAGATGAGCATCAATATGGGCTGGTTGGAAGTTGCTCAAAAATACGTATCCATTGTTCCACTTTTGATAGTATGTCCTTTGTAAGATGAAGTCTCCAGCTTCAAAATCAAGGCCCCAAGCACATTTGAACCTTTGCTAAACTTGGTACTTCTCTCTTATGCATTGTAATATATAAAACTCCACCCCTTGGATATTGCCTTCCAAAGCAAAGACCACAAAGTTATCACCCGGCCAAATTAGATCTCCAAAACCCTTGCCTTCCACGGCCTCTTCCCAGTCATCGTCATCTAGAACAGCCTGGTCTATCATGTGGTCAACCACCTCTTGGAGGGCGTACAATTTTAGTTTGACTAGATTCCAATTTTCAACGTGAGGAGTATTCATGCAACTCACAAATTTGCCGTGAAGACAATAAACACAAAAACATGAGAGTTTGCAAACAAAGAGTTGCGTTGGGTCTACAACAGCAAATGAGTAAATCGAATGCAAGGCTTGGGAACCTTGCACAGTTTCACAGTGATAACTTTGGTCCCTCATAATGTCTTTGGGTATTAGCCAGAAGTATCTCTTCACTTCCTTGATGCCTGTCTTCTCAAAGTTTGTATCCATCGTCCCTCCCATTGTTTTGTTCAGGAAGGACACTATGTCGGATGCATTTTGCATCCTCCTCCATGTGTTGTGCAAATGGGATTGCTTTAGAACAAGCTTCACAACAACACTAGCTCCATCCCACTCTCCCTTCCCGTGACTTGTTCCAAAGAAGTTCCAATTCATGGTGCAACCATTAGCGGCCCTTGAATATCTAGCTACAAAATAAAATGGTCAGGCACCTTTGAATTGGCCGGCACAGCCATCGGACCACACTATGTGGTGCTTTGGTTGAATCCTTGTATTATGACATAAACCAATTAATCCGCACCATGTCCAAGTGCAATACACAATCATCATAGTAGAAAGTTCAAATTCTCCATGCTAACCATAAGTAACTATTATAAGAACAAAGTATGTATTTCAAATGAGATAGTGAGAGAAGAAATACAAAAGTAAGGGTAAAAATTTGATGCACACCTTGAGACTGTAGCCATTACCAATGTTGCATCAAGCAATGTTGTACGAAAAGGGAATTGTGCTTTTCATCATCAGTTATGTAGAAATGTGATCCCATCACCATATCTCCATCTGGTTTAAAATGGTACGTGATGTGCACAAGGATACTAATTTGAGTTAAGCACCAATACATGCTCTGAATTTTGTTCTGAATCTCAAAAGTATAATTTTTGGCAAAATCAATATGTGACAAAATCACGTCTTTGCCCAAACTCTGCATAGAATGTTTACAGTGCTCATCTTGCCACCTCCCAATGAAGTTGTGCTTCACAAATTGGAGCAATTTAGACTTGAAGTAATCAAAGAACACTACTGGAGAAGTCTCTTTGTACACCTCAACAATCCTCTTCCAAGGTTGCCCATCCCGTATTACCCCAATGGTTTCATTCTCAAAACACTTCCAGGTGACGTTTGAAGACGATGATGACTCAAGTGGGCAAATTGGAAGCTTTGAAATACCACAACTTCCACATGTATCCATGACACAGTGCAAAGCATGCCACTTCTTGTTCTCAAGCCAATGACAAACGATATCTTCCCACAAAGCTGTTGTTCCTGCATAGGTCTTCAAATGCGCCTTATATAGTGACTCTTCCATAGAAAAGAGACACACATCACATAGGCACTGGAAATCTTCTGAGATGTGGATTCCCCTTGTGCTAGCTCAAATCTGATTGAATCCCTCCTTGAGTATGTCAATCTCTACATGGTATCTACAATAGCAAATGTTCCTCTCATTGCACTCTCTAACAAAATAAGGCTTCAGTTTCTCAAAGGCTCTCTGTTTGATTGACACGCCTGGGTGCACCACTTTAAACCGTTGGAAGAATATAGTCTACAAGAGTGCAATAGAATTTTATGAGAACAAGGTCATGAAAAGTACAAACCTTATGCAACATATAGCTTGAACATTAATACGCAGCAGTACATGTGCAGTACGCAAATTCAACGGAGCAGACCACCCAACAACAAAGGTACTCTCAAGAATATGATCTTCATATTCATTATACTAGTTGTACATAATGTACATTAATTAGTACAATTTGTACCTAAAAAAGTATAATGAACGTATTATATGATACACTACCATACCAGTAGAGAGCAAAATACTTGACTTTTGAGCAAATAGTGAGTGCAGTGCTTCTCATACGTATTGGGACTCATCCACTTTTGTATGATTTCCTTCTTGTTGGGGCTTACACGGGTTTCTTTTGTCCACCACTTTGTAACAAGCTCATTAATCTTGTCAAGGAACCCTGGCCTCTTTCTGCGTCTTGCAAGTGCAAAAGGTGTTCCAAGTACATGCACACTACTTTGGCGGGATATAGCCATCCATATATTAGATGGTTTAACTTTCAAAAGCCGTGACAAAGCTATGGTGCTTGTCACAATAGCAAATGTAGCTGCATCTAAGAGAACAACCTTCCTAGCAAGTATATCTGCCGATTGAACACCCTTCACAGCGTCCAACTCTGATTGATAGTTTATGAGGAATTTGAATTGAGCCATGGCATCTTGCCCACAAGGATAATACTCAGGAAGAAATGGAGAAATACGTTTGTTTTCCAAAAACATTCCATAATCTTCAAACTAGAAGATGCCATCCAACAACCTTGCATCTTAACTATGAAAAAATCCACAATTTTGGACATAACTAGTGAAAGCTCTTGAGAAGAGATCTCCTTTTCTACCTCCTGTTCATCCCAAACAATAGCAAGCAACCTTGCTGCTTCTTCTCTCTCCCTCAGCAAATCTTGACGCTTCTGTTGTCTCTCTGCCTCCCCGTCTCTTAGACCCTCCCTCACTGCATTATAATTCTTTGCCCTTCGACAAGGTCCCTTCTTCTTTAATCCAACACATTTATCTCTAAGCCAAGTATTTGCCATTACAAAGTGAAACTATAACTGCATACACAAAAACAAACCTTCAAACTCAAAGAATAAAAACATGGAACCAGCGGAAGCATTCAATCCTATACATATTGTACAGCTGTTAGCAATTCCGGCGATTCTGCGCCCAACCGTTACTACGCCGCATGCGTTGCTGACTTGCTGACAACGACTTGACAAAAGCACCGGATTTTGAAGCAGTTTCACTATATTCCCTCATCACAACATGACATGGTTGCTTATATATAATATTATTACTAAAGCTTAGAATACGGTCTAAGTTTTATGAACGCCAGAGAATCACAGAACTCGCTGAAAGTATAATAAAATAAACAAAGGATCAAAAACACTAGAATGGTAAAACTCCCAAATGAAAAAATTGTTATTATAGGAGCTTGACCATTTTCATAAAATTTAGTATGTCTTGAACAGCAAATACCATCCAGCATCCAACATAACCCAAAAATTGCAAGATTTTGCAATAAGACTTAGATATTATTCAGTAAATCAAACCACCACATGCAGTCTGTGATCCCTATTTGTAGCTGACTAATGGATCAAAGGTGCAATTACTTGCTTAGAAAAATTGAGGGGGGAAAGTGAAGACATTGTAGAATACCATCATTTCTAGATAATGGAATAAAATTTCATAGCAATTACATACACGACACATGTGACACATGTCAGAAGTTGGAGTAGAAGTCTGGAATACTAAAGAAGAAGAACGCAACGGCCAACACTATATCAGACTTGCATGGTGACCAACCATATCATTTGGATGTCACAGCCATGGTTGTTACATTGGGCCGTCAGTCCACCCGCCTGTCCGCCCACCAAAAGTGCCCAATTGAGCTCATGTCCGTTTGATGTGGTCAACAGACAATTGACTTCAAAAATATGGTAAAATAGAAGGACATGGAGTTACTTGTGTAGTCGTTGGATGGCGGGTGTACACACTAGTTGACGAGAGAGGAGGTTGGGCGCCAACGTAAGATGGAAGGGCGCCAACGTGGCAAGGGCGTAGGCAGAGGGTGCCACGCGCATGCGGTTGCCAAGGTGGGCACGGACAAAGGTTTAAAGGGCACGGACAAAGGTTTGGAGGGTGCGGACAAAGGTTTGGAGGGTGCAGACAAAGGTTTGGAGGGTGCGGACATCTGGCCTAGGCATGGATAAAGGTTGGCAGGGCGTCGAAGTTTGGCTAAGGCACAGACAGATGGCCGGAGTAGGCGGTTGTTTCAATTGTAAATTTGTAATGAGGAGCTCAAAAATGGAATGCAACATAATAAATAAAACTATACACTTCAAAATAACACACTAAGTTTGGTTAATCAATAATCATAATATTAGCAAAATAGTATGTTCATGTTGCTGAACTTTATATCAAAAATTTGAAGCAAAATATCAAAAATAGCGTAATTTCTGTAATTTCTATAGTATGGACTATTGACTAAACAAAATTTATGGTTACATGTAGAGCATATCCCATGAGAATCCTAATTGTCCTTGCTGTCTGATGGGATTATCATTGGATCATCATCATGTGTTCCACTTGGTCTAGCTTCATTGTCATTATTTCCTTGTGGATGTTGCGATATGATTAGTGGAACCGATCCATCCACTCCAATCTTCTAATCTTCAATCATGGCTTGCAATTTTTTTTTCTTGAAATGCCAACATTGCGTGATGAACTTGTGGGGTGACTTCTTCTAGCAAAAGGTCAATGGCTTCCTTCACGAACGCATCTGTTGACTCATCACATGAAAGTTTGACATTGTAATATGGATTTGGGACTTCAATCCCAAATTCATCTTTTTTGTAGTTTGGCCTCCCATTTGGACAGAACAAGTGGCCTTCCTTTGACCAACAAAACTTTTGCAAATGTTCTGTAAACTTGAAACGTCTCATGCCAGTATGGAAATGGCCACCAAAACATTGATAGAAGAATTGTCTTCTCCCCTCAAGTTTAGGTCTTGGTGGCACTAGTTTCTCGCAAACTCTAACAATCTCCGTGGCATTTCTTTCCCACCCATGTCTCATACTTCTCATGACTTTTTCCTAAGCATAATCATTCATCCGCCAACTCCAAACTACATCTTGTCCCCAAAATCTTGGATGGTGTGGAATAATAGATTCATTCATCTTCTAGCATGGCGGCATGCAATGGGTCAAGTTGAACATTTGGTACAATCTAGGGTGGAAGGGTGCTTTGCACGCTACGCATCGCATACACATCACCATTATACCTATTAAACACAATGGATGGTACATGTGTGTGCAAGTGCCTAACACCATTCCACCTTTTGGGCCAAATCCCTTGTAGCAAACATGGCACTTTGTACCGTCTTCAATGAAGGGAGCTGGATTTGGCCACAACTTCATCCTCTCATATTCATATCTATGGGCTGACAATGCATTCTCATAATCCCAACCATTCCTTGGCCAATTGATGACGTCATCCACAGTCCCCAAGGCCTTTGTTACTTATTTGTCTCTATCAAATAGCTTGTCCATGAAGGCCCATGAAGTCATCCCAAAATTTTGTGATTTTCTTGAGTCAAAATACTCTTTTGAGATTCTGTCAATCTCTATCGCCATTTGACAGTTGCTGTCCACATAGAGAAGGCAACCTAATTTACACCTGTACATCTACTCTACAAGATTTGAGACGTCCTTCTTTGATGTCTCCTCCAAAGCTACAAATTTGGCTTGTAGTTCATTATTTCTTGTGATCTAAGCATTCAATTCTTCCATTCTGTTTGGCACTTCTTTGAATACATCTTCATCTACCATAGTAAATTCCAATGTATTTGCATCTAGTGCCATGGTAGCTTCCTCCAATTCTCCCTAGAGCTTCTCAATTTGACCTTGCAACTGCAATATAGTATTGCTCGTCTCTTCACAAATTCTTTGTAAAGTTACATTTTCAGCTTGTAACATTTGCAATTCATTGCTTATTGCATGTGCCATGGATGTTGCACCATTGTCTATGTATACCACATGCGGAATTGCTGGTACCGGATGTACTGGGCTACTTGGTGCTGACGCTAGCTCCATGTCACTGTCATGTCCATCTAGTAGGACATTTGTTCTAGGCCCTGCTGCAACTACAACTACATCCAAAACTAATGTAGGCACCCCTCAGTATTCCTCTCTTGCAGCACTGATTGCATCTGAAAGTAGCCTAGGACCTTGCACATTTTAGAACTGGAGTCTTTGATTTGTATTACTTGTATTGTTGTTTAGGGTTCTAATATTTCTAGGCCTAGGTGGAGTGTGAGTCCCATCGGAGTTGTCATCCACAAAAGATGGTGGCTCATAAGGTGGTATAGGATCACGTTTTGATCTAGTTTCACCCAACCCGCCATTGGAAAACTTCCTCATTCCCGTAGGTATGAATCCATTTTGGGGGGGTGGAACAATCTCATTAGGCTTTTGACCCTTGAAGGTTGACCAATCCACCCGTTTGTAAAGTTTAAGCTCTGCCCATACGCCCCTACAAATGAAAAGTGCGACTTTGTTTTGATATACAAATGCAGTGTCATACATGACTTGATACACTTCAATACAACGTTCCTTGAATGCTTTGTCCGTGTAGTACTTCAAATTTCCTTTACTCGATTGTTGATTATAATAGTGCCATTCTTTTATGAAAACTTTATTGATGTGGCACCATACAATGTAATTTGCGCAATCATCATAGGTCCATGGATCTTCAACATCTTTGTATCCTCAAAACCTAATCTTAGCAAGGTTTTCATATACATGAAGACGCCTCTTCTAGACCATCCCTCTTTGTTTTCTAGTTTTGTCTTTAGCCTGTTTCCTTCGTGTTGCCTTTGTTGCCATCTTACAAATTTACCAAAAACATATGGATTGTGGAAAGTGTGGGTGTGACATTTGTAATTTGGTAAAAGTTACCAAAGGTGGTAAGTGTTGTTACGCAAGCTGTACACTCCACCAACTCTAGCCAACTAGCTCATAAAAAGAAGAGGAGAGAAGAGCCAATGAGGTAATGAGTAGGGGCGCAATGCCTCCTTATTTATGGGCAGGGTGCTAGCAATTTTAGGAGTCCCAACCATTTGCTTGGCAATCGGGAATAGGCCTGGACACTAGTGGCTGGGGCGCCGAGGTAGCTGGCTTAGGCGCAAACACCCAGACCTAAGGCACGGACGATGAGGATTGGGTGCGGACACTTACAGATCAAGCGCGATTGAGGGGACAGGGCAAGCACTTTC
The DNA here is from genome assembly GCA_963920765.1 of Ulota crispa. NCBI lineage: Eukaryota > Viridiplantae > Streptophyta > Bryopsida > Orthotrichales > Orthotrichaceae > Ulota > Ulota crispa. The sequence goes on along the minus strand of OY987252.1, from coordinate 2,340,757 downwards.
TTGGATTGGGCATGAACCCTCTTGCATGGGGCGTGGACGCTCCCAGATGGAGCATGGACAGTTCGATCGGGTGCGGTCGTAGAAACAAAGAGAGCACTATCTTGGATCAACGCATATCCTCACGCTTTGGGCGTGTACGCTCCCAGATGGGGCGCAAATGATCACTCATAGGGAATGTACGATCTCCAATGGGGCACGAGCAATTGCTCATGGGGCTTAGATAGTCATGATCAACGATGGCGGATTCTAATATTCCTGGGGCGCACGTCCACGCGTGTTAGCACTTGGAGCACGGACAATTGCACTTGGGGCTTGGACGGCCCCATTAGGCCGCATACAACCACGGTGGAGGCCCGTCTGCTTGCGGTTTAGGGTTTGGGTGATTTCAAATTTTGTACAAGGTAGGATTGGAGGAGGCTCAAGAATTGACCGTCTAAGGGAAAGTGCACTTCTATGGAATATCTGTGATTGCTTCACAAAGTTAAGATTTTCAAAAGTCAAAGATGAGAATTTCTTTTAGTGCAAATGATGTAATGACAAATTATCAATGCAAAATGTGCATAGGTAGCTATTATTGATCATAGGTGGTAGAGTTTGTGCTGTAAATGCATCTTGTACAATGAAAACAAGTGAAGTCATAAAAGCAACCACTAGGAAACCTTAAGAGAATGCAAGTATGCAACCTACATGACTTACTTATGTAAAAACTATAGCATTGAACCATGCAATTTCCTTTGCAGAAATTAATATTTCTAAAAACATCACTACTCCATAGACATTGGATCATCATGTGTTCCACTTGGTCCAGCTTTGTCACTATTATTTCTCAAAGGAAAAAGACCAAAACTAATAAATGCATCATGTGGGCTTAGAAATTGCCCTTGGACATGTGATTGAGTCCGTTGAGCCGGTCCATCCTCTTCCAGTATTGCCATCAAGAATTGAGAGCTCTAAAGCTCTTGCAACGCTCTTCAAACGTTTGGACTAAGTTCCTCCGATAAAAATCTATTCCATCATCTTTGAAGTTCTCCCTCCATTGAGACATTGAAATAGCCAAACTCTCTACAATGCTAAAGATTTCTTTGCCAATGCCATTGGTTCAATTAGAATGTTTAGATACTTTGATGACATAACCATCTCTTCTCCAAATCAAACCTTCCAGATGTGGCCCAAATTGGAATTGCTTCCTCACCTCATTCCAATGGTTGTTGAAGCATTGATAGAAGAATTGTTTTTTCCAAAAGCCACTCCGTGATTTGATCTAACGATATTGTTACACACTTTCACAATTAGGTTTGGATTGTTCTTCCAACCAAATTCTTCAACTTGTTGCCTTCTCGTCAAGGCATAATCTTGTAGGCACCAACTCCAAACCAAATCCTCTTTCCACCTATCAGCCTTCTTTGCAGCATTTGCAGGGTTTAACTCCCAACTTGACAGCATGTATGATTTCAGACCAAACCATTCATACAACCGCTCGTGGAATGGTGCTTTACATAGCACGCACCTCCTACAATTTACCATGATGCTAATAAAACAAAATGGATGGTACATATGGTCGCATGTACATAAATGCATTCCACCTTTGGAGCCAAATCCATTAAAACAAATTGGATGTTTTGTACCATCTTGTACAAAAAGTGAAGGATTTGGCCACAATTTCACCTTGCCTATTTAATGTGCGGACAAGGCTTTCTCAAAATCCTAGCCATTCATTGACCAATCAATGATTGTGTCATTTTGCCCCAAAGATTTTGTGGCCATGCAGTCAATGTCAAACATTTCATTTGTATGGGCCCAAGAAGTTAGCCTAAAGTGGCCTTGTTGATTGTTGATGAGATACTCGTTGGCAACTCTGTCAATCACATTTGCCAATTGTTTATTGCGGTCCACATAAAAAAGACATGCCAATTTCCATTGGTATTATTGTTCCATAGTTCTGTCCACGCACCCTTATAGTTCCACATATTTTGCACGCTCCTATGCCAGCAATCTTGCACTCCTTGCAACTTCATTACCCTCAACCATTAGTGTTTCTAAACTTGGTCGCACATGAGATGCTTGTATGACCAAGAATGACAAAGAGTCTTGCATTGTAGATTGCACTGCATGCAAGAGCATGGACATGGGATGACTAGAATGTACGGGAGCCGCTTGCAACGAAAGTGGGATATATTCTACCAATGCATGGGTGATGTCTTCAATCACTCAATCTAGTTTGACCGCTTCCTTATAATCTGCTATTATAGTTGAGGATGCCTCAAGTTTCCTCTTTGCCTTTGTTCATGCTAAGCTTAATACTCCAATCTCTTGCTCCAATTTAGAAATGGTAGCACTTTTTTCTTTATCAATGGCGAGTAGTTTTCTGATATCAACATTCAAATTGTGCATGATCTCCAATTTCTCAGCTTTCTCATGTTGTAGTTTGGCAATTAAAGACTTGTTAGTATCAAGTTTAGTACTTTGCCGTTCAACATGGGCAATTGGCACCTTCTCCAATTGCCCTAAACCAATGGCTGGATGACTTGGATCTATAGTTTCATTGTTGGGTCCTTGCAAAACTGTTAGCACATTTGAGGTTCCTCCGGTAATATTGATCAAACCCATTCTCCTTTTTTTGGCGCAATTAATAGATTGGACATTGCTGGGACGTAATGGAGTGCAGGTTCCATTGGAATCGTTGTCCTCTGGAGAATCATCCATTGAATACTTCTCTTGTAAGTTTGTAGGACATGGCTTCATCTTTGTCAACCCACCATTCAGAAATTTCTTAATTCCCTTTGGAATAATTCCATTGCTAGAGTGTGGCACATGCACTTTTTCATGTTTCTCCTTCACAGTGGACCAATCTACCATTTTGAGCATCTTCAACTCTGCCCAAACGTCTTTGCAAATAAAAAGTGGTACTTCATTACACTTCATGTGGGGTCTATTGTACATGACTTGGTAAACTTCCACACAACGGTCCTTAAATGCTTTGTCATTGCAATAATTCAAATTTGCCTTGTTGAAGTGTTGATGGAAATGGTACCAATCTTCCAAAAAAATCTTAGAGATGTGACACCACTCAATGTAATCGTCACAGTCCTGCGCGCTCCAAGGGGCGGGTATGTCTTTGTAACCCTTGAATGTAATTTTCAATTCACTTTGGAGAACGTGCATACGCTTCCTCTGTTGGTTTCCATGCCGTTTCTTGGTTTTGTCTTTCTCTTCTTTCCTTAGCCTACTCGGCGTGACTACGGCTGACATGGCAAAATAGTATTTGTGAAGCATAGAGTGATGTGAAATGACAATAATCGTAGTAGACTCCACCTTGGCTCCAAAGCAACCAACTCAAATGAAGTGGAGGAGAAAGGGAGCGGGTAAGGTAACAATGGTAGGGGCGCGGACCTATATATGTACATGCAAGCTTGCCAAGTCAGAAAGGCTCAAGGTACGGACGTTCCAGGTTTGGGAGCAAACGGGCCACAGCATGGCGAGGAGGCTAATATTTGGGGTGCGGACGCTTATAATTGGGGTGCAGACACAAAGTATTGAGGCGCGCACGCGATATGCAAACGGGTGGCGTGGACGCCACGCACGCACAAGAGGCGCGGATGTTGGATGTGGAATCCTAGAAACGGGGTGCAGACCAAGAATTGAGGCTTTCACCTATGACACTGCGGACATCAGGTGTTGGGGCGCTGACGCTTGCTACAGGGGCGTTGAAGATATTACTAGGGCGTAGACAACTTCTGCTGGGGCGTCGGCAACTGCTCTTGGGGCGCGGACCGCTAGTTCTACAGCGCTAATATGGGATATAGGGATGCAGACAATGGGTGCAAGGGCGTGGACGTTTAAGGTACTCGAGCACAGACGTGGAGTACGTGGGTGTGGATGCTTGATACCCATCCGCGGAGAGGTGGTACTTGGGCATGGAAGTCATGTTTGGGGGCGCAAACGCTCAATACCAAGGCACGGACGGACCTTCCCAAGAGTATATAAACCCAATCTCCCCATTCTAAACTTGACTTACACCCTTTCCAATGCCCCACATGTTAGCTCACTTGCGGCCTAAAGTTAGTAGATTTGAAGGATTTGGGTGCTTGGGGCTTTGGTGGAGGGGGAGTTTTTGATTATACTTTTGAAGATTTGCGTGTAATTCTGTATTGTGGTGACATAAACATGTTGACATCTGGGAGTGGCTCATCTAGCAAGCAGCCTGTTTATGAAGATTTGGATTTGCTTCAAAAAACCATAGTGCCTCCAACAAGTCCTTCCATGGCTTCAAGGTCTTCTACTCCAACAACTGGTAGTATCAAGAAGAAAGCAAAGGTTGTAGACCCTAATTGGCCTACTCTACCATACACTCTCAAATGCTGGTCAGTTGCAATTGATTTCTACCAAACTTGCAGCACTGGCAATTTGAAGACGGCATTTTTTGGGGACAGAGAAGTTGGCTACCTCATATTCATACAAGAATTAGAAGAAGAAGTTGTACAAGGGCTAGAAGGAACAGACAACTTCAACAATTACATAGACTTCTATCTTTCTTATGAATGCTTGTGTAGTATTGTGACGCAAACTACCATAAACATCGTGGAATTTTGAAAGTATTTGATGAAAACGGACCCAAAAGACCCAAACTTGACAATTGATGAAAAAAATTTGATCATGGTCTTAAAGTTTGTACATGATAACAGTCAATCACACTCAAAGTCTTGCAATAAGCAGCATGCTTGGATGCAAACTAAGAAAAATGATCTCATAGAACAAGGAGGAAGAGGTCATGTAGAGTATTTACCTTTGACGGTGAAAGTCGTATCCATGGCAAGAGAAGCATTAGAAGGAGTGTATGGGACAGTCCGAAAAGTGAGGATTATACATCCTCAATTTATCCCTGGAAATCTTGATTTTGCGGGGCAAAATTTGAAGATCAAAAAGCAAAAGGACAGAAAGCAAAAAGTGTTGGAGGAGTGCATCACATGTCTCGTGTCACATGCAGGCATCATTTGGCCCATTTTCATCAATCCAAGGTCAATGGAGGCGTATTCGCTTTGGTGGAGTGGTGGATCACTACAATCTTTCTGGAAGAAATACGACTCAAAAGTCCTCAAAACTTTACACCTAAGTGAAATTCTAAAGGACACAACTTCTAAGCTAACCAAATTTGAGTTGGATTAAGTTTATTGCTATTGGAAGAATCTCATAAAATTTGCATTATCCTTACTAATTATAATTTTGAAATGCCATGCGCATAAATACATGCACAACGACCTCTCTCCTTCAAATATATTATTACACTTTGATACTTGGAAGGAGGGCACAGCATACATTGGATTATGTGATTGGGGCATATCGAGCCTTGTCATTGAATACAAGCCGTCTAAGTACGGATACCCTAACATGGAAATGCTGAAGGAAGAGCAGTTGAAACGGCCATTTGTTGCTGTGGAGTTGTTCTATGTCTACAGTGCATAAAATAGCAAAGAATCAATTGACATTGTACAACAGAGCCACTTGTATTCTACTGCGGCAGAGTTGTACTTGGCAGGGTGGGTAGCCGCACAAATTTGGCAAGAAGATTATGATGCGGATTATTTCAAAAAAAACCTTATACATATTCAGCGGTTCATTTCAGCATTAGCGAGCTTGCAAGATCTAGATCCTAGACAAAGGGCTACAATCATAGACATTGTAGATACAATCATGAAAGCACCATACAATTGGGACACACCCAACTGTTGTTTTTGACTTTCATAGTGCACATGAGTTTATCACATGCACGGATGCAACTCCATTTTACAAATGAATTTGAATGGAGTACTTAGGATTTTAGTTTGATACAACAAGTGTTGTAGAACTTGTATGGCATCTTTGTTATTTGAGGTTTAGTCACTTTGTTTTTTTATGGAATTCTATACCAAATTGATTGATTATATCTATGTCATTTGCATTTAATGTACTTTACAAATGAATACACCTTTCTGCAATCCCTAATTGTTAACACTTAATAGTCGTCAATATGTATTATTCTTTCCAAAAATCATAGAGAATGATATAGTGAGGCTTAAAATAATTATTGTAATACATATAACTTTGAATCAATTGGTTGCTTTGGTAAAATAGGGCTTTAAGGCTGTTCACGGGTTGTCGACCGCGCCCCTCCTTGATTGACTACACTCCTACTTATGCGTCTGCACCCCTCTATAAGCGTCCGCGCCCCTTCTTTGGCGACCGCGCCCCTGCTTAGGCGACCACGCTCGTTCTGAATAGAAAGTAATCCTCCTATGCAACCACATCTCTGCTGATCAATCGGAGCTATGTAGAAAATACCACGCACAACCTAGACAGTGTTTGGACCACCCGCTACATTCGCGCACCTGGTCCATCCGCGCACTTGATGCAACCCTTCTCGCGGCATAGCATTCCATTTGCACGCCACTGTCGGTGCTGAGTGGCTGTGGTAGTGTGGCCCTACCAAAGATTCAGCGCCCCAATGACGTTGTCCGCGCACACAGCATCTACAATCTCCCCCTGTATTGCTTGCTCTATAGAGTGTAGCCATATTGTTGGGCATGCAACCCCCCCTCCCTCATTATCCATGTCCAAACACAAGTATTTGCCCTTAATACACAACAGCAAAACCCTAAGTCACTGTTGTACTATCTTGTGGAACCATTAATTGCACAATAACCCCTGAACATTGAGCCAAGAGTCATCTATCCTATACCCTAATCCCTACGTTTGTTTAGTAAAACAAACATTTCATTTATCTTTGTATGGTTACCAAACAACTTGTGAAATCAAAGATTGCAATCAAGAAGTGGAACAATTACATCAAAGAACATATGAACTTATTTGATGACTTCATACAGCACTTGTAAAATTAATGAATTAAATCAAAAAGTAGATCAATTACATATAATAACCTGAGAATTTATTTCATGAGTGCATATAGCACTTGTGAAATCAATGATTTAAATCAAGAAGTGGAACAACTACATCAAAGAACATATAAACTTATTAGATGATTTCATATAGCACTTGTGAAATTAATCAATTAAATCAAGAAGTGCATCAATTATATCTACTAACAAATGAATTCATTTAATGAGTTCATATAGCACTTGTGAAATCAATGAATTAATCCTAAAATTGGATCAATAACATCAAAGAACATATGAATTTAATTGCTGATTTCATATTCCACTAGTGAAATCAATGAAATAATTCAAGAACTAGATCAATTACATCTAACAACATATAAACTTATTTGATGAGTTCATATAGTAGTTGTGAAATCAATGATTTAAATCAAGAAGTGGATTAGTAACATCTACTAACACATGAATTTATTTGATGAGTGTATATAGCACTTAGGAAATCAATGATTTAAGTAAAGAAGTGAAACAATTTTATCTCATAATAAATAAATTTATTTGATGACTTTACATAGCACTTGTGGAACCAATGATTTAAGTCAAGACATGGATCCATTTCATTTAATAACAAATAAATTCATTTGATGAGTGCATAGAGCACTTATGAAATCAACGAATTAAACAAAAAAAGGGATCAATTACATCTAATAACAAATAAACTCCTTTGATAAATGCATATAGGACTTGTCAAATCAATGAATTAAATGAAGAAGTGGATCAATTACATTAAAGAACATATGCATTTATTTGATGTGTTCATATAGCTCATGTGAAATCAATGAATAAAATCAAGAAGTGGATTGGTTACATCTAACAACAAATAAATTAATTTGATGATTTCATACACCACTTGTGAAATCAATGAATCAAATCAAGAAGTGAATATATTACATCTAATAACAGATAAATATATTTGATGCGTGCATATAGCACTTGTGAAATCAATAATTTAAATCAAGAAGTGGATCATTTACATCTAACAACAAATAAACTCATTTGACAAATGCATATAGCACTTGTGAAATCAAGGAATTAAAACTAGAAATGGATCAATTACATTGAAGAACATATATAGTTATTTGATGAGTGCTTATGGCACTTGTGAAATTAATGATTTAAATCAAGAAGTAAAAAAATTACGTCAAAGATCATGTGAATTTATTTGATGACATTGTATAGCACTTGTGCAATCAATGATTTAAATCAAGAAGTGGATCATTTATATCAATGAATATATGAATATCATTGATGAGGTCATATAGCACTTGTGAAATCAATGAATTAAGTGAAGAAGTGAATTGATTACATCTATTAACAAACAAAAGCATTTGATGAGAGCATAAAGCACTTGTAAAATCAATGAATTAATCCAAGAAGTGGATCAACTACGTCTCATAACAAATAAATTCATTTGATGAGTGCATGTAGCACTTGTGAAATCAATGAAATAAATCAAGAAGTGGATCAGTTACATCTAGTAACGTAAGAATTTATTTGATGAGTGCATATAGCACTTCTAAAATCAATGGCTTAAATTAAAAAGTGGATCAGATACATCTAATAACAAATAAAATCATTTGATGAGTTCCTATGGCACTTATGGAATCAATGAATTAAATCAAAAATTGGATCAATTATATCAAAGAACATATGAATTTCTTTGATGAGGTCATATAGCACTTGTGAAATCAATGAATTGAATCATGAAGTGGATCAATTACATCTAATAACCTATGAATTTATTTTATGAGTGCATGTAGCACTTGTGAAATCAATGAAATAAATCAAGAAGTGGATCAATTACATCTAATAACGTAAGAATTTATTTGATGAGTGCATATAGCACTTATGAAATCAATGAATTAAATTAAGAATTGCATATCTAATAACCTATGAATTTGTTTGATGAGTGCATATTAAACTAGTAAATTGAATGATTTAAATCAAGTAGTGGAACAATTATATCAAAGAACATATGAGTTTATTTGATGAATGCATAAAACACGTGGGAATCAATGATTTAAAAGAAGATGTGTATGAATTTTATTCAATAACCAATAAATTTATTTGATGAGTTTATGTAGCGCTTGTGAAATCAATGAATTAAACCAAGAATTGGAACCATGGAAGCCAACCCAATTTTAGGAGTGGAATTCTTATTTCATCATTATCAAATATATCACCATCATAGTGATTAAAGTAATTAATCCTTCACATTTCTTGGTATTAGGATTTTCACACATTGAAGGAGATGTGGCGCTTTTATAGTTAGGTGTGGCTTCAACCTTCCCTAAAAATGATAATTTTGAAAATAAAAGGTATACAATGTAGTGGTATTGTTTTGGGAAAATCCTATTTCAATTTAGATGTTGCCAATGCTTACTACTAATCTCCCATGATTTCTCAACAAGGATCTACTATTTCAGCATCAACACAAGAAATGACATTTCATGATTATGCTTCTCGCCAAAAAATGCCTTTCAGCGCCCAACCAGTGGGCACCAAGTCTTGTGTGACTTTGTTTACGCACCACTTACGTGCCACTTTTGATAAGGTTGGTGGCCCTCGCTTGATATGTTCCCCCCTTTTGCAAGGCCTCCTTCCATTGTTGGCACCCAATAGGCCCCCATTATTGGGCTCCCTTCACTTGTGTATACGCACCCCTCCCTTGTACATGCGTGTTCTTATCGTCTCTGTGCATGCCCTCCCTCTCCATTCGCGCCTTGTTTTAAAGGTGTGTGGCATGTGTGCCCCCCATTTGAGTGCGCGATCTTCCCCTCTACGTGCACGCCATTCCCCTTTGAGTCCGCACCCTTGTCTAGTCATTCCGCGCCCTTGTCCTATGAGTCTGCGCTCTTGTTCTATGAGTTTGCACCCCTCCCCTCTGCGTATGCGCCCTTCCATACAGCGCGTACACACCCATCCCATCAAAGTGCGCGCTTGTCCTCTTTGCATGCGCGTTGTTGCTCTTAGCATGCACGCCCTTTGTGCTTGCGAGCTCGCCTTTTCCTTTTGCCTGTGAGTTTTTGTTCCTCGCCTTTGCACTCTTCCTTTGCATTTGCCCTTATACTGTCAGTGTTTGCGCCCCTGTCATCTTTGTCCGCGCCCTTCCCATTTGCGTGCGCGCCCCGGTCATCTACATTGGCACCCTTGCCTAAGGCTTGTGCGCTCGCCTCCTAATGCAGCTCGCGCCATTTAATACCACATGCGCGCCCTTCCCCTCCGCATTTGCGCCACTCTAGGTCTACATGCATGCCCTTCTGATCTGTGTTTGCGCCCTTCCCCTTTGCATGAGTACCCTTCAGCTCTCCGTGCGTGCCTTTGCTTGAGCAGTGTCGTTGCCCCTACTAATTAAGTGCGCGCCCTTCTGCTCTGCACGCGCAACCCTACTTGTATGTGCATGCGCGCCCCTCTCCGTATGTGTGTGCGCCTTGTAGGCACAAACACATGAGGCTAGGACGCAGACGCAGTATTGTGGGGCGCATATGTTCAAGCCCGAGCGCGTATCCTCATGCTTGAGGCGCGTATGTCCAAGCCGGGGGTGCGTACGCTGGGCCATGCAAACTGGGCTCAATAGCATGGTCGCGGATGACAATTCTACGGATTTGAACAAGGTTGCTGTCCCACCTTCCCAAAAACTGAATCAAAGATTGTTGCCCTAGCCGTGGGAGTTAGTGGAGGGTATATAAGGACAATGGAGGACCTCAGTAGTCACTATTTCCCCTACACCTCTTGCTCTTGGACTTTGTTTTGAGCTCCACGCTTGAGTTATTTGGGTGGGAATTGTCCTTTTTGGTTGAGGTGATTCAAGGATCAGTTTGAGCCAAAGATTAGTGCTTACAAATTGTACCTAATTTGACCTTGTGATCCCCTCCAATTCAGTATTCACATAGTTGTATTCCTCTCTCATTAGTTTTGAAATGACTTCCCAACAAAAGCAAACAAGGAAGTTTGACCCGTGGTATGCTTTCTCTGACGATGGTAAAAACGTCACGTGCATCTTTTGTGGAGTAATTGCTGTCTATAAATGAGATCGAGTCTTAGCGCATTTAGGATACAAAACAAAGGCCAGTAAGGCGCTTTGTCCTAAAGTTCTGCTTGTAATTAAGCAAAAATTTAGAGAGTGCAACAATTTGGTCCCAGTTGGGATTTCTCCATCAAAATTGCAAGATGCGTGTGGCGGTGGACCCGGTCCATCATGTGCTCCTTCAACTCCAAGCTTTGGACAATCTGTACAAAATGAAGCTACGACTGCAATTCCTAGAGATGAGGAGACTCAGAACGTTCAATCACTTGGAATTCCTCGAGGCATAAATTGTGGAGCATTGACTTCAATGAGAACCGGATCCCTACAACAGCAAACCCTTCAACCTGCAGTGCAAAATGCACAAAAATAGGATGTTGATTGAAAGTGGGCTAGTTTTTTCTATGAGGCAAATGTGCCATTCAATGTGGCTAAACATGTAGCATTCATTCAAGCAGCCACGGCAAATACTAAGTTGAAATATCAATATAAACCTCCAACTTATTTGCAATTCAAGACCAAGTTTATTGAGCCCAAGAAGAAAGAAATAGAGGCTAAGATTAAATTGAAGACAGAAATTGCTGTCAAGACATTTGGGGTGACCATTTGTAGTGATGGATGGGATAACATTAACATAAGGCCATTGATGAATGTGATGATATTAGTACCAAGGTGCGATGTGTTTCTAGGCTCCATTGACACAACTGGTGAAAAGAAAACCAAAGATTATATTGCAAGCAAGTTGCAAGGTTATATTGAAATGGTCGGCCTACAAAATGTTGTTCAAATTTGTACTAACAATGTCGCCAACGTGCGAGGAGCGATGGATGATATTGTCAACACATACCATGGATTTTCAAGCAAGGGTGTGCTATGCATTGTATGGACCTAATGCTTGAAGATTGGGCAAAGGTAGTAACATTCAAGAAACTAATTGCAAGGGCAAAAGAAGTATGCATGTTTATCAAAAACCACCACGTCACTATGGTTGCTCTTCATATTGTTAGTCCAAAATTGCAACTTTTAACACTAATAGAGACTCGCTTTGCAACAAGCTTTTTGATGTTGGCACGCCTAGTTGTGTTCAAACCTCAAATTCAATTCCTTTTGACACTTCCAACGGTCATACGGTTCTTTGATAGCAAGAGCCATAACCCAAGCAACTACCATGCACTAACAATAGCAATGAATGTGAGGGAGTCCATAGAAAATGAATGGTTGTGGAGACGTTGCAAGAATTTTATTTGCATTGTTGAAGAGGCTCTAAAAGTGTTGTGAGTGTTTGATGGACGTGAGCCTGCCATGGGCAGAGCATGGCTAGCAATGAAAATTCTCAGGGAGCATGTCTTTTCATTATGGAATGCTCCTTTTTTGCTCCCTCATGACATTGCTAATGTATTAGAGAAAGATTTTGATACAAGGTGGAAAATGATATTTGAGGATCTCCATTATGTAACAGCCAACTTGAACCCTTACCTAAGAGATGCAAGCAATTTTAGGGAAAATAGCACTGCCCTTGCTGCCATGTATCAAGTTTTCCAAAGAATGGAAGATGTTCTTGGTGTAGATTTTGACGGATTATTAGTTGAATTGATATAGTACAAGGAGCAAAGTGGTCCATACCATCTATTGATGACACCCGACATTCAAGCCATACAAAGTCTAGTCCACACTATAAGAAACCTGCGTTTTTGGTGATGTTCAAAATATGTCAATTTTGCGTTGATTTGGATGTCAAACACATCTGCATCTATGTCAAAATTATTTGCGTTAACCTCAATTAGCAAAAAACATCAAAAATTTCAGAAAAACAAAGGCATGTTAACAGTGAACATCAACTTTAACATGGCTCTAGGGGGGTAAGAAAAAACTACCCGAGGGGGCAAATGGGTAGTGCCCGCCCTAGAAAACTTCATGCGGTAAGTTTTGTTTTTCATCCAACAAAAATCTAACATTAACTCTAACATGCACATATTTCAAAATCTGACGTGGCATGTCAGGGTAGGGTCACTGTGACCATTTCCAATGAAGAGAATAATGTCAACTGTGATGTCAAAATCAATGTTTAGGGTATCATTAAGAACATCCAAAATTTAAAAATCAGTGTTGACTTTGACGTAAAATGTCACGTAAACCTTATTTGTAAGATCTTATGATTCATGCAGATGAGGACACATTACTCTTGGATTTTAGGATTTAGTGTTCTAATTAATGTTTTGTTTGATGTACCATTCATTCACTCAAGGCAATGACGCTAATGCCCACAATTAATTTGGATGTTCCTAGAATTGTCAAATTTAGCATAGACCTGTCAAACTACGTGATCTTTTTGAAACAACTTCCAACGTCCATGTCTTTCCATGAAAAAACATTGCTACATCATTGGTCTTTGTAAGGATGTCAAGCTTGTCTGTCCTAGCATTCTAGGTGACACAAGGCATGTACCATGTTGTATTAAGCATGTACATTCCTGCACAGCACTGCTAAGCAAAATGCTTCAATTTACATGTTTTTAGGCATTTCATGTTCACTATGACATCCTTCAATGCCTAACATACATGAAATTGAATATAGAATTTCACAAACATGGTTGCAAACTATGTTATGATAGTATTTAATTTCACATCAAAAATTGCAATCATGCATTACAAAATATGATGTGGCATGTCAAAGAGGGGTCATTGTGACCATTTTCAACATATAGACAAACATCATCAAAGACCTCAGAAACAATGTCAAGCCATCATTAGAAACATCTAATATTTAAATATCTATGTCCACATTGCCGTCAAATGTCACGTGAATAAATTTGCAAGTTGTTCCAATTCATGCAAATGAAGACATGTTATACTTGGACTCCAAGGTTTTGTTTCTCATTCATTGTCCTCTTTGATGTACCATTTTGTTACTTGAGGCACTGAAAGTAGCACCCACTATTAATTTGAATGTTATTGGAATTGTCATTTTTGACATCTAAATGTTGGTTTAGGTGATCACCTTCACATCAAACCACACACACACATGTTCCCATGAAAAAACTTTGCTACATCATTGGACTTAGTATGTTTGTCAAGCTTGTCCGTTCTGGCATTCCACATTACATATAGCATTCTACCATGCCAAATTAAGCATGTAAATTTTGGCACGTTACTACTAAACAAAGTGTTCAAATTGACATGTTCTATGGCATTTATGTTTTCCATGACATCCGTCAAGACGTAACATACACCGGCGTGGATATTGATTTTGATAGCCATGTTTGCACACCATTTTGTAAAAATGTACAAATTGATATCTTCCAGGGTGTAACTTCTCGCGCAATGTTGTTAAAAAAAACATAAGTTCATTGACAATGCATGTATTGATACATGTATCTCATGACATCAACTACCGTGAAACAAGCATCTAGATGGATGATTGATTGATTTCACATGGCATTGCTCTATGCGCGTAGTGCGTTTACGTGATGTCATTGTCTAATATAGTGCAACCTCTACTTGTTGGTGACAATGTTTTGTATGACATCAACTTTGATGCATGGGGTTTAGGGTGATGTTCATTTCAATGCAACACTTGCACTGTTCCATGTCCGTCCATGTCTCCATGTCGTTTGAGTGAACATCATGGGTTAAAAAGGGCTTTCATAGATTCCTACAATTCACCTCATACATGCCTATATCAATGTCATGGATTATGGAACAAAAACATCAATTTTTGAATTCAACAACTCCATGAACATCTATTTCAATCAAGTCCTATATTTCATGACATCTACTTAGATGTACCAGTGGACAGCCATCGTGATTATAGAAGTACCTTGTTAAACATGCTTTCATGGTACAAGGAATAATTGACGTCCTCCAGATGACTAGATGAACAATAAGGCAGATGTGCCGTTGACCACATCCTAATGTATTCAACGTCATTCCCTACATGCATTACAATCAATTTCATCCTCTCGTATTGAATGATGGTGGATGACCAATATTGAAAGTCAAACAAGAATCATAACCAAAAAACAAATAGTGCTCCAATGCATACTTCAAGGTTCCATGTGTACATAAAGTAACCCAGCACTAAAACTGAGCTTCCACATGTAAAGCTAAGCTTCCTCTCCCACTAGATGAAATCCAATGTTGTGCCAGATGTTCATTGTGAAGTCAAAATCAACATTGCCATTGTTGGGATTGATGCATGCAAGATGTTGCACACAGCGTCCACTACAATATCAGCCATGTTAATGATAGAGTGCTTACAAACACATAAACACTGACCATGATGTCTTCATTGCAAAATCTCAAATCCTCACACTCACCAATGTTCCAAAAGCAAAGGGCTTCATTTCTTCTTTGCCGCATCTGCCCTGCTTATCGAAGCCCTAGCCTACACAATCACATTTATTTTGTCAAACCTATGCTCGTGGTTTAGGTTCTTATCAAAATTCAAGGAAATTGCAAAGCTCACTAACATTTCCGTTTGATTTGATGGACCTCAAGTGGTTGGTCACGACCGGCTTTGGTGCAACTGCCCCTACATTGTCACCCATTTTATACGAGTCTTTGGGGTTTGCTTGCTGATGCAAGCAAATGTCACCACACAATACAGTTATAAACAATGCATATCAAAATGTTAGAATAAATATTATGTGCTCTAAGAGGTGTCCAACAAAACATTGTCATTGACGTGTATCCAATCAAGAAAATTTCCTAAAACACATCTTGATGGACATCAATATGTCAAACCCAACATGGAAAGACACGTTATTTACCTTCTCCGACACGTCCACGGCAGCACCCTTTGACGCAGCTTTTGTCAGAGGTGTGCTAGAGTCCAACATGTCCTACTTGCTGGCGACACCCCCATTCTATGTCACCGCCATGTCTTGTTGGGTTTCTCTGTACCTCCTCTATCTATCACTAGCCCTCCATCCACCAATGCACCACCATTCACAACCACCACCTCTTCCCCACCAACCTTTGCAGTTCCTAACTCCTCTCCTCCCTCCATCTCGACCTCCTGAACTCCTCCATTTGTTGGTTGCTTCTTCTCTCCTCCTTGAGCTTGTGCGGCGGTGAGGGCAGCCATGCTTGCAACCAAATCCTTTGGCATCTCATTTGAGTGAGATTGTGTACTCATCATAGCTAATGATAGCTCAGCAACCAACCCTTGCACTTCTCCAATCTTAGCACAAAGTTCTACAACATTTTTGCCTAGTTGTCCATGCCCTTTTCCCTTCTCACCCTCCAACCGCTTGAACTCCTTCTTGATCTCCTCAGCAATCTCAAACTCATATGGCACCCTTCTAAGCTCATTGCCCTAGAACAAAGAAACCCAAGTCAGTGTCAGAGAAGACATCTTTGTAGACGTCCATGATGTATCACTTGGAGATGAATTGTTCAAGTAGATGTCATTGTAAACATAAAAATGATCCAATTGGCATTGCTCAAAATGTCAAATATTACAAGACTTATATGTGATAAACTTTTGAGACATCCAACACAACATGAATTGACATATATTTTACCAATCTATTAGTCACAAGCGCTTGCACTGCGTTCATCTTTGCCACTTTTCCCCCTTTGCCTTGTGATATTGCCCGCATCCGCTGAGACTTTGCCTTGGACTTTGGCATTGCACGCTTCTCCACTAGAGACTCCCACTACTCATCTATGACCTTCGGCGGCTTTGGCAAGTGTTTATCAATCATCTTATTGAGCCAAAATTGCTCTATAATGAGTAACTTGGTCATCTTTGGACCTAACCACTTCACATTGATCCTTCTTCCCTTCATCTTTCCTTGCAACTCCCACTCTGCAAGGATGCCGAACAACAAGGTGACATGACATACTATGTGCATACAAGCATTAGTACAAGATTGATGTATTAGAACAAGAAAAACCTAAAAAAAGCCTAAGCCAACCAATAACAAGATTAAAGTAAAATGGAAATACCTGCATACAAATGATCAAAGAATTGATTCTTGGCCACCCTCGTCTGCTGCTGCCAACCTTTGTAGCAATCCAAGTCCTTGGTGAGGAGCCTAATGTCTGTCTCCAAGGTTTGCACCATCTTGCCACATTGATTGTGATTGACGTCAGTCAAGATCTTCTTCTTTTTGACGTCCTGCAGAAGTCAAAGCCTCTTCAAAGGTAGCTTCTCAGCCTTTGACCTCAGTGGTAGAGGAGCGTGGTCAAAGTCAGACTCCTCTTCATCCATGCCCTCATCCTCTTTGTCACTGTCCTCCTCCTCATCTTTCTTAGATGAGGAATCATAAGGACTAAAACATGTATGCAAAACATCAAGGCTAAGATTACAGTGTTTCAAGGGATGTAAAAATGAACAATCATATGAACAAGCATGTCACAATTGTCACTCCAGTGAATAATCACAACATCAAAAGAAACATTATATTCAACAATGACATCCGCAGGAACAACCATGTATGTCTAGGAGACACATTAGCTACGATATGACCATCTTCAAACATGTACACTATGCACATACCATCATCCTCGTTCCATTGAGACCTTCCATTCATAAACCATCAAAGACATTATTAGAGAATGAACCCTTGAAACCAACTATATCCCATTAAATCAAGTACCAAAATTCAGTGAAGAATGATTCAAATGTCCCCTCACAATCCCTAGCAAACTCAATTTTAATCAATCTAGAATGAGAAAATAGTCCCTAACAGAAGGCCGGAACATAGCATTCAAACAAATATAAAAACCAAAGCTTATTTTCTTAGAAAATTACCTTGACAGCTCCTAACTAACCCAATTATTATCAAACTCGAATGAAAATTAGCCAAACACAAGGCCATAACAAAGCAATCAATCAAACACCTAAATCAAGGCTTATCTTTTCGAAATATTACCTTGACAGCGCCTTACTAACCAACTTCTTAACAAAATTCAAAAGAGAAAAAGCCAAAACATAAGGCCAAAATTTAGCAATCAAGTCAAGGACCAAAATCATTGCTTATCTTTTCTGTAAACTTACCTTGACAGCCCCTTACTACCTGAGATTTTAACAATTTTGAATGAGAATAAGCCAAAACATAAGGCCAGAACTTAACATTCAAACAAATACAAATATCATAGCTTATATTTTCAAAAAATTATCCTTATAGCCCTAACTAACCCAATTACTGTCAAATTCAAATGAAAAAAAAGCCATACACAAGACCAAAACATAGCATTCAAACAAATACAAAAACGAGACCTTGTCTTTTCAGAAAATAAACTTGGCAATCCCTAACTAACCCAATTATTATCAAACTCAAATGAGAGAAAAACCAAACACAAGGCCAGAACATAGAAATCAATCAAACACCTTAACCATGGCTTATCTTTTCAAAAAATCACCTTCACAACCCCTTACTACCCGAAATTTCAGCACTTTTGAATGAGAAAATAGCCAAACATAAGGTCAAAACATAGCAATCAATCATATACCAAAAATCAGAGCTAATATTTTCAAAAAATTACCTTAACAGCTCCTAACTAGCCCAATTATTATCAAACTTAAATGAGGAAATAGCCAAAATACAAAAATAGACCTAAGCAATCAATCAAACACCTAAATCAGAGCTTAAATTTTCAAAAAATTACCTTACAACCCCTTACTAACCATGATTTTAACAATTCTAGAAAGAGAAAAAAGCCAAAACATAAAGGGGGAACTTAGCAATCAAGTCAAAAACCAAACTCAGAGCTTCTCTTTTCATTAAAGTTACCTTGATAGCCCCTTACTACCCAAGATTTCAACAATTTTGAATGAGAAAAAAGCCAAAACAGAAGGCCAAAACATAGCAATCAATCAAACACCAAAAACTAGAGCTTCCATTTTCAAAATATTAACTTGACAACCCTAACTAACCTAATTCTTATCAAACTCAAATGAGAAAAAATCCAAAACAGAAGGCCAGAACATAGCATTCAAGCATATACAAAAACCAGAGCTTACTTTTTCAAAAAATTAACTTGGCAGCCTCTAACTAACCCAATTATTATCAAATTCAAATGAGAATATAGCATAGTTACATGGACACATCTTACTATTCTTTGAGCTAGCAGCAATTGGTGATTAAATTATAAGCAATCCCGCGAGGGCTCATACTAAATCCAAAGTTTATTAAACTCAAAAGATATAATGCACCCACTACATGGACACAATTTTTGTGTTGATCAAGTACCAGCAATTACTGATTACAGACTCGGAGTACCCTAATTCATATCTAAATTCTTGCTAGTCTTGACATATTCGAGACGTTCATTGCATGAAGTACCAAAAGAAACTAGTA
This sequence comes from Ulota crispa, assembly GCA_963920765.1. Taxonomy (NCBI): domain Eukaryota; kingdom Viridiplantae; phylum Streptophyta; class Bryopsida; order Orthotrichales; family Orthotrichaceae; genus Ulota; species Ulota crispa. The sequence continues at coordinate 2,321,502 of OY987252.1, read as the reverse complement.
CTAATAGTCCTCTTGCACCTCCTCTTGAACCTCAATCTCCTCTCGAGGTTTAGTGGATTGCTTTACCTCTCCCTTCCGAGCCTGCTGTTGCGGCACCGCTTCCACTAGCAATTTGGCCTTCCCTCTCGAGATGGATGCTCTTGGGTCTTGCCAAGCCTTTGGGCGTGCCTCCTTGCTGCGTCTGCGCTAGGACTCACCATGCCTACAACTGTCGTCCGACCCATCACCCAAGTCAATGGGTTACAATTGCGGTAAATTGTAAACCGCTTCTTTGATCTCGAAGTCTTTCCCATCCTCGCTAGTCTAGAAGTCCAACGCTGGAATTGCCCAGACAAGAGGTTGAGTACTAACAGATGCAATTCCAACTTTATCTTTGCATGAACAACCACAACAAACTTGGAGCAAATGACACAACATCAACATACTTGCAACAAAAAGACGTCTAGATCTGTGAATTGTGAATGTCTCCAACTCTTGAGCGCCTACCTCTACTGCCCATGGAAACAAGCCCGCCCGTCCCGTTAGCCAAGCTCATTAAAGCCGGAAATGCTAGACTAGCAGCATGGCCATGCAGCCAAGTACCTCAAGTAGGGCCAACCATAGCTGAAGCTTACCTGTTCTCCGTTCTTGTCTGTCCCCGGGGTTCCAATTGCCGCTTCTCGTGTTGTTGTTCCTCCGGTCATTGCTCCTGACGCAGCCGCTCCTGCTCGCGTTGCATGCCAAGCTAGCCTCCCCTTTGACAACAATGTTGCGGAACCTCATATGGCTGAGAGTCCTGTCCGCTTTGCCCCCGTCGCCTTGCTTCCGTGCGCAATAGCCTCTCCTCCAAGCCATGCATCTTGGTTGCAAGCCAATACTTGTCTTGTTTGCGCACTCTTGGATTGCGTGATTGGAGCTATAGGAGGAGTCATAGTGGCCACTTGCTACACAAAATTTGCGAAAAGACAAATGTAGCGTCCGTAACCTCCAAATCTAATGGTACGCCTTCTCCAACCTTCCAAACCCTATCATCTCCGTAATGCACTACATTGACGTCTTTGAGATGCACTGTGCACATTCACAATCTAAAATGACGGAGCATAAAGCACCTACTAATTCCATGCAATTTTTTGAGCCTTCTGGTAGAAGATGGGCAATATTGTCATCTTGTATATTTAGTACACCATGTGGAATAGTGTGAGATTACCATTTTCCCACAATCCACAATTGCGAGAGTCAAGTGTTGCTTGAAACTTCAGGATAGACATCAAAGTTGACATCATTGCGTTTTAAATATTGTCAAAATTCAAAATTCTTTGAGCAATGACGCAATAGATTTTAAAAAAGACCTTTGTATTGTCAAGCTTCATGCTAAAGCAGGAATTTTTTCTTGGGCAATTTAAGGACAAATTGCTTAAAAAAGGAGGTGGGCTCCAAGCGTATACGGGAAAGAAATTGCCATTTTTTTTCAAAAAATACCAACTTCCAATAATGGAGTATGCATTGGAGTCTAGGCTTCCATAAAGTTATTATCAAATTGAAAATTGATGCCATCACTCTAAAACTACTTGAGGTATTGTCTAATCTAGTTCCATGCTAAGTTTTGGCCTTATGTATGGCTATTTTCTCATTTGAGTTTGATAAAATTTGGATTAGTTAAAGGCTGTCAAGGTAATTTTTTGACGTTTAAGCTCTAATTTTTGTATTTGTTTGAATGCTAAGATCTAGCCTTATGTTTAGGCAATTTCCTCAATTGAGTGTGGTAAAAATTGGGTTCTTTAGGGGTTGTCAATGTAATTTTCTGAAAATTTAAGCACTGGTTTTCAAATTTGATTGATTGCTAAGTTCAGTCCATGCATATGGCTATTTTCCAATTTGAGTTTGATAATAATTGGATTTTGTTAGGGGCTGCAAAGGTAATTTTCTGAAAATGTAAGCTACGATTTTGGTATTTGTTTGAATGCTTAGTTCTGGCTTTGTATTTTGGCTATTTCCTCATTTGAGTTTGATACTAATTAAGCTCGTTAGGAGCTGTCAAGGTAATTTTCTAAAATGATAAGCTCTGTTTAAGGTGTTTGATTGATTGCTATATTTTGGCCTTGTGTTTTGGCTATTTTTACATTTGAAGTTGTTAAAATCTCGGTTAGTAAAGAGCTGTCAAAGTAAATTTAATGAAAAGATAAGCTTTGATTAAGGTGTTTGATTGATTGCTATATTTTGGCCTTGTTTATGGCTAATTTTTCATTTGAGTTTGACAATAATTGGGTTAGTTAGTTGCTGTAAAGTTAATTTTTTGAAAATATAAGCTATGATTTTTGTATTTGTTTGTATATTAAGTTCTAGCCTTATGTTTTGGCTTTTTTCTCATTCGAAATTGTTAAAATCTCAAGTAGTAAGGGGCTATCAATGTAACATTAATGAAAAGATAAGCTTTGATTAATGTGATTGATTGATTGCTTAGTTCTAGCTTTGTGTTTTGGCTATTTTCTCATTCAAGTTTGATACTAATTGGGCTAGTTAGGAGCTGCCAAGGTAATTTTTTGAAATATTAGCTCTGATTTTTTGTATTTGATTGAATGCTAAGAAATGTCCATGTATATGGTTTTTTTCTCATTTGAAATTGTTAATAGCTCGGTTAGTAAGGGGCTATCAAGGTTATTATTTGAAAATTTAAGCTATGATTTAGGTGTTTGATTGAATGCTTAGTTCTGGCTTTGTGTTTTGGCTATTTTCTCATTTGAGTTTGATACAAATTGGGCTAGTTAGGAGTTGTCAAGGTAATATTCTAAAAATCTAAGCTTTGGTTTTTGAATTTGTTTGATTGCTATGTTTTGGCCTTGTGTTTGGCTATTTTTTCATTTGAGTTTGACAATAATTGGGTTAGTTATGGGCGATAAAGTTAATTTTCTGAAAATATAAGCTATGATATTTGTATTTGTTTGAATGCATGGCCAATTTTAACCGCGTGGACGGCGCTGTGAATGCTAACTTGTTTGCATTTCCATTGCATTGCCAGCAAGTATTCTTGTCAAACAATTTGGGAAGAAACGGATGGAAGATTAACTGTAGAATGGACGTGCGTGGACAACTTGTAACACCGCATGAAGATCAACATGACCTTGCCATCATTGATGTTGGTCACAATGCTGACTTTGTCAATTTAGCACCTGTTGCAAGAGAAACAGAACCCAGAAGAAGACTAGACACTAGGGGTGGTACCTATGTTGTGCTTGCTACAGAGGGAAAGGAAGAGGATGCCATTACAGATGAGGATTAATACATGTTGTAGCTCTAGATTGCATGGCCAAAACATTGTCATAAGCACGTTTTGTATGACATTTGCAATATTTTAGTGGACGTCAAGGCCTACATGTGTCACAAACAATGTGGACTTTCAGAGCATTTGCATATTTAGTGGGATGTTCCATTGAACACGCAGTCGTCAGCCTGCATTATAACTTAGTGTTATCTGCATCAGAAATTGGGTTGGTGAAAACATCCACATTGACGTTGATAGTATTGTGGCACATGTCCACACAGATGTTATATGCTTGATCTACCTCAGAATGTCCCTTGCAACCCAATTGTCACCCTAAACTGAAGGGGCGTTCAGCAGGATGTCAAAATGGACGTTATTTTGAACGTGGCACATCATGTTCACAGTGATGTGTAATTCAATGTCAAAGTCGACGTCAACATGTACACGGTTTGTGACTTTGGAAATGGGCAATGTGTTTATCCAGCCGTGCATGGTAACTCTTTAAAAATTATCCACTATTAAACTAAGCCAAAATTGCTAGCATGGCAGACATGTTGAGGTTGATGTTGAAATGGACATGTCTTTGACATGCAAACTTTGACAAAATTAAATTGTTAAAGTGAGTAGGTTTTTTACCTTCTAGTGCATGGTAACTCCCCAAAAATTACTTTCAATGAAATTGACCCAATTTGTGAGAGTGTGAGACACGTTTGTTTTGACATTTGAGCGGACATCTTGGCAGACATATTGAACTTCCCAATGTAGGTGTTTTTTAAGGTAAACAATTTCACTTGTACATGCTCAGTAGCTTTGGGGAAGTTAATTCTGATAAAACAAACCATCAGTGCCACCTTGGCAGTTATGTTCATTTTGACATGAAGGAAGACATCTTGTTAGATGTCCAAAAATTTTGTGAATTGTGTTTTTTACAAGGGGTAGCTCTTTCACCCATATGTAAATAATGAAATCCAAGAAGTTATCCATGGTGAAAATGCCTCCCCATTGAGGGAACTATAATCATGCTAATCACAATGTCGAGCTAGACATTTGAACGTCTCTATATTTTTAGGCCATAATTTAAAAATGGGCAACGTTTTTACCAAATTTTGGAGGGATAAATTCTAGAGAGTTACCCATAGTAAAAAAAAAGTGCCTTTGTCATACTAGTAATTACATTTCTATTCATGTATTGGTAGACATCTATAATGACATTTATGTATTAAAAGATGTTATTGTGGTGTTTTTTGACATTAAGATTGCTATTCCTAACTACTGCACATTGAGTTCACGTTAACAGATTTTGACATCAAAAAAATTTAGATTTTGAAAGTCAATTGATGTTAAAATTTTGTTGGAATGAACATGGTTAACACAAGGTCGTTTTTGTTTTGACATCACCAAAAACGCGGGTTTCTTATAGTGCCACTTGTGGTGGCACCAAATTGCAAATGTAGGCTTGTCCAAAGTTGCAAAACGAGTTTTGTCCCTTACATGCTTTGCATCTTCTTATAAACAAAATTGGAGTATGTATTCTTTTGTTCATAATTGGTCCCGCAACCGCCTTCTAGTGAAGTATGCAGAGGACTTGGTATATATTTATACTAATAGCTATGTGCTACAACAAAAACCAAGGCCTGATCCAGTTAAGGGTATGAAGCCAATGTTTTGTTAGAAGATTCCAAAGATGAAGAAGTAGGCCCAATTCCAGAACCCTTTCCAAAAGACAATATCCCTAATGCCATTGATGGGGACAAAATCCCCATTCGACATGTACTAGACTATAATGTGGACATCAAAGCTTCACTAGAAATGAAATCTAGCAATCTTTAGAATAAGGATGCTAATGACATAGATCGAACATGCGTTTATTACAATGATGGCCTAAATGAATTTGAATGTGACGAGACACAAGGAGATATTGACCCTGAACGTTGGAGTCCTATTTGAAGCACTAGATCCATTGGAGACAACAACGATGGCATTGCAGTCAGGGACACTGCATCTTTACTTATGAATACTAGAAATAATGAAGGGGATAATAAGGATAATGAAATTACGGATGGAGACCATTATTGTCATGACAAAAGATTGGTAAGACATGATGGGCTGGGTGGACGTCTGAACGGGCTTGCACCAATGAACATAAGAGCTATTGGGAATGAAGAGGGGGGCATGTCACATCTTTTGACCGCTTTTGGCCATACATCTGTTGCAGTCACGAGTGGTATTCCTGAAACTGCACTTGTTCAAAGAACAATTGATAGTGCATGGCATTCTAGGATTGCAAAATTTGAAGATGAAGACCTCATATGATTAGTCGTTTCCACGACTATTGAATGGCATGGTACAACATTAAACCAAAGTTGCGGTGACAACATTGTGGCAATACCAACAAATGTGGTAGATCAATCACTTCTTGGAGCTTTGCAAGAATTGGAATCAAATGTTACTCCAACCTGGAGGTCACTAGGAAATGCAACAGTTGCATTAGAAAGTGGTACAATTACTACACATCCTCCAACAAATCCTACTTTTGCAATAAGAGTTTATGGTGCGCCACATTCAAGAAGGAGAGGAAGTTTTGTTTTGTCTCATTCAAAATCCGGTGATAGCAAGACCCTTTCAAGGAAGCATAGGACGAAGGCCTGCTGAAAAAGTTCTTCCATTTGTTGATGATTATTAATGTAGGAGAGGTCCCACTGGCCCATTATGTGGATTTGGACTTCCAAGACCCTAGAGCAAAGAGACTCAAGAGGATTGTTCAACAACATAGAGGAGGAAGAGCACTACCCCTTGAGCTTCAAAATATAAGGTCACATGTGGAACTACATGAGACGTTTGAATAGGGCTACAAAGATGATTCAATGAACTGGGATGATGAAGTAAATCCCAATTGTGATGAGGCACCAGAAGATGGCGATGTATGCGTTCCAGATGTTGATTGAGCGTGCCCTTCTACTTCAACAAAACGTAGATCTAGTTGCTTCAAAACCTCCGAGCTAGCAACAGCCGCGTTGGAAGACAATACCACTTGATAGAGCAGTATTGTCTGCAATGGAAGTATTTGATAAATGTCTTGTATAGATGGTTGACACAAGACTAAATACTAATACATATATTGATGTTCTTATGGTGTTCCTATAGAACATAATCAAAGTTGATTTTCTATAATGCTATGTGCATAAATATGAGGCCCTTTTGATTGATTAAATAGTCAGACAATTTTGAAGATGTGGGTGACTAATGCATTGTTATACTGTTACAAAGCATACAGTGTTTGCAATCTAATCTGATTAAAACTACAATCTTTTCTAAAAATTCACTTGTGACATGTTTTAAACTTTCATAGTTTTACCACATGAATGATTCATAATTGTGAATCTTGTGACTAGTGAGAACAAAATGCACCCTTTGCAACTACACTCTAAAGCATCTATTAGCATAAGTCTCGGCCTACCTCAATAATGTGCAAGGGTGCACGTACTTGCCCTAACATCCGTGCATTACACCACATCCGCAATTTACACGGTGCAGACACCTAGGGACATGTGTTGTACATCGTATAGTTGCCCAAGGGCGTGCGTTGTACATCGTGTAGTCGCCCAAGGGCGTGCATTGTATACCGAGTTGATGCCCAGGGGCATGCATTGTATACCGTGTAGATGCCCAGGGGCGTGTGCCCTACACTGTATGGATGCCTAGGCGCGAGCTCCCTACATCATGTAGATGCCCCACGGCATACGCCCTACACTATATAGACGCCTAGGCGCAAGCGACCTATATTGTGTAGGCGCCTCACCGCGCTTGTCCTACATCGTATAGATGCCCCACCGCGCGCACCCTACAATGTGTAGACAACTCAACCCCTAATCCCTTGCCTTTAGTTTGCGCTCCAACACGGGCGCTCTTGCCTTCAGTCCACGCCCTACCGGGTACGCTTTTGCCTACAGTCTGCACCTCATTGTCCACGCATTGGCAATCCAATATAAAGGCCTTTTTGAACGCCTGCGCCCACGTCGCTCGCGTCCAAACCAACGCGCGTGCTTTGCAGCAAGACCATGGATCCACATTGGAAATTTTGAGTCCACGTCAAGAAACAAAGAGAAAATATAATTACTTTTGTGATAGCACAAGAAAGTACTTATCCTCCTGATGGCATTAAAATAGGCTTAAAACACCAACTAGATGACTCATTTTTGTTCCACAAAGATTTTGTTTATAGATCTTCAAGGTTGTCCAAAATAGGATGAAGAAATTCTGTAGGTAATTTGCAAACAGACACAACGCACACGCACAAAGAGAAAAGGTAACCTGAATATCCCTAGTCAACCAACAAGACTCCTAACTATCCTTCCTTTCCTCACTATTGTTCCCAACTCCAAGAAGGAGTGCCCAATCCTTGTACCTCTTCCGGATCTAGACGCCAAACACACACCACATAACAAAAGTTTAGCCTCCATATTAAAGGGGTCTTCAATTTAATTGAGGAAGGCAGCGTGAATTCCTACTCTTCAATAGTTTGTAGTGAGTGAAGTATTACTAAACATAACACTGAAAACAAATACAAAGACAATAGGGTGCAATTACTCTCTCATAGCCAATCCGGAAATAGATCCAAACTAACAAGTCATGCAGGAAACCCCTACAACCCCAACAATACTACAATGACAAACCCTTCTTGACGTAATTCTTGGTGCTAAGATGGTAACAAGATAATTAAAGGATCCCCACTCCTTTGCTCACAAGCACTCTTAGTGGTAGTGAAACCTCTCAATCGTTAGCTAGCATGCGATGGGATCACTATCTAGGCGCACCCAATCTAAGACTGGCTATCCCTCACAAGAGTATCCAGATTGTAAATCCAAACAGAAACTGCCCCTTAGTACACACAATTTTCTAACCACCTCTATATTGGCTCCAGAGCTGGATCAGACAGGATCCGGGGTCACTTCTTTCTCCTCTTCCTCCAACACTCACATTCCCATATACAACACCCCAAGTGATCAATCCAAAGCATTGAGATAGAAGAGCTTAGCTTGCATTAGGGGAATGAGAGATACAAAAATGAACCAAGGCACTAATCTCAACCATGCTTCTAATAACTAATCATGGGGAAGCTAAAAAAGTCTCCTTTTGAAAAGCTGTGGTCGTGGGAATGATAGGTGTCATTCCTTTTACCAAAAAGTAGTGGTCCCCCCCTTAGCCACAAAATCCTGAAAAAAGTGGATCTGAGATTCTATAATCCCGGATCCAAATGCTACATGCACAGTACTAGGAAGTAACTATAATTTTATTCCTAGTGCCTGCTCCCTTTATTCTATTTACTCTAGTTCCTTTAGTTAGTACTACTATTGAATGACTAGGTCTTCTTCTTCTTGCAAGCCATAGACACTGCCTTCCGCGCTGGCAACCTCCGGCTTCCACTTGCGCCTTTATCCTTGATAGGAACCTTATCTTTCTTCTTCCAGGTACTTTGAGCTACAAACCTGACTGCTTCTGGATCAAAGTCATCAAATGAATCCAAACCCTTCAAATCATCTGAAGACTCTAAAATCTCTCCATCACTTCCTGTTGCCTCAGCAAGAGAGTCATCCAGAATATCAATCTTGATTGGAGACGCTGTGCTCTTGTAAGGAGAAAACGACTCCCTTGCACGCTTGGCCGTTGTCTTCCTCTTCAACGAACTAGGCATATATTTCAAAGCTTGCTCCGCTGGTGTTGTGGGATCCTGGCTCTAATCCTAGGATCCAAGTGCAAACTTCTGTTGTTGGCACCCACAACAATCTTGCTAGGTAGACAACCAGACGTCGGAGCTATCACTTCCTCCATCTCTTTTGGTGTAGTTGGCTTTGGCGATTGCACTATACGAGACTTCCAAATGGGTGTAGCATCCTTGCCTTGCCCGGATATTTCACCTGCACCTTGGCGGGTTTCAATACCTGCCAGGATGGTCCTCATCTCCAACAGCATCACCTCCATCGTTTCTCCGTACTCCACCACCACTGAAACCACCTTGGCTCCAATTTACGACCTTGTCTTCAAGGCTTCCGCCTCATAGAGCTTTGCTTTGGTCACCAGTCTGCCCGGATTCCTGACAAAGCGCATGAGCTTAGCAATCTCCATGTTGGCCTCGCAAGCCGCCTTGTCTTCTTTGCTCTCCTCCTTCAACTTGCCCTGCAGATCCTTCACCTATTGGACCAACTTGTCCATTTCCAATTTCCTCAAGGTTTTGAGTTTAATTAAACTCTTCACCTCGGCAATCATGTCTTCCAATGTAGCCCCTCCCAGGAGCTTGTGCATGTTCCGGTTATGCTACTGGTGGATGCGTATCACCTGCTGGACCTCTCCCAGATCCCTCACAATTTTGGAGATAAGGTCCGGCTTAAACCTTTCCAGGCCTATTTGTTTGGGTACCTCTGACGACTCAGCAATTTCCTTCCCCTTACTACAAACTTCCCTGGTCACCTCTACATCTGATGACTCTTGATCTTCTTCCTCTCCCAATTCCGATTCTGGAATAATGTTGTTTATCCTCATTACCTCCGCCTTCTTCCATTTGAGATTCTCTCTGTCTCTCAACATGTTGTGGTAAGATTAGAGATGGAAGAGTAAAGTGGAGAGCCAGGAAGTCTTGATGTTTTCTAACGCCTTGACTAACCTGTCCACTAGGTTCCAGATCACTAACCCCCAGTTCATCAGCCACTCTCTTAACAGTGGACCAAAGATGGTGTTGGCAAAGGTGAGTGTAAGATAGGTAAGATGCTTGGGAAGCAAGATCGGGATCAGGAACTCTAGGACTCTTCTCTCCCTCCGGATTTTACAATCTAAGATGGAGTGACCATTCTTACTGTGAGGTATGTTAGAAAATTTTCCCTTTGCAAACTTGTCCATCCGAGTAGCTAATCCGCTCTTCTTCCGATTAAACGCGTAAACCTTACTCCAAACCTTGGGAGTCCAACTATCCAGGTTAGCTCTCATGCTATCAAGCCACTCACTAGAGGGTTTCTTCAGCAACTCCCTCACAATCTCCTCATCCCTCAAATTCCAGGGTACTAGGATTAATCCTTGGCATCATATCTTCTTCAAGTCCTCCTCTAGGTTTGCTCTCTCCGTAGGATCCTGGGATATGCTTGGACAAACAGATCTAAGAGCTTTTGTAACCGGGGCCTTGTCCTGTTTAGTCCTTTCCATTGTTCTTGACACTCTTGACATGAGAACTAGGAAGAACTACAACCTGGACGACCGCGGAGCCAATCTCACAGAAGCTCTCAAGAGGGGAAGGAAGAGTATGAAGCGTGAATGGGATAGAAGGAAGGGAAAAATAAGAAATGGATGGAGAGGGTCGTTCCTGCCTAACCCCTCCTAGTTACTGCCTGGAATAATGATTAGAGCTGTAAGAGACCGTTGCACCTAATCATTGAATATTAGGACCATTTTTAGAATCCGTTTAAGGTTTTGATAAGGTGATTAGTACCCGGCGCACTTCTAATCATTTTCCAGTACTGTTCACACTGCCCCTATCCTCTAATTCTTGGTTTTGATCCTAATTTCCGGATGATAATCCGGTCAAGCCAAGAACCAAAAGGTTCTTTTTTAACTATTTTATCTAATTCCAACTAGATATAATATACTAAGCTTTTTATTTATTAAATTTCTTGTTTTCGAATCAAGAAAACAAAAAGATTTAACAAAAGAGGTTAGCTTATATAAATAATAAGGGAATAGCTCTCTTGTGCTGACTTATGGGTTGCCACAAGTGTGCATGGGTTCAGAGTACGTCCTTATTCATAGAACTCTTGGTAAGCACTATTCCTTTCCATGAAACACGTTTTGATGCTTCAATGAAAAGGACTCATCCTTTATGATCCACTCTTCACTGAAAAAGTGCCACTCAATTATTCTATAAAGTTACTACACCAAAACTACAATGACCTATGCATCTATGATGAATTTAGTAAAGGACAATCATTTGCTATTCAGACATTTTCCTGCACTTGGTCATTATAAAGAGAAGTGCTAATGGCGCTACAATTCTCTCTTCATTTAATCAGCTCTTCACAAACTCATCACACGTTAGCAGCATTCACTAAGCATGGAATTTTTGAAACTTAAGCCGTTAATTAAGTTCCACTTTTGCTTAATAAAAAACAACATTTACAACCTAGTACTCACTTTCAGCATGTTCTTTCATATAACCAGCAGTACACAGGTTCTTTGGACATAGAGCAATAACCTCTCCATTGATTTGCAAAAGTTTCCAGTTCACATTACTATAGCATTTTCCATTTTATACTTGAAGCCTTACTTGTTATCAATTACACTTTCATCTTCATTGGTGTTTTGCAAAACAGACTACTCCTCCATCCATGCTACTAACCATCATTGTCTACATCTTCATCTAAAACAATCACCAATTACAGATCATATCTAAGTAGCTAAACTTTGAAGACCTCACCAACAAGAAGACAATCTATATTAAACCACATCAAAGGTTGTCCAAAAATGAAATAGCCTAAATCCATCTTCCTAAAAAATAATTTGCTAACAAAACACAAATAGTAATAAATAACACATCCTTATTGTTCAAAAAAATGAACCACAGTAAATAGTATCAAAAGTAAAATTTATAAAGACATTCAACGCAACTGGCCTCATCTCTGTGGCCATGGCCTTCAAAAATGTGACCACGACAAGATTAAGAACTAATGGCTACTTTGACGTACGCAACTCTTGCAAACTATGTTCCCACTATGTGTTCAGTAGTGATTTCCATCAAAATCAACATCTGAAGACATGACAACAAATCTTAATAAGAAATACACTACTCATACATCACATTCAGAATGCAAACAAGGTTGTGAAACTATTATAATGAAGACTTTGAGAATTTCCACAAATATTTAAATGCCATTCTACCCCAGGTAATTCTACCACCCAGCTTTTAAGAGCCCTTGTACGTGGTAAAATGATTCAATTCACTTGGCAAAAAAAAATCAATGAATGCTTTCCAACCCTATTTATAATAGGCAAATACTTTCATATTTGCTTGAGATAAAAGAGATTTACACTCACAAAATGCAGCCATAGTCTGCGGAACAACAACTGCTTTACCTTATGATGTATTGAGAGTTAATACGAACGTACCATAGTTACAAAGTTCAATTTACAAAAAAATTATTTTGTAGTGTACATGTAAAAAAATACACCCATGACTTCAATAAAATGTATCTTTGTCACATTGAATTTGTGAAAATGTAATGCCTCCTTTGTGAAATGCTTTACAAGAAACCCAACAATGTAATACTCAAGTCATTTGGACCATAAGGATTGAAATGTCTTATGCTTACTAGGAATAAAAAACCTTCAACAAACAACATCTACATTACTTGGTTATACAAATGACTATCACAACAATGAAAGTCCTTCCAACTTGTCAACACTAGGACTCAAAAATCCCATTTTGTCCAAAGTTACATTACACAATCTCAGCGATGTATTGATTGACACAAAATCTTGGCAAAAATGATAACCACCATAAAAATTTATACACACATCCATTTCTTCACTGATCACTCACACATTTCTAACCACCTACTCAACTACTAACACTTACTCAACCAGCATAACCATTGAAACAACCTCAACATATTCAAGTAACACTTACAAGCCACAAATCCAGCACTTACTTAACATGTGACAACAATAATTACAATTCTACTGTCCACTTCTCCAAGAATAATGAATGGCAGCAAACACCTATTCACATTGACACAACAAAGAGTTTCATAACACTTGAAAAATTAATCCACATTAGTATTAAAACAGACTACAAACAACACTCTACTCACTGCAAATAACAGAAACCAGTAGTTGATCTCACAAATAAACATATAAAGCAAGTCCTCACCATTTTCCACAAGAAGTACATAACTAGTAGATCACTCTTGCAATCACTTTGATCCATATTTTGTAAGTCAGACAATCCCCATCACCACTCCACCATAACTTCACATTTGCCATCTACTAGATAAATCACTGCAACGGCTATTAAATTCGATGCAAATAAAATATCTGTTAAGCACTTTCCATAATAAATTGTTTCAAGAATGACATCAACATGCTTCATATAAATTACAAAAACAACATAAAAAAATGTACAATGCAGCCCTTCCATTATCCATGCGTGAAACAATTGTCATTATCATTCCAGTACAAGCTTATAGTGCCTATCAAATACTCATTGGACTTCATTCCTCAACACTGATGATGATTATCGGCACTAGACAAACCATTAAACATTTTAAAGAATTAATGGTTCCAAGTACAATCTAAATGTATATCACAATATAAAGAAAAACATCATTTGAATCCCAAACAGAATATATTATATTCATTGAACATTAGACAACCACCATCACCATTGCATTACAACTTCATAGTACCCATTCATAACTCATTTTAGCATAACGATGTTGAAGTTTTCCAGCTCTCCTCAAACAACACAATCAACATCAATCCATTCTCATTTAATCAAGAATACCTAAAATCCATATGTTACAAATTCAAAATTCCTAAAGCTAACCTATCCAAGTACTTTCGGAGGAAGAGTACAACTAGTTTAAGCAAAAATGCAGGACTTCTAGTTTCAACTACCGCAGCATCTTGACGTGCATGACCCGTTTCCATGTGGCCTTCTCCTTACCTTCCTTGCACTCTCTCTACTTTATGCTAGTTACAATACATCATTGCAAAATTTTCACCTTCTCAAACATTACAATTTGGTTACAAAGGGAACATGCTCTACAAAGACCTAAGACATTTGTTAATTGGACACTCAAATGACAATTCACCATATCTACAGACAAAGGTTGATTACAAATAAGAAATTCAAGTTTAGAGAATTTTCATGGCCTAATTCCATTTATAGTTAATAACCTCCTATATTGTCAACTACGGGAACTATTGTCATGCACCCTAGGCCCCCTTCACCGTCTACCTACCTTAAGATTCCTGATTTGTCAAAGGTCTCCATGCTGTCAAATAAGTAACTAAATGAATCCACATATTTTCCCCTTGTTAGAGTGACCACTAGACATTAGTACAAGCTCACCACACTACTTTTCATTGATACAAGATTCAAGCAAATTGTACTCAACTAGAATGCTCATTCATTTTAATGAGCCTTGTTTTTGCAATATACATAGTACATCCTCCCCTTCCAATAAATTACAATATTGATTATCAACATTGACACACTGGCAGTGCACATGTTGCTACTTCATTTACAATAGGGTCGCAGTCTATCAAATATAGGGTTGCACATGTTCATGTTCCTCTACTACTTATACGACTACGAGTATCTTTCAAACAGAATTTCACGGTGCACAGGTGGATCACTCTTAATAAGTTGGGTACCCCACGTGCGGCAAGTGGGTAATTTTTAGGGGCTATTTATTTTTTTTGGCTAAATAAAAGGGTCTCTATAATTACATAATTTTGACAAATGACCTATTTTAGGGCACTCTTAAATTATTAATTTAAAGGGCTAGATGACTTTTTTTCATAGGCTTTTATTACTTATAAAAAAAGCATGGATTGTTAAGCAAAGTGACGTTTTAGGGATTTAAACTTTAAAGGACCAAGCTACTATAATATGTAATATGAACAGTGTTGTATAACTTGCATTTATTACCAACAAAAAATTTTAATTTGGGATCTTGCGTACCTCATTAAAACAACATTGATCTATATTCTAACTTCTTTGTTGATCTCAATTGTAAAAAAGGTGCGGATGCACTCCAAATACAAGAAAGATATCCCATATTATACTGGTCGCAAAGGGCTGCTTGGTCTTTTAGGAGTTAATGCACCATAGTCTTATAGGTAAGATCCAAACAAAGAGCATATTCTTAAAAAAAACATACAATGATATAACTTCTAGAGTGCATAAGTAACTAAACTAAAAATCAAAGCTAGTAAACAATCTTCATTTACGTATATGTATTATGCAAGAAAATTCATAGTCATTCCTACAATCATTGATCTCATTCTTCATTCAATAACACCTAGCACTTTGTATACCACCATGTCAGTCTATATACAATAATTGCCATAGAATACCCCACGTCTTTGGTCCCTTCATTACTAGTAATAATAATTAATATCCCATGTTTGTTTTCATCCTATATTACTTATATTGAATGTAGCCCTTTCTATGTACCCTTTATAAGTTCTAAGTTTGTTATAATTTTTAACTGAAAGGAATAAATCCCTCCCTATATTATGCCACACGCCAAATCTAAAAAGCGGTAAGTTATCCACCTGGGTGACAGTGAATATAGAAATCATATAAAACTAAATCAGTGTCAACCATTAACCACAAATAAACTTTTAAATCAATGTTGTATGACTTACCATAATTTGTATGTCTGCAATCACAGGCGTGAAATTAAAAAGTAAACCCTCTACAATGTATGCTGCCATTATGTAGCCTTCATCCACCATGAAAACCACAACATTTTAAATCCCATTGCATACCTAAAGCAAATTCATTTCAGATAGAATTTTGAATACGACATTGCAATCTCAATAAAATAGTTACTTAGGCATATCTACAATACATGAATACATCCACCACACTTGGATTGTTGTGAACACTTCATTTTATTATACAAAAAAATAAGTGAAGATGCCTAGAAAACATGTTGACCTTAGTCATTAATAACGCCACAATCTTTCTTGTAATAACATATAAATAGAATATGCTTACAAAAAGCGGCATTCCAATTAGTACTCGCACCTACAACATTGGTAAATCATTAGTTGCATACACAAAATGTCAAAAAACAAAGTACAAATTCATCTGTTCTGTTTCAATCAACTAAAACAAAAGAAGTCACTCACCCGATTCTCATACACAAGATATTACTAGTCCTCTTCAAAGGACTTGCCTACATCTCGATCAAACACCGGGGCATCTTCTTTAGACTCTTCTCCGAGTACTTCATTCATCCGTATGTTGTGGCCGATATGAATAGGCGCAACATCAAATTCACAATCTCCAGGAGGTGCACAAAGTCCAGAGAACACTGCACTCTCTCCCATTCTAAACATCTCAAGCTCCCTTTCTTCATCTAGTGCACTATCTACTCTATGCCCTCAAACCTCATTATATAGGACTATTTTCCAACCTGCCTCCTCTTGCACATCTGAAGAGAAAACTTGATTACATTGCATAGGAAAAGCAAAGGATTCATAGCCAAAAGGTAAAAGTGAGTTGAAATTGGCTATGGTGAATCCCCATTTGTTTGTTTTCACTCTTGCATTAGTACCTCAATAATTTGCTTTTACCCACTCACATACCAGCAATAGAGTGCAATGCTGTCCATAATTTAATTCCACAATCTCCAATATCTAGCCTATGTACTCAAGGGATGCATCAACCGGGTTTGGATCACTTTTGCCAAATTGACAAGGTCTTCAAAAAATTGAAGCCACTCCGGAATCACATGTCTTTGTGAAATTCTCCTTCGCACTTTTCACTCAATAGTAGTACCCGTAAGCATACATACTTCTGAATTTTTGTGCATTCAAAGACGATGCTCTAGAGGACTCTATAACATCCTAGGGAACTTGTATGCCATTGTCTTCATTGTTATGCACCTCTTCTTTAATTCATTCAAAAAAATGCGATAGCTCCTCCAAATCACTAAGGTACGGCACCCATCTGTAGCCCGTCCTTCTAGGATGTCTTCTATAGAAATCCGCTCTTGCAATAGTTCTGTCCTTCCACAACTCTTCATATTTTCTACATCTTAGTCTAAACAAACCTTAAAATTGATGATCAAGAATTCAGTTTTTTTTATAAAATCATTAATTACCTTTTTCTTTCAAATAGCAATCATGAGGCACCTCAAAATCTACATTGAATATAGACTCTACATTCATCATGTACTTCTAAGTTGAATGGAATTATTAATAACCATTTACATGTACAATTAGGCCATCACTACTGTTGTAAGCTGCAGTGATTTGTTCTTTGTGTTGTCACAAATGAAGAAAAAATGAGATTATTGAATAAAAACTCACCTCTAGTAAGGCTCTAAATGAGTTGCATTGTCTAAAACAAAGTTGTGCATTGAATTTGGTAATTCCATTGTCAAATATCTTGGCTTCCTCTTTCCCTCCAAAATCTTGTCCACCATTATTGGATCCTCCTTGTCATTCCACACTCTTCTAGAAGTAATGTTGTACTTTGACATGTACTTTGTTACAAACCCAAGTGCTTCCTCAATTTGATAACATTGAGCAATGCTTCCCTCAAGTTTAGCCAAATTTTTAACAAATCCCTTCAATGTTTTGAAATATCACTCATACATATATATCCACCTAGTGTGGACTAGGCCAAGCAAAAAAAGCTCTTCTAACAAATGAATTGGTAAATGAGACATAATATCAGAATAAGATGGGGGCATCTCCTTCTCTAGCAAATACATTATCTCCGCACAATCTGCCATCAACTGCTCTTTGCTTTTAGAATCTATTGGTTTAGAACAAATTTTCTTGAAAAATCTACTCAAGCATATAACTATACATGCTAGAGATTTGTTGGAAATTGTGCAAAAACACAAGGAAAATATCTATTGTCACTAGTAGAAAATTCAGCACAAAATCAACAGAATTTCAACCAAAAATTGTTGATTTTTTTTGTGAATTTAGTCAAGTTGATTTGGGTACTTTTCTGTTGATTTTTTGTTGATTATTTCTAGTTTTCTCTTAATTTGTTGTTGATTTCTATTACATATTTTATGTTGTTCAATTCTATTTCTTTTCATTTTTAAATTTTTTTTTTCATAGAATTTGTTTTTATTCTACAAAAATGTAAACTTTTTAGGGGACGAGCAGCTGCCCAAACTTTCGGGAGCTACTCGAGCCCCTGAGCAGCTGCCTGAACCCTCGGGGAGCTGCTGGTAGTGGGGTTTAAACCCTCCACCTCTCCTCTCACACTCCACAACTTTAGCACATTCTCAAAACCACTAGAGAATGTGCAAATGCACATGCACACATTACTATCTTGATTCTATTTGTACATTAAATGTTCATGTCTTTAGTAATCCAATAGACTTTGGAGGCTATTTCTGCCCATTTAAAGACTTTTTTTCAAAAAACTTAGAACTATAAAAAGTTGGTAAATGTATTTTACTTTCACCTCCAACAATTTTTTTTGGATTTCAATCTTTTTATCAAAAGTTATGAGCTAAAATCAGAGAAGGTGTTTAGAAATTTTAAATAAATTGTTTATTTCCATCCTTTTGATTTTGTTTATAAATTTTTTTTGGAATTCACAAAACTCATAAGGATTGTTGCAAGCAAAACTTGGATTCATTAATAATTATTATTTAGTGCTAGTTTTTTGTAAAAATAACCTTATTTTGTTAAAATAGCCTCCATAGTTTGATAGCTTCAAATAACATGAAGTCGTGAAAAGTTACGGAATTAAAACCTTGCAATTATAAAATCAAAATTCTATTGACTTTTGAATAGTTTTGGATATTTTGTAAGGGCATTAATATGTGAACCACACCCTTTGAACTACTGTACCACACCCTTGGGGTAAATTTTAGATTTCTACCATCAAAAATTTGAGTTTGAGAATTTTGAATTCAAATTTGGACTTAGAGACCATGGTATTATCTAGGACCATAAAAAAAGTTGCAATTCAACAACACCCAATGAAAAAGCTTATCTTTTTTTACAAACAAAAGTAAAATTAATAATTTTCTCCCTAACTAAACTTTTTCATTGGGTGTTGTTGAATTGCAACTTTTTTTATGGTTCTAGACAATACCATGGTTTCTAAGTCCAAATTTGAATTCAAAATTTTCAAATTCAGCTTTTTGATGGTAGAAATCTAAAATTTATCTTGTGGTGTGGTATAGTAATTGGAAGGGTGTGGTACACACATCAATTCTCATCTTTTAAAGCTTATAAAAATATTTTATAAGATTGTTTTTTTTTAATTCATTTGGTTAGTAATAGAAGGAAAATTACTAAAAATACCCTTTAAGTCTTTCAAAATATCAAGTTTACGCCAAAAATATGTGAAACATAAAAAATAGTCCTTTTTTTTGTAGGAATATCAATTATACTCCTATTGTTTTGGAAAATTAATAAAAAAACTCTTCTATTTTGAAATGTTAAATATATCCTTGTGTTATTTGAAATGTTGAAATCACCTTTGGTTTCTTGTAAGAATTTGCATTAAACTATACACTTGGTTATCATGTAACACAAAGATATTTTTGGTACTTTTAATCCTTAAGGGACATTTACGATTTCTTCAAAGAATTGAGGAGCATCATTTATATTTGTTTGTAAAGAAATTTTGGTATTTAAAACAACAAAATGTTGTACTTTTTATATAAAATTTTGTTGGATTAGTGAAGTTGTGTCCAAAAGTATCTAGATCAACAAAAAACTGTTGAGTTTTTTGTTATTATGGTCATGTGTTTACTTGACTTTAAAGGCTGCTAATTTTAAATCTTACCAAATTGTGAAAAGTAAAGAAAATAAAACCAGTCAATGTACACTCAGACTTCTAAAAGATTCTTTTTTTTTGAAAACTTCTTTTATTTTTTAAAACTTCAAAAAAATTTAATGAGGTCCAAAAAGATTTTAGAAAGATTTCAAAAACAAACCTAAACTATTATAATAGCTTTTTTATTAAAAACATTTTAAAGTATTTTGATGAGTTACAAAAAGATTCCTAAAGGACTCTAATTCAGTCTAAGAGATTCTATTTCTATAAGTATTTTGAAGTACTTTAACAAATTCCATAAAGATTTTAAAAAGATTCTCAAAGCTTCCAAAAAGGTTCTTGAAAATTCTTAGAGATTTTCAAAGATTTTTTGAATTTCAAAAAAGATTCTCAAAAGATTCCCAAAGATTCTCAAAGATTCTCAATTGTTCTCAAACATTCTAAAAGATTCTAAAATACTTGAAAAGATTCCCAAAGATTCCAAATGATTCTCAAAGATTCTTAAAAGATTCTCAAACATTCTCAAAGATTTCCAAAGACTCTTGAAGATTCCAAAAAGATTCTCAAAGATTCTCAATTGTTCTCAAACATTCTCAAAGATTCCAAAAAAACTTGAAAAGATTTTGAAAGATTTCCAAAGATTCATGAAGATTCCTAAAAGATTCTCAAAGATTCTAAAATCTCAAAAAGATTCTTGGATATTCTTAAAAATCTTGAAAAGATTCTCAATGATTCCCAAAAGATTCTTGAAGATTCTTAAAGATTCACAAAAAATTCCCAAAAGATCTTCAAAAGATTCCAAAATTTTTGTTGATTTAGATAATGGTATCCAAATCAACAAAACGTATTTAGTTTTTTTACAAAATTCTGTTAAATTAGTCAATTAGCGTGGGCAAGTGCCCAAATCAACAAGAAACTGTTGGTTTTTTGTTGTTTTGGAAGGAGTTTTCTACTAGTGTGTAGACATACATTCTCTATCACAATCAAATCTATAGATTGACATATTAAGAATACAATTAAGATATATAATTCCAAACAAATACATATGGAAAGACTTTCAATATAGTATCCTCACTTGCATGAAGGTTTATGTGATTTTATTAAATAATTTAAAATTCCATTAAAATAGTGCCGCCTACCCAAATTTTAAATCTTTAAGGTATTTAGATGAAAATCTCAATTACAGTCTTCAATTCTCTAGTGCAAAATGGTCACCACTTCTTGTTAGTGCAACTTATGTCGTCTCACTATAAACCTCACAATTATTTGCTAGAAAATTTCAAAATTTCATATGCCACATTCTTTTCTAATACTATATAATTGTATGATATAGTAGTTGCTATCTCTAAATTGATTTTAATGTGATGAACAAAAAAGTGATGATTTACTAGGGAATATTAATGATTAACATTGTCATCTATGCAGTCTTGCAAGAACTCTTGGTTAATAGGGATCATAAAAATTTATCTTTTAAGTTGAAGGTTAAATTCCCATCATATCATGCCTATCAGTACCTTAGACAAACTATTGTTGCTTATTTGTTCAAGACAGTAATAGTAACACCTTTGAACTAAATAATACCTTAGACATTTGGTTAGTGCTAATTTCAAAAGAAGATGAAATTGTTACATTATTAAATTTTGCAATCTATTTGGAGTTTACCATTCATCTTTGCGATTAGAATATCTCTCTCTAATTCTTTCTAATTTGCATTTCCCACAACTCTAGTATGGAGTTCATGAATAAAAAATCTTCATGCCATTAATTATCTTTTGAACGAAGGTAAACATCTAGTATTTTACACTAAGCTTTATGCTGATGTACTCTGTGATAAGCTCCAAATTGAAAGCAACTTTATAATTAGAAACATGTAAATAGGTACAAGAGAAAGTATATAAGTACCAATTTCTAAACCATTCCATTCTTAAAGAAATCAATGGCTCTACCTATAATTTCTAGAACATCCAAAGGAGGCTACTAGTTTACAATTATTATGTTTTGAACCATTACAAAAAGAAATAAAGTACCTACTAGTGACATCATAGGTCTATTATTTTGTCATTCAAACAAGTATTTTCAAATATTTGATATTTCATGCTTCAATCACAGGACCAAAATAATGCCACAGCATTCCTGGGAATTGATATATGTGATTGAACATGTTTGCCAACACAATACCTTTAATGAGAATAAGGTCATAAAACTCACCGTCCAATATGGAAGGTTGTGGAAAATTGACTTCCTTTTCATGCCATGGAGTTTAACTGGGTCGTTGTTGCTATTCTCCACTCCACCTTCTTTGAGAAATACTTCTCTCGTGCATCCCTATCAAAGAACATTATCTCCAATTGCCCTTTCTGGAGCCATGTGCCACTCCTCAAAATTGTTGAATAGTGCTCCTACCTTCCAAAACAAATGATTGCCATCCAGAAACCTTCTTCCACCTAGATATAACATTTTCCCAAGAATTCGTGCATGCTCAGCAGAAGTTGCTGGTCCACAAAGGGGGCATCCTTTGTAACCGCAGACTTGTTGCCCTGATAGAAGCCCATAAGCTAGAAAGTCATTAATTGTGAATATCAACATAGCTTGTAATGTGAATCGTCTTTGACTTCTGGTTTGGACACATTCACTATTGGAACATTTTGCCACAGTGTCAGCAAATCACAAATAACAAGAGCTAGGAATACATCTATGTTTTTTGCAATGGTAGCTTTTGAACCGAGAATGAGTAGAACCAAAGAAAATAAAAACTTCTTTGTTAGTAGCCAAGGTGGAAGATTATATATTGTAATTAAAAAGACCCAAGTAGAATGCTTAATAGCATTATCCTTGTAAGAAATAATGCCATCTCCAACAATGCCAAGTCGTAAATTTGTATTCACTACTACAAAGTCTAGATATAGTTGGTCCATTTTTTTCCATTGCACTTTGTCGGCGACAAACCTCATCATTTGGCCATGAGATTTGTGACTATTGTACCACGTCATGTAGTTTGCAATTTTTGGGCATTTAAACATTCATATAACATGCTTGATAATATCAAAGTATCAAACAACCCGTTGGAGAACTGTATTTGATCCTGCCACGTAGCACTTTTCATAGCAAGTTGGGCACTCACTAAGATTTTCATGTTCCCCCTTGTACAGTATGTGGCCTTGAAAACAGCAGTGCACTTGGCGATGCTGTAGTCCCAACCTCATTAGCATAGTCTTCATCTCATATGACATTCTAGGAAAACAATTGGAACTAGGTAGAAGGTCTCCTAATATCCATTTCAGCAATGCATCAACAAATGTCTATGGAACAGAGTTAAAACTGCATAAGGAGTATAGGACAATTGCGCATTGCAAACAATTTTGAGTGCTACCTTCATACATTCATTCTGCAGATTCTTGTATCAAGTACTCCAAGTTTGCTTCATTCTAGTTTGGGTCCTCTTCTGTGTTCGTAAAGTGAAACTCACAATGGTTGTTGTTTTGCATAACTTCTTCATGAATGTCATCCACTCTACCAAAAGCGTCTCTAGCCATACTGTCCATGTTCATAGGGTTTCTAGGCAGCCACCTAAAATCTTCTTCATGATCGTGTCTTTCACAATCACGGTAAGGCTCATTGTCTCCGTCCCTTGGTTTGGCAAGACCGCAAACATTTTGCCCATCAACGGTCAGGCACAACACAAACCACTTTCACTTAGACAAGAATATGATTCTTTAGCACACTACAATTGGTCAGTGTCACTTATAGCATGTGCTTTTCAAACAAGTACATATTAAAAATATAGAGTGGGAATACATGTTAGAACACAATAAACAATTATTTCAAATGTACACAACAAACTGCTTATGAAAGCTGAAAGAACAAATTAATTATGCACCCTCAAAATGAAGTAGGAAAACAAGTTTGTCAATGGGTGATAAGTATTGATATTTTCATGTTGCACACGTAGACTTAGAAACTTACCATGACCAAGTAGATTAAGAAGCAATCTCTTCCGTATCTTACATAGTGACTTGCAATGACATCCACTTTTTTCATGTATGCACCCTTGCATTGTTTGCACGTGCAAGGGTACTACAATAAACCAAGTCTATTAACTATAGAGTGCTCTATATGGTAAGCAGCGCATTGCCTACGTCGCATGTTGATAGGGTTTTGATTCTTCCAAATGTGGTTGTTGATAACGTCACAATACAATTTTTTTCAAATATAAATAGTATAGAGACATACATTTTCCTCTTTCTAACTGAAGTGGAAATCAACATTTCAACCGTTAGAAACAACTAAGAACAAGACTTCATTGAATATGCGTGATACAAAATATAATGTGATGAATGCAATGTCAGAGAACCTGACAAAAGTTAATGAATTTGCCTTTCTATATCAATTGTAATGGGACCTCACACAGGGTCTTAAATTATGAATTATTAAAGGAACTACTGCTCCACTTCATATTCAGTTCAATTCAATATCAATATGCAGTATAGCATCAGATTAAGTGAAAATAGTCATTTTCCACTACATGTTGGTAACTCAAACGATATGATACGTCAAATTGTAGGTGACCATATTTGTATAGACGCATGAGGGTACTCAAGCAACATTCAAATTTTGTTCAAATATTCCCTTCTTGTGTGTCTTAGAATAGTTCTACAAGTATAAGCACACATCACTCTCTTTGTTGAATACTAACTGTGTTGTCAAAGAGATTTCAGGGTTATAATGAACCATATAGTGTAAAGCAAAACTCAAGGAGGTAATAGTCATATTATCCATACATGATAACAATTTCATAGAAAACAATAACCACTTCTTCCTACCGCATGGGACATACAAATTTATGTAAGGAAATGCATTCAAAGTTGCATTACAAGGTACATTACAATAAGTGGACATGTATAAAGTGTTCAAAATATGTAAATTTTGATTCCGTTACTTAAGACTTTGGCAACATCAATGTCAAACAAAAATAGTAATGATAGTAGACCAAATACAATTACATTTTGTTTTCAATTATCGGTACTTAGAGGTTGCATCGATGCCATACTCATTATGGATGAGAAGTCTACTGCAACACTTTTACTGAGGTTTATTCATCTGGTTCTTTCCTTTCACTATGTAAATAACCATGAATTATTCATGGTACTTCAGAATTACTTGAAATGAATTTAATTTGCAAGGTGCTACTCTGGAACTTGGAAAAATGATTAGAGGATTATGTACTTTCAAATGCTTCTTATAATTAACCTATGCATATTAAGAACAATTCACTTAATATACAATGAACACAAAATCTAAACATCAAGATTGTGGAAATCTATAAAACATTTCTGACCGGTTACTAATACAACCTCATGTTTGTTTGTCTTATTTCTTTTCCAAGCTTAACTATCCCACGGGAAACTAATAATATAATTGCAAATAAACATGCCTTAAAAAGTTAATAAATATATTATCAAAAAGATGTTTATGAGAACTCTATGAATATTTATTTTATTGACTTTCCATACTAAATTTGTCACGTAGTTTTTCCAAATTAGCAAAACAGTAAACAACTTCAAGGAGAAACACAAGTCGTTCAATGAATAAAGTTATTCAAAATCAACAAGTTCATTTGACAGTTTATCATATTAGAGAATGTGTAACCACAAGTAGTTCTGAATTGTGTTTAATTTAGGTTCATCTAAGCAGTGTTGCAATGGTAATTGTGTGATGGAAATAATCAATACAGCAACTTTTGTGGATTATTGTTTTCATATCATTTGAGATTGACATAGTAGAGATGTTATACGCAATACTACACAAAGTGCAGTCACATAATAATTCATCTGCCATTAGCATATTAACTTAGAGAACAGACTATTGGATATTTAGGCAAGAAAATCCTTATTTAGTAAGATATTTATTTTAAAAAATTCAGGATTTATTTGGTGATTTATACAAAAGTATATGTTGATATCTTTGAAATCAGCAATGATGAAAAACCAAGACAAAAGTATCATAAAACTCACTATAAATCTCTAAAAACTTCTTGCAAATGCAAAATTCAGCATCTTGACAATTATTTTTTGGAAAGTATGATTTTGTAACATATATCATGTGAGGACATACAAGAGCATATTGGATGTAGTGAGATTTAACAAAATCATTTGTCCATTTGATTGGAATTAGTGGTTCAATTTTCCTGTTGCATTGGTTTGAAAAAGTAAAGTAAACACTTACATTGCCACCAAAGAGTGTCGGAAGTTGTTTCCAACTTTAACCATCTATGTAGATACTCCTCCAAATGCAAATCAATGACCTGCAAATTATTTGTTTTTCCACAAGTAAGTGACAATCACTTTGATTGAATGAAACGTCTATGCTCAAATTTTGGTAATCCATATTGTTTCTCCATAAGCACTATGCATAAAAGCTGCTCCGTCACTGGAATGAAGTTCTTGGTAACAGACTTTTGAGAATCCGCATATTATTTGGAACAGCGTCTTTTAATAGGCCTTCCACAAATATAAGCTTCTCCAAATAATGAGTGTATACCCCCAAAGTTCAATGTTGTAAATGGTAGCCTAGAAATTTGTTGTTAGCTTTGAGAATTCAATGGCCAATACTAGATGCTGCGATACTACAATAGTACACATTAAGTCGTGCAAATTACTAGTTCTCACTAGTAGAAAACTCCTTCCAAAACAACAAAAAACCAACAGTTTCTTGTTGATTTGGGCACTTGCCCACGCTAATTGACTAATTTAACAGAATTTTGTAAAAAAACTAAATACGTTTTGTTGATTTGGATACCATTATCTAAATCAACAAAAATTTTGGAATCTTTTGAAGATCTTTTGGGAATTTTTTGTGAATCTTTAAGAATCTTCAAGAATCTTTTGGGAATCATTGAGAATCTTTTCAAGATTTTTAAGAATATCCAAGAATCTTTTTGAGATTTTAGAATCTTTGAGAATCTTTTAGGAATCTTCATGAATCTTTGGAAATCTTTCAAAATCTTTTCAAGTTTTTTTGGAATCTTTGAGAATGTTTGAGAACAATTGAGAATCTTTGAGAATCTTTTTGGAATCTTCAAGAGTCTTTGGAAATCTTTGAGAATGTTTGAGAATCTTTTAAGAATCTTTGAGAATCATTTGGAATCTTTGGGAATCTTTTCAAGTATTTTAGAATCTTTTAGAATGTTTGAGAACAATTGAGAATCTTTGAGAATCTTTGGGAATCTTTTGAGAATCTTTTTTGAAATTCAAAAAATCTTTGAAAATCTCTAAGAATTTTCAAGAACCTTTTTGGAAGCTTTGAGAATCTTTTTAAAATCTTTATGGAATTTGTTAAAGTACTTCAAAATACTTATAGAAATAGAATCTCTTAGACTGAATTAGAGTCCTTTAGGAATCTTTTTGTAACTCATCAAAATACTTTAAAATGTTTTTAATAAAAAAGCTATTATAATAGTTTAGGTTTGTTTTTGAAATCTTTCTAAAATCTTTTTGGACCTCATTAAATTTTTTTGAAGTTTTAAAAAATAAAAGAAGTTTTCAAAAAAAAAGAATCTTTTAGAAGTCTGAGTGTACATTGACTGGTTTTATTTTCTTTACTTTTCACAATTTGGTAAGATTTAAAATTAGCAGCCTTTAAAGTCAAGTAAACACATGACCATAATAACAAAAAACTCAACAGTTTTTTGTTGATCTAGATACTTTTGGACACAACTTCACTAATCCAACAAAATTTTATATAAAAAGTACAACATTTTGTTGTTTTAAATACCAAAATTTCTTTACAAACAAATATAAATGATGCTCCTCAATTCTTTGAAGAAATCGTAAATGTCCCTTAAGGATTAAAAGTACCAAAAATATCTTTGTGTTACATGATAACCAAGTGTATAGTTTAATGCAAATTCTTACAAGAAACCAAAGGTGATTTCAACATTTCAAATAACACAAGGATATATTTAACATTTCAAAATAGAAGAGTTTTTTTATTAATTTTCCAAAACAATAGGAGTATAATTGATATTCCTACAAAAAAAAGGACTATTTTTTATGTTTCACATATTTTTGGCGTAAACTTGATATTTTGAAAGACTTAAAGGGTATTTTTAGTAATTTTCCTTCTATTACTAACCAAATGAATTAAAAAAAAACAATCTTATAAAATATTTTTATAAGCTTTAAAAGATGAGAATTGATGTGTGTACCACACCCTTCCAATTACTATACCACACCACAAGATAAATTTTAGATTTCTACCATCAAAAAGCTGAATTTGAAAATTTTGAATTCAAATTTGGACTTAGAAACCATGGTATTGTCTAGAACCATAAAAAAAGTTGCAATTCAACAACACCCAATGAAAAAGTTTAGTTAGGGAGAAAATTATTAATTTTACTTTTGTTTGTAAAAAAAGATAAGCTTTTTCATTGGGTGTTGTTGAATTGCAACTTTTTTTATGGTCCTAGATAATACCATGGTCTCTAAGTCCAAATTTGAATTCAAAATTCTCAAACTCAAATTTTTGATGGTAGAAATCTAAAATTTACCCCAAGGGTGTGGTACAGTAGTTCAAAGGGTGTGGTTCACATATTAATGCCCTTACAAAATATCCAAAACTATTCAAAAGTCAATAGAATTTTGATTTTATAATTGCAAGGTTTTAATTCCGTAACTTTTCACGACTTCATGTTATTTGAAGCTATCAAACTATGGAGGCTATTTTAACAAAATAAGGTTATTTTTACAAAAAACTAGCACTAAATAATAATTATTAATGAATCCAAGTTTTGCTTGCAACAATCCTTATGAGTTTTGTGAATTCCAAAAAAAATTTATAAACAAAATCAAAAGGATGGAAATAAACAATTTATTTAAAATTTCTAAACACCTTCTCTGATTTTAGCTCATAACTTTTGATAAAAAGATTGAAATCCAAAAAAAATTGTTGGAGGTGAAAGTAAAATACATTTACCAACTTTTTATAGTTCTAAGTTTTTTGAAAAAAAGTCTTTAAATGGGCAGAAATAGCCTCCAAAGTCTATTGGATTACTAAAGACATGAACATTTAATGTACAAATAGAATCAAGATAGTAATGTGTGCATGTGCATTTGCACATTCTCTAGTGGTTTTGAGAATGTGCTAAAGTTGTGGAGTGTGAGAGGAGAGGTGGAGGGTTCAAACCCTCTTATCGGCAGCTGCTCAGGAGTTCGGGCAGCTGCCCATCCCTCTAAAAAGTTCACATTTTTGTAAAATAAAAACAAATTCTATGAAAAAAAAAATTTAAAAATGAAAAGAAATAGAATTGAACAATATAAAATACGTAATAGAAATCAACAACAAATTAACAAAAAATTGTTAATTATCAACAGAAAATCAACAGAAAAGTACCCAAATCAACTTGACTAAATTCACAGAAAAAATCAACAATATTTGGTTGAAATTCTGTTGATTTTGTGCTGAATTTTCTACTAGTGTCTAGACCTTGTAATCAGACATCCATTGATGTCACCTCTATACATTTAACATGAAACTATTACAATATTTATTACGTGATTCTTTTAAACAACAAATTACTCTTTGCAGTACTGAAGTGAACCCTAAGCAACGCATGAAAATACTAATTAAGTCGTTGTTTGGTTGTATATGTTCATTCAACCACAGTAATTTTGAGTTTGCTTGAAGTTGATTGGTAAATTATGTTTGAGTTTGACAAGCATCATTATATTGTTAATAACTTTTAAAATTGAAGAAGATTGTTGATAACTTTCACCAGATATTTGCACCTTCATTCACCAATTAAAATGCAAACGGACTGTCCATTTATAAGCCTACTCTATGTGCCTCTAGACGACTTATTTTTACAAAATTTCTATGAGATTCCTTATACCTAGGTGTGCAGAAATGCAAGCTCAAATACAGAGGTAGAGAGAAGTTAGGAGTGGACAAAGAATTTTGTTACCGTAATGTCCAGACGCAATGACCACGCCAAATTCCTTTGCATAGAACATTTCTAGAATTTACAAAGTTGTTGCTCTTGTAGAGCCTTGTTTGAAGAGTTCGATCCTTTGTTTCTGTACCAGTTGAGGGAGTGGGTTTGTAGAGGAAACCATTGTTGTTTATAAACAAAGAACTATGTAATTAGAAATCCATAAACTTCTTCAGAGGAACAACATTTCAAAATCCTAGAATGGAAAATCGCATGACCTCCTGAGTTCTGCCCAATTATTTGTAAGCTTATTGAACTGCTTACCTTAAAGAGATATCCAAGTGACATTGCATTGTACTTGAAAGTTTCCTCCAATTTGTAGATCTCCATTGTGGTCCCAATTCAAAAAAAGGCATCACTTTTATCCGTGTGACATGTGCCAGAGGAGCACTTGCATTGACAATGTTTCCAATTGGCCACATATCAAACTGCAAATAGTGTTGAGATATGTGACACTAGATGGTAGTCCTCTTTTGTGAAGGCCACAGTACTTGCAGTGCAGCATGTAATGACGCGTGTATAGACATTTGTCAGTGAAAGCAAGGAAATTTTGTGTCATGCATCCTTCTACAAGTAGTGTTCACTGCTCTAGAATGCTCTACAATTGTGTGGCATAGCAAAAAAAGTAAGATGGGTTCCTTTGTCCTGAAACAAGTGCCTTATGAAAATCCTAATTGATATTTTGGATGAAATTCATCCCATGTGGACGTGGTAGCCAATGGGGTTTGCTTCTACTTTTCTTTGTCACGTCTTTTGAAGAGTTTGCACTCACCGCTCCTCTTAGTACAGTGCGCTTCTTAGTATAGCGTGTCTTCTAAGCACAAATGTTACGGTTGTCTTCTCCTTGTTTTTTTGGAACTACTACAAAAGTGGAGTTTACAAGGTAGGGTTTACAAGAGGAATGCTTGAACTCATAATGTCTCCTTTCTCTAAATGCATACCTAATTATTGCAGTCAATACTCCTATGTTGGCGCTCTTTACTTAGAGAGTCTTGAACCTCTCAAACTACAATACTCTCTGTTTTTGTTACAACAATAGACGCACTCTATACAATTGTTTTCATATGATAAAATGGGAATCAAGAGTACTGGTTACATTGTAGAATGGTTGGAATGTTCTGTCCATGAATTGAGTTAGAAAACCTGTCTATGTGAATGCTCTTCTATAATGGTTGTACCGGATTGTTCTGCTTTAGTCTAGACTACATTGAATGAAGACTTTACTGGCATGCAAGTACATTGATTACTAAGAAAATACTATTCTTAGTTTGGGAAGCATTTAACGTAGTGGATGTGGGGATTGTTTTTACTTTTATATTTTACTATCAACTTCTTATTGTTTGAGAGATACTCATGGTTTTGCTAACTTGTCACTTGTAACGATCAGGATATGACTACTTGCTTGCAAGCGGTAGACTAGCCGGAGCCGTGGAATGCATTGAGGAAATTGTCAACAAGAATGAAGAAAGATTTTATAGAAACTCCAAATGCAGGACAACGCGAGTCCAAAAATGTTGTGGATGAAACTCCTAAGAGGGGTAGGAGGCGACCAAAATCAACATCAAATCGCCAGATCAGAGTACAAGCAAACAAAAACAAAAAACTATGAAAGCATCAAATACAGATGTTGTACTAGGACGTTTAGAAGCAGTCGTACCTCAAGTAGATGACATGCATAAACAAAGGGAGGAAGACGTTGCAGCTTGTGGACGGCGTGTCAGATTAGTTTCTAATCCTCTTGTAACTGATAGTGGTACAGCTCTTGTGGCCATTATTGCAGTTGATTGCAATAGGGACGAACACAGGTGGGCAGGAAAGTCAAGTCCAGGTAAGACTTTTCCCAGAGAATCTTCTCAGACTTCATCAATGTTACGTGCATAAGCATGACTATACTTTTAATTTGTAATGCATGATGCAATAATACATATAACTGATTTCAACATTAATAGCAAGAAAGAGGAAATTGATCATGTGTTTTTTAAATTTTGTAGCCTGTTATATTAGTGCTTTATGTAAGTGGAACATTTTTTAGTGGCACTGAAATGGGGATCAAAATGTTGTGAATGTAATTAATGGAGCGTTGCTATAAACCCAAAGAAGAAAATTCTTCAAATTCAAGCTTAACAGAAATATAAGGTAAACAATAGAACGGCTAATGGATTTGTAGTGCCTCTCAATTCATGCAGCAACTGAATAGTACAAATAGTATCATTAATCTTCCTATAATGTCTGTAAAATGTCTTATACCTTTGCATTGATCCCAAAATGAGTATAACCTTCAAGACTAAGAGTATGAAAGCACTGCATGGAATGTAGAGAATTTCAACTAAACATTGTAACTTTTGAAAGCTTTTTTACATACACAATGCATTCCGTAGTGAACATTCAGAATTCAATTTCTTTAAATACTAGTGCACTTAAGAGTCATCACTACTATTGCTAAAGTATTTCAGTAATAGTAATATGTTCAATATTAAAAATTGCGTATTTTGTGGAGAGAGTGCAATTGAAATGCCAAAATCAGAGTAGGAGGCAAATGAAGTGCACTCAAACGTCATTCCACCATTGCCTGTGCATCGCCTAGGGAAAGAGCCAGTGCACAAATGTGTAGTTGATTCAATGCATGCGTCAAGAACAATGCAAGAAAATGATAGGCGCCGGAATGAGGTGGTTGTCATTGACAAGAATGGGGCTTTCCATTATGCAGGAGGGAGGTCTTCCTCTTCAAAACAAAGAGGAAGTCCATCATTTAGCAGGAGAGAATTAGAACCTGTAAGTTATTATATGTCTCATTTGAAATTGATATTATTCTTTATAAGCACAATATTTGTGTAGGAATGAATATCAATACATGGAGAGTTTAGAATAATCAATCCACCAATGTATAAAATAACTTAGTTGCAAAAGGTGATATGCTACAAACTATAACTTCAAGAACAGTTTCATTGTTCAATGGGGTCTTAAACAAAAGGAGAAATTTTATATAATTACAAGTGAACTAATGGATATGAAATGCAAAGTTGTCATAATTTTTGAAGCTGTATTGAAGTGTTGGTGAATTTCCCTATTTCTCTGTAGTTAATAAATATTTGGCAATACATTTATTTATAAATCCATATACTACCTGCGTATGAAGCAATAAGGTGAGAATAGAGGATACAGTCATACAATTCATTGTTATAATAAAGTGCAACTTCTTAAATACTAATTAGCAACCTATGCAACTCTTCATGCCATAGAGAGAATTTTAAAGACATTTCATTAATAGTGAAGGGTTTTGGCAATTGACTACTGATTGCAAGAAAGATTGACAATGCCTTTCATACTCTTGATGATTTCCCTTGATGGCGGCAAAAGTGTGAAGTGGCAATGTTCCAGTACATGTGACTTACAAATAGTTTTATATTACAGGAATTCGAGAGAAGCAAATCACAGCGGAGGATATCTCCTTCCATTGCTCGCATGTCCCATATGAATCAACATTATGATTCTAGTTCCAAGAGCTGTCAGATGGATAGGCCAGTTTGAAGCCCAATGCGAGGACATTCTGGCTCACAATACATGCATTCAAAGAGCCCGGAGAGTTGTGCACAATGTTGCCATCACCAGATTGCAGACACAATGATGGTGTCTCACGAACAATAGTCAGCAGTGTACAACATTGATGACGGTAATGTTAATGCAACACTTAGATTAGTTATGAACAAAAGTAAGGTTTATAAGCTTAGATATGCCATACTAAACTGTGCACCTTTGGCCGCATGTTTGATTGCAGTGGAAGCACTATATGCACATATACTTGGATTTTTAGTCTACTATTTTTTAGTTATCAATGTAGTTAAAGTAGATTAGAAAGAAGAGATATAAATTGTAACTACAGATGTGATTTCTTTCTTATCCCTCATATGTATTTATAAGTAGTAGTTTTATTGTTGCAAAGTATTGGTCCTAGAAAAGCTTCTCAAAGAATTATGGTTGACGTCATCCAAGAATTGATATAGCATCTCCAGAGAGATTTCCAAGGCACAAGAGGTACAAATCCTCATCACGTTGAAGATCAACGTCACCATGGCATCTTAGGTCTCCTTCTTCTTTGCCACATGGTAGTAGACGGCATAAGCAAAACCGGAGCCGCATGTTGTTGAGGTCACTGCTGAGATGGGCCAGCGTGCACATCAAAGAGGAAGGAATGGCATGGACGCCGGGGGCCATTGGAAGGAGAGATTGCCAAAGCAATCAACGTAAATATGAAGAGGAGGTAGCCAAACGGGAGAGGCCTAGTAAAAATTGTTTACTTTGCAAGTGGATAATGATGGAATTCCTTACGGCAAAGTGACAAAATCTTGGTACCCAAAAATAACCAAGTTGGCAGCTAGACTAGACCCTTCCTGCACGCATATAAGGAAGCAGTCTTACAAGGATGTACATACATTTAACAAAAGGCTAAATGATAGTTTTGACTATGTTGAGAGGTTGAATCACAATCATCTCAGGGATTTAATGGGCAAGGCTGTTATGAAGAAGAGAACGGCATTGATAAAATTGATAAAGGTCAATGGAGAACAGCCACTGCACATTGGTAATGACATCTGGCATCATTTGGAGCAGTTAGCGTACAGTAAGGAAATGGAGGAGAAATCTCAACAAGGTCAATACGTCAAATCGTGTCAAAAGATGTTGAATAGAGCAAGAGCGTCTGGCATGCATGGTGTAAGAGAGAAACTACATGCAATGTGGGGGAGAACACTTGATCTAGACAATATTAAAGAGGAAATGCAAAGGGACAAAGGTTATGGACGATCCAAGAAGAATATGCTTAGTGATAGTTTGAAGCAACAAAGCAGTGGAGAAATTGTGTTGTCTAAAGATGACTCGCATTCCCAGTGGAATGGCAACAAATTGGATGGAATCCGGTCTGACAACATATACACTTTGCCGTACAAGCGGGAGAACAAGGGTGTTGTCAAATACAAAATGCAAGTGAGTTTTCACTGTCTGTGCTCAACTCTTGTTCAATGAAATTAGATCTGAAATATTGTCAATGGACATTTGTGACTAGAAATTGAACAAGTGGAAGGAAAGAGTATTCCTTTCACTTTTTTGAAGTTAGTACATTTATAAAATTTGCAAAGTGTTGCATGAGTTTAAGTTGTAAACAGACATGGTGGCCATAATGCTGCAAATGTTTGTACATGTCATATATTTTTTTCAAATAGAAATTGTGGGTCTAATATAATAATTTCTTACTTGTAAAAAGGCAGTGAGTATTGTAATAACCATGAATAAAGTGATGGGTGCGCTTAGATGTATTGGTTACCAGGGTTTTGTAATTTCAATTTTTGTATTTACAAAGATGCTTATGTAAAGCATATGGAAGAAGCCAGCAACCTGTAATGCAATGTATCATTACTATTATTAAAGAGGGGTAGAAAGTAGAAGTAAAACCCCAATTGTAATGTTCCTTCATACTCCTACATGATTTGTGAAAACTATTTGGTTATAATGAAGGCAACTTTCTATTGCAGAGTATAGGAAGAAAAATGCCTTTTTTCAACACCTATATGACAAAATATTGTAGAGCGCGTGAGAAGATGAGGCTAAGTTGGAGCAACAAACTTGTTAATGAATATGACATTTTCATGTAATGATTCCACTAATTAGGCAATCAAAATGTCATGTGCAGAGCAGCAGAACTAGAGCTTGCAAGGACAACAGGGAGGAGAAAATGCCAGCAATTGACCGCAGCATTGTTAGTGTACAATCAAGTTATGGTAATAGAAAAGGTGACAATGTTCTAAAAGATGAGAATATTGAGAGGCTGCAAGCAAAAATTGAGATGCTGAAATCGAACAAGAGCAAGCCGTCTACATCAATTACAGGCGTGTAGTTGCAAGTGACATGCTGTAGGGTGTGGGTTAATAGAAGTACAACAACAATACGGACCCAAATCCCATTCCTTCTGGCCTTGTTCAATTTTGTCATTGGTAGTGTATGAATGATTTATAGGAAAGTGCTATGAACCATGAGATTCATTTAATTTTGTTTGCTAACTTGTGAAAAGTGAATGTAATATTTGATGCAGCGTTGGAGTATGCGGTAGACTCTGCAAGACGGAGGTGAAGGATTTGAAGGGGTGACAGTATGGAAGTCATTTGAAATTCTGTGTTGGAGAAGTGAGCTTTCAATTGATCAACGGTGGATTCTATCAATTCAACAGACAGTCACAAGAACTTTAGGATTTGTATATAAATATGTTCAGTTTATGCTAGATGTTACATGTCTGTGATTGATAAAGTTTGATGTAGTGGTAAATGTTTATCTAGTTTGCAGTGATGTAGGAATAAGATAAGGTGAAATAGCCTGTGATTTGTGTGGAGATGTCTGTTTGAGTGTTTTATATTTTATTTTTGTGTTTCACATGTAGTCATCTGATGTAGGTGATCCTCATGTTCTTTAAATATTTATGTATCTGGTTTGTAGCGTGCAAGTCAGTATCTGTATTTCAGACAAACGTTCAAAATACTTGCCTTTTGTAACGTTTGTTAAAGTATAATGTTATTTTATATTTATTATTATTTGATTTGCATTGGAATACCTCATGTACTAGCTT
This sequence comes from Ulota crispa, assembly GCA_963920765.1. Taxonomy (NCBI): domain Eukaryota; kingdom Viridiplantae; phylum Streptophyta; class Bryopsida; order Orthotrichales; family Orthotrichaceae; genus Ulota; species Ulota crispa. The sequence goes on along the minus strand of OY987252.1, from coordinate 2,285,132 downwards.
CGTAGTGTATGCTTTTAGTATAGTAGGTTTTGCAAAAGTCTAAGACATTGATGTCAACCGGGGGATGAAGGGAGTCCCTATGAACAGCATATAAGGCAAATTGTGAAATAAACTACAACATTGAGCTTTAAATTTTTTTGTCGTTATGTACATGTTACTAAACTTCCATTAAACTAGTATGCATGTCATACAAAACATCTCTTGTCATTATTTCTCTCCAGTAACATCAAATAAGTACAATTCTCAGCACTATGTTTGCAAACATGTATCATGTGTGTCAAGAATGTGTAGTATGAACTTGTGACTATGTTTTTTTTTTTATGGAATATAGTAGATGTTCTTTTATAAATTTAGAATGAAGTGAGAGTACTACCAATGGATTATAGCCATGACAGAACAACTGGAACTTCATTGAAGAAATGATGGAGTTTAGTATCAATTAATATTGTAGCTATGACGTTACAAGCATTTTACATGTCTATAAAGTGAGTTGAATTGAGCAAGATTGTGGTGAAAGTAGATGTAGCCATGAATAGCTTATGAGATGTATGTAATATAGTGTATTTCAATTGCCAATATATGTTTTTGTAATATGCATGCTACAGGCAGCTTCATATGAAACTTGAAATAGAGGTGTTGGAGAATGTGACTAATGGTGTAGTTCACTTGCAGTTAGCGTGAATGCAAAATGTGATAATGAAGTGCTTGTAGGAGAGCAATTGAAGTTGCAGCAAATTAAAATTGCTTGAAGAAATGGCAATGTACAAGAATTTCATTTGCTCTTATGCAATCAAGTGGGAGCCACACTAGGTACACAGATGGCCATTGTACTGGGTCAGTTTTTTCTATCTTTTGTGAACCTAGCATTGAGCCAAGAAGGTTGTTTATGGTTATTGTATTAGAAGAACACCGCATTCATTGTATGAGGAGAAATTGAGAGACATTAGGGTCTGAATGTTGTATATTTTGAAGAGATCTCAAGGAATACTATGTTGTAACCTAATAACCTAGTAGTTTTACAATATGAGTTTATACTCACTGAGCTAGTGAAGTTTGGTCGGTGGACATGTTGTTCTGCAACGTGTTTGGTTTTGCTCCTATATATAAGGACATTACAATTACATTTTGGAAATTTTTGCAGAATATTGAAAAGTGTATTGCTAGTGCATTTGTTACATTGCATAGGCATGCTCTGTGTTTGTAATATTTGTATTGAATGGATTGTGTATGGGGAGTTCAAGTGATTAGGTATGGAAAGTGGGGGACCTTGTAATTTATGAAGTGAATAATTGTTTGATGTATCTGCCCCTCTTAAGTGGTTTCCCATTGTTCATAATATTGATTGAGGTTTTTTTTTTTAATATGTTATGTACCATTACTATATCTGGCAGCATGCTTATAATTCTTTGATATGTGAATCATGAAATATTTAGTGAGGAATGACTATTGTGAATGTTGATTTGGTTGCATTGATATTATGCCTGAGCATCATTTGTGAAGATTACGCAAATTTTCAATTGCTATATACATTGCTACAATGAAATATGTGTTTGTTATTTTTTTAATGTTTTATTTAGGCCATTCAAATTGAAGAGTTATTTAATGTGGCATTTCAAAAGAATCGTGCAAGTGGAAGTCATGTGAGGTGGTTGTAAAGTCTGCTAATATGTCATCCTATAATCAAAGGTATTTGAAGCAGTTAAAGTGTACTTGTCGCAGTAGTAGGAAAAATATGTGCGTTTAGACCTAATTTGATAATTTTTGGAGTATTGGATCAATGTCATATATTTTTCAAGTGCTGACAATTATTAATAGTGAGTTCATTGTAGACTATTTTAGTGTCATCAAAATTACATGGTAGTATACTAGGGGTATGGAGATAGAAACGTTTTGAATTTCTTGTGTAATTGAGAGAACCATGCTTATGCTAGCTTTGAAATGCAACAATCTGGGCAGAATATGGGGTAAGAGGTGTGACAATGAGAAATTAAATACATTATTATGTTTTGACATATTTTGAGAATGAGTCTATATGTAATATTCTCTTAAACTCAATTATTGAAACAAAAGGTGATTATGTGCAAATGATACTTCAGGAAATATTCATTGAGAAAGTTCACCCATCTATGTGCAGCAATCACCTTAGTCATTGCTAATAAGTGAATGTTTGCAACATCTAGGAAAATTTTTATTTCAAGGAAGACAATCTTCATTATTGAGAAGTATACCAAGCTGGAGATATAAAACAAATATTGGAATGAAGTGAGTAGGGTTAATTAAATACAATGATGGAGTGGTACATTGTAAGTATTGTAAGAATATGAAATTTGTCAAGATGTTTACCTTGCTTTTACAAATTGTTTTCATGTTTTAATGTGTCGTTATAAGCTTATTCAGAACCAATTGTGAATTATAGAGCCTAGAATTACTTGAAATAATTATTAGTTGATTGGAGCTTTGTACTTAGTCCAAAGTGTTATATGCATGCTAAGTATTATTGCATGTATTGAAAGGTTTTGTAGTATTCATTGTGGTCTAGGTCAGTGTAGCATGTTAATTGTTAACTATTTTACCAAAATATTACTGAAATCATTATACATGCATTCATTACATGTTTATTGACATTTTGTTCTATGAGCTCATTTGATGTTCTGAAACACTCAGCTTATTGGAATTTCTCTTGAAATTGAGCTACTGTATTAGTTCAGGCGGCATGACATTGACATTGTAAAAGTTTCAAAGTAAGGTATGAACATGCAAGTGTGTTTGTTGTGTAGTGAAATGGATAGTGTATTTGTTTTATTTATGTAGAGATGAAATTAAGAGTGTTATGATGGCTGGTAGTGCAAGTGAAGTGAATGTTTTGTAATTTTGATGAAAATACAATGAAAGGCAATTGATTTGCAGAGAATGCCTGTAGTGAAATGTAAGAGTAAAATACCATTGAGGTTTGGAACCAAAGGATGTGAGAGTGTCACTAATTTTTGCTATATGGTGTAATGATTTCCATAGAACACTGCATTGCAAGATTTTGGTTTTTTCCATGGTAAAAGCATGTGCACGTGTACTCATGCAGAAGTGGAGGCATGTCAAGAGTCGTCTCCTAGGAGCCATATCTTAACCTGAAATACATTCTGAAGCTTCAATTATGATATAGAATTGAGGGAAGTTGTTTACATTCTTTAGTAGAAGTTGTGTTTAAGAAGTGATTGTAATAAGAACCACATTCAAAACTATTGAAAAGGATTTTGAAATGACAGGATAGAAAAAATGTGGTTGGGTGACTAGATTTTGTATTGTGAGGAAAACAATGGGTGAGGGAGATTCAAGGTAATGGCGGTTTGTTGGAGAGCAGACATGAAGTACGACACATTATGATCAATTTTCTCAAAAAATGAAATTCAGTGTTAATTTTCATATTGTCTTGGCAATTACTAAATCAAGTATTCCATACACCATTTTGGGATTTCTGATGTCCCAGATTGAGAAATGCATTGTTTAGGGTTTAGGGAGAACCACGGTTAGTGTAGTGGTAGTCAGTTGGTATTGCAAAAAACCCGGTTGAACTTAAAACCATTAGCTAAAAAATTGGTCCATTTTCCAAAAAAATCTAAATATAGTACTTTTACTATAGAAATTTAGAAGTTTTACAGAAAATAACCGGTGCATGTTAGTGAAAATCCGGTTGAAACTGGACACTACCAAATTTCAACCAATGAAGCTAAAATTTCTCCCTGAACCTTGGCATTATTTACTTTTGAAAAAGAAGTTGGAAAAATTAGTATTGCAATGTCTTAGAAGTGTAGAAGAATTTGTTGTTCTTGGGTGCACACATTTAGAGTCCACATGTGTCGGTGATGGGAAGTTCTGCTTGTCTTGTATGAGTAAAATTGTAGTACCATGAGGAGGTTGCTACTTTTGTCATACACAAATAGCTGATGGCAGAGTATGTGCATGGCTATAGTATGAAGTTACATGTATGTAAAAATAGATGTAAAGCACAAATAATTTTACAAGTACTGAAGAGTGATTGCAAAGAGAGGCCTGCTTTTGAGTCTAGTTTAAGGAAGTCCAAGCTGGCAGGATGTAGTTAGCGTGAGTGCAAGGCAATGTGGAATAGAAGGATATAGAAGAATGGAAGTGATAGTGACTAGATTCTCTACTTTTAATTTTTGGTACTGTTGTTTTTGGAGGAATTAGTTAGTATGTCATGAGATGGAAGTGAGTGTTCTGTGTATTGTACGTCATTTGGGAACTATTAAGAATAGAGGCGTACTCTTTGATTGCAGGCCTTGACATCTTGTCCCATATCATTTTAAGTTTTAGTTGTCTTTGCCAATTTCAATATTGTTGTTGATGAGCATGATAGTCTGATCTGGTGTTGGTGCAGGTCTTTGTGGTATGCAAGTAGGGCATGAAGACAAAGAGAACAATAGCCACATTCTTGTAGAGATGATAATGCTGTGGGAGAGAACCTTGTATTTTGCATGGATGTAAGTTGTGATCTTGCATTGATATTGTTTGAAGGAAACTGCTCAATTCAGATCTATCAGTTCCTACAATGTTTAGTATGGGATTATAGGGGGAGCCTCTAGCATTTTTGAGATTCCGTGGAGTACAAAGCTTTGTTTCTAGGGTGAGAACTTTGTAAAGATGTTGCAACTTGGAAATCTCAATCATTGATATCATGGTTTTCTTTGTGTAATATATTATGCTTATAAATTGAAATTGCAGAGGTGCGAGTACAATCTCTACATAATTCCATAAGCATCTGTTAATTGGGATTGAAATTGTAAAACTCTGACATGTGTTGTATTTGGAATTTTGTAGTGTTTTAGTTGAGAGGACGTTGAGCATCAAGTGGAGAGCAACCAATGCTTCAGAGACTGAGGTTTGTACAGGTCTTCTTGTTTGCATATGTATGATCAATTTTCCTTGCGGAAAGTAAGTGACAAAGTCTAAAAGTGTAGTAGTAGTTTTTGAGGTACAATGCAGTTACAAAGAGAAAGTGATGGCAACTACTACAAATTGTGGATTCCATCTTTCATATGAATGAGATGTTTACTGGAAGTGAAGAGTTGTTTGTGCATAGAGACATGTGTATTGAATATTACTGCTGTCATGTGTATCACAAAGTTCAAGTGATGTGAGAAGCTCCTGAAGGATTTGGTAGGACAGAATAGAGTAGAAAGCAAAACGTACGTTGGGTTTGTTTTGTCTCCCTTGCATTCCCAATAGAATGGAATTCCAAAATTTCTAGGCTTATTTTGTGAAGAGTTTATGCAGGCAGTAAGTACAATAAAAGCACAAGCGTATGTAATTTGCATTGAAGATTTCTTTTTATAAATAAGTACAACTCGGCTTACAAAATGCATCATTAGGCAATGTTTTTGAAAGAGAAGTTCTTATTCTGTGTAAAATAAAATAAATAATTGTTTTTGTTTCTGGATGACTGTATGCAATCCTATGTAAACCTTGTTTGTTTTCATGTTGGGTCTATTATTGCCTATAACATAGGAACTTGCATGTTTGCAACATTGTGGAAGCTGATTAGTTTAGTTAGTGCAGCTTGTGCGGGTCACTTTCTTTTGGTGAGGGGGAGAATTAAGTAGTCAGGAGTGATCATATTAGTGTAGGTTGACAAAATTGAATAAATACTGCGAGAAATTACAAAATATTTAACATGAGTAGCTGAGAGACAAGAAAGGAATTGTAGTGGTATGTGCAATGGATGCACGTTTGCTAAATGCTGAGAATGTGTGCAAGAAAAGCAAGTTATGTGAAACTCTATTGTGAAAATAAATGGGTAGCAAATATCCAATAGTTATAAAAAAAATAGGGACTTACATGAGCATACCATGTGTTGACCTGAAAGGAATTAATAAAGACTTAGTACCACTTGCTAAGGAAGTCTTGAGAAAACAAGAGAAAATAAAAATGAAGTGAGCAGCATAATGTAAATATTGTGTACAAAAAATCGTATTAAAACCATATAATCAACACTTGATCAACGGATTGTGAACCAAAAATCAATGAAGTCAGATCAAATCTTTGTTCAGATGAACAGATGATGTAGGCAATATTAACAGATCCACAATAGACCTTGAACAATGAATGAACAGAAAATTAACAGATAAAACAACAAACTGCAGTACAAAGGTATTCAAAAGAACACGTCCAAAGCCACAGAAGTAATCAATTGTCTGCTATTGAAAATTTGTTGATTTTTTAATATATTTTTTGCTAGTGTACGGCATCCATCTGCGGCCCGTCTTGCAAGGATGTCTACTACAAAATTTAGCTCTTGTAGTAAGTTCTCTCTTGCCAAATCTCTTTGTATTTCCTTCATTACAATCCATACAAAACATAGAATTGAATATTATGTTTCCACATATAATTTGAAAAAAACATGAAATAGCATTGACATTAAAACAGCACTTTCGACACACTTAAATTACCAAACACATCATTGCTGCAAAATTCATCATGTACCCCTGAAATGATGGGAATTACTATCAGACATATATAGATACTACTAGGTCAGCAATATTGATTTGGCTTGACCTACTGTCCTTTGTGTGCTCTTGCATAGAAAAAAAAACTACATAGAAAAGGAAAACTATATTTTCATATAGAAACTCACCTACACTAAGGCTCTAAATGAGTTGCATTGTCGAGAACAAAGTTGTGCATTGAGTTTTGTAGTTGCATTGATAAATGTCTTGGCTTCCCCTTTCCCTCTAGAATCTTGTCCACCATTGTTGGGTCCTCTTTGTCATCCTACACTCTTCTAGAAGTAATGTTGTAGTCCGCCATATACTCAATTACAAATCCTAGTGCTTCTTCAATTTAATAACCTTGAGCAATGTTCCCCTCAGGTTTAGCCAAATTTTTAACAAATCCTTTTAAAGACTTGAAGTAGCGCTCATATAGATACATCCACCTGGTATGAACAGGACCAAGCAAGAAAATCTCCTCTACCAAATGGTTTGGCAAATGTGACATAATATCAAAAAAGGAAGGCGGCATCTCTTTCTCAAATAAATACATGGTCTCCGCACAATTTGCCATCATCTCCACTTTACTTTCTAAGTCCATTGCTTTAGCACAAATTCTTTTGAAAACTTTGCTCAAATGAATTATTGCATGAGCTAAAGAATTGTTAGATATTGTTTGAAAACACAAGGGCAATATTTGATGTAGCAGAATATAATAATCATGTGATTTGAGGCCATTCAGCTACACCTTACTGATTTTATTACGCAAAGCACTTGCATAATGAGTTGGAGTGCGCAACGACTTCAAAACAGACAATACCTTCTCTTTATCTTCCTAAGATAAAATATACGGCGCAATGGGCATATAATACTTGTCTGCATGACCACGAATTCTCTGCATATGAAGGTTAGGTTGGATATATCTTGCCTGCATGTCTGCCCTAACTGCAGGTGAATGTTTTTTGCCAAATGTTGTCTTTACAATGTTTTCAAAAATGTTCTTTTCACAATGCATTGGGTCTAGCCCATGACGTACAAGCAACTTCTGCAAACAAATGTAAGAGAAATTATTAGTATAAATTCACAAACCATCAGAATGGTATGTGATGTTCAATTTCATGGATAAATAGAATTGTGTATAATATGGAGAGTCGTCAGCAATAACGGCAAAAGAATGTACTCTATCAATGCATGGAACCAACCTAGCAATAATACAGAAGTAGTATTTGTTGGTTTTAACAACAATGTATGATGTTTGATGCATTCACAATAGCAACTTCCATATCTTTGAAAACATGAAATTGTACATTCAAAAGATGAACCAAGTCATATTTCTCAGCAGTTCATGAAGATGTACGCATACATTTTCTATTAATTCAGATGGACAGCACGAAAAATTGTGTAAAATGTTAAGATATGAATGTGTTAACGAATACATATGTCCAAAATATTAGTATACCATCCACACCGGCATTTAAGAAACCACTCTCTAATCACAAATTTGGCACTTGCATTACAAAGAAGTTGCCTAAACCAATTTCCAATCATCTCTTAAGTTATTTAAATGACAAACACTAAGTATTCACTTATCCACCAAAATATGCTCTTAGCTACCCATTTGTGCTGCTTATCTATGCTCACAGTAAACCTCAATATTTTGTCCTTCATCAATAGAAAGTTTCATACGTCACATTCTCTTATTAGGTTTTCTAATTACGATTTACTATGTCCTTATTCAGAACTGCTTTTACAATGCTATTCAGAACTGCTTTTACAATGCGATATGATAAACTCATGCTGTATTATGTAATATAACTATTACCCATATTATTATTCAAAGAAGTTTCTGTTCCTTGTTGTGTTTTGCCCATCTGGATATAGTGTCCTAGTCCAACGTGAGAATCTTCTTAGATCATGTCAATGAATACTCTAGTCAAACCTTCAGAGCATAATCGTTGAATCACTCATCATAATACCTTCAAACTAAGTAAATGCTTCTCATTTGATTTAGGCTACATATTAATATACATCATGCTATTACCTCGAGCAAGGTTTAGGATAAATTGACCGCTAATTCAATGTTAGTCAAATGAAATGAGAAAAAACCATTTGCAATATGCAAACTTTGGCTAAAAATCGGTCAAAATTCTTTAAAAAAATGACATAGTATGAAATATAGAAAATAACCAAAACAGCTTCTTGATAATCCGGTTCAAAAAAAGACATGAAGGAAATCTACCAAAAAATCTCAAATATTTCTTAGACCCTGACCTCAAGAACTACTTCAATATAAATGAAATTCATCTTACAACCATACACTTCATCTATTCTCTCTCTTTTCATGTATTGCGCTTTAACTAGCATTGTATTCAAGACTTCATGATGAAAAAAATTCTATTCAGTTACATATTTGGAGTTGTGATAAAATTATTACATTTTCCCTAAAAAACTCTGCTCCTATGCATAGTGATCAAGTAAAGGATGAAGTTTTTTTTCTTAAAAACATGTATTTAGGTTTGGGACAAGAGGTAATAGCAATCATTATTTACTAACTTGTTATGGAATAAAATCAATTGCTTGGAATATTTCATTTCAAAAACCCCAACTATCCTACCCAAATATACTTCTTTTTTTGTGAACACTTACAAATATAACATCATCTTGAACTAACGACTAGAATGGGTCATTCACTTTTATTTCACACATACACTCTCTTATACCTTCCAATTGATGCAACACTCGCCAAACTAAGATCAAGGCATTGAATTCACTAGAACAAATATAAGAAAATGAGTAGTCCCCCCTCACATTACCATTACTGAGATAATGTTTAGAGAACTTGTTGTCCAGTAAGGGAGTTCATGGAAAATTGACTTCCGTTTTACACCGTGTAGTTTCATTGGGTCGTTGTTGCTATATTCAACTCCTCCTTCTCTTAGGAATCCTTCTCTTGCAGTTCTCCATCAAAGAACCTCGTCTCTAGTAGGCCTCTATGGAGCCATGTGCCACTCCTAGAAATTGTTGAATACCGTTCAAGCACTCCGGAACGGATGACTTCCATCCAAATACCTTCTCCCACCTAGATATAACATTTTTCCTAGAAGTTGTGCATGCTCAGCACAAGTCTCAGGACCACAAAGGGGGCAGCCCTTGTAACCGTGCACTTGTTGCCCTGATAGAAGCTCGTACACTAGTAAGTCAATTATTGTGAATATCAGCATAGCTCTTAAGGTGAACCGCCTAACACCCTTTGGTTTGAACACATTCACTATCGGAACACCTCGCCACAATGTCAGCAAATCATGAATAACAAGAGCTAGGAACACATCTATGTTCTCTACAATAGCAGCTTTTGGGCAAGGAATGAGGAGAACAAGAGAAACAAAGAACTTCTTTGTTAATAGCCATGGCGGAAGATTTTATATAGTAATTAAGAAAACCCACGTTGAGTGTTTAATAGCATTATTCTTGTAAGGAGTAATGCCATCCTCCACCAGTCCTAGTCTTAAATTTGTCTTCACTACTGCAAAATTTGGATATAGCTAGTCCATAGTCTTTCATTGCACACTATCTGCAATAGATTTCTTCATTCCTCCATCAGATTTGTGTCTGTTGTACCACGTCATGTATTTTGCAATCTCTAGACATTTGAACATGCGTACAATATGCTTGATGAAATCAAAGTATCAAACCACTCGTTGTAAAACTACATTTGATCCTGCAACATAATGATTCTCTTGGCAAGTAGGGCACTCAATTAGGTTCTCATGTTCCCCCTAAAATAGGATGTGCCCGTGTGGACAGCAGTGCACTTGACGGTGCTGCAGTCCCAAATTCATAAGCATACTCTTCAACTCATATGACGTTCTAGGGAAGCAATTGGAAATAGGTAGAAAGTCTCTAGCAATCCAATCTAGCAATGCATCAACAAAGGTCTGTGGAATAGAGTACAAACTGCATAGGGAGTAAAGCACAATTGCGCACTAAAGAAAATTTTGAGTGCTACCTTCATACACTTTTTTTGTTGACTGCTGCAACAAGTACTCCAAAATTGCCTTGTTCCAATTCCGATCTTCTTTTGCGGTAGTGAAGTCAAACTCATTGTGGTTGTGGTTTTCCATAACTTCTTTGTGAATGCTGTCTACTCTAGCAAAGGCGTCTCAAGCCATGGTGTCCACATCCAGAGGGTTTTGAGGAGGCCACCTGAAATTGATTTCAACACTATCTCTTGAACATTCACAATAGGCTTCAGCATCTTTGTTAGTTGGTTGGACAAGACCGCAAACATGCTCACCATCAAGGTTTGACAAAACAAAATTCCCATCCCATCAGATATATACATGGTCATCCAGCATAGTGCAACTAGTCATTTTAGGGTTTAATGTTTTATTTCCAAGCATGTATAGAGCAATGCAACTGTGAACACTTGTTTCAATATATATGATAATGAAGTGAAATCTAAACAGCAGATTTGTATGGAATATAAAAAGACAAATTAATTGGGCACCCAAGTAATGATCAAATACAACAGGATAATTGTCTGGTAATAGATATTGATAATTACAATTTGGACATGTAGATGTAGAAACTTACCTTGACCAGATAAATCAAGAACCAATCTTGTCCATGTCGAATGTGGTGTTTGGCTACAACGTCCACTTTCTTCACATATACGCCCCTGCATTGTCTGCATGCACTACGGTACTCTACTAATCCCAATCTATTAGCAATTGAGCGCTCTATACGGAAAGCAGCGCACTGCCTACGCCACGTGATGCTTGCTTTTTGGAATTGGCAAATGATTTAGACATCAATGACGTAATAGTGCAATTCTTGTATAGCATGAAATGTACAAAACAAAACATATGTCACTGCAAAGCTGCATTCAAAATCAACATTTCAAACATCAAGAAGGATTTGGCAAAAATATTGAATTGGATATGAAAATCTATAAATGTAATAAGATATATTCAATGTACAATGATGTGATGCACGCCAAGTATATAAGCAGATTGCCTTAACAAAAGTGGCACAATTTTATAGCTTCAAAAACCAGTGATTAAGTAAGGATGTCTGTGTTTGCCCCTTAGTCATTGATTTTTGTTTCAAAATTTGCTACTATATAGGATTCATCGAAATAAGCACTTACCAAGTACTACATGTAAGTAAAAAGGTATGATACATGAAACTCAGAATTTGGTTTTACAGTCACCATAGGCTATTGAATCTACAATCACATTCTCTTCACATTTTTCATTGCTTCATGTTTCTGCACAATTCTAGTAGTACAATGACATGTCTCTCAACTGGTTGAAAACAAGGTGTGCTCTACAAGATCTTTGATTCTGAAGTGAATGAAGTAGTAAAGCGGAAAAATATAGTGTCTTATAGATATATTTTCCATACGTCTAAACCCTATTATAAAAAATAGTGCTTCTTCTCTCCACGAAATGTTCCACAAAAATATTTATATGGAAAAGCAGCTACAACTGAACACTACGATACTTTCATGGGTTTTGACGGCTATTCACAATTTTAAACATGTAATTATTCATTGATTTACTTTAAAATTGGGGAACAGCAAAGTAAGTCGTAAATAATTATAACACCAGACGAAAATCATTTATTTCATTTTTAAAGAGTAGTAGTTATAGTACCTCAATGTAAGAGTGATGCCTAACTCATATTGCATGAAAAGAGCTGTGCTAGAGTCTTACTGAGATTTCCTTAATATATGATTGTTCACTGGTCTTAAGAATGAAATAACAAATTGTCAGTGTTAATTCAATAGACAATTTAAGGTAGCCACACCCATAACCATCACTTTATCCATAACCATCACCTCTAAAATCTTGGAAAATCTGCGGAACTAAATTTATGTAACTATAAGGATGTTTACCATGTGAACATGAAACACTAGTGTTGGTTATGGGTGCAATGGTAGTTTGCTATTTAAAAACTCACAACTTCTTCTCACAATACCCAAATAATACAGCTGTAAGTGCAAACAAACTATTTTTCTGGTCCTAATAGGATCCTATAATTGGCTAGATGTTTATTAATAATCATCATATTCAAAATCCTTAGTTTGACAGTTATAGGTGTATTTACTGTAATCATTGTGAATGGCTTGATTTGTACTTGGTCAATTGCCAAAATTATAAGAGCGTTATTATATTTTACATCATTTTGAGGAACCTAAGTTTTATATGAGAAACTCCATATATGATAAATTGGGAAAAACTGTACACTTTGGAACTTATGAATTTTGTATATGAGAGAGTGATTTAGTGATTGGAGCTTTCAAAGTGAGTAAAATGATAATTCCTTGAGGACCTTATGCTGTTGATGGAAGATATCAAATAAATGATAAGATTATTCACTCCTAATCAGTAAAACACTCTCACCAATTCAAAATTAAGAGTTTCCAAAATGTATCCTTCTACATAATTTAACAAATGTAGTGATACCATATTCTCCCAAGACAACCAAACAATCTTTTTTGACTACTGCTGCGCATTCATCAAAAGGAAAATAGCATTTACAAGCATGCCAACCTAAAAGAGTTATCACTATATTGCAATCAAAAAAGCTTGCACCATTCACCTATATGCATAACATAGCATCCTCATTTCTAGCCAAAAAAAAATTCCTCAACACGGTACAAACGGCACAGGTAGCACGTACTTGCGCTTTCAGTACATGCTGTTACCCAATGGCAACTTCAACCTTGCAGCCGGTTAGTTTTTGATTTGATCTTCATTACTCAGCACAAGACGCAACTGTTTACACAGAAAAGTAGTAGCTGCACTTGAGAGAGAAATCAACGAAATCAGATCCTTCAACGGAATCTCAAATGTACTAACATTCATGCCCCAAATTGTGAACAACAATATCATAAGGATATTGGTGTTTTGTTTTTGAGAGTCGACACTGCTAGCATCCTATTTCAAAACTTCACATTGAAGGCTCACTTCACGTTAACAAAACAACTTAAATGTGCAATTCAATAGAAGGCTTCTATCCACTGAGTAATATACCTTTATGTTTTTTCAACAAAGTTATGGAGATACATTTTTAAACCCACTTAAAATTTTAGAATATACTTGCCAATGAATATGTCTAAACCAAGTAATGATGTCATTTTTATACATATTGTTAGGATAAACTTATTTATTTCTTCTTAACTTGAATGCCAAACAAAACAAGTCATGCCATTATAATGTTTATGCGATGATAGAAAGAACTTCCAAGATAAACATGACTTGTTCATTGAAGACAATTCTTTGACGTAGATAATATTTTGTTGTGATGAGTTGCCGTACTCAGGTTTTTGAGAGTACAAGTATTAGTGATCCCTATATTACAATCATCTAACAAGACTTGCACCATTCATTGTGTGATAATAATAAGCTATCTAGTAGGGTCAGCGGTTTACTTTGTGCCAAACAAATGAAATTGCAACTATAGTGATATGTTACAGAATAGTATATGAAGCATTCCAGAGAAGTGATTCATCTGCTATTACCAACATTAATTAGGATAATAGAGCATTCAATACTTTTGCATAAAACTCCAGTTATGAAATAGCTGTATTTTTTGATGCATTAGTAATCAGGTGATTTAACAAGAATTGTTGATGATATATTGAGAATCGTCATTGATACAATACCTATAAGGAATTTTCAAAAACTCCTTCATAAATTTGCAGATTTTTATAGCAAATTCAAAATTTAGTATTAGATTCTCATAAATACAATTTTGGAAATATTTTTTTGTTAACAAATACCATGTTTGGACATATTAGCGCACAATGATTTTAACCAGCTTTTATAAGATGATTAGTTGAAAGACCTAAAATGAGAGCATCAATTTTCCAACCATAGTTGTTTGAGAAGGTAACAATACCACTGAAATTGCCATTGGAGTGAGTTGGCAATGTCTTTCAGCATTGACTGACATTGTACATTCCCCTAAAGAAGCAAATTTCTAACATGAAAACCACTAGATTAATCAAAATTGATTGTCATACAACTCTAATTCAATGAACAATGTTTGCACAATTTTTGGAAATTCATTCATTCTCTCCATAAGGACAATCTATGAAGTCTATGCCATCATTGAATTGAAGTATGTGGTAAGAGACTTTTCAGATTCTGCATATTTTTTTTATAGCTATTCTTAATCTGCGTTTCACAAGTCAAAGCATTTCCAAAGAATGTGTATATACCCTCAGTGTTCAATGTTGTAAAGAATAGCAATTGCAAGTTTAACATCCTTCTAAAATTTGGTGGCCATTCTTTGATGCTCATACACTCTAGCGGTGCAAATTAAGGCTCCAAAATTACTGGATGCCCTCATTGTATTCAGAGTGACCCCAACATCAAATCTTTACATAAAAGAGTAAAAAATTACAATGTTTATTATAAAAAAAATCAAACAAGATATTCATGTTTGCAAGATTGTAGTAAATTCTAAAGATTAAAAGAAAGTAACATCAAAAGTATTTTTGGATTGAATGGTTTATTAAACCACAATGTATTCAAGTATGTTTGGCATTCAATTCATAAATTTTGCTTGAAATTCAAAATCGGTAATACAATGTTAAATATTTTTAATTTGAATAAGTGTGTCGATTACTTTCCTAGCTTCCTCTAGATTGACGCACTTGGTAGAATGTAGACAGCATATGCAGTTATTTGCCTTGTATTTCTACATACATAGGATTTTTTTGTTCACAATGTCTGAGATTCCATAAAGACAGATATGCGCAACACCATTACAAAATCAACAGCAAGAAAGATGTTTAAAGTGGACATTCACTTGTAATTCCAAAATTACAAGACATAAGGAGCATGGCGAATCCCTTTGAATATAGCATTTTAGGATTTTGGAAGTGTGTTGTTGTTGCAGTGCTTTGTTTGTAACGTCCGATCCTCTGCTAGTATATCATTTGGAGTAGTGGGTCTACACAACAAACTATAGTTCACAAGCATGGAAATCTACAAATGCAAATTCAAAATTTTCTGTGAAGACAAGACTTGAAAAAACCTAGGAAAGACAAATGTGAGTGTGAAACCCTAGGTTTGCCCAATTCCACGTAATTGTATAGAACAACTTACCTTAAAGATATAGCAAATTGTTGTTGCATAATACTTGACATTCTCCTCCCGTTCCTGGACTTCCATTGTGGTCCAAATTTAGTGCGAGAAATAGAAAATCCTATCCGCCTAACATGTGCAACACAAGCACTTGGCATGATGGGTGTCCTACTTGACCATGATTGAGACTGCAAAATGTGTTAAGTGCTATGAAAGTGGATGGTGGTCCTTGTCTGTAAAGGCCATAGTATGCGCAGTTGATGATTCAATGACACGTGTGTAGCAATCCACCAGTGTACCAACAGAAATCTTGTTTCAAGCATCTTTGTATGCATCTTCATATGACTAGTGTTGAGTGCTCTAAAACGAGTCAGTGCTACGTAGCATAGACTACATTAGAGAATGCGTTCTCTTTCTCTTGATTTTTGTGCCTTATGAAAACCCTAATGAAGAATTTTGATGAATTTCATTGTCATTGGACGTACTAGGCAAGAGGGTTTGCACCGTGCTTATCTTTCTAACGCCTTCTTACAGATTTCAATAACCTTGCTTGTGAAGACGATTGCCTTTGTTGTCTTTCCCTTGTTCTTGAAGAGTTACTTTGAAGGAAGAAATTCCAAGGTCGGTTAATCGTAGCAACTACCATACTCATACTGTCATTGTACTGTTAAAGCATACATGTTCTGAGCGTTTAGTAGCCTCAATGTTGGCGTTCTAAACTTACAGAAACCTTAACCTCTCAAAGTATTGTACCTTTCTACTCAATAGATCAGATGCAATTTGTAAAATTACTTTCAGCAAATGAAACGGGAAGCAGGAGTATGCAATACTTTGCAGACGGAATAAAATGAGGTGTTAAGGAATTTTGTAAGAAGAGGTCACTATGGAAATGTTGTTCTATAATAGTTGTGTAGCTTTACTCTTTTGTATTAAATTAAGTAGCAGAACATGACCTTTGTGGTGTGCAATTTCAGTACTTTGTAACAAAATGTTTTCCACAGTGTGCGCAACATTCTACTTAGTCAGAGTGGGATTTATCTTTACGTTTACATTTTGTTATGAACTTCTAATTGTGTGAGAGAGAGTATTGCCTTTGCTAAGTTGTGCCTTGTAACAAGCAGGACATGGCCACTCACTTGAAGGAAGGAGACCTACCATAGCCGCGAAATGCGTTGTCAAGGTCGTCGTTGGCCAGATTGGGAACGACAGAAGGTGTGATGGGATCCACACTTACAGGACATTCGGATCCCCAAAATGTTGCGGAATAGGCTCCTAAGCGTGGTAGGGGGCGACCAAAGTCAACAACAAAAATAACGCTTCAAAGTAAAACCAAACCAAACAAAAAAACAATGTGAGCATCAAATGCGGATGCTTTACTTAGACATCTAGAGAAAGCAGCACTTGATGTAGACAAGTAGCAGAAGAGGCGGGAAGCAGATGCTGCAGCATGTGGGCAGCATGTGAGATCAGTACTTGATCCTCAAAGAACTGAAATTGGCAAAATTGCTGCGGCCATGGTTGCAGCGGATTGTACTAAAGACAACCACGTGGTGGCAGGAAATGCAAGTCAAGGAAAAACTGTCCCCACAAAATCCTCCAAAAATTAGTCAAGGAAAGGTGAAGAAGCAAGCGTGTCTTTTACAGTATTAATGCATGATGGGGTTCTCATCATGCATTACTATATTAGTAACACTCGGAAATTTGGAATGCTTCATTTTTGTTTTAAGGTATGTCGTGAAATAAGATATTGAATCGCAAAGTTGGGTACACTCAGCTACTGACAGTCATCCTTATCCTAGCTTTCCGGTAGACGATGAAATTCATATGCAAAGCTTGGCGTGTAACCAAATGAAATAATGCCTTTAAATCACTATAATCTAAAGACTTAGTTTGTGGATGCAACGTATGATGGGTGTGTCAGGCGTCTGCTGTCCTCCTCCAACTTCACATTACTAATAATTTCAATCATTTTGATATAATGTGTGCAGTGTATGCATTGTCTTACAACTTGGCATTGATTCCAATTACAATATTTAGTACTATCTGCAATGTTTAAAAGCAATGGAAGAGAGCCAAAAATTTGAAGTCTGTCATTGTAATTTTTGAACATACTATAGTAGCATAATATTTGTTGTATTGTACATGCATAATTCTCTCAGTGTACAAAACATAGCACTTGAGGGGCTTTATTAAAATTGCCCTACAATACAAGTAATACTCTCCTATTCAAATATTAACAATTGCATGACTATATTGTGCAAAGACTGCACAGGAAATGGTACAAGCACATCCGGAGGAGCTAGATGAAGTACAGGCTGATGTCAATCCTCCTTTGCCTATCCATCACCTAGGAAAAGAGGCAGTGAACGAATATTTAAGTAACTCAGTGCATGTGTCCATAACTGTTGAAGACACTGGTAAGTGCTAGAGCAATGTGGTATTACTTGACACGTACATGGGTTCCCAACATGGAGGAGGGATATCCTTCTCTTCAAAGCAAAAGGAAGTACGGCATCTACCAGAAGAGAATCACAACATGTAAGTGATTGACAGTTACCTTTGAACTTCAAAGTTTAAATTACTGCCATGCATGGTATTATTGTATGAACAAATATCCATACAAAGAGAGTTCCAGTGATTCAATCCTCTCATGTATACAATGGCAAAGACGCAAAATTTATTATATTGGACACAGTCACAATCATAACATGTATGTTTTTCTATGGGATTTTCCGGACAAGGACACGCTCTTTCTAAGTATGACTAATTGAGAAATGGAGGTCAAATGTAAGAAAGTAGTATTGTAAAAAAATTTAATTGTGATATGTAATTGTTGCAGACATTCCAAAACTCTCAGTACTAGAAACCTAAAATGATTCTATGTATTCATGAAACCATTCCTTTACAGCTAATGAGAAGATGAAATGAAGAGCAAGAATATAATTAAGTTTTGCAATGTAATTAAAGTACTCTACTTACACTATTGAGGAACATATGTGAATACTCATGAAAAAGAGTTGATTGTAGAGAGAGGCTGTTATTTGTTTTCGTACAATTTTGAAAAGTGACAATGTATTGCATGAAGTAATGCCAATGCTATTGTGCACTTGGTGCTTTTATTTGCTGGCAAGTGAAGATTAATGTGGTGCTGTTTCATTATAGATTGCTTGCGTAGAGTTTCATTTTGCAAGATTTTGAGAGAAGTAAATCAAAACGGAGGCTATCCTCCCCTTGTTGCTAGTAAGTCCCATTTGAGTTGGCATTATGACTCCACTTCCAAGATCCTGGAAAGGAAGAGGATGCTCCACAGCCCTATGCAAAGACATTTGGAGTCACATTATGGGCAATCAAGTTGCCTAGAGAGATGTGGAAAACGTTTGCCTCATTGGAGTGGAGACTTTGTGAAGACTGGTGGCAAAGGAAAATCACCGCCATATGATTTTGATGAAGGTGAGCTTACATTAGTAATAAGCTATGAAAGGAACACTCAGATACGTGATGTTTGTAAGAAGAGATGGTGCCATGGCCGCCCATATTTGCACCTGTTGTCAATGTGACATATGTGGATATACAGCTTGCACATGTAATAGAGTTGTTGGCGTACTATTTATTTATTATCACTGTGGATTTACTAAATTGCACAGAAGAGAAAAAATTTGTAAAAAGTGTTGTAGTGACTATTGTATCTTTAGTATATCTTCATATCTGACAGTTGTGTTGTTGCAGAGTTCTGGTCCTATAGGAGCTTATCATAAAGGGATACACCACGTCATTTAAGTTACAATAAGGCTTCTCTAGAGAGAATGTCAAGGCAAAGGATGTACAAAACATCAAGAGGTAGGAGATCTCTATTACCATGACATATGCGATCACCTTCTCCTTCACCACATGAAAGGAGACAACGCATGAGGAGCAGTAGCTGCACGTCGTCGCGGTCACTATTAAGAAGGGTCAGCATGTACATGAAGGAAGAAGGACTTGCAAGGACATCAGGGGCCATTGGAAGGGGAGAGTGCTTGCACAATCAACGAATTCGTGAAGACAAGGTAGCAAGACGGGAACAATTTGGGAAAAAATCATTTACTTTGACAGTGGATTGCAATGGAATCCCATTTGGCAGTGTTAAAAAAGCGTGGTTATCTGAAGTTATCAAGTTATTAGCAAGATTAGACCCTTCTTGCACGCATATTAGGAAGCAATTTTATGAGGACGTGCAGTCAAGGAAAGGCTAGATGACAATTTTGAATATGTTGGGAGGCTAAGTGGTGATCATCTTAGGGGTATAAAGGGCAAGGCAGTTACCAAGAAAAAGTCAGCCCTAATTAAACACATCAAAGCTCATGGAGAGCAGCCGCTACACATTGGTAACAGCGTGTGGAATCATTTGCAGCAGTTAGCATACAATGAAGAAACAAAGCAAAAATCTAAGTAGGGTCGATATACTTATGCTTGTTGGAAGACTATAAGCAGAGCAGGAGTGATTGGCATTCATGGTGTAAGAGAGAGACTCCGTGCAATGTGGAGGACATCACCTAATCCTAATGACATTAGGGAGGAGATGCAGAGGGACAAAGGGTTTGGAGAAGTTAAGAATAAATTGCTATTTGAGAGTTCCAAGCGACAGAGCGGCAAGGAAATTGTGTTGTTTGATGACAAATTGCATTCTCAATGGAGCGAGGACAAATCAGATGGAGTTCTTTCTAATTGTATTTACACTTTGCCAAATAAGCGTGGTAACAATGGAGATATGAAGTATGAATTGCAAGTGAGTTCTTACTTTATTTGCTTAATTTGTATTCCGTGGTAAGTGGTTTGCAATGCCTTCTATGATTTTATGTGAATGCAAACTGAATGTGGTGAGAACATGATTTCCTGCATTTATATATAACTTGCCATGTTCATATAATGATTGTATAAATTCTTGTATGCATGCAATGAGTAAGTAGTCATGTTGAGCATTCTACTACTAATATGCGTGTATGACAAAGCTATATAAAAAAAATTGAGATTTTGGTTGACATGTCATTATTTCATACATGTATGAAGGCAATGATTTCATAGGCTCATAGAAAGTCACGTGTAAGTACTTGTTTCTTTACAAACGATATCTTTGTATGCATTTATTGTATGTATAGGAAGACTTCTGTTATGGCGTAAGAAGCAAGTGAGATACACTATATTGAGTCATTCAAGATGTTAATAGGACAAAGGTCAAAGAAAATCACTAGATTTTATGCTCCTTTGTACTCGTGCATTATTTCTATAAAATATTGGTTATAATGAAAGAGACGGCATAGTGCAAATTTTGAGAAGTAAATGTCAATAAGGACAGCTAGATGAATTAAATATGTAGAGCTCGTGAGAAAAAGAAGCCATGGATGGTCTGCAAAGGTGTTCAGCAGCAGCAACTTTTAATGTCATGAGAATCCTGAATTAGCAATTGGAATGTCTTGTTTAGCCCTACTAAAGTAGGAAACCCAAAAAGTACAAGGAGGAAAAGATGCCCTCATTGAACAATAGCATCAACGGCTTACAAACAAGGTATGACAAAGTTGAAGGTGAAAGTAATGAAAGAGATGAGTACATTTTGAGGCTAAAAGGAGAAATTTAGATGTTGAAATTGAACAAGAGCAAAGCTGCAAGATCAAATAATGGCATGTAGTTGCAAGAGACAAGATCTTTTGCATGCAATAATGGTGGTAATGTATGAGTAAGCTTCTGTATCCATTTCCCTTTGTTCCAATGCAATTTTGTCAATGGTACTATTTGAGTGATTGATAGAGACATGCTACGAACTGCCATTCTTGAGTATTTTGATTTTGCTACCTTTAAAACCTGAGTGTACTATACTATGCGGCCTTGCAATATGCAAGAGTGATTGAAGAAGATGTTTGAAGCATTTGAAGGGGGAGTTACAACCAAAGTAATGGGAATTCCTCTATTACAAGAGGAAAATTCTCATTGCTGCTACGTAAACTATAATGAACTGGCCAACAGTGAGCCAAATTTGAGTATGTGTGTATTCTTATCTTGAGGTTGAAGAGGTCTCTGTATTTCTATGGAGGGTACTATATGTTGTAGTGTGAAATGTTTGACGTTGAGTGTGTATTGCTGTAAAATTAGGAAGACATGACAAACCTAGTCTACTCTGTGAGAAGGCGTTTTGCAATTTTTTTAGTCTGTGTGGAAACATGTGGTCATTCCTATAGGTGAGCTTGAGTTTACTTGATTATGTTTGTATCTTTATTTTAGCGTGGAAGTGAGTCTATGTCTTTCATATGTAAGTATGAAAGAGTGTCAGTTGATATCTTCTTATAATAAATTATGTTTTTGTTTTGTGTTCTCGGTGTAATGTATGTCATTGCAATAACTTACTTAATGGTTTTGAAGTGTATGGTTTAAGTTATGTAGGTAGTGTGCAAGATTTGGATAGTGATGGCAACTAGAGGTGGAGAAGATTGTGTTGTACAATATGTGTGGCAAATTGGGACATGTACGTGACTGGTTTCACTATTTCCGCCATTTGGAACAGCTTAGCGTATTCCATGGAAGTACCGGCATGTGTGTATTTATACGGTGATATCTTCTCAATACTTCTTAGTACTTCTCTCTGAAAATTTGAAAGATATCAAAGATTGAGCAATATATACGCGAACATGTATTATATGTGGGATGAAGGCGGATTGTGAAATGGTGTCTGGATATGATTTTCACAATCTACCTAATATGCTGATCTTTGATTCACAAAATTATAAGGACCTGAGAGCTTAGCCTTTGGACCATAGGTATGGCAAAACAAGTGGAAATTCAATGACAAAATGTCAATGGAGGATAAGAATTTTCCCTGTAGCGCTGACCCTAACGTTTGTTGGTATATCTGGTTCTTTAAAGATAATTGAAATGAGTGAGAAGGTGGTGGCAGCTGATGTAGCCATGAACATGTGTTGGTACTTATTTAATATAATGTATTCAATTTAGTTGTCTATGGTTTTTTAAAACGTCTGTTGTAGAGTGCCAAGGAGCATGCTAGAAATTGAGATGCAAAAGAATGGGACTACTAGAGGACTACACTTATAGATAATAGAACTGTCAAATGTGAAAGACAAGTGCACAAAAGAGAGCAATGTTAGTTGTAGAAATTTGTGATGGCCAAAAGAAGTGCTGATGCACGTGACATTTATGTGCTCTGTTGCTATCATGTGGGAATAATACTAGGTATGTATGTATTATTCTTACCAAGTGATTTTGTCCTCTTCATTGTGAATGTAGGAGTGGGTCGGCATTGTTGCTTTTCACAGTCTTCATAGAAGTAAACCTTATTAATGGAATGGGGAGAAACTAAAAGTTCACGACATGTGGATGTTATACTAATAAAATACTACTCATTTATTACTTTGTATTAAGCATTGAATGGAATAGTCCTGCATTGTTAGTGTTGTCCCATTCTTTTAGTACTAAGTTGGAGGTGGATTTGATGTTGCACATGCTGTTGTAATATGTTTTATCTATTTTGACATTGAAGTATGTTTCTATACGTAATTGTAGTGTTTATAAAAAAGTATTTTTGTTGCAGTTCAAACCTCATGTAGGCATGCGCTTTGTTACTTTTCTTCAAAATGGATAAGACTTGCGAACAAAGTTGAAGTGATTATGTATTGAAAGTGGAGATATACATTTACCTTATGCAGTGGTGAAAGTCTTAACAAATGTGGTCCTCATGAGTACTTTGCCATAGTTCTTAATGGCAAGTGATGTGTCATGTCAAGAATTTGTTGTGTGCCATTAGTACCGATGCAAGCTTGCTAAGGAGTCTTTAATGACGGAATTGTGAAAGTAAGCATTTCTTTATATTGGGAAATGAATGCAGTGAATTTAGTTGTGGTCGCTTATTTGCAATCAAGGATTGTGAAAATTATGCTATGTAGCCATTGCTATGATTCTTATTAACACAGGCATGTTTGTTGTGTGTTGAGTAGTTTATGTTGGCCAATGAAATTGGAGGATTATGCAATCAACAGCTTCAAAAGAATAAGACAATTGAATAGCATGATCAATGGTCGTAGACCCTGTTGGGGTGTCTGTATTTCATCATAAGTATTGAAGCCTAGCAAAAGGTACTTTATACGTTTGTATGGAGGTCTTGGGAGTCAAGGCCGTAGCTGCGGTTTATCGATTTTTGGGTCACAATAGAGAGGTCATGAGCTAACGATTATAAGTACTGAGTTTGTTGTAGACTGATTGAGTGTCTTTAGAAATTGATGTGGACTTGCCTGGATTGCATAAGTAGCAGGGTTTTGTCCTCGTTGATGCACTGAGAAAAGTATGCTTATGCTATGTGTATAATGCAGTAATTATGGGAGAGGGTGGGGTAACAAGTTTTGAGATAAGAAATTTTGAGCAGTTTTTTGTTTTGACCTTGTTTGGCAGCTCCTTAGAACCTCACATTTTCATGGAACTTGTACTTAGAATGAGAATAGAGATAATACCAATGCTGTTTTTGAAGACTTGTATGGAAAGAGGAAATCCATGTATGTAATGATGTGGCAGTAATTATTAATTTCATGGGAATGTTTGCGGATTTCCGGAGAAGGATGTTGTACGGCAGGGTTATCTGCAGTATAAAGGGCCATGCCAAGGTAGATAAGTACAACAAAATTCATATTGCGGTAAGCAGCATTAGTGAAGGTGAGATTATGACATCATGGTTGATTGTAAGCATTGGGAGAATGTAGAAGATGCAGATGTATTGGTCTTGAATGTGCAAAATATTTTTCATGTTTTCATATATTGTTTGGATGGTATGCATTATGAGGAAATTATGAAATACTGAGCAAAGGCTTATAGAAATTTAGGATTAGTTATTTAGAACTTTTTAATGTGTCCAGACTGGTGTGTGTGTGTTATATATTGTTGCATGTACTGAACGGATTGGTAGTATGTAGTGTGGGGAAGAAGTGTGATAGACGTTATTTTTGTAATTATTTGTCCAAAGGGTACTGAATGAATTTGTGTGCATGCATTACCTGATCATTGAGGGATCATGAGTTGGTCCTTTCTGGTGTTTGTGAAGGCATAGCATTGAGGGTTTCCTTTGGAAAAGGAGGTGGCCTTTGAGTACAAAGGGCATGACAATGACATTGTTAAATTGGGGAAGTGTTGTCTCAGTGTTGAAGTATGTGTTTTGTGCAATAAAATGGAAAGTGTATACCCTAAAGTTACGTAGAGCAAAATGGAGGTCATTCTGAATGACCGTCCTGGCAATGTGAACGATTACTTAATTTGTAATGACAAAGCAAAAGGATGTTTGATGTGTTTATAAAGAATGCAGGGAACAAAAAGGATGAATTACCATTGTAATTTAGTACCTCTAGAAGGGAGAGTGTCAAAACTATATGCTAAAAGCGGTAATGAAATGCACATGATCTTGCATTAAGAGTTGTTTGTTTATTTATTTTTTCCCAAATACCAGCATATCCACGTATATCAAGACAAAAGGGAAGGCCTTAGAAGAGTTCTAGCATGAGAGTTTCATGTGAAGCTGCAATAAGGTATGAGGTTCTAAGAATGGTAAATTGTTGTAGGTATTATTCAAAGTTATTCAGTGTACCTTGCATTTGAGAGGTGATTGCAAAAAGGAGGGCAATTTTATTGATAATAACGGGATATTTCTGATTGAAGATTTGTGAAGACAGTAAATCGACGTGTGAATGTTGTTGATGTTAAAAATTATTAGTGATGTACACTAAATATAATGATGGTTTGTTCTTCTTATGACAGGAATAACAGTAGTAATATCATGAAAAAAATTGGGAATTTTTTTTAAGTTGTACTCCCCAATTGTGTTTGGCAATTATGAAATGCAATATACCAAATTCCTTAATGGGAAACAGTGTCCCACAATATTTATTGTAGAATATGAGGTTCAAAAAGAGAATGTGGATCTATGTATTGCAATGTTTTGGAATTGACTCAAAGTTGCCGTTTAGGAATTCAGGCATTTTAAGTTCATTTATACTTGCAGGATGTCATATGTAGTCTTTGAGTTTGAAATTTCTGTAGCATGTGTGAGTGGTTTTTTTTATTCAAGCACTTGCAACTATTGGCAGGATGTGTGCAGACTGGTAGTCAGAATTTGCATGTATGTGAAAGGTGACATATACTTAGGCACCAAAGCACAATTGCAAAGAGCAGCATGGTTTTGCACAAGGGTTCATGCACTTGTAGAAGGCAACAAATGGTAAGCGTCAGTGGAAGGAGACGTTGCAATAGAAGAGTATAGTGCACTACAAATGTTAGATCACCATGTTTTGCTAGTTTGTTTGTTTATCGATATGGAAGTCATTGTTGAAATGAGTGAATGTGTTGTCTTATGGAAGTGACTTGTGGGTGGTCAATGTTCCTCATTTGGAATCTTGTAAGAGTAGGTTTGCGCTACATGGTTGCAGTGCTTCCCAAACTATTCTCGCTCAGTTACTATTTCAATTCTGCACCCCATCTATGAATCTTCTCTTCAATAAAAAAGACATGTCAACGTGGCTGAGGCTCAGGTCTTCTCCATATGCAAGCAATGTGTGAGTACAATGCCAAGGTGAGGCAAGGTTTTGTGAAAGTGGTGAATGAATGAACATGTTGTATTTGACATGAACATTAGTAGGTATTCAGTATTGGGAATATGGCATCTATTGTTTGATGGAATGTACTGAAGTAAATCTTATCATTTCTTGGAATTTTCAATATGGAATTATGGGAGGCAATTTCTTGAGTGTTTGTGAGGTTGAATGGAGTAGAGAGCCTTGTAGCAGGTGTGATGAATTTGCAAAGTGAATTGAGTTCAGAGACATCTAGAACCTTGTGCTTTTCTTTATGGAATATCATATGTTTTGAGAATGAAATTGCAAAGGTGTCAGTATTGTCTGTACAAAAGGCCAAAAATATATTGTAATGGAGATTGAGAATGTGATTTTTTAGGTGTGCTTGTCCCTAGCTATCCAAGGATGTCGATGTAGAGAACTTGGACATGGAAATGAAGGGCAACAATTGCTTAACAAACTCAGGTGTGAACAATTCTTTGTGTACTCATATGTATGAACCGTTTTCCTAGCAGAAACAAAGTGAGAGGCTGTGCTTCAGTAGTAGAATCCTATGAGGAACATGAAGTAAGCTATTTTGTGAGCGTAGAACAATGAGCCTATGAGCATAGAGCCAAGGTTTTGTAAGCGAGAATCAATTTTGAGCTCAAAATTAATGGAAAAACTTTAAAAATAACAATTTTTCAAGAAATGAATGTTTATAGTGTGCAATTGTAAGGTCCTATGTACACATTTGTAGATGAAATTTAATATTTTGACAAAAAAAATGTGCTCACAACTCACGGCTCATGATTCTATGCTCACGATTCAGCACTCCCCTGAGGAACATGGCAATGAGAGAAAGAGGGAATCTGCTTTCTCTTACCAATTATGGGTGGTAATGTCATTTTAATTGTCTATCTATTGGAAATCAAGAGATTTTTATGTGGAGGAAAAAGTGTATTGAAAACTCATGATGGCTGTCATGTCGCAAAGCTAAATTAAATCGAGAAGCACCGCAAAGATCTGGCAGTGTAGAACATAGTTGAAACCAAAAAGTAGGTTTATTGTGTCGTCCCCGTGTTAGCATTAGAATGCATGTATGGAGATTCTTGGCTTAATTTTTTTGTAGAGTTTTTGTAGGTAATCTGTGTGGTGAGTGCAAAGGGGAGTGTTATACACATTGAAGAGTTATTTCCATACATGTTTAGGATGTGTGCTTGCAAAATGTACTGTGTGGATATCTTTATGGAACATAAGTCCCTATTTTATGAGTAAATGATCAAAGACGGTGTTTCTGGACTGGAGTCCTATGTGAACACTTTATCTCTCCCGTTGGTTTCATTTTTCTCCATATCATAGAATATTTAGATTTTGCGGTATTATGAAAGATTTGTTTTGGTTTCATAAGTGCAGGTCTGTCACATGACTTTACTATTTTTTGGAGGAGTTTGGAATAAGCATATTACTATATATACATAGATTCCAGGAGCGCTAGAAATGAAAGTGTGAATTTGGTATGAGTAGTGCAAGTAATGCTGAAAACTTCAGCATTATTTTCTATTTATTTTCGTGTATTCAATGACAAAATGCGCGCAGTCAAAGGAAGAAAAGAAAGTGTTACTATGAAAAGAAGTGAGAATGTTTAGAATATTCTCAAAAAAAAGAAAAAAATTAAGTATGGGTAAGAGGATTTATGAATGCATAGTTTGTGGTGAGGTTGCTGAAACCTCAAAAGAACAAGTTTAAAAATTGGTTGAACAAGTCCTGAGCAAAGGAAAGTAATGAAAAGTGAAATGTTCAGCATGTTAATGACAATACTGCATAGAGAAGAACCCTATTAGAACCATGTAAGCAATGCATTTGCAACCAAAATGAACTAGAAATCAACGAAATGAAAGCAGATTTTTGTTCGTACAAGCAATTCATGTACTCTGAACTAAACCACAATAGACCCTGAACAAGAAACTAACAGAAAAGTAATAGAAAAATAACAAAATGGTGTAGAATAGTGCAAAAACTAACACATCCAAAGATACTAAAGTAATTAACTGACTTTTGTTCAATATCTATTAATTTCTTAATTAATTTCTTACTAGTGAAGGATTGGCGAAATGCACCAAAATCTTGGAGTTATGAAATGGTTAGTAAATATGTGGATTGGTGCCACATAAATAAGTTATTTCCTCTGTATCACTAGAAGCAGCACTTGAACCAAAACAAGGCAAATCTTGGATACGCCAAGGATGAAAAATTCAAAGACTGATGTTGCGAGGTGTGGCAAAAATTACATTTGGAGCCTTCTACGCATTGAAGTGATAATTTTGGTTTATTTCTTATGAAAATGGTGTATGCTGAAATTATATTAAAGAAAGAGGTGGATTGAAAAACAATAAAAGAAGGCCTAGTCATAGTACGTTTTGAGGAGGCTTTAATATTGCGGGGTGAGGAGTGTGGTATTTCAAAGAAGATGTTGGGTGCTGTGAAGCCTGGAAAATCTTTTGTTGCATATGCTTTAGTGCAGTGGTCACCCCCTTCTAGCAAAGATGAGCACACGCACAAGTACAATGGGTACTCTTTCCATAGCAACAAAGACTACAACGCCATGATAGTAGAAGATCAACAAGAATTGGCACGTGAGCAAGAGAGGGAAAGGGAAGAGGAGTCAATGGAGGAATTGGGAGTTGACCTAGAGAAGAAGAGGGAAGAGGAATCAACGGATCTTTCCCAGTGCTCCGAGAATATCAAGGAAGATGTGGCCCATGTTTTATAGAATCCATGTTTAGAAGAGCAATCACATAGTGGTAGTGAAAGAGATGCAAAGGATGATGAATCTACATTGCTCAAAAAAATAGGGAATACAAAAGTATCTCTGCGTTTGAAGATGGAGGAGTTGGAGAATTTAAGGAAATGTGAAGCCAATTGGAATGCTGTTAATGTATTGAAGCAAAAACAAGAGGCTTTGGTGGACATCATTAACCAGAGAGAGCAGCATATTAATGAATTGAAGAGGAAACGCGACTTGTATCGGAAGGGGCTTGGTCATGGGAAAGAATGCACAGAGGAACTGTATGCTGAATGGGAATCTAAACTAGCAAACATTCTAAGAATGCATGAAGATATACAAGAGAGGAAGAACAACTCCAATATAGAAGCAAATAAATTAGAGAAAAAATATTTTGATGCCACTATTGAATACGCCAAGGAGGTGGATGATGAGAGTAAGGACAAAAGATATGGTTGTGATGTTGAGCACATAGTGATGCTAGAGAAATGTGTACAATTCCGTGAGCAAACATTGAAGGTACTGAACTATGAATATGACAATCTGGCAGTGGAGAATCAATGGCAAGGAGCAGTGTTGAAGTAGAGGAGGGCAACAAAGGGAAAGTCATGTATAGAATTAGAAAAGGAGGGTCCAAAGCATCTGCTGCATGACTTTCTCCCATGAAGAACCGGAACTTAGAAAGCATTGAAGAGAAATATGAGACAATTTTGTAGGATGGGAATTGTCAATTTTGACTATGTAAATAAAAAGTTAAGTTGTACATTTGATTTTACATTGCAATTATGCTAGAAATAGTGTGTTCAAGAGTATGGAATGTTTCTGGGCTGCTTGACATGAAGTAGTGTGATGAGGTCAAATTCTTTGTGGTGTAAACGGTTTTTACATTTGATGTATAGGTTTTCATGGATAGTATTACTATACAAGGCAGCAAATGTGAATTGTAGAGTAAACTATGAATTTATGATTCATAATTAGATTACAATTTTGATTCAAATGATCTTAGGAATACAAAAAATCTTTAATTTTTAAATGACAAATGAAGGTGAATCCAAGAAGAATCGCAGCCTTCATTTTGAGAAGCATACTCAAAAATGCCATTTGCATGGAATAGAGTCAATAGTTTTTGAAAATGGTTTATATGCAAGTGTAAATGTATGATATTCTTGGAAGGAAGTATAGCATTGTCAAAGAGGAGGTAGAGACAACATGACCAAAGATATTGCTACTTTACATCACAAATTTTTTAAGAGCAACCTCTGTTTTCACCTTCAATGACTAGACCAAATTTATATGCAATGTGTGATCTAAAAATCATGGCACTATGTCACAAATTGTTTACTAGAAATTGTTTGGAATGGTGACAAATTGGAATATAAATTTGGAAGACCATGAAAATATGATTTCCCAAAACACTTATTTAATTTATGAACCCTAAACCCCTCAAGACCCAATCCCTTTTTGGAGGTCACATATTCAAATACAATTGCCAAAGGATGGGATATTTGGGGGTTTATTTGATACTTATAGCAAAAAAAGTTGGAATGCCTTGAAATTTGTACCACATCTTCCAATTAGGTTGTGCAACACGTGGGAATTTTTTGGGATTAAAATGAAACATGATTCAAGGTGACCCCTTTCAGGGTCACATATTCAAGTACTTGCCAAAGAATGGGATATTGAGGTGTTTATTTAATACTTATAACAAAAAATCTAGGAACGACTTGAAATTTGTACCACATCCTCCAATAAAGGTGTGTGACATGTGGGAATTTTTTGGGATTAAAATGGAACATGGTTCAAGGTGACTCCTTTGGGGGTCACATTTTCAAATACTTGCCAACGGATGATATATTTGGTGCTTCGAGCGGTGTGGGTTTCTACTCTGCATGCAGGAAAGGCTGTATAGCAGAAATTCAATGAGAACAATAGTAATGCAGAGAAATTAGCAGAGTTACAGCAAGTATTTGCAAGGGAGTGGCCACCCCAATTTTGCTTGAGAGGTGCTGGATTGTACAACTACACTCCTCCACCATTGTTCACACAGTTTTATTTCTAAAACAAACCGCCAATGGCGGGTCAAAGAGCCTAGAAGGCATTCAAGGGATGGGGTATTTGGGGGTTTATTTAATACTTATAGCAAAAAGTGTTGGAATGACTTGAAATTTGTACCACATCCTCCAATTAGGGTGTATAACATGTGGGTATTTTTGGAATAAAATGAAACTTGGTTCAAGGTGACCCCTTTCAGGGTCACATATTGAAATTACTGGCAATGGATGGGATATTGGGGAGTTTATTAAATACTTGTATCAAAAATTATTGGAATGACATGAAACTTGGACTACATCCTTTAATTAGGGTGTGTGACATGTGGGAATATTTTGGGATTAAATGGAATCATGGAAGTTTAGGAATTGTTTGGGATCTTCATAATTCCATTGGTTTGGTTATTGTTGAAATGACATATTGCCCTTGACTCCTTGAGAACATTTCTTTTTTTAAAATGATGCGGAAATTCCTTTTTGTAATGGAGTCTAATGATCATTTATTCAAGAGGATGATGTTGATTATTTTATAGCTTGTTATTGTTCAAATATTTCTCATAAATGGTCCAAATGAAATGAATCAATGCTTGCGGTGTATAGAATACTATAACCATTTGGAAGAAGAATGATTTGAGGTAAATTATTGACTTAATTAGATGTGTCCTGCGTTGATGCCAATGGTATGATATCCCACAAATTGCCTCATGTGGGCATGAATTTTCACTCCAAACATACATTGTAATTATCAATTTATTCCCCATAAAATGATGTATTTGTCCAACTTCAATTTGTGAGTGATGAAATATTACAATCTCCATGCCAAATACTTGAATTTGGGTATGGAAAGTAATGCACAATATTATCATAGTCAAATCATTATAGATTTGCAATAAATCTGTACAATTTGAAACAATAGAATATTTATTTTTTGAAATAATAACAAAAGTCATGGTAATATTGAACATACCAAGTGTGGATATGCCAAACCAAATCGTGGTGGCATATCTATAGTAAGACCAATTTGAGAAGCTTCTCCAACTGTAAGCCTCTTTTGTGCACAAGTTTGTGAAGCCAATCCATCTGCATTCAAAATTGTTTCCATAACATGTGAATCTTGCAAAGCTTGTAGGGTCCTTGTAGTCCTCGGAGAATGTGCTTCTAACAAATAGTCAAGTGCTTGACTCACGTAGCTTGGTCCATAAAAGGTATCAGTGTACGCGTGGAACATTATTTGATCCATGTTAGTTTCATCGATGTTGGCCGTCCTGTTACCTTCAAAATCCCAACAGTGCTTTTGGGAATGAGGACCCCACTTGAAGGTGGAGGAGTTCTTATTGTAATATCCTCCAAGGCATTAGAAGAAAAATGCTTTTTTTCCTTTGTTTGAAGAGCCTTTGACCATAATTCTTGGTGCCACTTCTACAATCTCGTTAGCATCAATTTCCCAATTCAACTACGTGATACCACTCCCCTTTTCCAAGTCATGCTGGGCAGATCTCCAACTCCAAAATAGGGCTTTATTCCATAATGCCACTTTTGCCGTTGTACTTGGGTTGTGTTCCCAAGAAACTGGCATGTATGTCATGAGATTGAAGATGGCATACAACGCTCATGGAGTGGTGCTTTGCAAACAACGCAATGACGTCTAATCAAGCATTGTGCGATCAGACACTAAGGGTGGTAGACATGGGACATGTTCCAAGCACCCAACAGCCTTTTGGTCCAAAACCATTTTGGCAAATGGGGCAGATGTCAGCGTCTTTGATAAAAGAAGCTAGATTCTTCCAAAGCAACATCCGCGCTTCCAGGTTGTCATGGCGGGACTTGTGATTCTTGTAGTCAAAGCCCTTTTGAGCCCAATCTATTGCGCTAGGCCCTGTCTCCACCATTACCATTTCATCCAAGAACAAGTCTTCAAGCAACGCCCACAATGTCATCTCGTTCTCTTGCTTCAAATGATGAGCATGAAAGTTCCTTGCAACTTTAGCCAATTCCAATCCAATTTGCTTAGAATTGTCCATTGTTAGAATGCATGCAACTTTCTAGTGGTAGTATGTTTTCATGACCTCATCCAAGCGCTTTTTCAACAATTCATTATCGTTTAGAAGTTCTTTTTTTGCTGACGGCATGGAATGCTAGAATGCTAGAAAAGAGAGATAGTCTTGTGTGTCATGCACATCACTCGGGTCATTTGCAGTGTCTTTCATGGCAGCAGCGGTAGTAACATTTGGAAGTAGTGATACACGTCTCATACGCTTGGAAGGTGGAGAACAATGATCAATGTCAAACATCAAGTCACCTACAATCTTCTCCAACTGTAGTGGATTGTGCTTGACAAATGCGTTGTCCATGTCTTCCAAATTGATAGCCTCGCGCTTTTTCTCTTGGAGGTGTCGCAAGTTTGCAAATTGCTGTGAAATGAGGATATTCTTTTGTTCACACTGTAATTGCAGCTTGCTCACGTTAGCTTGAAGAGTGGCAATAATGAGATCCTTCATCTTCAAGAGATCTAGGGCATTTGCTATGGAAATCTCCTTGTCAATTGCATGTAATTGGGATTGCTAAGGAGGTCCGTGGACAATTGGTTCCCTTGCCATGTCTTCCTTGTCCCTAAAATCATAGACGTGGCTTGTGTCTAGTTGTATTATAGCTTGCATTGGAAACCCCACTCCAATTGATGTTGGTCCAACAAGATTGAATGATCTTTGTCTTGTGGATGACGACATGTTGCAACAACCTTGTGAGCTTAATGCTGCTGCCATAATCCCACTTTATACTGCGGCTGAAGGCTTAGGAGCAACACCCACAAGTGCAAGATCCACAAGAACAAGACCCGCTACCTCTTCAACAACGCATCTTGTCCTAGGAATACGCGAGTCATCTGAATCATTATCCTCTGCTGATTCATGAGTATCATATTTGACCAGGGCTTGATTTTTTGAAGCGCTTCAAGTGACTCCAAGTCCACCATGCAAAAAAGTCAAAGCTCCAAACGATATGGAACCATTCTTTGGATGTGTGATACATTTTCTTAGTTTCAGCAAGCTCCAATCAACCTGCTTCTTTAGTGACACCTCCATGTACAATCCTCTTGCTACAAAGAGGTTGACTTTGTTTCTATCCACAAAGAGGGTTCTGTAAATGACTTGCACCACCTTGATACATCTCTGAGTGAAAGTTGAATTGTCACTGAACTTCAAGTTTGCCTTGTTTTTGTACCAATGACAATGGTGCCGCTCAGCAGGAAATAGCTTGTCGATGTGGCACCGGTCAATATACTCTTTGCAAATTGATATTGTCCATGTCTCTGACTCCTCAGCCCACCCTTTGAATGCAAGGTGATTGGGATTGTTCAACACATGCCAACGTTTATGCTATACGAGGCCTCTACAATCCCAAGTTTTGTCTGTTAAAGCCTTCTATATAGCTCCAAGGGTACATGCAGCAGTTGGAACAAGAAGAGACCCACTATTGTTTCATGTGCTAGCCATGATAAAAATACAGACAGATGGTCCGCCAAAATCGGTATATGTAACCGTAGATAGTATAAGAAGTGAGTTTTCCTCATTAAAGGTATCGCAGGTAGCCACAAATGGTTACAAGCCGTATAGCCGTAGTAAGGAAGAAAGCATTGAAAATGGCATGAGTGACAGGCTTATATTGAGTGATTGAAGCTGGGGAATCGTGAGGATGGTGCGACCGCGGGTACAAGGGCGATCGCAAGTGCACCAGTGCAAGAGGGCCCACGTAGGTCCAAGGGCCCATGCACATGGAGGTCCGGAGGGGGGGGGCATTTGCGGGTGTGGAAGGGCACATGGAAGTCTAGGAGGACGCGTGCAAGTTTAGGAGGGCGCATGGAGTCCAGGGGGGCACGTGGAAGTCCGCAAGTGGCAACCGAGGGTTGCGGAGGTCGCGTGCAAGCTCGGGGGCAATTGCTGGTTGGCAGGCAACTGTAGTCTAAAGTTGCCCTAATGCATGAGTCGCCCTTACTTGCAGTTGTTCCTTGAATAAAGTTGCCCTAAACCTCTAATCGCCTCCAGCCAAAGTTGCCCTAATCTTGATGTTGCACTAAATCTACATGTGCACCCCAACTATGCCATTTGGACGCGATATGGCGTCCACCTAGGCTAATAAAAAGGGGGGGTCATTTTTAAAAAGTCAAGGGTAAAAGTTGACCCTACTAGATGGACAGAGAAGCTCATGTTTGTCTGTGACGTTGAGTTTGTCAAGTTGTCGACATGTCAAGGAAGACAACCTTGATTACAAGTAGTCAATAATACTTGTATTTTATATCTTGAAATTGGGTTTCTTCCAAGTCCATTAGGTTTGTATGACCTCTATTGTGTAAGTGTTCTTTTGTATGTCAATCATTAATACGTTGTTAGTACTAGCAAACATTCACTACTTGAAATTTACGTACATCTAACACTTACCTCTATATATTCTCCCTCAAATAATGTTGAAACACGTTTTGCATCACTAACTTCATGGATTCTTTCTTGCGGATAAAGCACTATTTCTTACAATCACTAATCCCTCATGCAAAAAAAAACCTCTAGGTCATATCTCCACACACTAAGCACAACAATATTTCATAAAACTTGAAAACTTGGTCATTGACAACTTTGCACAATAAGGCAAATGGATCCAATATTATTATTATCTGACGGAAACCAGTTATTTTTTGCACTACTTCTCAAACAACATATTCTTGGTTCTTAAATTGTGATACTCAGAACATCAACCCATATTTCTTGTTGTATTGGTATCTACTACTACCAAGTCTAGAGAAAGACACGCTCTTTAGTTACAAACTTGACTTTGAACCACTTTAAAGCAACACTTTGTCCATATGTACTGAAACCAAAATTAAACATTCTCCATTCAATTTTGCAAACTTTGCATGCACACATTACGCCTCCTCATTAATATCCATGGAGCCGGTACTATCTGCTGTAAGAGGGCCTGCCTTTTACTAAGAGAGAAAGGAAGATGCCTTTCACATGAACAAAATGCTTAACCAATGAGGAGAGAACGCAAAATAAGAGAAACTAAACTCTCATGTTTAGTAGAGTGTGCAAAGCTACAAGATCCTAAGCTCTGGCTGTCACCTCTTCCCTTCTGCGCCCAAGATGAGTCACTTCAAAAAGTAGAAATGACCACAATGTAGAGATTTGGAAATCTTAATGATAAGAAGATAAATTATCATTGGTAGTTGTGCCTTTCCGTCCTTCATCTAGAACTGCCCCTATCTATGATCAAGCCATATCTATGCTGATCATTTATAGCTTACTCATTTGACTCACTATAGCAGGCTCTCATGTTAATTGCGCTCCTAATTATAGTGAGGTCCTACACTAGGATACCTACTTTGTAGCTTATCAAAGATGAGAAGGTGCAATCTTTTGGAGTTGCACCATGGAAAAGCCGAGTACTGCGGTGAAACTTGAGGCAATTTTTCCAATTCTCCAACAATTTCTACAAAATTCATGGCCATACATGCATTACCCGGCAGCACTAGCCCATACCACTAGCCTAGTTTGGTAAGTCTTGAAACTCTAGTCCGATCTCTGCTCCAGTTTTATAGCAGCAGAGTGGTACCTTACATTTTGCTTTTACTAAGCATTTCAAGTTGTTGCTTTTTACCTTCACTCAGGTGGTGTGTATACGCATAAGTTCAATAGAGTCGGTGACATCTGTGGACATGGAAGTGAATTTTGCAGGAAGATTAAGTCATGTATGTTGAGGCTCTAGAATCCATACTTCGCACATGGTGAGTTCACTATCTTTTGTATAATGCTTATGTGATTCTCGGGTCGATCACTTAGCGCATTTTAGAAATAACATGCGACATAATATAGCAAAGGATTTATTCATTGGAGATAAAATTTATAAAAAACTTACAACTACATTAGGGAGGACTCAAATTGATAAATGTAGTATAAATAATATAGGTATTTGTTTATAGTGGTGCATTAATTTTTTGTAAAACTAATGAAGGGGTTGATTACTAGTTTTATGGTACCATCAGGTATCCTATGTATACCAAGCTTGGTCCAGGGTATTTAGTATGGCGCGTGGTATACTATGTGTTGGATTAAAAGTTGAAGCCACTTGGATGAATGGTTAACGAGGGACAATTTTTTGTCTAAGTAGTACTTGTAAGGATTTGCATGTTACAATTTTAGGGTTCCAGCCTTACCATTTCAAGAATTTTGGTTGCTGACTCCGTTTTGCTTCCAAAGACTTTGTTTTTGTGTGTGCAAGAGAGCATATGGACATCGTTGTTCAATTTTGTTGTGTGAGGGTTCATTTCTGGAAAATTGGCTTTACCTAAGCTCTCTATGTTCATGTTGCAGAAAAAAAATTGTCCAAAGTTATTAACCACTACATTTGAAATATAAATAATATAGTGTGGAAAAAAATGGGAGTGCCTAGGTCTTATAAGTAATTATAGGGTGTTACCAAATATGCTCATAACCCAAATTATGTAATTAAAAGGACCCTTTTATTCATGCTCAAGAGGTAAATAGCCCCCTAAAAATTACTCCCTTGTCGCACGAGGGGTACTCAAATATACAAAGAGTGATCTACCTGAGGTGTGATTATGAATAAAAGCATTGCAATGACGATTACCTTGTTGAACTGGTACTCATGTTTTATTAAGAAATTTAAATATTTCTTGTTGTAATTTGCAAATTACAACCACATTTGTTAGTTTGCAATATGATTTTTTTTTGTTTCTGCTGTCTCAATTACAGTAATCAAGCTTGTCTAGAGGTTTTGTAATTTTTTCTTCAAGGCTTTGATGGTCGCAAAAATTTCCCTACTGCATTGAAGCAATTGTAGTATTAGAATAAACAAACAACATCATTCAGTGATTGCTTAGGAACTACCACAAAAACTATGTTCTTGTTTATTAAAATGTGGGCATAGTTGAGAAATTGTATAAGTTGTTTGGGAGAATTAACAATGCTTGCAAGTTGCGCAAAATATAGTTCAACAGTTATAATGGCAGTGTCAATGTTGGTCACGCTTTTAGGGTTTCATTTCATTCTCACATTATCAGCTCATAATTGATGAACTTCTATGTATGCTTGTGCAGGTCATTATTTGAAGATTGCATACACAGCCTCGCTCTTTCTTGACTTAGTGTCGCAGACGTTGAATGCCAAATACCTTTTGTCAAGTTCTAAATTCATGTGGACTTTTCTGGTTGTGTTTGGTACAATTCAATTCACTCTTAAAAAAGACTCAACTATTTTTAGAGAAATGAACAAGTATACAACGGAACCCTAATATAACTGATTTATCAAATATTTAACCCCTCCATTGCGTTGAATGTGTTTATAGTCTTGGTATGTCATACCTCCTTTTTTCACTATGTTACATCTCTGCAAACCAGTCCATACAAGATAACAGGTAGTTCAGAATATATAGTTTGATTATGTCCTGAATGACATTACCTAATTCAAACAATGAATCCTAAATCGAATTCCAGATAATGTATTTGCTCTTTTTAGATGCAAAATTTTATTCAAGTTCATTCATTTTAATGCATTCTTGCTATGTGAAGCATGTTTGTGATTCCGCAAACCCAAGCTTACCATGTGGAGAGAGCAATTGTGGCTTGGGAGGAATTAGATCATTACCATTGTGGGTGCGTAAAATGTCATGGCTTTAAGATACATACTGCATAGACTATTCAACGTCACCATCGACTCCAAGGCCAAGAAATTGTCCTCACCAAGCCTCTATTGGTAAGTAACCACTTTTCCTTCTATTTTTGTATACATAAAAAGGACATTAACAATACTTCCAACTATGGAAAGTCAAATTCGCATTGCAATATAATGAACAAAGGAAATATTTAAATGGAACATTGGCAAAGTATTGAAAAATTCATGTATTAATTATGTGGCAGCAAACCAACTTAGTATAGTGGGGTACAGTAATCTTGCAAAAAATTTTGCAGGAAAATTGTCAAAAAATTGAGGAACTTTCAGAGGCCATAACTTCCTCAAAAATTGTCCATTTTTGGAACCAAAAATTGTGTTGGAATCCTATTGAAGGGTACTAT
This sequence comes from Ulota crispa, assembly GCA_963920765.1. NCBI lineage: Eukaryota > Viridiplantae > Streptophyta > Bryopsida > Orthotrichales > Orthotrichaceae > Ulota > Ulota crispa. The sequence continues at coordinate 2,246,053 of OY987252.1, read as the reverse complement.
ATGATTTGATAAAAAAACCTAAAAGTTTACAAATGTTAAAAAAATTGGCTACTTCCTATATAGTATCCACCATCCCTCTTGCCAAAAATATCGCTTGAATTCAATCAGGCTATGCTACTACCAATAGCCAACAAACAAGGAATAAATGATACACATAATTCAAAGAGTATGGAATAAGGTATCCATGGAGAAATTATAAACCCTTATTGCAAGTATGCCCAATTAAATTGAAGCAATGATATTGGCAAGAGGTGGAAATACTAGACAGTAGACACTATATAGGAAGTAGCTAAATTTTTTTAACATTTGTTAAATTTCAAGTTTATTTATCAAATCATGTAGTACACTTTAGTAGGATTCCAATGCAATTTTTGGTTTTAAAAATGGACAATTTTTAAGTAAGTTGTAGGCTCCAAAAGTTCTAGAATTTTAAGCTGCAAATTTTCTTTAAAAAAATTCATAAGATTACAATACCCCACTATACATAGAACTAAGTCCAAGGAACTTGAATAGAGGCTGATTTCATTCTTCTTTACACATACTACATTGCAATATCAAACAAGTGTGCACATGGTTTATGGTATTGCAAAGTTTTCAGAACTAAATTTATTATATTTTTGAGTGCTCCTACGTAAAATACTTAATACTTTATTCATCACAATTGTTGTAATCATAACTCCATCTTAAAATAAAGGTGTCTGCGTTTCATAATATGAAATTGAAATTTCTAGAATATCATAAGGCCGTTGAAGCCTTAATATGATTGTGAGACATTCAATGTATTAAAGTAATATTGTCATTTTTTAGCTTAGGATTATATTTTTTCATAATGATCTTCATGAATAGTAATACATATTGCAATAGATTTTGAAATGACAGAACGGTTACCCTAGAAAAAAAAACTAATATCACTTTGTTCTTGGAGGCAAATTTATGTAGTGTAGAATTTATGAAGATTGTACAAGGTATAGAATTATTCTTAATTGTCAAAGTAACAAACGTAGTATTTAATACATCATTCTTCTTTTCACTTTTCTGAAATTTATGGATGTCCACAAATATTTTTTGTGTGACGCAGACATCTACAAAGTCTAATCATGGTGTTGCCTAGAACGTGCCACATACTACATGTGATTGGACAGCACATGAAGAATTTACCGATGCACCTGCATCAGAGCAATTCATGGATGCACTTCCTGAAGATGATTACAAAAGTTCAAATGAGTACAAGGATTGTGAAGGTCAGACCCACAACACGGACATAAACTTAGAAGATATGGCCCAAAATTACTTTGGAAGAGCAAACGCAATACATAATGAGAGTGAAGGTGGGAATGAAGCTGTACTTGATTTGATGATGTTTCTTTAACGAAGGATGAGGTTGACAACACAGAGCTGCTAGAGTCTTTGCTTTGGGAGGCAAGGCAGCCCTTATATCTTGGGTCTACTACTAACTGCCTTCAGTTCAATATAATCCTTATGTCTTTATGCACGTTGTTTGCTGTCAGCCACCACTGCCTAAATGAGTTACTTATTTTTTTGAAGAAAGATGTTTTACCAAGTGAGAATAAGTGCCCTAAGAACTCATACGAGCTAAAGGCTAAGTTAGCTAAACTAGGGCTGGCTCACAAATCAATTCACTATTGTAGGTGTGGAAAAGTTCTATACTGGAAGGAGAATGCACGTTTGTAGCATTGCCCATCTTGCCAAAAGTCCAGATTCATTGAAGGCTCTAACACAATACCCATTAGGGTGTTAAGATTTTTCTCTATTATCAAACAACTACAAAGATTGTTTCATTGCCCCGCAATAGCGCAGCACTTGCAATGGCATGCAACAAATCAATCATCCAACATGAAGATGAGATCAATAGTGGACAGCAAGCAATGGCGATACATCAATAACAATTTTCCAAGTTTCAATAGAGAGGAAAGAAATATGAGGATGGGATTGTTTCTAGATAGAGTGAATCCATATAGCATGCAATCCTCCAAGCATTTGGTATGGCCGATTCTATTGATATTCTACAATCTACCTCCATACTTAATTACACAAAAGTTCTTCATCTCCTTGACAAAGATTATACATGGTCCTAGGTCACTTGCTGACGAAAATATCAATGTGTATCTCCAATCTCTTGTCCACGAACTAAAGAAGCTATGGGTTGGAATATCGGCGGTGGACATGTCTAAACCTGCAGAACCTAATAGGAATTTCACTTTGAGGAGAATGTTAATTTGGACAATTAACAACTTCTCGGCCTATACTTTGATTTCAGGTCAATCAAGGAAAGGTTATGATGGATGCCCAATTTGCAGGGAAGGAACTTTTGCGCACCACTCATGAGAAGCTGACAAGATAGTGTATTTGGGGAACCGGAGATGGTTGAAAGCAAATCACAATTGGAGAAATGCGTGTGCGGCATTTGATGGTCACGTTAACCAAGACATGGCGCCACCTTGCCAAATAGGTCAGACAATAGTACAAGAAGGAGAACAAAGACAATCATTCTTAGATTGTGGAGGACGCACTAATTCAGAGGTGATCCACTAAAGACTATTGGCGTGAAACAAGTGAGCTTATTGTTTCAGCTTCCGTATTAGGCGGTGAGTTTGAAATAGTACCCACCTTAATCTTGTCTTCATGTGCCGATTACACACATCATGCTTTTTTGTTGTCGTGAAGTTTATAATGGAACCTCATGGAATGAACTATATGTAATAGTTGGGATGTGACTGGTTTTCGGAGTTAAGCTTTTTTGGATATGAGAATTCTTCACATACAAAATGTAAATTATTGATGCGTTCCACGAATAATTAATCAAGAGAGTCTTATCTCACAAAATTATCTTTCTGTAGTGCATAGGGTGCTTTTGTAAATAATGTTTACAATCAATCAATGATAAGGTCATAAACACAAATGTTCTCATGTTTCACATTAGGATTGATAGTTTAATATTATGAGAGTTTAAAGTTCCTAAATAAAGAGAACTATTCTTAGAAGGTATAGTGTTATTTGTAGTGCTATAACATGGCCAGAAGAATATAAAACAAGGGCCCTGGATATACACGTGGAATTCAAGAAAGACTACTATGTAGAATTGGTCACTACATATATTTGTAAACCACGCATGTACATGCCATCAGTCGTATCTAATAAATGGTTACTCAGGCACTAAATTTCTGATTTAAAATAATTCCAAATGTAGTGGTGTGTAACGGAAAAAAGAAGATTTCATATTAAAGAAGTTAGAAAGCTCAACATTCAGATTTATATGGAGAATTACAGTTCTTGAGATTTCCAAGGATTTGTAGTATAAGATGTTGACAACATATTTTTCGAGTATGGGTAGGTGGATTGTAGTGAGAATGTTAGAATATGAAAAATAATTATTCAAGAATTTGCCAAATATCATAGGTAATGAATACAACTAGTCAGTTATACGTACAAAGTTTGGAACCATCATATGGAACAGATTGGGCCAATAAATTGAATTTATGATATTGCCAAAATTAGAATGTACACAAAAAATAATTATTTCTCAATTTTAAACTTGTGGTTTGAAAATACTACTTTATTTTACAAGGCAAATTACTTTAGCCATTCAGAAATCCAAGTTAATTATATTTGTTCAACCCCTGTATTAAAGTCTATAACATTTATATTCATTGAGATCAATACTAAAGTGACTAGAGGGATATGGTTATATGTGGCGGTGTTCTACGTTTACAGTGATAATTTTCTGATATGACAAAGTCATATGATCAGCAAAAGATACTCTTCAGTCTTCATGTAATGTTGAGTTAACAATTATTTTTGTAACAATAAGTTGTAAGTCCTAGTAACATCATTTCTAAAATTGTATGGGCGTCCGTAGACATAAACATTGTGTCTTTAGAATGCCATTCACGTTTGTTGTCATTGGAATACATGATTAGTGATTACACTACTAGAAATGGTGTCCTAATTGACACGTCCAAATTGACTAAATGTGTCCAAATGACAAAAGACTATGAAATTGGACAATTTGTGTACACTCAGCCATGCTGATTTGGACATACTTTAGTTATTTTGGACAATTTCTCTTATAGTGTTAAGAGTAATACTGTTAGAATAAAGTAAAATTAATGGTCTAATGAACTGATAAGAAATTGATAATCCCATATTTAAAAATTGCTTATCTTTTATGTGTGTGAATTGTTTGTTATTTAGGAAATGCAGCACTTAAAGGCAAATTAGATATGAAGAATCCAATTTTTATTTAAAAGTCATTGATTATTAAGATGTTCATTTGTTAGTCAGTACTTACTATTGCGTGATGAAGACATTGTTGTAGTTTTTCTAGGTTAAGGGGAGAATAGTTTGGTTTCACTGGTCTTGTCATAAGTAGTTTTTTCTTTGATGAAACCTAGAAAATTCCCTTATTGCCAGTGTATTTGATATGGTCGTGTAATGAAGTGTCATGGGCATGTAGGGAGTCATCATAGTGAAGAACTAGGAATTCTATCATAGTAATTTCATTTCCCCAATTTGTTGTCAATGATGTTTTAAATTGCCCTAGAAGTGTGTTAGTGAATTATAATCTTGTAGTATGCTCTACGCACTTGCTTGACATAAGGTTAGTCTGAGTAAATCACAATCCGTGAACGCCAACCTAATTCATTTAATGAATAGATAACCATGGCTAATGTGATGCTTATTTAAAAATTAGTTGGAAGTGATGTTAGACAAATTTATGATTGATAGTGCCTAGTGTGGTGAACCTTTGTCTAGCCAATATCATTGATGCTATATTGCCTAAAATATGTGTGCATGACTTTTTGTTTTTACCTATCTAATACACATGTACTAATGCAAGAGCTTCCTATATGGCACACACTGGACACAATGCATTATGAGAAGAACATCTGTGATAATCTACTACAAACTTTTTTGAAGAAACAGATGGTGTAAAATCTAGACAAGACATGTGTGCTTGCAATATCCATCATCATTTGCACTTGAAAGCAAATGTTAGGGCTGAAACTTTTTTCATGCCAGATGCTTTGTACGTCCTAAGTAGAGAGGACCAAGAGAAATTTTTGAAGACCTTGAAGAACCTGAAGTTTCCATCCAGCTACAAGGGAGGCGCTATTTTGTGAGCGTAACTTTGTGAGCCGTGAGCCATGAGCCTAGATTTCGTGAGCATTGAGATAATTTTTGCTGAAAATCATTGAATTTTTTCAAAAAGAACCAAGAACTTTAAGAAAAAAAGTCATTATAAATCTATAATTTGAGGTCTAAAATTTGGTTACCTTAAAACTGTGTAAGTATAGGGCCTATGATCATGAATGGAAAGCGATACATTCTTCAAAGTGGATAGGGTTTCATTCATTGCACTACCTACAATTGATGATAAAGCTTAATGAGTGGGGTGTTTGGAGAGTCCATTGCATGCAAGGAACATAGAAATTGAAATTGGAAAACTAAGTCTTATTAGACCTAATAGAATGTTAGCCAATGTGAAATATACAACTATAAACAAGCTTCAAAATGTAGAACTAGTGATACAAAATGACAATGCAATCATGCTTGTTTACAAAATAAAAACCAATATCAAATGCATGAACAAATGAATTGATTTGTCAACAACTCTACATATTTAAATAAGGGAAAATTTCATGGATACCCCTAAAGTTTGCAATATTTTCATAGATATCCTTGCATTTTTAGAAATATCACAACTACCCCTGGACCAAATTTTTTAGGCAATTTTTTGTTGTGCATGCCACTTCCTTTCTTCCTTTGTGCGCATGCAAAACAAGAAAGAAGTAGTGTACGCACAAAGGGAGAAGGAAGTTATATGCATAACAAAATAAATGCCTAATTTTTTTGATCCAAAGGTATTTGTGATATTTTCAAAAAAGCAAGGGTATCTATGAAAATATGGCAAACTTCAGGGGTATCCATGAAATTTTCCCTTTAAATATTTGAAATGATGAAACTTGTAGTACCCCAAAGAATGAACGTTGTAATACTGGATGTATTTTGGTGTTTATAAATAAAACGGATCAGACAATAATGTAAAGAAGGAAGACAAATCAAGATGCATAGAAAAACTTCAAGGTTACTCAACTATAAATTGGAATACAACAAAAGAATAATATATTCAAAACCATAGTATCAAAATTGGTCTTAATGCAAAAAAGATTTTTGTAGTTACCTACAACAGTAAGTTCATGAAAACTTCACAAAATTTGATGAGGGTCTCCCAAAGCTTAAGGTCACCATCACTGAAAAAGTCCTAGGCTTAGCAGCACATGCTTGACTTCAAAAAAACTAAATGATGGACAAGATGATGGAGCATGGATGAAGAGGTCTACATCCGGATCTAGTTTGCAAATTAAAAAAACACAAATTACTAGTGCTTGCAATATGCAAACTGCCCTTGCCTTCCAAATGCCTTTGGAAGCATCTTTGTGAATTAAGGACAAGGGCAATAAGGAAAGGAACCAATCATGAATATATAATTCTAAGTCTCAGACTTGGATTCAAAATCAAATGATATAATACATCCAAATCATGGATGCGGAACTAGAGTAATTTGACAGATGTGACCAACTACAATGTGAGCTAAAGCACAGTTGTTTGAGTGTTTGGTCGAAGGCCCTTTTACGCTACGCCGCATAGCCTTACTAGAGCAAACTTTAGGGTATTCATCAGGAAAATCTAGAATAAGAAATGATAAGCTCATATTTGAGATGTCTACATATACAAACAATAAAATAATGGAATTAGCAATAATTATTAAGTAAAAGAAGACAATAGTTCAAGGCTTAGAAACAAAACAAGGTGACAAACAATACCTAAATATAGCTCGTTTGACTAAGATGTCAATATAGATTTGCTTCTCCAAAGGAGAAAACTTCACATAAGTTGTAATTGCTGTGAAATGGGAAAGAAAGCGAAACTCCCATATCTTAATCTGCTAGGCTTTAATGTATTCAACCACATCAAGAGGCTTCTTTGGGACATTGAAATCAATGTTGATGTTGTCCTCCAAAAAAATGGTTGAAAATAGCTTTGTTGCGGCATTCTGCGACTACAACAAAAAAAAACCACCAAAGATAAGAAATAACATAAGCACCCCAACAGAAATACATACATGAAGCAAACAAAAAGATATCATGATAACAAGAAGTTCCAACTTCATTAAAAGGGAATGTAAGAAAAACAAAAATATGGCAATGACTAAGGGACCCAAAAGCCTCCTGTCAGCACCAAGAATCACAGCAGTGATTGCAATTAGTAGTAAAAGGTTGGTCTCACAAGCAAAATACTTTGGAAATCTAAAGCAACACTAGGGCAACCAATTGTTGGGGAAGGCAACAAATAGCGACAGAGAAGCTGTTGTGCGTGGCCTTGGCACTCCTCTTTGCAACCAACCAAATGGTGGAGGTTGCGACACCAAGCACTCAACCTTTGGCACCAAAGGGAACATGAGCCTACCAAAATTTGACGCCTTCCAAGACAAAGATCAAAGTTCTCATGTACTTCTGACGACAAAAACAAAGACAAGAATTGACGATTGTTAGGTAAAGTGACAGTGGCTTGCTTTGGTTGTCGACATGAGCAACACGTTAACGTGGCTCCCATTTGACATTTGGCACCAAAGGCATGAAAACCTAGCTCAAAATTATCAAGTCGTAGGTTGCGCAAGCATTTTTTATTCGCAAAGATGTAAAAAAAGATTATCTTGATGATCATCTATTTTAAACTGAGCCTTTGGCACTAAAGCCTTTAAACTCCTACTGTTTTTTTTTCATAAACTCTTGCTGCAAGTTGCTCATTCAACACCAAAGGCCTTTTTTGATTTTTGATTTTATTTTGGCTTTTCTCATTATTTCTGATCCTTCTGTACCAAAGCTTTGCCTTGGTTAGGGAATACAAATGAGTTTTTTTACAAATTTGAGTTTTGTGTTCCTCTCTCTTGGCTAAATAGATCAAGGATCTCTAAGACCTGATATTAGCTTGTCACTTAGTTCCCGGTTGCACTATTTCTAGTCTATGTAGATCTAGTTTAATTTCATGATCTTCAAGACTTTTTCTAGTCTTTTGGTGTTGAATGTTGAAAATATGCGTAGTAGATCATGAACGGCTCTGATGGTTCCAGTTCTTTTTGGATAATATAATGTACATATTCACAATATTTTGTTTCAACCCCTAAAGGCCCAAGTGTCCCTTCAATAGCCACTTGAGAACTTAGGTAGGGTCATATGGAGTTAATTTTTATTGGATGTTCTCAAAATTGTTACACAAGGTATAAATATGTATCTCGCACGTGGTAATATATTTTTTTCCTCAACTGGATGTTCAATTCAAAAGTTATGTTATCCAAAAGAATTTGGGTAGCTCGAGTAGTTTGGGCATCTTTGGAGAATTTTATGCTAAAACTCTCATCAGCTTTTGAAATTTGGCAAGTACGTAACTAAAAAGACATGGTGTACAATTGCCAAAAAAAAAATTTTGGTCTCACATCACATTTTGAAGGGAGTCAAATTTTGTTAACTATGTTTGGGCAGTTTCAAGAAAAAAAGTTTTCTTCTAACTTCAAGGCATATTGTCTTTCAATCTATAAACCCAAAGCTCTTAATGTTTTTTTTCAAACATTCCAAATGTTTTATCTAATTTTCTACCATTCAAATTTCAAATCAACGATGTCCTCAGTGCACAAGAAATCATGAAAAAAAGAATATTGTATTGCCAATTCACTTAACTTTCTTATATTGCAAGGTAATTTAGAGTAAACTAGATTCATAATTTGCTCTTGAAACTTCTCATGAGTGTACCTAACAAGATTTAGATATCAAGGGAAAAAAACAATTTATTTTATGCTGACCAAAAATTTGGGGCTCAAAGTTTGTTGACCCATTTGGGCAGGGACAAAAACAACTTGTAATAAATTTTGAATGCTACAATCTTTCAATCTATGTGGTTGAATGGGCTGAAAGTTATTGCCCTCAATATCAAAATGTTTTACTACAATATTGTACAATTGAAGTTTCAAAAATAGTTTTCAAATTCAAATTCAAATCAACATTTGAAAAAACACAAATTTTGGCAATTTTTGATAAAAACACCCCTTGAGCCTTTAGGGATTACTCTATATTTTTATGTTCATGTAGTATATACCAAGTTTCATTAATCTTGTATATATTTTCTGATTTCATTTTGGTTTCAAAAGCTAAGCAACGACAAAAAAGTTGAGATGCCTTCTTGCAATCTTGTCAAATCAATTCACAGTAAATAGGAAAAACAGTCTAGAAATGGTAGCAAAGATTTGTATGTTGCCACCGTGGATGACTTTGTCCGAACCTTTTTGCAAGTGGTCCAATATCACCAATTTTGCAAGGTGATCATGGTGGCCATGGTCCTAATAAGGAGGAACTTCAAATGAGACTTACTCATTGAACTACGGTGCACAAGTGTGACCCTTCTAAGTTGGCAAGGGCTTTGAATGAAGTTCCAAGTGTAGATGAATTTTGTACCCGAACACCTCATTTGGAGGGAGAAGAGATTTTTGGATCCCTCAAACATAAGGCAAAGGTTCTTCTTGGTTCTAAATGTGATTCACATTGGCCTGACAAGGTGAATTTTTCCCGCCCTATAATTGAGCTGAGAAGTGTTCATTGTTTCAAACAAACCAGCAACCTTCAATCTACACCTGAAGAGTCACCAACCCTAATCCTTGATGTTACAGTTGATTTGCTTCTTAGGCTTGCTCCAAATTGCTTACCTAGTTCTTCTATAGCACAAGCCACTTGCATTCAAGAGAGTATTTGCAATGAGACTGAATGGCACACTGCTTGATTGCTTAGCAATTTTGATTTGGAGAATAACGCAAACATTCCAAGTGTGGCTCCTAGATTTCCTTGACTATAGGAAGTTTTTCTTTCTTATCTTTCTTGCCTTCTAATTGTGCTAAGTTTCATTTTCTTTAGCGTTTGCCACAATTTGCATTTACATATAATATTCCCATGACCCTCTTTGCGCTTATCAATTTTATTGATTTCTATATTTGGACATATACCTTCATTGTTTCTCTAATCAATATTGTGTATGTTTGGATTTTTTAACATTCCCCTATTCATTTCTAAATTCCAATTATTCATATGCTAAACTTTGTTATGATTTGTGATCTTTGTGAATTTCAAATGTTTTTATTTCTTCCCTTTTAGTTAGCCAAATTCAATATTGCTCTTGTGTTTTTACTTGAAAATGGTAATTCAACTAGTCAATTCTGCAAGAAAATATGCGCAAGGTCTTGGGGTACTTCTTTACAGTCATAGGTTTATTCATCTATCAAAATTTCCTGATGACGGCTGATGGCTCACAAAGTTTTACTCACGGAATAGCCTTTCCCCTTGCTATGGTTCCCATTCAGTGGAAAGATTCAAGACGGAAAACTTTGTGGATTAAAGACACACGACTATCACATCCTCATGCAATTGATACTTCCCCTTTGCTTGAGGAATGTAGGGAATGTTGAAGTTGTAGGGGCAATAATGCGGGTGAGTAGACTATTTTGCAAATTACGTTCCAAGGTGGTAAATGTTGATGAGAAGGAGCTATTAATTGATGAAGTAGCAGAAACCATTTTTTCTTTAGAAAAAGAATTGCCACCTTTTGTTTTCATGATGATGATGCACCTTCCCTTCACTTGGTTGAGGAATTATTTTTGTGCGGTCTTGTGCAAACCTCATGGATGTACCCCTTTGAGAGGTACATGAAGGTGTTGAAAGGATATGTCAAAAATAAGGCTAGCCCAAGGGGAGAATGGCATTTGGATACCTAAGGAATGAAGCTGTAGGTTTTCTAAATGAATACCTATCCCACTACACTCCTGCCAAAAGAGCATGGGATGACAAAGAAGAACCAGCAGTGAAAGACAAAGAGTTGGACAAGGGGAAGAGAGATTGTCCAATGACATCTGATTTTTTAAGATGATTCATAATTTTGTTCTAGATAACACATCGCACACAGAGCTGTATAGGAGGTAAGGAGTTTGACATCTTTGTACATGTTCAGTAGTACAGATTGTGTAAAATGTTATAACTGAATTTGTTGTGAAAGAGTATGGTAATGAGAGATAATGACATTGGTCAAGGTGTCTTCTTATGTCTTATATATTGGGATTGAAAGTAAAATAAGTAAGTACCACACACGGAGTAATATGGAGTACGTTTGATTTAAAAATAGAATCCAATATGCTAATTGGTGACAATAATCATGGACTAGCAGAGTAGTTAGTAAAAGGGGGACATGGGAAGGTATTACATTAGTTCAATTGATCTTGTCCATGAACAAGGTCAACAATTACTCTTTCTTTCAAGCCATTAAGGGAGATGTTAATGTGTCTTAATTGATGAACTTAACAAGATTCCTTACTAGTTTTGTTGGGAAAAAATAGTAGTGTAGGATGGAACCAACATGACTCTAGTGTGGTGACTATGCTCTTGTTTTACATTAAGGCATATAATAATTGAGGTTCACATGGAAGAAGTTAACCTATAATGAAAAATGACGTCAGTAATTCAGGGAGTAGTTTGGCATGCCATGAAAGAGAATGCTTTAGTCTAAAAATTGCGTTGATTTATGATGGGTGACACGTGTAAATGCGGCCACAATTCAATTTGACCTGTCAAAGTTGCTAAATAGTTGGCAACATGTACTTGGGGAGTGCTGGCATTATGTTAATTTCACATTCTTCATAGCGTACTAGTTCTCATTTACACACTTGTCCTAGGTTTATTGCTTTAACATTTAGAAGTAGAGGTTCTCTGTAGCTGATATTCTTTTGCCAACACCTTCTTTTTGAAGTCATATGTACACATGTATTGGTTGAAGTCTAGTATTATCAATACGTTTTTAAAAATTGAGGGCACGCTCTAGGGCGCGTTCTAGGGCACAAGTATTCCATTATATATTACAAAAACGGCCCTAATGTATGTGGTGGCGTCCTGTACTTTAGAGGGGATGGTGATCAAGATTCATTAATGAATTAACATTTTTTAGTAGCTTAGGTATGAGGGCTTAAACTATGTGATTAACCCAATAATTGTAGCATATTCTGTCGTTGTTAGCTGAAGTACCAAAACCATATGTTGTACTGGCTGTTTTATAAAGGCAATTGTTCTGAAAATCAGAAACTTATAGTGGAACTAATACTATAAAGTAGTAGTCGTCCAGTTTTATTGATTTCAGAATATTGTTCATTTGGACGGTGCAAGAGGTATGAGGTGGCAGTTTTGGAACAGGACCAAGGAGGAGACAAGTATTGACATTAGTTAGGGAGACGGGCTAAGCAAAGTGGGTTTGCATTCCGAGAGGAGCTCCAACTGCTTTCCAATTTCTTTGAGTGGGCTCCAGAAGAAGTTCAAGAGGATCTGCAAGTGGGTACGGCAATGGAAAGTGATGTAGAGGACACAATTAGGGGACCACTACCAGTAGCTACCGCCTATAAAACAATTACTGCTTATGGGACTCACTACTAAGTGATAAGTGTTGAGCAGAAGTTTAGAACTACAGATAGTGGGGTGGCCATTACCTTCAAGTAGGTATGTAGAAATGAAAGGCATGACACTAACTTAGTCAATGCTAACGCTGAGTATGTTGGCCACTTAGAAGAGATATTAGAAGTAAATTACAGACGTCACTGCATTGTAGTTCTAGTTTATGATTTTGTGAAAGCAAATTACATGGGAGAGAATGCTACTATTAAGAGAAACTAATGGAGGTTTACCTTAGCAAATTATAGTAAAAGACCTGATTATCATTATCTGGACAGTTTTGCCTTTCCTAAATACATAGAACAAGTTTTCTATTCGGACGCAAAGGACTTACGTGGTTGGAAAGTTGTTCTGAGAAGAGAGGTTTGTGGGAGGCGGGTGCTACCAAACGTGGGAGAGAATGAAGACCCAGCTTTGTTTCAAATGGAAAATAGTGATGATTATGTTCGTTTGCAGCTTTAAGAAAATATCAGAGAGGGCCCATTGTTGGCTGTGTTGACTGGTCGTAACATTGTGCTACATCAAGATATGATACTTGGCCAAGGTTGCTGAAGGGGAAGACCAAAACAACAAGGTAGAGGTGATGGCAAAAACAGCTTACAAGGAGATTGTGGAGGAGTACGTGAAGAACAACATACCAAAAGATGTGTCAGTGAAAGTAATAAGCTATAGGAGAGCACACTTTTGTATAGCCATTTTTATTGCCGCACAAACTATTCACGATTTTTTTTAGGTCATAAATGAGTGTCTTGTACGCTTCAAGTTTTAGTCCTATCTCAAGTGTAACAATGAGGACAAAGGGAATGAATAATCAACACTGTTTTGAAGCATTTGTTATGGGTGACGGCCATGTAGGTCAAAAGCAACGTCGTGCAACGGTACTGGAGAATTTTGGGAGTGAAGATGTTGATTGTGAAGAAGGAGAAGAGAATAGGACTTTCATGCATGGAAATTCTAATGATGGTAGGACACGTTGTCAACGGCAGTGTGTGGAATGTACAGTTGATTGCCATCATGATGATCATACCGACAATGCATTGGCTGAAACAAACAACAGCCTCAACGATGATTTTGTAGAGTAAGCCAATTGGGATGACAATGTACTGTAGATACACCCTTTTTTCATAAACCTACATGTTTGTAACAAGAAAGGATGAAGGACAACATGAATTTAGTCTTCTATGCATACAGAAGGGTGAGTTTGTATTGTTGGTGTTTATTGAAATATCCAGTGGTATAAACCATAGTATTCTTATCCATATGCAAGATTTAAGGAGGGGGTATTTGCAATTTTGAGTGAATAGGCTATGCAATACCAATGAGCCATTTGAGTTAACATCATTTGTAGTATTGAACAGAAGGCATGTTTCTGCCCTTCATGTAAAAAAATATCTTTGTAACCATTTGCTATGTCATTATGCTTGTAAATGACCACAGCTAAAGTTATGAATATAATCTTTTTATAAAGGCAAATGGTATTCCATTTATTTGTTATTGCGTTGGTCTATTAATCTTTACATAATTTTGAAGCAAATTAGAACTTGAAAAGACAGTGAGTGCCCTGACAGTTTGCATTTACACTGTTGAATAATGTGAAAGTACCTTCCTAGTTGCTTGTGAGATAACTTAAACAACGCTCTCGTAGAGGTACTAGCTAGAGTAAGTTACTGTGGCAGAATTTTTGCCATAAGTAAAAGATTTGTGTCATACGCAGTGAAATATATTGCTCCCAAAGGGATGCTAGCAAAATATCCTAGTATGGCGCTAGCTTTACTAAATATGAAAGTAGTGAATCCTATGGTCTAGAGAATCTTTAGCTTCATTTTAAGAGTTCAATGACAACTTTATTATGTTGCAAAGGCGATGCCAAAAATACAAGCAGCCAAACCACAAGTCTAGATAATTCATTCATGTAACAGCGTGATCATACAAAATCATCCTTTGAGGCTAGGGCAATTACCAACACAATATTAGGAGGACTAGATTTCCGTGGAAACAAAACTAGAAAGGTAATGGTGAATAGTTGCCTTCTCAATTAGGATAAAATCCTGTCAAATGTTTGTCATATGTACCAGCAATTTTTTATAGTGATAGGAAGGCACACGGATAGGGAGGCATGGAGATAGAAGGGCACAAGGATAGGGGGCTTGGGGATAGGATGCATAGAGATAGGGAGCACAGGAAGAAAGGGCTTGGGGATAGGAGGGCACAAGAATAAAGAGGCACAAAGATAGATGGGCTCGAGGATATGGGGCACGGGGATATGAAGGCGTGAGGATAAGAAGGCACGGAAATAAGGGGCACATGGATAGGAGGGCACGAGGATAAGATCGCTATTGCACAATTTGTTTTGAGAATTGATATATGCACACCAAGGGATTGATAGTTGCACACCCTCTGGAGCAAATTTTAGATTTCTATCACAAAGTTGAATTTGAGAATTTTGAATTTAGATTTGGACTTAAAGACCATAATTTTGTCTAGAACCATAAAAAAAGTTGGAATTCAACAACACTCAATGAAAAAGTTTAGCTAGAGGAAAAACTATTACTTTTACTTTTGTGTGTAAAAAATATAAGCTTTTTCATTGCGTGCTATTGAATTGCAACTTTTTATGGTTCTAGACTAAATCATGGTATCTAAGTCCAAATCTGAATTCAAAATTCTCAAATTCAGCTTTGTAATGGTAGAAATCTAAAATTTACTCCAAAGGAGTATGCAAATATCAACCTCCCGGTTTATATGTATCAGCTCCCTTTGTTTATTGCAAGATATTTTGTTGCCTCCCTTGGTACAACAAGTACTGAAACTAGTCTAATCTAGTTTACATACCTGTTGTACCAATGGAGACAACAAAAATATCCTTGCAATAAAAAATTGTGCAAGAGCGATCTTATCTCCATGCCCTCTTATCTTCATGCCTCCCTATCCATGTGCCTCCTATCCCTAGGCCTCCTATTCTTGTACCCCCTATCCATGTGCAACCTATGCCCTTTGCCCCCTATGCTCCGTGCTCCCTATATTCTGTGCCTCCTATGCCCTATGCTCCCTATGCTATGTGCCCCCTATGCCTTGTGCCCCTATCTCCATGCCTCTATCTTCATGCTTCCCTATCTCCATGCTCCTGCTATCTCCATGAATACCTATTCTTGTGCCCCATATCCTTGTTTCTCCATATCCTTGCATGTGCCTTCCTCTCTCTGCATGTGCCCCCTACCCATGTGCCCTCCTATGCCTGTGTCCTCTATTCCTATGCATTCTATCTTTGTGCCCCTTATCCTTGTGCCCCCCTTTGGTAGAGAGGAAGTTGTTGTGCAACTGCCAATGACCTGTTGTTAACTTCTAATGAAGCAAATACAAGATAGTGTTGTATGTGGATAAAATAGCTTGTTGTGGTATAACTTGCAATGAGTGGTGTAACTTCCACTAATTTGTCACACTTTAGTTTTAATTTACTTTATTTTACTTTTCATCCAAAATAGCTCACAGGATTCTTTTATAGAGATTAGATTAGATGCCATTATAAATACAAGTGAACATTGAAAACTTTAAAATAGATCGTTCATTTAGAAGTTCATAAAACATCAACAAATTTTGGAGCCTATTAAATATAAAATAATAATATAGATTAATTTTCCAAATAGCTTGACTATATTAGCTTATGAATTTTGTAAATATATATTGATAAAGTTGCAAAATTAGTTTTCTATGCAATTATAATACAACTAGTACGTGACAATTCTACAAATTAATTGTATTTCAAAAACAACACTATCAAACAACTAAAACACAATCGCTATACAATTGTTCCAATAAAATGCATTCATACAAATAACAAATAACATAAATGCAAGTACCATTGTTGTGCAAAGCAACAAAAGGTTGCAAGGAAAACTTTATTTAAACCAAGAATATAATCTATTGCAAAAAATATGTTTGCTAGTTATCATATAGTTGTTCTTGAGTGATACTACAGTAGTAAAGAGAATTTAAGAACCACTAGGACATAACTACAATACAATTATTCTATTAGAACACATTCACACCAACAGATGAAGACGTGGTTGTGTAAACTTTGATGTTTATGGCAATAAATAATGGCATGAGAAGTTTAACCCCTAAAGGACTGAGCCATTTTTTTAGTGAAAATCACTCAAAACTTCCACTTTTGGGAGGGGTTAGTAAGAAGGTAATTTTTTTGAAATTTGGGAAATCCAACCATAGGTCTTGCCCTAGACTGGATTAGGTACTTGTGAAAAAAAATCAAGTCATTTTGGATGGACATGAGTGAGATATTTACATCTAAAGTGAAAAGAATTTTTTTTTTCATGCTGCCGCAAAATTTCAGAAGCCTTTGACCATTCTTATATGAAAACAATTGCTCTACGCAACTTTGCGCTTTATTTTTCCCATGTAGGAGATCAAGTTAGCTATGTGTGGGAGAATTTTCAAATTGATTGGAACTACACAACACATAGGAAAAATCATTAAGTAAAAAGAAGTAGAGAATGAGTCAAATCACTAAATTGTTAAGAATTTAATTATTAAAATGAAAAATGCAAATCCCAACGGTCATAATGTTGCAATAAACAATCTACATTCTTTTGTTTTGTTTTTTTTCATAAATAATAAAAATTGAGTAAAATAAAAGACTTCCAAGTTTATTTTAGAGTAGAGATTCCATAACTGGCCCACTAGTAGAAAATTGTGTTGAAGTCAACATAAACTATATGATGTTTTCATGCTTCTAATCCAAATTTCTGCGTTAGAAGCATGAAAACATCATGTAGTTTATGTTAACTTCAACACATTTTTCTACTAGCGCCACAAACAAAAACTCCTCATAACTTTCATGTCATTGATTGAATTGAATGATTAAAGCTTCTCACCTATAAAATAATCTAAAGAACCAATTTCAAATTTTAATATAAAAAAAAAAAAAATTTAAAGAAGTTTTTGGGCTGCCTAAGCAAGCAATCCTCCCTTGCTTTTCATATTTTCATGTATAACTTCTTCAATAACTGTCAGAATGAGGAAAAAATTAGATGCCCGCGTAGGTCTTTGAATTCCCTACCTTCAATAAAAGTTTCAAAAAATCACACAAAGTAGCTTATCTAAAGGTACATGCCCAAACTCCCATCTGTCCTCCAAAGGGACAACAGTCTTTTAGGGATTAAATGACATATAAAGAAGTGTTTCAAAAAATAGAAGTTGAAGTCACGGGTCAATTGCCTTGTAGTAGTAGTAGGACAGTAGTGTCCAAACCCATTAACAACTACATCTTGACTGCAACACAACTACATGAGAAAGAAGCATTCACACTAACATGATCTACAATGATTGGAACAAAGATTTCTTCCAAGGTGGCAAATAATGTCAAAGAAATGTACATTGAGAAGGTGAGAGTAGGGAAAAAAATGAAAAAAAATGCGCCAATCATGCTGCACATGTTTCCAAGTAGTAACTCAATAATATTAAACTCCTTTAACTACTACAGTGCAGCTGTATTACAACTACCACAATCAAATGCATTTGCACCCACTTGGAACTAGATATTTTTAGTATAAAGCACTGCCCAAGTCAGCAAATAGTAAGGAAAAAATTTCACATGAATATGAACTAGAGAAATTATAAAACAAAATCAAAGGCAGTTGTATTGTGGTTGTGCTTGAGTAGGGCTGTAGTAGTATGATGAACAAACCCTCAACTACAATATAACTGTGTTGGATGACATCCAAGAGGTGATAGAAAATCAATGATGAAAAAGTCTACATCCCTTCTAGTTGTGAACTTGGTTTTTGAAGTTGTATATACAACTGCTACTACGTCCAATTGCAATACAACTACATCCAACTGCAATACAACTACGTCCAACTGCCATACAACTAGATACCTTCCACTTTAGCTTTTTGATAAGTTAGCTGCATTTTCCCTAATCATTGAAATCCCCTACAATTGTCCCAAATATGGTAGTTGGGAAGTTGCAATTGTTTATACCTTTGTATTCTTCTAGCGCTTGACAATTGTGCTTGTGAAAGTCTTATGGCACTTTTTGTTGATTCCTCATTTATAAAAGATGTACATCTATCCACATCTAACTGACTTGATGAAGTGGCATTTGGATGGAAAGAGCACAAACAAGGTCATAAGATTTGTAGTAAACTCAAGGACTTGGAAACACGTGAATTTGAAATGGCAAGATTTTGCAAAGGAAGACCAAAACATCAGACTTGGCCTAGCCATTGACGATGTGAATCCCTTTTAAAATCAAAGTTTGAGCCACTCCACCTAGCTTGTTGTGCTGCTGAACTACAACCTCCTCTCTTTGCTGGTTACAAAGAAATTCTTCATGATACTCACCCTCATTACACTTGGAAAAGAAAGCTTTAATGATAGGAACATGGACATCTACATGGCCCTATTGATTGAGGAGTATAATTGCTATAAAAATAGTTGACTGCACGGATAGTTTGTGCAAGAGAATTTTAGAGAAAGCATTCAAGTTGCATGGCATTGTAATTTGGACGGCAAATGACTTCCCAACGTACAAATTAATTTCAGGCAAGTCACAAAGGACATAAGGCATGTCCAACATGTAAACCCAACTGAGGGAACCTAGGAAACAAGGTTTGAGTTGGTTCAAGTAGATTTGGAGTAAAGAATCCATCTTTAGCAAAAAAAATTGCTTTTATGGGTTAGAAGTGGATGAATTAATAGAGTGTGGATTAGCAAAACATACAATATTTTAGTTAGATAAAAAGGTGAAGGAGGAAAACTAAAGTTTCCACCCTAACTACAAACCGGAATCCAAAATAGTCAACCTAGAGAGAAGGAAACTTAGGTGAAATTGAAATTGGAATTGGAAATGAACCGGACGCTAACAAACATTATCAAAATCCAATTGAGAATGCCAAATAGATAGAAGTTCCACATAATCATTACAATAGTTGCAACGATTGACTTAACGTCCACAGAACTAGATTTGTGAAGAGGGGTGAATGGAAGCCAATTTCTCTCATCTGCTTCACTTTTCATTTGGATCCTTTCACAATGAGGGAGTTGTGCTATTGTTTGATTGCTTTGACGAATGAGTTCGGAATGTTTTAGTTTTTGGTTCCTAATGGGCTAAGAGAGATGGTGAAAATTGGGAGTGAAGAAGAACCTCATCCGGTTCCTTTCTAGTTGGTGATTTGTGGTTTGCCAAAGGATAAGAAGGAGAGGGAGCTCTTGGAGGAGGACCTGCAACAAAATGGCTGCCATAGCTTTCTACAAGCCCCTGGGAACTTGAGAGACAAGGAGATGGTGTGGGAATTGATGGCGGGTCAATTGAGCAAGTGGGAGCTGATTGTGAGAGCCCGGCCATCCAAGTGGGCAGTAGAGGACTAGTGTATGGTGTACGGCTTTTGGCCAAAGGGAGAAGGAATGGCCTCTTTGATAGACAAATTTTGTAATGGTAAATTCTTCAACCCCGTGAATCCCAAGAACAGCTATGCTATCATGGACTGCGCAAATCACAAGTACAAGAGAGTGATAGAATTTTTAGTTCCAATCCTGATTGCAGAAAGGCCAACCCGGATCATGGTTACTTCGGCAAATACTAATTTTTGGAGGTCTCACCACGGATTGGAAGGTGAACTAGGGGGTAATAGTTACTAGGATGTGTTCAGCAATCAAGAAGACCAAACCTTCTAGTCTTAGTCCTTTCCTTTTCCATCTCTATAACTCTCTAGTTTTGATGAGGGATACGGAGATGACAACGTATGGGGCTACAAAGATTATGCTCTAGTATGACATTACTCGGAATTTGAATCGGAAGCTAAGCAAGAAAAGTCAGTGGAGATGTCTCCGGATCCAAAAGAGATAAGAGTACTCCAAGGGAAAATTAAGGGACTGGGAGAAGATTGAAAGAACAATCCCCTCACTAAGGTCATAGAAGAATTGAAGGAAATTAGGAATCAAGTTTTCAATGAGAGAGACACTACTCAAAAAGTGTGTGAGCTGACGGACATGTTCAATTCATCTGACCTAAATGAGGGAGTGGAGGGTCTTTTCCAAAATAAAAATGTAGAGTTAGAGGAATGAATAGAGGACTTATCTCGCCATGCAATTGCTCTCCATGCCAAATTAAAACAAATGTCTGAGGAAGCAAGGTTTTCACTTGAATCCAAGGAAGCTCTCATCCGGATCCAAAACTTCCTTAAGAATCCAGGAGATGTTGTAAACAAGGCCAAGTTGTTTGACACCAAAGTTTTGAAAGAAGGGTTGCAGTGGGGACCAAAGCTTGCTAACGTCTTTTTAGATTATGTGGAAAAGATGGAGACGACTTTACTGAAGATGAGGGTTATCATGCAAGGCAGTGGTCCAGGATTGGAAATAGGAAAAGAATCCAATTAAGGAACTGAAGCATCTCCTTCCTAAACATCCCAACATTCTTTTGACCTATCTCAGTAGGGCAAAAAGACAAGGGCGTCATGAAGACTCCGCCGTCTTTACAATTAACTAGACAGGTTGAATCTGGAACTAGAAAATGGACTACGCTCAGATCCCAAACCAGCAGTCATTCCTAAACAATAGAGGAGGACCAATGCGCCCCAAAAGAAGCAAGTGTGGTGAAGCGGAAGATAAACAAGAAAAGAGCAAGGGAGTCAATTTTTCCTATCAAGATCAAATTGGAGGAAGACGAGTCCTCGACATCTTCAGAGAACAAGGGCAGCTCAGCTAAGTCAAAAGAAGACTCAAGAGACTCAGATCCAGAAGCTGCATCTTTTGCGTGGAGAAAAGGAAAAGAGCCAACTTGGACTCCTAGCAAAAGCTAGTCAACACGTATCACCAAGGCCTCAGCTAGTAAGAAGCAACCAGCGTAAAAGGGAGCGGCAAAACTAGTGGGGTACCTTCATAGCAAAAGGAGACTTAATCACAGAATAAATTTAGGAGCAAAGATAGGTAGGAAGAGAAATAAAATAAATTTTTTGATTTAGGAAGTTACTTACTAGTTGCTTCCTGTTGTGATGAACCTAGACACTTGGATCTAGATTATATAGATTGGCGATTCACTTTTGGCAAAATTTGCCACTTGGTGGGAAGTCCACTTATGTTGGATTATGAATGCCATGTATCATTCATTGGTTGGTAGTTTATTCCTTTGGAGGAGTTTCACAATTCTGTGGGAGATTGGTTATTTAGGGGCAAAAGTTAGATCTATGCCTTGGGTGTTTTCAAACTTTTGTTTTTCCTTCATTCAAACAAATCTTCAGAATTCCACTTCAAAGCGTTGAGTTAATCACTTGGTGTTATGTTGGTATGCAAGCAATGCTAGAACCATTTTTAGTGCAAATAGCTAGGTTTTGTTGTGTAGAAAAGAAAGAGAGTAACCCCCCAAATTCTATCTGATTTGATTTCTGGAGCGTTAGTGAGTTGGTTGGAAATTTGTGTGTACTAGATGAAAGCATTTGTTTGGGTTCATAATCTGGAGACTTCTACAAGGAATGACCACTTTTAAACTGGATTCAATCTAAGTGGACAACCAAATGTATGCTAGTTGACGATATGGTTGTTACCTTGGGCCGCCCACCCATATGCCCAAAGTGTCTAATTGAGGTCATGGTCCGTCCGGTGAAATCAACTCATAGTTGACTTTAAAAAATTATTCATAATGATAAAAAAAACTTACTTTGTACATGCTCGTGACATTCATTGTTGCTAGCATGACGTCAAAATGTGGATTCAAAGCCATATCACGTAATAAAAATGAAAATTTATAATTTGATTCTTTCATTTTTAGGTCAAAAACCTATAAGTGCCCTAATCCGCTTGTTTGGTCTGATTTGTCTGCTTGTACGGTCCAATTTGTGCGCCCGTCCATGCTATCTGACAACCTCAACTTGCCCAAAGTAACAACCCTGGTTGACAAGTTGATGAGATTCTACTATAATTAGAAGTGGTGGTGAGCAAAGGGATAGGAGTCGTCTAGTTGTCTGGTTACCAATCTCAGCTAAGGGAATTAGGACCAAATAGGTCTGTCATTGTAGTCAATTGGGATGGTAAGGGTGTCCTGTGTGACCTACTAGTTTGGGCTAGTTTCTAGATTTACTATGAGGGAATACTTACATCTTGTTGTCTTTGTTTTCTTTGTTGTTCTTCAAGGAAGACTAAAGTCACTTTAATCTCTAGAAGGGTAGGAAATAACACATCCCTCCTTAATTCTAACCTCTCTGATATAGAGGCTAAACTTCTAAATTAGTTATTTCAATTACTAGGATTGTAACAAGAACCAAAAGATGTACAGGGTTTTGGAACACACCTTCTTGGTTGACGGATAAGTATAGGACTTTATTACTATTGGAAGAAAGGATTAGGAGTTAGACATGAGGTAAGTATAGAACTTCCAATTCTTCATCCGGTGTGTGTGTGTGTGAGATTTAAAATTGGATTTCATTAGCTTGTTCCGGTTATCTTCTTAGGAACTACAAACTAAATCTATGTGAAACAATATACAATACATCTACTTGGTGTTTTTGGTTAGTTTTAACACCAATTGGAGGATTAGTGCTTTCTTGTGCTATGACACCAACATAGTCACTTAGCAATCAAGAGCACTGAAAAAAAATGTTTACCTTGGACATAAACAACACTTATCAATGAATCACCAATGGAGACAACAAAAGGCAAACTTTGATAGCTAAGTGAATTTTAGCCCCCCTCTTAGAAGGATGAGTAGACACAAGCATCTTCACTATGCAAATGATCAAATACAGTGGAAAGCCTGCCTGGGGCAAAATGGAGGAGGACATGTGATAGATCTAGCTCACGCACATGAAGTGAAGCAAAGAACATGTCTTCATGACTTGCCATATTGGAGGGTAGCATAATATTTGAATACCTTGCTTCACATGCCTGCAAAATTGCATTATATGTGGACATAGACACTTGATTATTTCTAAGGATGAAGTGCAAAATATGAGGGAACTATGCTACAAATGTGCATTGACATGGGCATCAATAGTTTTGTATGGAAAAACTATTGACTAGGCATTGTCAATAACCTCCCATATGTGTGACTGACTACTCTCACCTCTAATAAATTGTGTAACTCTACATTGTCACTTGACAAAATTCATGTGATTCTTCATTGTCACATGCAGTGACTCATTTCAATCAAATTGTTGATGGTTTCTATGGATGCGGTGCATAATATGGAGTGTCCATGCTACAAATATGCATTGACATAGGCAATCCTAGTTTTGTACATAAAGAGTAGTAACTGGGTGTTGTCACACCACTCCTATCTGCGTGATTAGTCAGTGTCACTTGTAAATACTCATGTGACTCTTGAGTGGCTCATGATAAGATTTTTGTCACTATTCAAGGTCAAATGTAGTGACTCATTTGAATTATCTCACTCAAGTACTGTGAGTCATGTACCCTAGCCTTGCTTTGTTGGCAAAATTGCTTGCACACATTTTTTACTTTATATGTGCACATGACACATGTATGTAACAATGGATTGAACTTCTTGTGCAAGGTTTCCTTATTTGGCATACCTTTGACGTCATGCATTGTGAAAAAACATCTTGTAGAATATCATGAAAACTGTATTTGGTATGGACACCATTGGAGTACAATGGGATATGAAAAAGCCCAATATACAAAAACACTTGTGGCGAGTGATTGCAAGAAACACTTGTACTATTTTGTGTCCCCTCCACCTCTTGCAAGTGGTTTTTGGCTCCTATTTTTTGCATACCAAGTCATTTTGACATGGAATTTCAAAGTAATGTTCACTTCAAAGTTATATACATTCTGTGATTTTTTTGTTTATTTTTAAATACACTTACAATTTTTGAACAGCCTCCATAAAAGTTTTCTAACTTGGCCATTTTGAGGGTTTTTAGTACTATTTTGGGTCCAAAAAAGCAAATCTCATGCCACAAAGTAAGGAAGTTGTTCATCATAAGGCATTACATGGATGTATAAAAGGATTTTAGGAAATTGTGAATTCTCTGCCTTCCATATGCTCTCAAAGTGGACAACCATTCTCCCTGCATTAGTGAAATAAATAAAAAATCCTCCAAAAACCACTTGCATAAGGTGAAGCTCCTCAAAAAGATCAAAATTTGTTATTTTTAATTTATTTTTTGAGATTTTTTACTATTTTCTCAAAATAAAAAAGGAAATTGTTTGTTTGTTGGTAATTTTTGTCCCTCCATTTTTGTGCACAACTTTTAGAATAAATATTTTCTAGGTCTGAATTTTCACAAATATGCTATTTTAAGTGCTTTCCAAATTGTCCATATATATATATTTTATTAGTTTATTTTTTTTATTTTTTAAAATTCAAAAGCTCATAACACTACCTAGTACTATCAATTTTAAGGGTGTTTGAGACAAATCCGTGAAGTGTTTCTTGCAACTACCTTGGCCTACTTTCAAGAAGATGAACAAATTTGCAATATTACCACAATTGCCATATGTTCTTAGCAAAAAAAAAAGCATGTCTCTATGGAGCAAGTATAGGGTGTAAAAATCCCCATGCAATATGTGGGTCAATTGAAATATGCGTGAACATGGATGGTACTTTGAAAGGCTTAAAACCACATAAGTATCATGTTATCATGTAGTAGGTATTTCCATGGTCTGTCTGGACAATTATGAAGAGGGAGATATTGATTGCAATTATAATGCTATCAAGTGTATTTAGGAGAATATGATCTAAGAGCATTGACTTAGATGATATCTCAAAATTGAGGGCAGAAGTTGTCATAATTTCATGCATGTTGGAAAAAAACTCTTGTCTTTTTTTTTTGACATCATGAGCCATCTAGTTTGCCATTTAGTAGAAGTGGAACTATGAAGTCTAGTGCATATCCAATGGATGTACCTCAATCAATGACAAGTACTTGAAGACATTGAAGAGGTATGTTTGCAACCAAGCTACACTAAAAGGTAGTATGGCAAAGGGCTACACAATTGTCTAAGTGCTTGAATTTTGCACCACATACATGCAAGAGTACAAGGGCACCACCTTGAGAGTATGGGACAATAGAGAGGATCCATCCATATATGACAAGAAGCTAGAGGACAAAGGTGGAGGAATGCTATATTGTGAGCAGGGATTTGTGAGTCGTGAGCAGATTTTTTGTCAAATCACTCAATTTCACCTTTAATTGTGTACACATGGCCATGTAGTTATGCAATTTAAAAATTCATTTTTTGAAAAACTTGACATTTTTTTAGTTTTTTCATTGATTTGAACTCAAGAATTGGTTCCTACTCAACAAATCTAGGCTCCCCGTTTTACGCTCACAAAAAAGCATTGTCCAATAAGGGTAAAGCACTTTGTCTCTCACCTGAACTTAAAGAGTGGGTCCACAAATTTATCTTGAATAATATTGCGCCTTTGGAAGGCCATAGGTTGTAAGGGTCCACAACCAAAGTAAAATGTATTAGTCACAGATGAATAGCACATGATTGTCTTTAGTCATATGACTATAGATAGGTGATTGTAGAAAGTTATGTTATGGGGTTGACTGTATGCAGTTCTATGTGAGTGATTGCAAGAAACACTTGTACTATTTTTTGTCCCCTTCACCTCTTGCGAGTGCTTTTTGGCTTGTGACTTTTGCTCAAAAAGTTATTTTGAGGTGAAATTTCAGAGGAAGGGACATGTCATAGTTTCAGACCTTCCATAATTTTTGCAATTTTTTTAAAATTATTTTACTATTTTTAAACAACCTCCAAATAAGTTTCTATCTTGGTCATTTTGGGGGTTTTTAGTTTTATTGTGGGTCTAGAAAAGCAAATCTCATGCCACAAATTAGGGAAGTTGTTTATCATAAAGCATTACATGGATGTCTAGAAGGATGTTAGGAAATTGTGAATTTTTTGCCTTCCACATGCATTCAAAGTGGGCATCCTTTGGTCAATGATTGGAGAAAGAAAACAAACTTCGTCAAAAAAGAAATTCCATCAATACGAGCTCCTTAAATAGTGCAATAATGGCCATTGTTTTTTTTATTTTTTTTGAATGTTTTTACTATTTTCTAAAAAGCAAAAAAGAAATTGTCTTTTTGTGGGTAATTTCTGTCCCTCTATTTTGTGCATAACTTTTAGAATTAATCTTTTCTAAGTCTGAATTTTCACAAGTATGCTATTTTAAGTGGTTTACAAATTTTCCATATTTTATTTTGTTTTAAAAATATATAATTCAAAAGCTCATAGTACTACCTAGTACTACCAATTTTAAGGGTGTTTGAGACAAAAGTGTGAAGTGTTTTTTGCAACTGCCATTGTTCACATAGTTGTTGTCACTCACACCTATGTGCATATAGATCTACCTCTAGTTAAGTGCAATAGAGTATGTAATTCAACATAGTGACATTCTCCTAGATAAAATAATGAATCCAAGTTTCTTTGCTTCTAAGCCCAAAACACTATTGTCAAATCTACAAAACCAATAGTAAGTTAAAGTAAGCCAATTCATGCAAAGGTGGCAACTATGCAATAAACATGAGGCCAAAATGGCAAGTCAATCACAAAAGTGGGTCAAATACAAGTGTCACAAGCAAAAGAATGGATTGATGTATCCAACAAACATTCATGATGAAGGTTTCTACATTTGGTTCTTAAAGGCAGTATTGCATGCCATACAAACCAAGGTCAAAGATGTAGAGGTGCGGATTTTAATATTACCTCCATCGAATCAAGTTAAGTCTCATTGAAGTATGTTTGCTTTTGGAAACCACATCTGCTTGCGGAGCTCATAGACACAATTGACAATAATGGATTCAAAAGTGGCTGCAACCTTCCAACACTATGTTGATCAAGACCTAAGGATACAAACCCAATAGAAGCTAACATGGAATACGTGAGGTGGGTGGAGGATATCTTATCTATGCTCTACAAGCACTTCAAAGTTATAGTCCTTTGTTGCAATTAGGTGGTGGCAAATACAAAGGGCAATGGGGCAACTATGACATGTGATGCATATGGATTCATTAGCTTAAACTCTAATAGGTTGATTCCACATTTGGCCTAGTCATTTGCCTTCCTCCTATGTATTGATTTGGTGTTCTTCTCCAATGACATTACAAGACCTGGCTAGAAATTTGTCATTTGCAAGGAACTTAGAGGTGTTTGCAATAGTAGCAGGCACCAAGAAACGCCTATGGTGGAATGCATATCTTTGGAAAGACAACAGATTTTCAAGAATTTAGTGCAATCGCCTTCATTAAAGACCTTCCTACAAAATCCAATTTGCTAGTGAAGTAGTGGAAGTGAAGGCAAATGTAATTGCTAGAGCATTACAATGTCTTTGATTTGTGAATGCGCATGTGGAAGATAGGAAGTATTCCAGATCAAAGAATGATTGATGAACACTCTTTCTACTTTGTGGACATGTTAAATAAAAGGTAATGGATTGTATTTCCCTTGGATATTTTTGGTTAAATGTTCCTTGAAATACTCCAATTTGGAATGAATGTGATTGTACCAAATGATCCCATAAAGTATGGAAGAAGTCAAACATGGGCATTTGAGCTAACTTGTAATTTTCTTTCAAGTGCACTAACAAACTTCATGTCAATCACTCTTCTAATTATAGGCAACAATAACAAAACACTTGGAATTCCAAAATTGAACCTTATACTCTCATTTTTTGTTGAGGTGGACTTTAACATTGAAAGAATTAAGATTGGGTTTGAAATAGTTTGAGAATAATATCCAAGTTCCAATTTACATTTTATTATGTATAATTTGTAATCACTCTAAATTTCTCAACCAATTTCTATTCTTAGGTAGACAGCGTCTAATTGAAAGCATTATGAAACAATTGAAATATATTTCATATATGTATTTTGTCTTGAGAAATAGCAACAAACAATATACCATAAGGCGTGACTTTCAATTTATTCCTTTTTTTGAAAAACACAAAGTGTGAGAAGCCATTGAATGAAAAGTGATTGATTTTGCAAGACCATTGCTAGTCCTTAAAAAAAACATGGTAGAGTTACATTATTGAAATTCTAGAGTACTACATTTCAAATTTTGGAGGATTTTACTCTTAACCCCCTCCTTCCACCTCTTTTTCTAATAAAAATTATTGTTAGCCAAGTTTATCTATTTTATCTACATGATTCTATGTTTTGTGTGACATTTCCTAGTAAACAATTCAAAAATGTTTGTGTTTAATAACAAAAACAAAAAACATGTGACATCTTAGATTTTTGATAATGTAATTGATGTAATAATGTATATTGATAAAGAGATAAAAAAGTTAAAGTGACTGTCTATACTCTATTAAACACATTATTTTAGAAGTCATTCATGCTAAAACAGGTTTGCAATGACCCTACAGCCATAATGCCTGAATTGCATCTCAAGTGATCAAGTCTTTAAGAGTATCCTACATTCTAGAGATTTTGAATAGAAACTTTCATATTCATTGAATGAAAATGAAATTTCCAATCTATTATTTGAATAAACCCCCTCCTCTTTTTTTGAGATTTGATTACAAAATTGATAAGCAACCCTTGATTTTTTACCAATGAATGGTAAAAGCCATTGCATACATTTGAAAGATAATTTTTTGTAGAAAATTTTTAGCTTGTTTATAAAAAAGCTGCTAAACTTACCTAATGTAAAAAATGCTGACATACTTTGTGACTACACTACAAGGAAACTATGGTTGAAATGACAAAAAGTTGACAAAAATTTGTCCAAGATGACAATAACACCATTTTCCAACTTTTTTTGTCAACTAATTAGTAAATAGTGACAATCGTTCATCTTTTTGCCACGCCCTTTTTCAGCAACTGCAAAAATAGTCATTCTACTGAAGTGGACCCATGATGATTGTATAAGAAAAGGAGTTTTGTTGGTGCATTTAACTTTGTTGATGCAATCAGCATCTTTATTGATTTGTTTCATCATACTAGTATTGGCATAAGTTAATTGCTAGTGATTTCCAAAAGAGTATATTGTAGCTATAGAGAATGAAAGAAAAGAGGATGTAACGTAGTAGAATAAAAGCTTTGGTAATTTGTAATCTGCCTCAGTGTGCAAAAATTTCTTTAACCCCTAAATGTCCAAGGCACCACATTATGGTGTTGACAATACATTGAACTTCTACAACACCTAACTACATTTCTATTTTTAGTAGATTTATTTTTTAACTGTTTTGTTTGAAGTCTAGTTTTAGCATAAAAAAATCCATTTTATAAATGATTGATAATGAGTTTTCTATTCAATATTTTGCATGAGAGTGTCCAATGCAATCTTGAATTTTTAGTGTTGAGAGCTCTTGGAAATGAGCCTCAAATACACTAGACCTTGGAGAAAAATTTACTCTAGATATTTATTTAAAAAAATTGTAGAGGAAATTTTGAAAAGCCATAAATTGATTGGAGTTATGTATGTTATGTCCTTTAACCCAATATTTTGCAGGTGAATTTTTTAAAGATTTGACATGTGAAAAGCGGAATGAAAATCTTCTAGTTGTTTTCACAGTTTCAACACCCTTTTGATCAAACATTGTGATCTTTCAATCCATAAATGATATTGTTGTGTTTTCTTTTCCTATGTGATCTCTAACATTTGCAATTTGAGTTTGTATAGTTACAATTTTAAAAAAACTAACACATCTTATCAAACTTTTGGCTTTTTGTTCAACTTAAAACAAATTTCTAGAAGCTCAAAAAGCGCCTTGGGCATTTAGGGGTTAGAGACATGGCCAACTATAAAATTAGATAAACTATAAAGGCACATAGTCGTCTTGTTTTGAATTGTGTATGCTTGTATCACTCCGGAAAAGAAGGCCCCACTCAATTTCAATAACTACACTAAATATTACATTTGACAATTAGGTTGCCTAGCTTACCCTTTTAACCCCTAATATGTCCAAGGGTTTTTTCTTGTTTTTGGAAGGTTGTTTTGATGTTTTTGAATTGTTCTTGTAAGATCATTATTAAACATCAAAACAAAATTGTAACCATAGAATCTTGAACTTCAAGGCTTCTAGATGGCCCTATTTGAAAAACTTCCAAAATGACTTTGCAAACTTTGAGATATTTGCAATTGAATGTGGAACAATATGAATTTTTTTACTTTTTTTGGAGCTGCCCAAAAATTCTATTGTAAATTGGCAACTTTTGGAAACAAATTTGGGAAATAGCCACTTAGGACACTTTGGAGTTTATTGTTGTTACTTGAAAACTAATGACTTCCCTTCCAAATTTATGATTACAATTTTACAAATGAGCATGCAACGCAATTGTCAAAGTGCAAGTGCCTAATACAAAGAAATTTTTTAGCTTCAATTATTGACCAAAAACTGTAATGAATAAAGAAAATTCAATAATGAATGAATTCCAACTTGTATAACAAAGACATTTGAAGTGATATTAGTCCATGTCAAGCACTTTTAGATTTTTTTAGAAGACAAAATTTCAATAAAAGGGCTCTTGTTGCCCAAGAGAATGTCCAAGGGATATCTTCACTTTTTCTCAATTTGATATCCATCTTTTCAATGTGGCAACTTGTCATAGGTTTTGTGACACTATTCACCACACTATTCATGACACTTCTCAAGACACTATTCATGACAAAAAAAAGTATACTTCCAGTTTAGCTTCCACCAAAAACAATTGGAATAAGGTATGGAGGAAATGAAAATTGGAGGTTAAAGCTAACTTCAGCTTGCAATTTCTCTAAAAAAGAACCTAAAGAAATCAAATTTGTGCTTTCAACATGCTTTCAAATTATATTGAATTTTTTTGAATACCCAAATTGGGTGCTTTGGGAATTTACTCTTACAGCCCTAGGGCCTTTATTTTGTCAAAAGATACTCAAACTCCCATTTCTATTGCAAAGAGTAAACAAGTTCAAAAATTGGACTAATTTCCTTCCTAACCATAGGATTTTGATCTAAAGTGGTATAAGAATGTGGAAGAAAATGAATCAAAAACCTTGATTGCACATATTGCAAGATATTTGCGATTAAAGTGTAAACAATAAACATTTTTATACCTTGCATGACTAGATTATTTGACTTTGAACTTTTCTAATTTAAATTTTTTGAACCACACAATTTTGAGGTTTATTTTTTTATGGTGAGAAATTGAATTGAAAATCTTTGGAAAAAAATTAAAACAAAAAGTACTTAATTTTCATTCTTAAGAAAACATTAGGTAAAAGAAGGTATGAGATTGAACAAAAACTTAAATCATTAATAACCATGCAATGGAACTGACATGCAATAATCCCAATGATGAGACTATTCTAGTAAGCAAACTAAACCGCTTTCTTAAAAAAAAAGTTGAAAAAATGATAAACATGCATTCAAAAATGAAGTTTATAAGTTATTTTTTCTAGAAGATGCTTGAATTGCCCAAAAAACAAGATTGTCCACAACCTTTTGAAAACTAGTGTAAACAAAATGAATCAAAGGTTTAGATGTAGACAAACTATAACTTGTGAGTAAAAAAAATAAAAAAAATAAATTTCAAGTTTTTGTGAAAACAATTTGCTCCTCCATCTCCCCAAATTTGTGCTTATTTGGGCAAAACTTTTGCTCTTGGGCATAGATTGGAATAAGATTATATTCCCCAAAAGCTAATGTGTTTTTCTATCTTCAAAATAAGTTTCAAAAAATTAAGATAAAAATTGAGGCCGTAGGTACTTGCCCAAAATCTCGTTTGTCCCTCAAGGGGACAACAAGGCATTAGGGGTTAAGTTACCTTATGACTCTTCATTTGGCTACTTGGAGGTACATGCAACTCTCTAAATACTTGGAGTTCACATGGTTTACGACTTGGACAATGCTAATTAGTTTTTCAACAACTTCATTGTTGTTGCCAAACTCTATAAAAATTGCTTATAAAAGCAATTTTTGATGAAAATTACAGGGCAACCTAAACACAATACTTGGTGTTTAGAGGAAAAAAAACAAAACAAAAAAACCGCCCTCTGTTGGAGTTCAAAACTAGGTTACCCTTTGCTGAAAAACAAAACTATGTTACCCTCTGCTAGAAAAACAAAATTAAGTGATCCTTTGCTAAACTGAATACCGTATAAATCTATCGCTTCGCAAATAATGGTCTCAAGCTTAAATTCATAAGCTCCAAAAACAAGGAACCACCCTTTGTTGAGAAGTTTTCACTGTGATCACTTCCTTGAAATTAGCGTTGTCACTAAGCTTATAAGGACCCCACAAAATCCTAAAGGCATTAAGCAATAAGCTTATAAGCTTAGTTGAGTTCCGCTAGCACGGTTTTGTTCCGAGAGCTATTGCCTGCTTTGACATTGTGCTCTACAAGTAAGCTTACATGAAGTTTGATTTTGCAGCGGTTAGTTCTCTTCTTCTTTGTCCTCTTTACCAAAATCACTTTCTAGATGCTCTGTGCTGCGAGCATGATCCTAAGATTTAGAAAGTTTGCCGCATGAAGTAGTGATGGAACATAAAGAAAAAAGAGAAAGAAACCGCAATATATATAGTATCCTTTTCAAATAGACAATAAAGAACATATCCATGGAACGAAGAGATAATACTAAACAATCAAGTAACCCATTTTTGTAAAAAAATTGAGTTGTAGGAGGAAGAGTAGAAAGTGTCGAGAGTTGGCAGAATCTTTGAGAGGTCCAGGGCCTCACTTGTGCCCATTCCAATCCACACAATCAAGCCAATGATATGTTAAAGGAATAACAACAGGTGTCAGCAGCTCTAGATGCGTGTTATGGCTTTTAGACATAAACAATGCAACAACAAAAAGAGAGCACATGACTACTCAAAACCTTTGAAAATTATGAGCTTGTATAGCATTTTGTGAAGATTCCATGATTTGTGTAAGCAAAAAGCACCTAGCTCCAGTTGCAGCACGTCACTATTGCAAGTGCAACAGGGTATACGATACGCACACCAAATGCCTCAGATGGTCACTTTGGCAGTAAACATAGCAATAGTGTAACAGCAGCTTCATTCAACAAAGGTAGAATACTGCAGTTGCCAGAGGGCTACGGGCAGCAAGGAAGAGGAAAGAAACTCAGGAGAGAAGACTGATGGATCGATAGTCCAAACGCAGAGTCTTGCTATTTTTTCAAAAATAGGCCCCCTTAATTGGCAGCCAAATTTTGATCTCTAACATGGCTGATCTTGCTAATTGGAGTTAGATACACTGTAGCTCTAGGGCTGATTTTTTTGTGAATTGTAGCACTAGTAGAAAACCGTGTTAAACCTCATGATTTGTTGTGTTATGTTGCAGCATACTCATGTTATAGTGCCAATACTTCACTATATTGCCACTGCCTTTGTTAACTCCTGGAACAAGTGTGTTTACAATAACGTGACATATTACACATTACATTTCCAATGTTGGTAGTATGTTAACAAACAAGGATTGTGTTTCTAGTAACTATTACTATGTTTGCACAAACATGCTGAATCCGGAGCGTCAATTATAGAAATTATGAGGTGGCATTAATTTAAGTGGATGCTGACGTGGAAAGATAAAATAGCAATTGAAAAGCCCGCTGCATACTTTGAGAGATTCATTTGAACGTCATTCACCCTTACTACGGGCCAATGCACGTACCAATAAGTCAACATTTGACATGCGTTCATCCTTACAGATAATCCATGTATTTCTTCTTTGATGACCACTTTCATTGCGCGCAAACAAAGTCCACATCTTTGCGCTTTCTTGCCTTAAAAACAACCTTAATCCCCTAGCAATTTTGCTCGTGTGACATTAATGCGGTGATACTTGTAAATGATAACTGCTTTTCAAATCTCCAAATTTCTGACATTGTTGTTACATTTATAAGGGTGAGTAACATCTGATTTTTCCATTCCTGTTATTTAATCTCATTACAGCATATAATTTTATTAAATTCCTTGGTTAAAACACATATTACATGCAGTTAGTGTAATGCTTTGACAAATTTCTGCAGCCAAATTGCATTACTCTTGATTGAATTTCTATTCATAACCTCCTCATTGCTATCAATGCTGGTTATGGAGATTTTGAATTGCACAAATCATTACAATTCTCCCAAATACTAGATAATAATACATAACTCTTTTCTCCTTTCTTCATTTGTTTCTACTAAATACTAGCAGTACTACAAAATGATGTAAAACTATTTGGATTTCCATGACTCTGCAATTTATAACCCTTTTGTATTCATACGTCCTTCCTCTTTGCAACTCCACTTCAACAACATTTTTCCCTGCATTCACACAAAAAATATACTTGCATCAAGTCACTTCAAACACTAACTATTGCATCATGGTCATTATTCTTCACTCCTTACTTGTAATTCCTTAAAATTTCAAGGTTTTTGTATCATACAAAAAATAACTGTCAGTTACCACAACATCATATTCTGACATACTCTTCCCTAATTATAAGTATGAGTAACTCTATGGTAACCTAAGCATAAATTCTGTTGAAGGACTTGTCATTAAAATCCTACAACAGTGACGACTACAAAAGAAAAATTAACTGCCAATCATTCCATTGTACTTTGTTATATGAAACATTAGTCACAGATAATGTTATAACATATAAGCATACTAATTAGCCATGAACTAATTACACATGAAAAAGATTCTTTCCCATAACAAATTCTCAAACACTACTTCCCCATTATTATAACTGAACTCTTGTAATTCTTGTACAGAATTGAACATAGTAATTTTGCTTTTAGCAGTATTACATTTGACATACCTGTCATAATTTGATATTGCATAGTTCAATGCATAGTCCTTAGGCCCTAGAAGTCCTTGTCTCTTCTTGGTTGAAGCATACTAATGAAAGGCCTTACTAAATTTGTTTTGTCGCGTAGTCCTCTCACCTCTGTACCACAAACCACCTTCCAATCCAATCCATGGCTTTGTCTTCTTTCAACATCGTCGGAAAAGAAAACTTGCTGACATTGAATAGGAAATGCAAAAGACTTTGGTCCTAAAAGATGACAAGCATTGAAATTAGCCACTGTGAACCCATACTTGTCCCTAACAACATTCACATTTGTTGTTGCAATATTAGCCATTACCCAAGAACAGACTAGTGTGATACAACATTGACTTCTATAGTTCAACTCCAAAATCTCTAGAATCTTGCCCACAAACTTGACGTTCTCCCATTGACGATTTGCACGACTGCCCCTTCTGTCCTTGTAAACAACAACTGATGCAGCAACTCCACTATCAGATGTGACTTTTGCTTCCTTTGCACTTTCAACACGTAGATGCATTCCATTTGCGTCCATGTGTCTGAAACTTGTTGCCTTACTGTCCAGAAGCATCAAGGTATTCATGATGTCTTCTGAAGGTTTATTTGGTCCTTCCATGGCTATTTCAATTTCATCCCAAAACCACTTGGAAAATAGTGGCAAATTTTGACAGCTCTCTAGGAAAGTAACAACTCTATTCTTGCCAAATTGGTTGTGGAATGAACGGGAATAAGAATCTTGTTCCTCAACCCTCTTTTCATATGCAAAAGTGTATTTCTTGTATCAATAAACCATCAATTTAGTCATATTTCATTTGTACAGACATGCTGCATACACCATGTGAACATTCACTACTCTATTTATTCATTCACAAACTCAACATTGGTTGTTGCCCTTTGCTCCCTGCTACATTCTTATGCATAAGAACATCTCCATATCTTGTTAACAAAATTTCTAGATAAACCAAAGCAAACTTTGTAATCATCAATGCTTACTATGGTTCAACTGAATCGAACAACTTCTTCTCTATATTACTTCACATTTTCCATATTCAATATATTCTCATGTTCATATATTTCAAATTATATACCAATTTCTATTGGAAATGTGATTGTTACGTTGTATGTATCAAGTACACAAACATATTTGCACTTACATATTTATAATTACTACAGTTCAATAACTCATTACAAGGGTTTAATTATTCCTTTAGTTTATATAATCAATATTCACTTCAAACACTCCCACTTCACTGCACTGACTATTGCCATTGATCAATGTCTTTTGAATTTGATAACACAAACTCATGTGCCCAATGCAATAATTGCTCTGACATTGGACGCAGCAAACTGTTAACCTGTACCATCTCATCGTTCATGCGCTGCTCCTCCTTATCATCCCATATCCGGCGTCTTGTTCCATCAAAACGTTGTAAATACTCAGTGCAATAACCCAAAGTCTCTGACATTGCATACTCCTCGGTCGTACTAGCCTCTAGTCGTGCATATGTCCTCACATAGTCTTTTAAAGTCTTCATATAGTGCTCCATTGGATTCATCCAACGGCAATGTACCGGTCCACATATATACAATTTTTCAACAAGATGTATCATTAGCTGAGACATAATGTCCATGAATGTACTTGGGAAAACATTTTCCATCAAACATAGCGCATTTGCTGCATCGGTCATATCTACCTCTTTGTCATTGTATTTTATTTCCCCTTTATAAAGTCTTTGGAAGACTCTATTGACTTTTAGAATGGCTTGGCAAACTTCATGATTCAAAACATTATGAATTGCTAATGGTAACACTTGTGCTTTCAATGGCCAATAGCACATGATTAGAACCTAGGAACACAATCAATTACTAACGTGTACCTCAAAAACACTTAAACAAGCTTGTATGTAACAAAACTAATTGAAGTTAGCAAATTTGTGACTGCCATCTAACAATGACAAAATGACATCTAAAATTATGTACATAACATTGGTGCAAGGACCATCACAAACAAAGCCGCATCTATTAAAAATTGCTTGCACATTGTAGTTCAGTATTATTACCAATACTTGCTATAGCAGTACATAGAAGTCATGCGACTTCAGATAACGTAGTTTCCCTTCTTCTAGCATTTATGGATGGCACCAATATAATGTGTGGGAGTTCTCAAGCCCTCTATCACTTTGATAACACTTGTCTTTTTGCTTGACTTCAGAATATAAGGAGCATTTGGCAAACGAACTTGTCGTCCACTTGCTTCTGTTTGATCCATCCACAATTCAAGCCTTAAAATCATGGCCTCTATATCTTGTCTACTACTAATTGAGTCCTTCAAACCCAAAAGTGTTTTTGTGATATTTTTGGAAAGATTTTTCTCACAATGCATTGGATCTAGCAAGTGTGGAATCAGGAGTTTCTGGTATGGATCATACCAACAACCAGCAACAACATTCTCAATATCCTCTCTCCATACAAGCATCAAGTAGGCCTACATATTCTTTACTTACTTGTATAATTTAAAGTCAGGAATTGATATGTGTACCACACCCTTTCAATTATTGTACCACACTCCAAAGTAAATTTTAGACTTTTATCATCAAAAAGCTAAATTTGAGAATTTGGAATTCAAATTTTGACTTAGAGACTATGATTAAGTCTAGAACCACAAAAAAGTTGCAATTCCACAACACCCAATGAAAAAGCTTATCTTTTTTTAAAACAATAGTAAAAGTAACACTTTCCTCCTGAACTAAACTTTCTCAATGGATGTTGTTGAATTGCAACTTTTTTTCTAGTTCTAAACTTAATCATGGTCTCTAAGTCCAAATTTGAATTCCAAATTCTAGAATTTAGTTTTTTGATGGTAGAATTCTAAGATTTACTTTGGGATGTGGTATAGTAATTGAAAGGGTGTGGTACACATATCAATTCCCTTTAAAGTCCACCCACTATAATTTGTTAGTTTCACTTTTAAATGTTTTATTCCTTTCTTAGTCTCGTAAACTTCTCACCTTGATTATTAAAGCATGCCATAACATATATTGAATGAATAAACTAAAAATTTGAATATAAGTTTTAATGTTCTTTTACACTAAATTTTCAAAGTCATACTTTGCTGAGTAACATGGATATTGAGCACACTTCCATGTCTGCAATAAATTCCTTTCCATATCTCAGACACAATGTTTTCTCAATAATGTCACTATCATGTTCAATCCACATTCACTATGCAATGCTAGTACTAAATTAGCTTTTACAACGGCAACTGATTTCATTTTTCTACAACATATGACTCATTAATTCAGGTGTTCTTCTTGAACAACATACGCAAAAACTTCAATCACACTTCACCTTCACATAATAATACATTTAATACAGAACTAGCCATACATTAAGTGCTCGTTGAACATGTTATTAAACGTTGTATCTTCATTCCACATGAACGTCCAATTAATTGGAAACAAATTGCATAAGCAAAATTACATGATCGACACAATTTGTACATACCATTCATTATTTATTTCTATGCAGTGTTTACGTGTATGTTTAATAATGACATACAATAAATTACCATCCAATAAGGCAAGGTGTGCAATACCCTTTTTCTCTTCACTTTGTGAGTGTGGACAGGATCACTTTCCCCACCGCGTCTTCCCCCATTCAACAAGTATGCTTCACGTTCCTTGCCACACCGCTTTGTTTCTTTTGGAGTCAACCTTTTAAGAATTGACCTTAAATTGATCTTCCCATCAAAGTGGTAATTCATGCAATAGGGATGAGCACTTTGCGTCCACCTGCGGCCACCATCGTATATGAGTTTTCTCCCTTTTGCTCTTCTTTCTGGATCTAGGTTATTGCTAGATGTGGCACATCTTGCTTTGGTTGCAAGACCGCATATTGAGCATGCCCTATACCCATGTGTACACATGCCAAATACCAAACCACACGCAGGATAGTCAAAAATAGTCTATAATAGAATTCCTCTCAATTTGAATTCACGTGAACCAGGGGGCTTGGAGAAGTCCTGACCTCTAGTTCCCACCCATAGAGCCTGTAACTCATCATTCAATGGACTCAAGAATACATCTATGTTCTTGTTTGTGGGTGATGCTTTCCTTGAAATTAATATACTTAATTGTATGAAGAAATTCTTTGTCATCAAATAAGGTGGTAAATTATAAATGAACATCAATATTGGCCATGTGGAATGGCTAGTGGTATTGTGTGTGAAAGGGTTCACACCGTCCAACAATAGTCCAAATCTTAGGTTCCTCACTTTGTTTGAGAATTTTGGGTTGACTTCATAGTCCACATGCTTCCATGCCGGTCTATCTGCAATTGACTTCATCACAGCATTGTCAGTGTTTGGGTTGTCCACATGAAATCTTAGTAACTTTGCAATTTCAAGGGAACAATACATGCGTAGCAATCTTGGAATAATAGGAAAATGACGTACGACTCTTATGGGGATGACCTCTGACCCTAGGATAAATTTAGATTTACCACAGTTCATAATGGGGCATTCTTTCAAATGCGCTGTGGCCCCACGGAAAAGAACGCAGCTACTCGAGCACGCATGAATAATGCTATAGTTTAATCCTAGTTTTTTCACCAATTCTTTGCTTCATAGTGACTAATTGGAAGTCAGTTGTTAGCAAGCAACAACACCTTTGACAAATACTTGAATAATTCATCTATATATGCATTGCTCACGCCATGTATTACTGCCATATTTATAAGAATAACAATTGCTGATATGACACTCACTTTGATACCTTCATAGACAAGTTTGGTCGGGTCTTGATATAATACCTCAAGTGCTTCCAACCTATCCAATAGTACATCTTCCTCTTCACGATAGTCTACACCACTTGGTACAGCTTCATGAAGCTCATCCCCTACGTCAAAGGCATCAAACAATTGTTGCTGTATATTGTGAAATGGATCGAGTTATTCCTTGTTTTTTGTGCGGATGCTGGAATCATAAAAAACATTTGGTTCTGGCACTGTTTCACTTTTGGCATTCACCCATATTCCTTCCTCTGGATAACTCCCTTCCAAATCTCCTCCTAGCATAGAGTGAATGAGGAA
The DNA here is from genome assembly GCA_963920765.1 of Ulota crispa. Lineage (NCBI taxonomy): Eukaryota > Viridiplantae > Streptophyta > Bryopsida > Orthotrichales > Orthotrichaceae > Ulota > Ulota crispa. The sequence goes on along the minus strand of OY987252.1, from coordinate 2,205,690 downwards.
TATGTTGCGTTTGTTCAGTTGCAGATGTTCACGTATACATTTTAGGTTGTATTGTTTCCCTCCATGGCATTTTTGGCAAGGACATTGGAAAGAGGAGTAGCCACTGTCTTTTGCCATTCAAATTTCAGTTTCTAGGATTAAATTTTCCTTTGAAACGTGTAGCACTTGATGATTTGGCATTGCAAATGTGTTCTCTTGTCAGCAAATAATCCAAATGTTGAGGTACATGTAAAGAATTCTGTTATTCAGCACTTCCACATATCCTCATACACTCAATCATGTTCACTGTAGCGTCCATTACCATTTTCAACTAAGAGTTCACACATTCCATAAATTAAGAATAACAACATACATTCCCAAAGGATTTCTCCTTTTTAAAGTGTTTCCAATGGTTTGTAATCGGTGAAATACATAAATATAATATTTAGTACATATGAGACTATGGTTTGAAATAATTCTTGTTCAACAAAATAAGGCATTGAAAATGTAGTGCGACTACAAAAGAATGAAACATTTATGTTTCAGACAATTCATTATACCAATGTTTACAAAATTTCATGTAAACAACATGGACGCAACCCATTACTCTCTTTATACTGATACAATATTTCAAAAAACATGTTTAGAATGTGGTGTTTCTTGTAATATGTAATGTCCATTAACATTACAGTGCAAGACCATCATTTTACCACTAGTACTTCACGAGAATGTACTATTGAGAATAAAAAAAAACACAAAATATTAGCTCTCCAAAAACTTACGAGATAGGGCTCAAGAATATATCCCACCATTGCAACAATTTGTATATGTGGGTAGAAGAACAGTGCAACGACTTTCAACAAATATCGAAAGTGCTGCATCATTTTGTTTACAACAAGTACTAAAGAATGACACTTACATCAGCTGCAACATATCGAGAAATGGATGTTTGTCCACACTTAATACAACTACGTTGACAGGATACTGCAAATGATAACATATTCGCCAATTGCAAATATGTAGCATGTGAAATACTTCTAGTTCTGGAAACATTTGAATTTCTCTTGAATTGTTATATCTCTAGAATTGAACCTGCTGTTACCCTTGCTTTATTACACGCAAACATACCTTGAATTCATATCAAATTCAAGGGGTATGTTCATTCAGCAAACTTGTTCTCACTTCATGCGATAGTTACACATATTATAATACTCAACTCTCTAGAAGATATATCGTTTTTTTTCCTCTGGTGTGACCTCTAAAATTTGAAGTGATAGATTACATTGCACTCAATAATTTAAGTTTACATCATGATGGTTTTGACATGTGGCATCATTTCCGATGTTTAGCAATACAATCCTTTACTATGACAAGACATGAAGGAGGCCAATTCAAGTAATCTAACAATTGTTTTCATTTCTGACTGTATACGTTGGAGTTCCACACCATCAATAATGACTTTTGCATTGAACTCTCCTCACTCTGCAACTGATATCACTGAGTATGAAGAGAAGAGAAATCAAAAAAAGAAAGCACTTCAAGACGCAGTAGAAATGCGCTTACTTGCTGCAAGATTTGTTGAGGCTGCCTTGCTGGGACTATTGTTTTTTAGAGAGGGTAGTTCATCCGCAACTGCAGCTATGTCTTCAAGGTGGCGTAAAGGAGTACGCAATTCAAAGGTACTTGAGGCAAACTCTGTTGCGGTGAGGAGGACTAGGCAGAAGAAACATTCAACTCTTGAAATACAAAATGCAATAGCAACCAAAGCCCCGCGCACAACTCTTGGAAAGGTGCGTAACATTCTCCGATTTCATTCTTCTTAATTTCTCTCCAATCTTGCATGTGTTCTTGCATGTGAAAAGCAGGTCTTCAATTTTCCAAAGAATGTTTTATTGATCTTCCATGTCCATTACTATCGTGTTTGCTCTGTGCCAGGAGGAAAAGCTTCACTTCTCTTTGTCCAATGCATTTTTTGTTGCAAATACGCTAAGGGTAGCTACGGTTAAAGATAGATTCTTTGATGTGTCTTTAATAAAACTGGCGGAAAGTGTGTAGTTCACATGGTACAAAAAGCATGTATCCGATAGCTATGGTTCTAGTGCTTCCAAAAGTGGCACAAAAGCATTTATGACTTTACATGTATTTAGAGAACTTGGTATGTTAAATTTGTAATCACATTAAAGCTTGTTAAAATTAGAACGCCACGTTATAATACAAACGTTGTATTGACAAAAACCATGCCACTACCTTGAATCGCTGGCAGAGAAAAGCAAAAAAGTGTAAACCCTAAACTGTCTTAAAACTTGTTGTTCATTGTTTTTTGAAAGAGTGTTTTTTGGGTCATTTCATCTCCACACGATAGCCCTTGTTTTGTAACATAGTATAAGTTAGAGAGTTTTGTTTAGTTAGACGTTTTGAGGAAGCGTTTTCATGATAGCGTATTATTGAATTGTTGGTTGCGCAGAGATCTTTGGTATCAAAGTTTCATGCAGTTCATTCCTTTGATTAAGAACATCCAAAAAAAAATTTGTTACAAAAAACGGACAGTAATCCTCACATACCACAACAATGACATACCTTATAGTATTGTTATTTGCTGTTCTCTTAGACATTTTTGTTGTTATAAATTTCACATTCAAAGTTCCACTATCTTTAGTGTCTCCAATTTGATGTGGTTGACCTCCTAATATAATGTTCAGCAGAAGAAAAACACAAGAATGTAATAAAAAATACAATAAAGTCAATACCAATTAAGTACAATAAACCGAATGATGATTTCAAATGATGTTTTTCAATCTTAAATAGGTGGCAAAAAGTTTTGTGAAGTGGCCATAGACACAACAGCAACAAGAAATGAAGAAAACCAAATCCCCTTCAAAGAAGAAGGCCACTAGAGTCTCTGCTGTTGAAGTTCAAGAGACGGACCAAGAATTGATGGACCCTCCTTGGACAACAACGACAACCAAGGGAAAGATAGACCTAAATCTAATGAGATGGAGCCTTGTTTGCAGGAAGAGGCTGCCACAGTGACTGAAGACTATAGACGCCAGCCGCCTAAAGAATGTGTTCCGCGCCCAGTCGAGGGAGGGTACCCTGCAAATAATAACAACATGAGACCTCCCATAGAGTGGGGAGAAGATACCCGATTGTGTTTTGATACAACTCCTGGAGGTTCATACGGTTCCTCGTTTTGACGCCCATGGTCTCCCATTCCATTTGATGGCTGACGGGATTTTGACAATTGATATGGCAAATAAAGGACACCCTCACGCCCTTACAATGGTCACCCACCATATGGTGATTGTAGAGGTAAGGTAACTTCTTATTCTGCAAATATGATTTTTGTCTTTCTTTATTGCCCTTGAAAGACAAAGTTGTTTGTAGATTATCAAAATAAAATATTTCTATACCTATCCAGAACTGAATTGTGAGTTATTATGCGTTAACAAAAATCAAAATTGTTGATAATAGTAATGTACCAATATTGTTAGATATTTTCACAATCAGTAACCGTATGATGTTGTTGTTTAACGCAATGTTAAAAACTGTTGACGCATGGACTTCCCTAGAGAAATGTTTACTACCGTGATGGAGTTCTAAAACACTAACAACGCAAGACCAATGTTCAAGAATAGTAAAAAAGCATTTTCTTAAATTACATTTCTACAGATGTGGTTTAGAATTAAGACCAACTACTGTTATAGATAAAGTACTCAGTGAATGAAGTGAATAATAAATATAATCTATTTCACCTCCATACTTGTTTTGAATATCAATTGGTTCATGACTAAATGAATTATTCATGGAGTTTCATAGTGAGTTGATAAGAAAATCTATCATTGTAATATTTGTGAGGGTAACTATCTTGTTACGGTATATCATTCAAGTATATGTACTGCAAAATTGTACGTTCTTTACAAAGATGTGTCAGTACAAAAAAAATTGATACTTTTATAAACTAGGACGGAGTTTGCTCTAAAACGTGGATACTTGCATAAAACAAAGGTGTGTCTTGTATTCTAATAGAATTCAATTTCTTTTATGAGTAACAAAACGTTTCCATGTTGGACGGGGATGTAACTATGTTATTAGTGAGCTCATGTTAAGCCACAAGAGATTGCAGAATGAACTTGATGTAAATTCAATTTATATTTCAATTTAAACAACATATGCTATGACATGCACTTGAAATTCTATTATGTATGAATTATTTCAAAGTCATAGTTTTTGTGAAATCTGACTTCCATCTTTTCATTTCTAGTAGTAATTTATCATTTAAAACCACATTAAATTTCACATTTGGATAGTAATTTAGGTTGCACAAATAACCAAGATCTACAAATCTCATTATTCAGCTTTTAAATATGTTGTGAGAATGCATAAACCCCACTAAAGATACTTCTTACTCTATGCGGGACAAAGAAATTAGTAGTTTTCCTATAATCTTAATATCTAGGAACTTACTGTTTTGGGAGAGATATGATTTCATACAACAGAGGCATATGACAAGCGTGCCATAGTGTTGCAACTTGAAAAGTCAACTTCAAGAATCTAGACAATAAAAATATGTAAAATCTTCTTATTTGAATATATTTTATGTCTTTACAAAGTAAAAAGGAGAAGTTTATCAAAATTATCAAATAAAGAATTTTGCAATTCCTTAAGTAGTTAAAATGGTTAGCAGGAAATTAACAATTTCCTGCCAAACCGGAAATAGTTTCCTGTTCAATTGGAACTGTTTGCCTAGAATTGTAAACTGGGTTATATAGCGCGCCGATGGGATAAGTTCTAGAAATGGTAATAGCGCTGTCCAGTGACCAGTGGTCACTAACAAAAGAATTAGGAATAATGGCAACAGTTTATCTCGTAATTATTATTACAAGAGCGGTTGCAACGGTTTAGTGGGGGAATTCTAATCATGAGCTTGTGAAGGAGAAGGCGAGTTCATTTCCTAAGTCTCATTCATCTTGCTTCCTAATCCTTGCTTTTTGCGCATTGGTTTTGTGAGAAGAGTGTGGAGGTGCTGTGAGCAGTAAGCTACCCTATGGAGTGAGTTGTTGGTTGCAGGTTTTCTTCACCCATTTCTGGAGCCATGGGTGGGACGGATAAGGGAGAGGAAGCACGGATTGTGCTTAGGTCAAAAGTTCCGAGAGTTCCTTTAGATCCTGACGTGAGAAAGATGTCGGAAGACGATCTGAGCCAAATGGGTTGCGAGGGACTATTTAAGGTTCCCTGGGGTTTAAAAGATGAGTAGGTGATCATGGAATTGTTAGGGGATCCAGCAAGTCAGTGGGACAACTCTAAACAAGCCCATTTGGATACTTAGTTGGAGGAGGTCTAGACTAGAGTATACTCCTTTGCGAGAGAGGGAGGAGGACTCTGCCCTTGGGGAGAAGAGTATAGCTAGGAGAAGTTTGCAACAGCAGCAAACTCTAAGAACGGGTATATGATTGCCAATTGTAAGAAAAATCAGGAGAGGCAAATTCTGGAATTCTTGGTTCCTACTCTGCTTCCGGACAAATCTACCACCCTCACTTGTACCTATGCTAACACCATCTTTGGTGCACTATCCTCAAAGAGAGCAAAGAATTGGGGAATAATTGTCAAGGATGTAGTGTTGAAATTAGTGAACTTGATAGGGAACACTAAATTGTCAGGGCTCAATCCCTTTTTGTTCCATTTGTATAAGCATCTAGAATTATTGAAGAACAAGGAGAGTAGAGCCTATGAAGCTGCCAAGGTGATGATGAGATTTGACATCACCTTGGAATCCAAATCGAGCCAAGAACCGGACCAAGAAAAAGAACCAAAAGCAGAGGCAAAAAAGCTGCTTGAACCAAAGAGACAAGAGCAAATCAAACGAGAGGGCAAGGAACTTGCTGAGGCTTCCGAATCTCCAGCAAAGTGAGTCAAGAAAAACCTCAGGGACTATTGGGATAAGGAACCTATTTTTGACATTTTAGTTAGATTCAGGGGATCCATAAGGTAGTCATGTCTGATAGAGATGTTCTTTACAAATTGCTTGTTTTGACGGACACTGTCCATCAAAATGAGCTTTATGATATGGTGAAGGATCTCTATCGGACCAAGAAGCAAAGCTGGATGGAGGTGCAAAACCTATCCGGACAGGTGATAGCCCTTACCTCACAACTACGACAACAATCAAAGGAGGACAAGTTAGCCCAACGCGCCTACCAGGATATGGCTTGGCTTTGGAGTATGGTCGCCATTCTAGGGGACGTGGTGGCAAAGGCTAAGCTGTTTGATGAGGAAGTGCTGAAGATGGGATCAACAATGAGTGCCAAGCTTGTGGGGTTGTTGGTGGAATATGCGAGCAAGATGGAGGAAATGTTGCAGGAGATGCAGGCAATCTTGCATGGTCAAAATAAGATGTTGGAAGAAGGGGAAGGATCCGAGAGGAAGGGAGCCACACCTGCCCGGAAAATTCCACCTTTGTTGTCTCCTTGTTCTATTGTTAAAGAGAGACCAGAGCAAGTGAGGACACCTCGTTCTATGCAATTGCCCAGCAAGGTTGACTTTGGAATTAGAAAAGGGTCTACGCTAGGATCACATACTTGGAGCCAAACCTAGGTAACTCCTGACAGTGGAGGTGTTGCCCAGGTACCAAGTCCGGTCAAGAGGAAGATTACCCCAAAATGCTCCAGCAAATCAGCGTCCCTTGTCACAGTGATTGACTTGGATGACAAACCCTCTGCCTCTAGCACAAGTTGTGATGAGGAGACCAAGACTTTGACAGAATCCTCCGATGACACCAACTCGGAACTTATAAGGCTATTAAAGGCAAAGAGCGCAAAGAAAAAAGAGAAAGTGACAAGGAGTTCCTGAGCTCTGGTACAAAGACCCTGAATATGTAAGAGTGCCGCCAAACTGGCAGCAACTGCAGTAAAGAAGAAGAAGAATAATAACTAGCTATCACCTAGTATAAAATGGTAGTTTTGTAATTTGAAAAAAAAGGGAGGCGGTTACAAGAAGTTAGGGATTGCCCTTTTCTAGCTATTTTTGAAAATTGTAGATCCCTGATTTGAATATCTGATATCCACTCTTAGAAGCAGCTTGCGATGGGAGTTCAAACCCTCTTTTTGTGGATCAAAGAATGAAACGTGTCATTCTTTGATCAGTAACTTTACCTTTAGGAAGCTTTTTGATGATTCCGGGGCATTAGTTATTAGGGGCAACTGTACCATTGTTGCCTTGGACAATTTTGTATTTTTGATTTTCTTTGTGCACAACAAGTTCTGGATTTCCACTTCCAAGTCTTGAGGTGATGATTTGGTGCAATGTTGGTATGCCAGCAGTGCTAGAACCATTGTTTTGTGCAAGTAGCCGGACGTTGAGTGTGAAGGAAACAAAGATAGTCCCCGGATCTTGTCTGATTAGGTTTTTGTAGCATTATTGAGGTGGTTGGAATAATGCATGTTCTAAGGGGCAGTTCCTCTTTGGGTTTACAATCCAGATACTCTTGTGAGGGATAGCTAGTCTTAGATTAGATGCAATTTGGATAGTGATCTTGATGCATGCTAATTGACAATTGAGAGGTTCCACTACTACCAGGAAGGATTGTGAGCATAGTAATAGGGATCCTTTAGTTATCCAGTTACCATCTTAGCACAGAAGTTAGGTCAGGAAGGGTTCGTTGTTGTAGTACTTTGGGATTGTAAGGGTTTCTTGAGTGACTTGTTCGTTTGGAATCATTTCCAGAGTGGCTATGAGGGAGTAATGGCATTTTGTTGTCCTTGTGTTCTTTGTTGTTATTTTGTTTAGTGGTACTTCATTTACTATAAACTATTGAAGGGTAGGAACTCATGCTGCCTTCCTTAAATAAAATAGTGGAACCCTCTGCTATAGAGGCTAAACTTCTCTTGTCATAGTTAAGTGACCTACCGAAGCCAGATTTTAGCAAAGATCCGGAAAATCATTTAGATATTCCGGTTATTTTGTGTGTGTGTGTTTGTCTTGGTGTGTTGTTGCAAATTCTAAACAAGGTTTTCCTATCTTGTTCCAATCATCTTAAGGGTCTACAAACTAAATCTTTGTGGGAACGATAAACAAGTCACTTTATTGGCATTTTAACACTTTTGAATGCTAATAAGAGGACAAGTACTTTCTTGTGCTACAACACATAGACTACGACATCCAAGATCGGGAGGATGAAGAGAAAAAGCAATACAAACTTAGACTTCAAGGATTTCAAAATGCGTTACCAACAAAATCATATGGTTGTGGCATGGATACATCATGTGCAGGTCCTGCATTCAGACAATTTAGCCAATGTCATCCAAGCCCTCCCCCACCGTTAACAAAGAACATTACCGATATTGTTCATGAAGAAGAACATTGACAATGACCACTAAAACTGGATAAGGACGGGAAGCCCACAAGTACAATGGCCAAGTACTTCCACTTAGATATTGTGGCTTTCTCAATGGATATGAGCTCTGCAGAAGGTTATGATCGTCAAACCAACATTGACAAGGAGAGACTACTTGACAGACTGAAGCATGAGTATAGCTTTTATGGGGAGACAACAACCTTGAACCCAGTTTATCTAAAGACAGAGGCTGGTTTAGTTTTGATTCACTATAGGTTTCATCTTAACAAATAGGTCAATCTTCAATTGCCACAACCATCTACTGTGAAGCAAGAGTATTGGGATACTTTGGTAGAGCACAGGAAAACCAAAAAATTGAAGGAGAAGTCCAAGCAAATGGCTAGTATTGCAAGAGGACAAGGTAGCAAGAATACTACAAAGAAGGGTTTGGAGAAGAGCATAATGATTGAATTGGTAAGTTAAAAATTTATCATTTCTTAGTAATACATAATAAGGAGGTGTACTTTGATTTTGCAAAATTGTTATGTATACAATGGTGTACATGGAATTGTCTTCTATACATGTAATGTTTCACAAAGTATCCAGATCATCCCTAAATTTAGTGTTGACGTTGTTTATTTTCTATGTAATTAGATAGAAATGATGAATCTGTACTTGTATGAATGTTATTAAAATATGTTCAACTTCAGTGTAAAGAGAATTCAGAAGGTTTTTATACAAATATTACTCCAAATTCAAAATTCTAGATCATGTAACAACCTTTTGACAAGCGCTAACGTGATAGTTAGTCCTTCTAAGTATAAGTGAGAACTATATTTACAAACACTCCTTTCAAATTTTATTTTTGCACTACTCTCTAAGCAACGCGTCTAAATTGAGACCCTCGAGAAACAGATGTTAAGGATGCATTGGAGGAGAAGTGGGCAATTGTCCAAGCGGAGAAAGCTGAGAGGAAGAGGGAATGTGCAGCGGCAAATTATTTGAAGTTGATGACTGAAGCAGCGAGAGACCAAGATCAGCGAGTGAAAGTGTTGGAGGATTACTTTTGGCAATTGGGACCCCATACAGATGGACTAGATGAGGCACTAACGCTTCTACAGGAAAAAGGCATTCTAAAGACTATCAACGGAAACATAGACTCTCAAAAGAGCCTGAACAAAAACAATTCCTCCCAAAAAGGGAAGCCGATTCTTTAGGACAATGACAAAGAAGAAAGTAGCGGCTCAAGCAACGATGAGTCTAGAGGGGATTCAGAGAACTCTAAAGAAGAAGACAACAAGTTGGACAATGACTCAGATTCCATTGACAGTGAGGAGGACACGGAACCACCCTTGGAAGTCAATAATGCTGTCAAGCAAGAATTGGTGCCTCCTAATGTTGTCCCAATGCAGCGCAAACCTCAAATTACAAAGAGTACTTTGCTACCCTTGCCTATTATCAACAAAGCAACAGATGTTCATTGTGTGTTTGCTGGTGCAATGAAGAAATCTCTTGGAAGTGTTGGAAAAACAGGGAAGGCTAGATAATCTCTGACGCCAATAGCAATACCAGACAAGGCATTAGAGGGGATGTGTAAAGAGATTCAAGTAATTCTAAGTATCTGCTCTCTGCACTTGATTATTTGTGACATTTTCCATGAACAAAGTTTATTTTGTTACAAATATGTAATTACTTTGATTCCTTCCCATTGCACTTGTTAATTCCGTTTATCTTTAGTGTTTGAATTAGTAATGTTTGAAACATGAGAATGGTTGATGGTTGTGTACACATGGAAACATAAAAACCTCAGACTTCAAATTACAAGGGGGATTTCATTGGATTGGTAAATGAAGACATGTTGTCATGGAGACTTTGCTGCCTTAAAATTCAAATTTTTTTGCATTAAATTACAATAACTTCATTTTCCTTAATGAACAAGTTTGCTGGTTTTCTAAATAACTAGGACCTTGGAATCACCTCACCCAATTCAGCTGAACAAGAAGCCCGTCCAGCTAAGAGGTTGAAGAAATTATCAAACTTTGTTGAAGAGCCCATGGTGATTCCCAATGAACCGTCTCCTAGCACCGGCACGGATGATAACACTCTAGAGAAGAGACTAAAAAACTCTTGCAAGAAGTCAAAACCTAGAAAGCTGAAGGGAGTCCTTCAAGAGACAAAGGTGTATTTCTCCAGACATTGAAGTATTTCTACATTAAGAACATTGTGTTTTTGAATGATGTATATCATTACTATTTGATTTTATAATTATGGCTGCATATTATATTTCACTAGGAATAGTACCACTCATATTCCATGTATAGTCCCTCTCTTTTCTAGAGCTGATCATTGAAGTATATGTTTCCCCTAGGTCCCAAGAGAAGTTATGAATCTTGAAAGTGCATTTGTTTTTGCATGCCATGAAAGATGATTTTAGAATCAACTTACAAGGATGTTGGAAATGGATATGAAGTCCAAACAATATTTGGTGGATGTACCTTGCATCTTCTGACAATATGTTTGGCTTATTTGAGAAATCAAAGTGAAGAAGGAATATGTAGGGTGGCATGAGGTTTTGTATGCAAGTGTACTATAATATACCTTTCATAGGCATTGCTTTATTTATATGTTTAGGGTAGACAAATTCAATTCATGAATGTGATGTTTTTGGATGTTGTAATTGACAATGTTTAGTGTCACATGATATTTGCTAGAACTAAAGGAGTTCATGCATTAACAAAATGTTATTTGTAGTATGAAGTAATGTACTACATTGAATGTTGAGCTGGAAAAGATCATTTGCTTTGACAATTTGGTGCTGCTGGATAACTCTGTTCCTCAAAAGTTCTTAGGAATTGGACGAAGGGTATTTTCTTTCTACAATAAAGACACAGCAGTCATGGATATTGGCCCTCACCGAGACCTAGTTCAAATATGTTTAAAGCATGTCTTGTTCCCTAAGGCTCCTATTCCTTACTTGGAATCCAACTCAGATGGAAATCCATTTTGCAAAACTTTGGGAGAGGCAAGCTTGAAGGGTTGTACTATTTGATGGCATACACTAGCTACTTCTTTTGTTGTGCGTCATAATTGAACTTCCTCATTCAAGCAAAGGGTTTATTTGGGTTCATGACTTCATTAAGCAAGAACTTTTAATACTTGAATAGTGATATAAGTACTCATTTCTTGTTATGTTTAGTTATGTTAATGCTATGCACATACCAAGTCTGCTTATAGGGGACAATATATCATGTGTGCAAATTTTGGAATAAGATAATTGCATGGAAATGCTATTGTGGTCTTGTGATGTACACAATGAGTAATTTTGGCTACATTATTCAACTATTGTGTAAGTAGCGCTAAAGTACTAGTAGAGAGAAATAATGGAGAACTTGCTTGGTTAGCAGTTTCATAAGTTTAAAGTAAAGTTGGGCTGCTGTTATTCATGATGTCTATGAGGATTGTGGAGCCGTTACAAAGACTGTGGTTGTGGACAATATGAAATAAAAGGTAATGCTCATATCATTTTAGAAATGCGTATACAGTGTAAGTAAGATTAGTGTGAAGTTCTGCTAAATGTAAGGGCACAAATGTTTAGAAAGTTGTATGGTAGAACATTCTAGTCACCCCATGTCTTCCTCGTGGAACGCACCTGGGTATAGTTCATTTACAAGAAGATGTCATAATAGTAATTGGAAATAATGCTATTAATGATTATATGTCTAACCAGCAGTAGAGGTTTTCACCTCTATACTAACATTGTGCAATAAGTTGTTGTGAAAAACAATGAATGCAGTATGATGAGTTCAAAGAAACAATGCAGGAAGATTGTAGTGTTATTATGTCTCACTTGCATTTTAAATATGAGATTTATTCAGTAGTGAGCAAATCACGGCTTCTTGCAGTTATGGCATTTTGTTTGATTTTTTCTACATGTCTATCAAGTTAATGTATTAGTAACATTTGAAATAAGAAAATGTTGTATAGCCTATTGAAAGATCACAGGATGACTAGTTTGATGCCATGAATCTGAAGTCATAAACTAGTACTATATATTTATTATGTTTTTATTGAATGTGGGTTACATGCATTACTTCAAGTAAGTATTGCATGTTTTTGGTGTATTTAAAGTTCAGGAACTGAGTACCAGGAACAAGGAGGAGAAGTTGTTGACGTATGAGTTTCTGTAGAACATGTGATCTCTAATATTGTATGAGTTGTTTTCCAGGCAGATTTGATAGAGATGGTTCATATGAATTTGATTTTGAGGATGGTTGATGGAGTACAAGAGAATTCAAAGGTTTCAAAGTTTCATGGTGCTATTCCTTGAACTCAGTTTATTTGAAGATGTTGGTGAGTATTAAACATAATCCTAAGCCAATGAGGAAATGTAATTCTCTTGAATATTGAGAATGTTAGGTTTTGTAAAAGGAAGATGTTTTTTTGGAAGTGCGGGAACTCTTGTATTGTATGATTCATATTGCAATTTGGATGATATATATATATTGGTTCAGTATTATGTAAATAATGATGTAATTTGGGAGGACATGTTGTGATTCAGTTGAGTTTTTTGATCAGGTCTGTAGTGAGAGGAGTTTCTACTATGAGGGATTGGTCATGGAGAATAGGAAAAATGGAATGAATGTACTATTTCAAAGAAATGATATACGAAATTGGTAGAAGTAGTATTGTTAGCATTAGCTAATTCTCTAGTTTTCAAAGTTTCTATATTGTAGTTTAAACCCAATGTAGTAGGGATGATTTAAGTAAGTCAGTTTTACATATAGTGAATCCGTACTTCATGTGATGAGGTGGTTACAAAATGTTTCAGCACATAATGAAAATGTGAATGAGGTTGCTGTAGTTTGATGAAACAATTTGAAAAGGACTTTAAACAATTGTTAAGGACTTTCAATATGTTGTTCAATGTTTTGATCATTTGATTTGAGTAGGGGTTGTATGTATGTTCTAAAACTATTGTAAACACCAAATTTGTGAAACAAGTCTGAATTCACAATTTCTAAACACTTGGATTTTATGATGTGTGGAGGGTTTTGTTGATTTGAAGTAAATTTTTTGACAATTTCAAGTAGACCTAACATTAGTAATGAAATGTCTTCATAAAATTATCAGGAATGTATCTTCCAACAGTTAAAATATTCTCAAAGAAACAAAAACCACGATCCCTAAAATAATTTTTTGGAAATAACAGTTTCCTAATTATTGAGTTTGGTGTTAGAATGAGAACTCATGTGTATACAAAATTTGCTGTATGAGGTATGAAATTTGTGCTCCGTGAATGTCACTACTATATAATACTATGCGCTGATTAGAATGCCTTGTGATGTTATTGTGAAACACTACATGTGCACATTGTCAGAAAGAAACGCTTATTAAACAATGAATTACATCAAGTATGTTTTTTATACAATAACTGTTACAAAGAACACAATGTATCTTCAAAGTAGTACTCTTATGTGACATTGGGAAGTTAGTTGTCTTGTAAAGAAAGAGACATTCAAATAACAAATGTGCAGGTTACAGTTGTATCAATTGTTTAATGGATATTCAATGATTGAAAGAACGCAGAAGTTGATGATTATGAGGGTTTCAAGTAAGGTTTGTGTTGGTTGACACAAGAATGTAAAGACAACATTGTGGAGTTAATTTGAATGACATCTTTGATGTAGCAGTACATGATTAGTGATGTAGTCTTATAACATGATTTAAATATGTAGAGTAGGCCAAATATGATGCTTCCAAGGAGAAAATGGTAAACTGTTTTCTCAAAGAAGTTTGTATGTTACATTTGTACTTGTACACTCTTCTTCTTTGATTGGAAACTATTATTTATTTGTACTCATGCAAAATTTTACCCTTTCAAGACGAGGTGCAAGAAATTTTTGTTGTTATTGCATATGCAACTGGAATTGGTGGAAAATACGGTACGATTTATGCTGTTATGGTCATATGTCACATTATAGGAGTTGTTCTTGAGAAATTGAAATGATTTTAGGAGTCACTTGTAAATGTTAAATGCGTGATACTGACATGCTTTGTGTGTGAGGAATATTGATAGTGTTTCATACAGTTAGGACAATTATGCAGTTGGGTCCATTAATCATACAAACTGCCATTTTGAGGGATCCCCATTTTCAAATGAAGCGTGGAGTACAATTGGTATATTTTTGTCCACATTCTTTTCATTGCGTTCTCAAGTAATTCCAATCAAGCATACTGCATGTCAATTTCAAAAAAGCAAAACTACATTTGTGGTAGAATTATAAAGCAAAATTCTATGGTTTTACATGGGTTATTATTAAAAACAATTGGTGACGAATTTTTGAGATTTGATTTCATGGGTATGAAGGAAACATCCATATGCATATCTTTCATGCTAAAAAATAACCCCTTAAGTAACAAAAATTTGATCAATATAAGATCCAATGAAACTTTTGATAGGGTCAAATATTGAATTTTTATTTTATTTTATGAAAATCAATTGTTTTTGTTTTACTCAAATAGTGTGACTAAGTTTAAATCTTTGAACATGATATCTTGTTTACTTGATGAAGAGCTAGTTAAAATCAAAGATATGTATTTTACAAGATTTGGGCCTATCACAAGTTTCACAAAATTTGAAATTGATCACATTTTTGTGACTTCACGGGTTATTTTTTAGCATGAAAGATATGCGTATGGATGTTTCCTTCATACCCATGAAATCAAATCTCCAAAATTCATCACCAATTGTTTTTAATAACAATCCATGTAAAACCATAGAATTTTGCTTTATAATTCTACCACAAATGTAGTTTTGCTTTTTTAAAATTGACATGCAGTATGCTTGATTGGACTTACTTGAGAACGCAATGAAAAGAATGTGGACAAAAATATACCAATTGTACTCCACGCTTCGTATGAAAATGGGGATCCCTCAAAATGGCAGTTTGTACAATTAATGGATCCGATTGTACAAGTCCACATTCATGTTATTGTTTAGAGAGGTAAGTGTTGTTCTTTTGCTTTGTCTTCCATGAATGTTGAATTTAAATGTTAGGTTCAGATGTGATGTAAATAAGTATTATGAAAAGAACGTAAGACATTGTGTACCTAATGTAGATTGAAAATGTTGAAAGGTTAGTAACAGCTGATGTGTGACAAGAATGGAATATTATGTTGTTGTTGTCTAATTGTTATTGTGAATCGAAACCATTTAATATTAATATTAATGTTAGAGTGTGTGTAGCAGAAAATACTCTTCTTTTACATGAATGATATTGTATTTTGAAAGTACAATGAGTACTAAGTAACGTAACCCAAAACTAAAAATTGAGTCCTTGTCTTTAAAGTGAGTGAATAAGGCAGTGCTCTGCAATTAAAGATATTAATGTCATGAATTTATTCATTATGTTTAGTACAAGATGAAGAAATGGAAGGTGGTTACTATTGTAACAAAAGTGAAAGGTCTTGTAAATGGAGAAATGCATATAAATTGCGAGAAATAGTTGTAAGTAATGTTGTCTTAAGTGGGTGTTTTGAGAACACACAATCAGGCATAGTGACATGGAATGTGCAAATGCCTAAATGAAGTTGAGATTGTATTGTGGATATACTGTGAGAAGATCATACCATGTGTAGGAATGATTGATGAAGTAACCCACTGTGTTTTGTAATACCAGTATTAATAGATGACTATGTGAAGTTGGTTTATGAAATATATTTTGAAAAGTTATACATCATGTATTCAAGATTGGTAAATATAGGGAAGTACAAGTACTTAAACATGTATATGTTGAGTAGGAGCCTTCAAGAATGAATTAAGTTGTCCAATAAATCAATTGAAAATGACATTACAAACGCAAAGGTGCTATTCAAAAGGAAAGCATTCTAGTTGTGAACTTGTTCTATAGGTTTGTTTCATTTAACAACAAAAATATGCCTCATCAACAAAATAATGTCGTCGTCACCATAAAGAAGACAATTAAAATTATAAGTCAATCCATACTCTGAAGAACATTTGGGAATATGCAGGTAGATTGATGTAATGTGGGAACTAAAGTTGTAGGTTTACAGGAATTACAGCATCTAGAGAAAACAAGATAGATAGGTATTGAATTGCTTTAAAGCAAAGATAGTTTAATGTGGTTAGTTTTTGTTTTCAAAGATTATCGATCTTTTAAGTAATGAATTTTATGATGATTTTCTTTTGAACTTGAATATTTGCAAAGTCCTATTCAGTTTTTGTATGAGGAAGACTGTAGTGTTGTGATGCACTAAATTCATCATAGATAGAGGAGGATTCTCTGAATAGAAACTTTGTATTTTAGGTGGACAAAGAGCAAGGTGTGTATGTGCCCAAAGTTTTCCTTCTTGAACATATGGGTTCTTGAACAATATACTACGAGAAAGAGGGCTTAGAGGAAGTTTGGAATGTGCAAATATCAATTATTGAAGAATATCTAGTGTGATCGTCATGTAGTGATGCATGGTTTATTTTCAAAGTGTATTTTGATGCATCATAAAGATGTCAAAGTCATTTGTTCTTGATCTACATGAGGACGTCCATATTTAAAAAAGCATATGTAAGGTGGTACGTCCTATTATTTAAAGTGACGTTGGTTCTGACATGCAGGCGTTGCATTACAGTGTATATTGATGTCAATTGGTTTGTTAAATTTAATGAAGTTATGTTAGAAATAACATGCCCACACTAAATGAAACAATAGAGCATGCATGTTCATTGTCATGGGATGAAGAATAAAGCCTTATAATATGTTAGAATTGACATTATTGTATGTCTGCAAGTACAGCACAAACGAGATTTGTCGTGAACACGACATTGCGTATAACACGTTGAAGGTAGTCTATATATACAAAGGACATTTATTATTGACTAAATAAACACTCCCCCATCTGCCCGCGGAGAACTCAATAAAAAATAAGCACATGGCAACATAAGCGCAGCAAATGGTACTCAATGAGTATACAACAAAGTTATGACAAATGTCACGCCAATATGAAGTCTTTGATGCTAATGATCCATCCACCCTTTCAGGTCCGACATGGCAAATGTACTTGGAATAGTGTAAAGGTGTAGGATGACGTAGATGTCGTCACACATTAGTGCAAACATAGTTACGGGACATGTTATAGCGACTTGGACACACCAAAAATGAAGATGACATAGCCGTTCAGAACGCGGTTCTCAACATAAACTACATTATACCGTTTTGTTAACTTGGTATGTCAAAACTAACGCAATTTTTGCATTATGAATGTGTTGATTTTGTATGTACTTTCTTCTAGTGTAGTATCTCAATCAAGAGCTGTATCCAAGGTCGGATTTGTATAGCTGTATGGTATTTCAAGTAGTAATTAAGTGAAAGTGTAAGCTTTGTACTTTGTGACTTTCCATTCAAAAGTTTCTTTTTAATAAAAAGAGACCATTTTTAGAAAGCTAATCATTAGAGAGCTAATCACTAGAAAGGTATAGCTTATAATAGCATCTTTTTGAAGGGTATGACATTTTTAAAAGCATCACAAATTCTCTCAAGCTTATAAGCATCTAATTCTAAAAAAAGAATGTCCGGTAAATAAGCAAAATTGCTAATTTAGAATTTGTGTAAGCCATGTGCCATGTTTTGTTTATAATAAAGTATCTAAGAATACTTTATATAGTCAAGTGTGAGTATTGTAACTTATAGCTCAAAATTGCGGGTACATATTAGGCGCATGGCCCTAATAGTGTAACAAGTAGTGTCTTGCCATAAAAGTATTGGAGTTTAGGGTGTCTATAGATTTTATGGTCTTGCATCATCAAGATTGAGCAAAATGGATACAAAGCAAGGAGATGTTTAATTGTTCATTGACCTTATAGAGAAGGTAAATGATTTAGCTACATTTGTAAGGATTGAATCTTAGATTCTATAGGCTAAGAATCAAAAGCTAATACTTACCCAAAAATTTGGAAAACAAACAAAAACAAAAAACAAAAAACTTTTTTTGACTTTTTTTTTTACATTTAAAAAATTATTATTATTGTTTTTGACAACCAGCAGTGGCTGGTTCCTAGCATTGGGAACATCCAAACTCACAACCCTTTCTTGGGCCCAAATCCTTTGTAATGGTATGACTAAGTGGAATGTGCAAACAACTACACTAGTTTTGCATAATACCACTAGAAAAGACTAGAAAACAACTAGAAAACAACTAACTAGTTACCATATGAATTTCAAAATGAATGCAGTTGCTTGCATGATAACCGTGGACCCTTGACTTGGAACTACAAAACAACTAGTATATGACTGAAGGGTAGTTGCAAGAAGCACTTTACAATTTTGTCTCAAACACCCTTAAAATTGGTAGTACAAGGTAGTATTATGAGCTTTTGAATTTTCTTTTTAAAAATAAAATAAAATATGGATAGCTTGTAAATCAATTGAAATAGCATACTCATGAAAATTCAGACCTAGAAAAAAATTATTCTAAAAGTTATGCACAAAAATAGAGGGATAGAAATTACCCACAAAAAGAGAATTTCCTTTTTGCATTTTGGAAAAAAGAAAAAACCTTCAAAAAATAAAACAAAAAATGGACATTTTTGCTCTATTCAAGATGTTTGTAATGATAGAATTTCTTTTTTGGGGAAGTTTATTTTCTTTCTCCAATCATTGACCAAAGGATGCCCACTTTGAGAGCATATGGAAGGCAAAGAATTCACAATTTCCTAAAACTCTTTTGTATATGCATGTAATGCTCTATGATGAACAACTTCCTTGATTTATAACATGAGATTTTCTTTTTTGGATCCAAAATAGTACTAAAAACCCCCAAAATGGCCAAGGTAGACACCTATTTGGGGGCTATTTGAAAATAGTAAAATAATTCTAAAAAAACTGCAAAAATTATTGAAGGCTTGTAACAATGACAGGCACCTTCCTCTGAAATTTCACCTCAGAACAACCTTTTGAGCAAAAGTTACAAGCCAAAAAACACTCGCAAGAGGTGAAGGGGATAGAAACTAGTACAAGTGTTTCTTGCAATCACTCTGAATGAAAATTATATGGCCACTTATCCATTACTAAATGTGGAGTGACGGTAACAAATGTGGACTCTATAGTTTCTGAGATCAAGACACATTGCAAGAGTTGCATTACTTGATTTTGTAAGTAGAAATGTAATGGCACCTTTGGGAATTGGGAAAATTTAAAAGCCCTGAAGAAAGAAGGGGCAGCTGGGTTTAAGAAAGAATGAACAATCCTTTCTTCCCAATAGAGACAAAGCTCGCATCATGTAAAGGATGAGATTCTATAATATCCTAATGATTGAATGACAAAAACTACTAAACAACTAAAAAATGACTAAATCACAACCAAATGAGACTAGTTATGATACAGTCTTTCAGCAAGAAGTGACTCATTTCTTAGTCATTTATAGTAGTCACATAGGACGCTGTTTTTTATGCGTCCATCCGCTGAAGATCGGACATGCTTTTCCATCCATTGGGCCGCCAAGTGTGTGAGGTTGCGTGACTAGTTCTTCTTTGTGTTAGAAGATGACCCTTTTAGCACAAGTAATGGCCTCCCAATAGACAACCTAATGGTCAAATTTGGTGCTATAGTAATATCACAACTTTGGTTTAGAGTAAGTGTGGCAAGACACACTTGGTAGGACTGATTGTGCTTGCCCATGAAAGCGGTGACCATCTGCCGTAGATCCTCTATCGTGGCTGCCTGCATGGATGAGGTCGCCAGCAAGTTGTCAAACTTTTTGTCTGCGTCTTTCTTCAACAAATTCATTGCTGATCAAAGGTTTGACTCTAGAGAATGATGGTTGCATATGTTGGATGACAGCGCAATGCAAAGACATTACATGCCAACAACATCAAACACTAATTGTAACACATGACTCTAATGTTACTAGTGACCACTGTGGCAGTAGTCTAGTGGTATGTAGAGACTGCAAGGGAACTTCATTGGAAAATTTCACGACTGAAATTAGATAATAATGTGAGAGAGAACAAGCAACTAACATTCTCTTCACCTCTACTAATACAACGTTACTAGCTTGACACTTCTGTGGTTTACCATTCCACAGAGTTTAGGGCTAAACTGGAATATTGTTGCTTGAATTTCATGTAAATTTGGTTCAACATCACCTACATCTGCATGCTAAAATTCAACGCCCCCTTGTGTCCTTGACTGACGGAGCTGGCGCCAGCTGCCTATGAATTATACAACAAAATGGTAAACATGTAAACTCCCAACTTTCATTTCACAAAAAAACTAAGCAAAGGCATGAGTACATCAAAATACATGTCTTCTCACGTTAGAGAGTCTCACACATTTCTTTGTGCAAAGTGCGCATTTTACATTTGCCCTAGTGTTCAACATCCTACCAGACTTAGCCTTTTGTGCCTTGAAATTCCAACACTTACTAAATTTGATCCATTGTTTTGGATCCACATGCAATAGGCACATCTTTTTGTTGTCTAGGTATCTGTCCTTTGATTGAGATCTTTCAAACTTAAGGAATTTGGTCACGGCAGTCTAGAATTCAAAGTTGCTCAACGTATAGTCTAGGTAGTGGAATTTGTTGTCCATAACATCTCACAACTTACTGATAGCCTGAGGTTTATGCTTCAACCACTCAATTGTGCTAATGTCAAGCAACATGGACACAAAGGTGCGGATTGACTTATCCCAATTATTCTTGTCCTCCTCCTCCCCATCAATATAGTAGTCTTCTTTCACTTGAACCCGAGAAGGTCTAGTGTTTAGTTCTGCTACCTGGCCTTGCTTGTTCAACTCTATTGCAATTTTTTGCTTCAAGCAAAATGAGCCATTACCGCTGTCATGCGACACACCTAAGGTTGGAGAACCATCTAATGCCAATCCACCTAGCCATGCAGCTGGATAGGATGCATTCCACTGCGATGGAGGCGATGCTTGTTGCGAGGGCATCCATTGTCTTGGTATTCACTGCCTCAAGGAAGGAGCCAATATACGTGCAATTGAACCTAACCCTTGAATTGAACGGGATTGCAAGGACTTTTCTTTAGTAGTTACGGCAAGGGGGTGCACCTTTGCTTTCTTCTAATGGGCAAGTCTTTAAACACATCCTTGTCCTCATTGTTGGAGTCTACTATGTTGGTGTTTAACATTGCATGCACAACACATAGAAGAGAAAGGGTTTGTTAAGGTCTCTCCGACTTAATTTTGGATCTAGGTTTTCCATAGAATTCAAGTATCTTTGTTAAAGGCTAAACCAACAACAACTACATAGAGAATATCATAATTTGAGGCTTCTATCAATATTTCCTCCCTGTAGTAATATCCGGGGAGCAGTGTCCATGAACCTTAATCAAAAGGACATTCATCTCTTGGATTACTTGCGTAAACTCTAGTTGCCACATCTAGACATTGGACATGTGTACAAGCAATGGCAAAATTCATCTTACCTTTTGCCATGTCTTTGTTTGTGGACTTTGATGCCTCCAAAGAAGAGTTGTTGTCACTGCTCTTGTTGTCCAAAATGTCAACATCCTCTTCGTGGCTGTCTTTATCTTCTCGCATTACTTCATGCCTCATTCAAGTATGCAACCTCTTGCTCCTCCTTTGTGGCTGCACATTCTTTGTAGTTGTCTTTGCTATGTTCTTCTCCCTTGGCAAAAGCTCAACCATCCTAGAAATCCCAATTGCTTTTCCAATGAGCATCTGTGACACCCTAAAATAGAATTAAGTATAAAGAAGCGGAGGGAGGGGGGAGAGGTTGAATAACAATGCGCCCTTGCAATATGCAATACACAATGGGGGCAACAAATTTTGAGAGGCAAGAATGTGGGAGAAAGAGAAGGTAAGGGTTACGGATCACATGATTATTGCTCTAAATCCCTCCAAAATATGATGCTAGTTATTGAAATCCACGTGGATCTCGCGCGCCGCTGCATGCAAGTTGACAAAGACAACAAATGCAGGAATGACAAAAGGCAAACCATTCACAACTTGTAGGCTGTTGCATGCAATTGAACCTACCACAAGAGTGGCTTTTTGTGACTCTAGCTAAATTAAGAATAACTGCTATACAACTGCGCATTTGCTCTAAACTTTCAACAGAGAACCGCAGACCACCGCCATTATAAACTTCTTAAAAATTTTGCCTATTGTAGGACTTTATATTGCTGAGTGTTCCCAAGGAGAATGATGACAAATTTGTGGATGTCAAAGAGGTAGGATAAGATAGGTCTTAAGCAAAACATTTCATAGATGAATGGCTACTCTTTTTTCAAACAAATGTAAAATCCAATAGATAAACAAAACCTAGCATATGAAGAAGTAGGAGAATGTATTCTAATAGACATGGTTGTCACATTAGGCTACTTGTCCGTCTGCCCCCCTATATGCCCAAAGTGCTTGATTGAGGTCACAATCTGTCCGATGAAGTCAACTCATAGTTGACTTTTAAAAATTGTATAAAATGACAAAATAACTTATTTTGTGAATGCTAGTGACACTCACTGTTGCTAACTTGATGTTCAAATGTGAATTCAAAGCCATTATCACGTCTTAAAAATGAAAAATGATAATTTGATTCTTCCATATTTAGTTCAAAAATCCTAAAAATGGCCTAAAATACATAAGAGGTCGGACGTGTCCGTCTATGTTGTCTTTTTTGTCTATTTTCTTGTGCTGTCCAATAGCTAAAACTTGCCCAAAGTAATAACCATGCTTACAGGGCTAGTGTCTCTCTGAGCAGGGACTGCATACTATTGACATTCTTGGCAACTTTCTGGTCTCTCAGGAGTTTGTAGGGGGTCTTCTTTGGCGGTGGGTTGTCCATGGCATAGTTAACTTGCATTAGATCATTAGTAGAAAATTGCATTGAAATCCACCAAATTATGTCCAATGGTTTTTGTTGAGTTTTTTGTTTCCAACGTAAAATTTTGCTGAACAATACAAAATTTTGCATTGTTCAACAAAAATTTACGTTAGAAACAAGGAACTCAACAAAAACCATTGGACATAATTTAGTGGGTTTCAATGTAGTTTTCTACTAGTGGATGGACTAAAAAGTTGATCAAGCTTGATCAAAAAGTACCACTACCAGCAGCATCTCAAGCCTACGATTGACTTGACTTGTAACTATTTTGGATTGACCTAGCTCCATCATTGACTAGGGCGTTTTGTAGCAGTGGTCATTGATTGCGTTGGCTGTGCTTCCAAGTAGCTGTCAAATTGCTTGCAGATCTTGACGGAAGTTGGCTCTAGTGCTAAAGGTGGAGCTTGAGTATGCAAACATAGAGAGCACTAAAGTTGCAATGGCGGGTGATGTCAAGAGGCGGGTCGTGGACAAGTATTAACAACCACCTAAATTGCCTTAAACCCCTTGTTATAATTGTGATAATTAAAAGGGGTTCCTACTATATTGGTGCTAAGTTTTCCATCTCCAATCGCGGCTATATGTCATTAATGACATGGTAAAGTGCTTGTTCTAGGATTGCTTGCCTACCACTTTCAAGGTTGTGATTGTTTAGCCATAGGCCATAAGTAGGACTCATATTGCTGTAGTCTTGAACTATAACCGGGTCATTTTATTGCCAATGGCTTGAAAGACTCATTGAATTTGTTTGGGATTACATGAAAGAATGAGTTTCTATATTTGGATAGGAGTACTTGGGTTGAACCTGGTAGTAGTAAGTGCCAAGATATCTTGAGTAATGATTCACAACTGCAACGGCAATAGCGATGGTCCATTCACTGCTGTAGTAGACTATGGCGACCGCGGCGTTACTAGTTTCAATTAAAAAATAGTACTATAGAGAACTTGCCAAGTAGAGTCCTTGGATCACTGTTGAAGTCCTTGCAATAAGTGTAAAAAGAACTAAAAGATTACAACCGTTTGGTACCAGGCATCATAGTTTATTTTACATATCTTATATCCTTAAACTCTAGTGTAGCCATATGATTTATTGTTGGATGTTGCTCACAATTTCTAAAGGAGCTTACAATCATAGGGATGGAATAACAATTATGTAAACTATAATATTCACCTTCACATAATTATTTAGATTCCATCCTAAACCCTCATGAGCACTTAAGAATTGAACTCGCAATGGGACTCCTAGTTAAACCTTGCCCAATGTACTTGTTATTCCAATTTTATATGATGCAAATGATTGTTGAGAACAGATGCATACCTCTTGAAAAGCCATTGTCATTGACTTGAATGACTACATTTCAAAGAGTTTGTCTCTACCTGATGTTTTCTTAGACATCTGCAAGGAACAAGTACAACAAAATTAGATCAACCATGTATGCTACTGACTTTCCCACTTTGCTTTAGAATGCAACCAATGTTCCTCTTCTTAATCAGTGACATTGAAACAAACGCAACGTTATAAGAAAGCGCCAATGGTATGGGAATCATCAAAGACAACACCAGGACATGGCTAATACAGTGCAACCCTTGTCTAGTCCACAAAGACAGCGCTTGAGAGACAAACGGTTGTAGATGAGAGAAATCTAGCGTGCTATACAATTTAATATCAAACATCTACTTTGTCCATGCACCAAATGCAAGGGATGTCAGCGGGTCGTCCTTATTTGTAAGGTGCATGAACATCTTCTCAATTTTGGAAGGGACGCTCAATAAAGGATTTGGAGGGGTCTTAGTAGTAAGAAAACCTCCAACAAAAAGTGGGATCAAGACGTGTAGAGGGCACCTAGCAATCCGCAGCAACCATCGGTAGATGCTACCGAGGACAAACAAGGGTAAGTTCTTAAATCAGCAGAAATGCCCAGATTCTCAGCAATTGAAGTCCATGAAGAAATGGTTTTTGCCTTCGAGACCTCAAATGCCATACAAATAAGTGCATCAACCGTGCTAAAGATCCACAAATTGACATAGCAGATGCCATTTTCAATAGTGACACTCCTATTTGTGACGACCACACAAATGAGGTGGGGATCGACCAAATCTTTGACACTAGTGTGCTTGAGGGCGCGATGGATGTCGTGTATGAGGGGGCAAGATCCTAAAAGTTGGCCTCCACAATGCTCCTAATGAACCTTTACACAGTGCACGACGTGAGTCACACATGTACAGATGAACTGTTCACAATATTGTACCGTCAGCGTCTACCAAAACATAATTTTTTGTCTAGAAATTACCACGCAGCTCAATTCCTAGCGCAAAAATTGGGAATGACATACAACACCATTCATGCGTGCAAGCACGGATGTGTGCTATTTTGTTGAAAATTGGTGAATGCACTTCATTGCCTCAAATGCAGGGGGCTTTGATATAGAGACAAACAACAACGAATGTACCCATGGATAGTGCTTCTACACTTCCTAGTCATACCACAACTTTAAAGAATGTTTTGAAGTCCAGCTATTTTGAAGTTGCTTGTCTGGCATGCCAAAAACAGGAGTAACCAAGAAGGTGGAGACGGATTGGTTTGCCACCCTTGTGATTCAAAAGCATGGTTGCACTTTGACAAACACGTGGAGTAGAAGTTTGCAAGAGATCCTCAAAATGTGCACTTTGTTATGGCAGCTAATGGAGGGAACCATTTCAAGCTAAACCGATCAAGCTGGTCAACTTGGCCAATTCTATTGCTAAACTATAATTGGCCTCCTTGGTTGTGCACTAAAAAATTCTTCATCATGCTCACCTTGTTGATTATGAGGCCGCAGTTCGTGACTATTGATGTCTTTGATGTGTACTTAGAGCCTTTTGTAGAAGAATTGTCAAAATTGTGACTTGGAATTCTAGCATACAACATCATTGCCAAGACAAGTTACAAGCAATTCCAATTATGGGCTATGTTGCTATGGGCGGTTCATGACTATCTAGGATATGGAGCAGTTGGCGGTTACTTCCACCAAGGGTATGCAAATGCCATTGTTGCAATTGCAACCTAGTTGCCACACACTCTCTTAAGCTTGGGAAGTGCACTTTTGGCGGCACTTGTTGTTGGTTACTTAAAACGCATCTGTATAGGTTCAAAAGATAAAAGAACATTTAGATAAGAACCTTCAAACCTCATTAAACCAGCCACAATTACAATGGCAGTTCAACTTCAGCACGTTGCGGATTTTGAGGTATGGAAAGCCTCTGGGAACAGAGAAGGAGCCGCTAGGGATCCCACAAAGGTTCATGTTGTGAAGGGGAGATGCATTCTCTTCAAACTATTGTATTGGCAAGTTTGTCCTCAATTGCTTCTTGTACTATATTTTGACTATTGTAGTACTTATTTGTTACAAAGTCAGTGACAGCTCCACCTTAAACACCGCGGCAATAGTATGACGTGACTATTGTAGTATTGGGAATTGACTGGCATAGTTGACAGGGAAATAAGCAATTATTTTGCATTGGTGTAGAAAAATGTAAAATTGCATAGCTCTAAAATCTGTAAACCCCAAACCATAATCCACTTTCTAGATGGTGAATAGTTGTAATGTTCTAAGCCCTGAAGCCATTTACAATTGCAGAACTTACCCATTTGGAATACCCTTGACATAATGCACTGTGAAATGAATCTTGCAAAAACTTTTTGAAGATGGTTCACTATAGGAAAGACACAATGAAAGTGCATTGTTGCTTGCAAAGGCGTATTACACATCCGCATTTGTGGCCAACATTGCACTTTAATAAGCCAAGAAAAACGATGAAAGGGTGATTGCAAGAAACACTTGTACTACATTCTGTTTCCTTCTCCCTGGGCAAGAGGTAATAGGCTTGTATCTTTTGCATAACAAGTTCTTTTGAACTAAAATTTCAAAAAAAGGTGGAAATCAAAGTTACTAATGTTCTATAATTTTTTGGTATTTTTTAAAATTATCATTCTATTTATAAGAGGGCCCCAATTACATGTCTACTTTTGTGGTTTTGGAGGTTTTTAGTACTATATTGGGTCCAAAATAGCAATTTTGCTGCCACAAATCAAGATAGTGGTTTAGGAAGCATCATTAACCAAATCTATAGACCCATTTTACAAAACCCAAAAATCTTTGCCCTACACATTGTCTCAAAGTAGGCATCCTTTCTCTCTCCATTGGTAAAAGACAAAAAAATTTCTCCAAAAAGTGCTTGCATAAATTCAAGCCAAAGAAGGAAATCAAAGATGACTATTTTATATTTTTATTTTTTGAATTTTTTTACTATTTTGTAAAAAGCAAAAAGGAAGCTGTCTTTTTGTTGGTAATTTCTATCCCTCTATTTTTGTGCTTAACTTTTAGAATAAATTTTTTCTAGGTCTATATTTTCACAAGTATGCTATTTTAAATCCTTTACAAATGGTCCATATTTTATTTTGTTTAAAAAAGTATCATTATTTCAAAATCTCATAGTACTATCTAGTACTACCAATTTTAAGGGTGTTTGAGACAAAATTGTGAAGTGTTTCTTGCAACTGCTCAAAACTAAAGGCGTCATAAGTGCTTTTAGATGAGGAGTTCAATTGATATGCAAACTGCATAGAGGAGCTGAAGACGCCAACAAGATTTTTGTTGGACTTAGCAAAGTGCATATGCAAGAACTTTGGTGGCCTAATATCCCATAATTATCATGTGCTGATGCAACAAGTGTTGCCAGTAGCATTTTGTGGTCTATTAAATCCAAGTCCACAAATGGCAATGATGCGGATGTGTAAAGTTTTTGCCACTTGTGCACTAGAGCATATAATCCAAAGGGCTTTCCGTCACTCCAGACTAAAGTGGCAAAAAGCATGGCTCTACTAGAGATTAAGTTCCCCGCCCTCATTCTTTGATATAATGACTCATCTTGCATACCACCTTGTGGAGGAGTTCAACCTTTGCAGCCCGGTCTATACACGTTGGATGTATCCAATGGAATGGTATGAGAAGACGCTTAAAGAATATGTTTGAAGCATAGCTCGTCTAGAAGCTTGTATAGTTGAGGGTTATTTGAAAGACGGGTGCGTTAGCATCATCACCAAATATCTCCAACTCTTTGAAGTCACGCATAAACGTGTATGGGATGTTGATGAGGAATGCAAGGACACCAAAGAAGCTTTAACCCCTAAGCGCTTGATTGACCATTTTCTGGTTGCTGCCCATTTTTTGAGGGCTACCTGAGATGAAAAAAAACTTTTTTGAAAATTTTAAAAAATAATTAAATAAAAAATCAAGCTTAATTTCCAACCTAACTTTAATCATGTCAATCCAAGTTAAACTCCATCAAGGAGAATTTTTCAAAGACAAAGACTAGAAGAAAACCATGTTAAACCCCATGTTTTTTTGCTTTAGTTTACAGCATTCATGTGTTACACTTTTGATTTTTGAATGTGGTCTCACTGCCACCATTGATTTGCATTACATATGATGTTTGTGATGATAGGAAATAATGATGACTATGTTACCAACAACTCTCTCATGTTTGAGACTAGATTTCTTGCTCTTTGTTACTTTTCCCCTATTTATACAAACATGATGAATCCGCCGTGGCATGTACGCAACTGACAATAACTTGTTTATCTACGTGGCATATGACATGTACTTGTGAAATAGCGTATATGAAAAGATGGATGAATGTTTTGGCAGATGCATGATGAAGTTATTCATCTACAGCTTATGCTCATGAATATGACAACCACTCAGCATATCACACATGTTTATCTGTATAGGTCATCTGTGCACATTCTGGATCAATTAAAAAATAATTACTTCTCATTACTTTTAGGGTTTTTACGTGGATGGATATTTCATTGATGCTTGATCCCAAATACATATATACTAGTAAACGGTTTACTAAATTTTGGTATATGCAATAACTGAACGTGATCCTCAAAGCACATAATCTTCCACCATCCACCTTAAACTTTTTGAACTGTGAAACATATGATTTTAGTGTTCTTTCATAGCATCGCTTTGTATTGCACATATTGCCATCATTATACATGCTTACAACAAATAACATTTGCAAACATGTCTGTGCTTAGACATATCTTTTTAGTGAAATTCCATTCCATAGGTCATAAACAATTTTAGTCAATTTATATTGGATTCCAATATTGTCGCACAAACATTAATTCATGCTATTACAAATTGCAACTACTCAAATAACCATAAACTGAAGGCTCACATGATTTTAATTTTTCCACATGTTCAAGCACTTCTTCTAGATCACTGCCACACAATGTTGCAAATTATTATAGCTCCTATATATTGCTCCAATTCAATCTACTTCTGTGCTTTTAAAATAATTCTCCCGATAACTTGCACTTTCCCCTACATTCAACCCACATATCCACGTCAATTATGTCATTCTATAACATACTCATCCATGTAAAATGTTGAACTTGATCATAAGGAATTCACTTCACAAAGATTCATTGCGTTTTTATAACATGGAAACGTAAGTTTGAAGACCACAACATAATTCTAGACCTTGCCCTTGTAAACATTTATTACAATCACATAAATTGTTATATAAGTATTAATTCCCCTTACCTACTACTTTTGCACACCTTTAGTAACGACAACTACACAAGAAGATGTGGGGCTAGGCATATCATGGTACAATCTTACACAATAAAAAATTAATGTAAATTGTAAAGTATACATGGTTATTTAAGATCCACTAGTCCCTATCCAAGACAAATTCTTTCTCATGTAACACAATGGAGACTGCCACTTGCCAACAACCAGTTTTTAGTTACTTTCACACTTTTAAACAAATGAACATAGTACAACTTTCTAGAATGTAATATTTATTGTTTATTACCTGATATCAATCATCCATTCTACATTAAAGGATTTGGAGGCCTTGGAAGTCCTCATCTCTACCTGGAGCAAGTATATCAATGTAAGGTCTTGTTGAATTCAATTCCCCATGCTGCCCTCTAACCTTTGTACCACAAACCACCTTCCAATCTGATCCATTGCTTCTTCCCCTTTCCACATTGTCAAAAAAAATTACTTGCTGAAATTGTGTTGGAAATGCAAAGGACCTTGGTCCTAAGGGCAAACAAGCACTAAAATTTGCCACAGTGAAATTGTACTTGTCTCTCACTAGATTCCCATTACTTGCTCTAGGAGTAGCTTATACCCAATGACAGACTAAAATAGTAACACAATGGCTTCTATAGTCCAACTCCAGAATCTCCTAGATCTTTCCAACAAACTCAAATGTCTCTCATTGGCATTGTCGACAGTTGTGCCTTCCTTTCTTGCAAATCAAAATTGAAGCAACCACATCGCTGTTTGACGTGACTTTTTCTTCCTCTGCACTCTGCACTCTCATATGCATACCATGAGCGTACATTGTTCTATAAGCAGTCCTCATACTCTCCGACAATATCAAAGCATCCATTATGTTTACTAGACAATTTTTTTGGCCCATGCAATGATTTCAGCACTTCTTTGCGCAACCACTAGGGAATATCCAGCAACTTCTCATATTCATGTGGGTATGTAATCACGTTGTTCTTGCCAAATTTGTTATGGAAATAACGGGCATAATTTTGACATTCATCTACCCTCTTGCTGTACGCAGCAGTATACTTCATGTATGGCCATTCAACCATCTTTGAAACATTATGAACATATCACACGCTGAAAGCATTGCATGAATGAGCCATTCATGACGTTTCCATGTCCAGACATAACTAAGATGTTACTCATATACATTTTCATTATGTTCAAGATCATGCAAATTACAATCAACATGTAATTAGTATGTACTTGCATTTGTGTACAAGGACCTTGAAGTTAATCATGTGTGTTTTTGTTCATAACACTCTAGTTTTATTAAAACTCAGCTATAACTTAATAAATTCAATTTACATTACTTTTATCAAGCAATACCATTCTTTCAAGATGTACTGGAATTGTGACTTTTTATTGTGCGTGTCAAGATAGTTGACATTGCAAATACTTAGAATTACTACAGCAGATAACATTAATTCCAATAAATCACATTACTCCTATTGCACACTTTACAATATTTTGAGTACTAGAACTTAAATAAAAGAATATAACTCACTGTCGCCATGGTTCTAGGTCTCTCAAATTGGATAGCACAAAGTTGTGTGCCCATACCACCATACCATCCGATAAAGGACGCTCCATACTATCTCCTTGTATCATTTCATCCTTCATGTGCTATTCCTCCTTCTCATCCCATACCCGGTGGTTTGTTCCTTGAAATTGTTGTAGATATTTTGTAGAATACCCCAATGTTTTTGACATAGAGTATCTCTCAGCCATGCTGGCTTCCAGTCGTGCATATGTCATGACATAGTCCTTCAAGGTCTTCATATACCACTCAATTGGGTACATCCATTGGGAATGCATCGATCCACATAGATATAGTTCCTCAACAAGATGAATCATCAAGTGTGACATAATGTCCATAAATGTAGTTGGGAAAACCTTCTCTATCAAGCACAAAGTATTTGTAACATCAAATATATCTGCATCCCTGTCAACAATTATAATTTCCCTACTGCAGAGTCTTTGGAAGACCCTACTCACTTTCATAACGCCTTGTTGAACATCCTCAGTTAACACATTGCGCACTACTAAAGTCAATACCTGCAAATTGACATTCTAAAGAACTCAATGTCAGTTTATGTCAACGAATTATAATGTGTATCTAAACAAATCTAAAAAAACCCATTGCAAACACTTGAGAACTTACATGTGCAATACTGTTATGCATACTAACATAGAATTATTTGCCCCTATTATTGAACACGTGTTCATTCTTATAATACAGCGACAACATTATCCACACTTGTTACATAAGATCAAGATATCATGATTTAGAGTTTGTTACAAATACCTATTGTAGCAACACATGAAAGTCATGTGACTTCAAGTATAGTAGTTTTCCCTCTTGGCTCCATGAATTTTGGAATTGCACCCACATAATGACTAGGAGTTTTGAGCCCCTTCATTACGTCCATAACTATTGCCTTCTCACTTTACTTAAGAATATAAGGAGCCTCAAGCAAATGCGGTTGACGTCCACTTTCTTTGGTTTGATCCATCCACCACTCTTGCCAAATACTCATTGTTTGCATGTCTTGTCTATTTCCTATGGAGTCTTTCAATCCCAAAAGTGTCTTTGTGATGTTTTCAAAAAGAATTTTCTCACAATGCATTGGATCAAGCAAATATTGAATAAGTAATTTTTGAAATCACACATACATTAAATTCCGCAAAAAACAATATGTTAGTATTGTACCTTCAAGAGACTTCTATGTACAATAACATTGTTAGTGGATACATTCTCATAAATGTGTGATTGAATTTTAATTCATGCCATATGCTCTGTAATATACAAGGCAGCAAATTCTAGTCAAAATTTTGTTCTTCTTAGTTAGACGTTTCTTTACGTGATATTATAGTACTGACGGTTTATTGCACATCATATTACGCGACTGTCCCTTCCTTTGCGTTTCTAATATTAATTTTTTTGTAATAACATGAGCACAAAAGGGTTGACCCTCACCATTGCTTGTAATCAACAAAAATCAGATTTTCTCTCATTAAATAAGACACAATCTCATTAAAGTAGTATGCTCAAAAATCGCCCATCTAAGGGCTTATCCTTCTTTTCTATGGTTTTTTGTGGATCAAAGGATTTTTAGTTCATTTTTCAGACAAAGAGATATAGATGCGGAATACAACACAAGTTGATTCATATTTTCTGAAGCATTTTTGAGTTACATGTGAATTCTCAAAGTGCATGAGTCATAGGTACCTATTAATAACCTTAAACCTTCCAAGAACCGTTCACTTGCAAGTTGTGAAGAGATTTGGTAAAGCAAGGAGAATGATTAGCTCTTGTAATTAAAAACACCTTTTCTTCTATGCATTCAATAAGTTGTAAGAGGCCAATGTAAAAACCACCATTGCACCATTTAACAACAAGTTACTGAATGGTTCTAAATGTGCTAATGATTTATGAGCATACTACCTTATATTTGTACCGTTTCTAACACTATCAGCTCTTACTACTATTTCTCAGCAATTTTTTCTGTTTTTCATAAATACATCTACAAATCATATTACAGTTGTATATCTATAACTACATGCTATCATTCCCTCATTCTCATTCCCTTGTTCTTTGCATTCTTATTACTTGGCAAAATACATCATCCGGTTAAAACTAGTTTAATTATCATCTCCTGCATTCATTCATTCCATTGTTCTATCAAACCTGTTTTTTATCAACCAACAAACTATACAGTAGTTTTCAAAACACTCTAACTTCACATTAAGTATGTTCTCTAAAATATGTACAATTGAATATATGGTTTCTTCATAATAGTGATTTCAAAAAATAAATCCTACCGTCCAGTAAAGTAAGTTGTACAGCCATGTTCTCCTTTTCACTTCATGGTTGTGGACTAGATCACTATCCCCTCCACATCTGCCTCCAATGGCAATATATGATTCCTATTTCTTGCCACATTGCCTCATTTCCTCTGGGGTCATCCTTGTAAGCGTTGCTCTCATTTCAAGCTTCCCATAAAATTGGAGGTTCCTACAATATGGATGATCACTTCTTGTCCACATGCGGTTTCCATTGTATACAAGCTTCCTTCCCTTTGCTCTTCTTTCAAAATCTAGGTTATTGCCAAATATTGCACATCTAGCATCTATTGAAGGGCCACATCCTATGCACGCCTTGTATCCATGGGTGCACATGCCAGAAATTAACCCATACGAGGGGTAGTCGGAAATACTCCACATGAAAATGCCTCTCAACTTGAAATGACGTGACCTAGTAGGTTTTGAGAAGTCTTGAACTTTGATTCCAACCCATAACTCCTGTAACCCTTCAATCAAGGGGACTAAGAAAACATCAATGTTTTCATTCGTAGGAGAGAATTTCCTTAAAATAAGAATACTCAACTGTATAAAAATCTTTTTAGTTACTAGGTGCAATGGTAAGTTGTAGTTGAGCAACAAAACATGCCATGTAGAATGACTTGTAGTATTATAGGTGAATGGATTCACACCATCTAAGGACAATCCCCATCTAAAGTTCCTTATCTCTTTTACAAAATCAAGATCCACTTGTAAATCCACATGCTTCTATGTTGGACTATCAACAATTATCTTCATGACACCATGATCATTGTTTGGATTCTCACCATGGAAATGAAGCATCTTTGCAATTTTTGGAGATTGATACATGCATAGCACTCTTGAAATGAGAGGGAAATGACGCACCACTCTTGCTATAATGACTTTGGACCCTTCAATGTATTGTGATTTCCCACAACTGGAACTAGGGCACTACTTCAAATCTTATTTTGCTCCTCAAAATAGTACATAGCCATTGGGACAAGCATGGATGACATTGTAGTTGAGATATAATTTTTTAATTAATTTCATGGCCTTGTAATGATTGATTGGAAGTTTGTTGTTACTAGGTAGTAACACCTTTGACAAGTACTTCAACAATCTGTCCACATAGGTATTTGGCACACCATGTATTATTGCCAAATTTATGAGGACAATTGTAGCAAGTATGATACTGACATTTTTACCTTGGTTGAATGGTTTTTTCGCATCAATGTACAAAACCTCCATTGCTTCTAGTGTATCAAGCAAAATATCTTCATCTCCCTCAGGCTCATTGGCAACAAGTGTGTCTTTACGAAGACAATTGCCAAACATGTCTTCATCTCCCTCAAGCCCATCGGCAATAGGTGTGTCTTCACAAAGATGGTCGCCAATGTCAAAAGCATCAAACATTTGTTGCCAAATGTCATGGAACAAATCCAAGTGTTCTTCATACTCGATGCTGCAATCATCAAAAACGTTCACATCCAATATTGTATCACCATCTACATTCACCCATATGCCGCCATCTGGATAACCCCCTTTTGGATCTCCACTAAGCATAGAGTGCATCAAAAATGGATCTTGCATGTTTTAATGTAGATATTTTTTAATAGATTTCACATTATATTGTTTGCCATCATGGCAATTTCTACATGGGCATTGGTATGTTGATTGGCCACCCTCTCACGTCATCCTCATTTTGGCTGCTAGTAATAGGTCCTCCTTTGAAATGTGTACTTCCGGACCAGTAGACATTGCAATAGACTCTGCCTGTCAGCAAACTTAGAAATAATCATGTTAGATCTTAATAACGCTGCATTGTATTGCATGTTTATACATCACCATATTCAAAACTTCAATGAAGGCAACGTTTACTAGCATGTATATTTCAAGATTAAAAACAAAGTACCAACAATTTCTGCTAACCAATGATATCTTGCATGAAAAGTGTACTAACCGTAGCGTCATAGAACATACTAAGATTTATATTAGTAATAGTGGTAACAAGCTCTTTAGACTTTTTAGTACATGTTTAACAGACACAAACATGTATCTGAAAATTCTAAATTCTCATGCATTTACAGTATGTCTATCTTTCTAGTGTTTTAACTACTTAGTTTCATGTTAATTTCTAGTGCTATGTTCTCCCTT
The DNA here is from genome assembly GCA_963920765.1 of Ulota crispa. Taxonomy (NCBI): domain Eukaryota; kingdom Viridiplantae; phylum Streptophyta; class Bryopsida; order Orthotrichales; family Orthotrichaceae; genus Ulota; species Ulota crispa. Next base: position 2,169,903 of record OY987252.1, on the reverse strand, counting down.
CAATTTTAATTGATAGTGCCAAAGAGGAGTACATGTTACTAGATTGGTTACTCTATGAGATTAATAATGAAATATTAATCATTCATAAATACCATGTCAGTTACTAACATCTACGTCATGTATCTCTACTTTATAATATACCTTATAGAATGCATATTTAATTTTCATCTAAATCAAACAAACGTGCTACAATATAATTAGCATCATTTACATGTACTCTACTAATTAAAAAACAAGCCCAAACATTTGTAGACGTGGTTCACTAATTGAAGGCATTAGCAATTGGAAGCACAGAGATGCAAAAAATACTAGTTTCCATGCTCTACTTGGAAATACTTGTTCTTGTAAAAGTATTTTTTTAACACATTCCATTTCTTCCATATCTTAACCATTTTGTTCTCTTCTGGGCTGCTTTTTGAATAGCTCCATTACATGCCACTACATGAAATTCTTCACAATCTAAACTGCTGCGCAGGAATCTCTAGAGAAGCTCTTCCACTTTGTGTAAACATAACTTCAAATATAAAAGTCTTCATCACATAAACATTTTTATTATTTGTGTCTTCACTTCTTTGTTGTTCAAAAAGAGCAATATAGAGATGTGGGCAAAATGATCCATTCCTCATTCAAACCCTTTCCATGTAATCAATTATTCACCAAATTTAAAACCAATTACATACATTAAAAGCCTATAAAGGGGGAAAACATGTACTAAGTTTTGAAACGTCAAGTATTCCAACTCCATGCCTTTAATTCATGCCAAGTGCAATTTTGCACTATCAAATATGCTACATTCATCAACTTTTAGTCTTTCATCAACAAGTATTTTAGCTTTTTATCACCTTTTAGAGCTTGAAATTGCCTCAACTCAAGCAAGCCTCTTGTAGATAGATAGAGGGACACAATGCACTTAAATTTGACATGAATCAAATTACTAGAAGTGTTAATAAAAAATCATTTAGAAAAGCATCAAATTATGATTAGAATGCTTTTAAAATCATAACAAGTCCACCATCAATCTAAAACCAATACATTCTCACCCCATTATTAGAGCTTTCAACATACGTAATTTAAATTTTAAATTTAGTGAAGTATTGATGGTGTGGAAGGGGTGTGATTGAGGAATGGATCTTTGTGTCCCCATCTCTGATTTAATATCGATAAATATTGTATGTTGCGCATTTCTTTGTTTGAACAAATAAATGTAAAAGAAAAAAAATGATTTGTAATTTTTGCAAACTTTGTAATAATTGAGAGGACATGTGTCGTTTGTACCGGAATTTACAAAAATATTCCTTCAATTTGAGATGACAGCACGATGAGTAATTTGACTCCCCAACATTTCAGTATCATTTGTGACGGTTTTAGCTAGAGTTTATCATTGTTGACAATGACATCTGCATTTAACAGCCCGCCGCTGGACCTTGCCATCAATGAATATGAACTAAGGAGAAATAATACTAAGAAAGCATTGCACGATGCCATAGAGAGTGACTTACTTGCCGCCGGTTTCACTAAAGCTACATTGGTCTGGAAGTTGTTCACTGCAGATGGTAGTACGTCTAGAGCTGTGAGGAAGTCTTAATTGTAACAATGAGGTTATGCAGTTGGGAGCAACCTGAGAAGAACTTTGTGGCGGTTTGACACTTTGTGCAAAACAAACCACAACTAGCTAACAGAGAGAAATCAAGCACAACTACAATCCAAGATTCCTCTATGGAAAAGGTAAGCAACACAATTCAATTACCATTGCTCTTTCAGAACCTGATAATCTCAATTTGTTCATGTTTGTGCAAGAGATTTGTTTTGATTCTAAAAAAGTGGAGTCACTGATTGGAATTGCCAGATATCTCTTTGCTTTTTTTGTAGTAAGCTCTTGCTTTAGATATTCTTTTAATAAAACAAGCGTGTCCAAAAATCAACAAGCAGTGTAGCTGAAGATAAAGTACGTATGAATTAGTTCTCCACCAGATTGACCGGAAGTTCCCTTAGTGAAAGAGAGAAAAATCCGCAAAGTAAACCGCTAGGGTTCTGCATACCCAAAATCTCGCCCAAATTACATGTCTGCTTTAAATTTTTTTAGACACAAAGCTTGTCTAAATTAGTACTAACATTTAAGTTCAATATTTTTAGAATTACACATCAACCATGGCACTGCTTTTAGTGAGTTTTGACCTCACTATCTCTTAGCCCCTAAATGTCGAGGAGGACAAAAAATGTCCTCTGGCTCTGAAAAAAAATTGATTCAGAAAAAAAACGTTTGTCATCTGGTTATTTTTCAAAAGTGACCATAAACACATGGTCCATCATGGAAGACAAAAAATTACCTCTTGAGGTGCATTTCTTTTTTAGTAACCCAAATTGTGATAAGAATCAGAAACATAGTGTTAGCTCCCAAGCTGCCCTTCTTGCAATTTTCATGAGGGCACCATGCACTATTGACTTTTCCAACTTTTTGAAGCAATAATATTGGTGCCCATGTGCAAAACACTATAAAATGCTTCAAGCAGGGCAAGCCATGGTGATCCATCTGTCCTTTAAGGGTTAGTGTTGTTAGAGAGATCCCTTTCTAGTTAAACCCTAAACATTTGTGTTCAACTTCTTTGCATGTGTTACGGATCTGCAATTGTCTTAATATTGCATTTTATAGCAGTGTACCTTGTTCAGCAACATTGTTGAATAGTAGTCTTTGATTTTATCAGTAACTGCATTTGTATTTTTATTATTGTTACACAATAAATTATAAGGTTTGTATTTCCTATTTGTTGTGACATAGTTTTTGCTTACTCTTCATTGTGCTTGTTCTGTATACATCATTGCAAAGTCAATTTTCTCTCAAAAGTGGCCTTGGCATGTTTCTTCCTACATTGAGCTTATTTTCTATGGCAATATCTTAGTAGTTTAGAATGTTTTTTTTTTAATAATAATTATAGTTCCAACTAAAGTTCACTTTACCTCCTTGATAGTTTTGCAGTTGTAGTACCAATTCATGGATTTGCTATAACTAAGTTGAACCACTATTCTCCTACTTACTTTGAGATTATATGCTCACCAATTATAAAGAATTCACTTACATTCTTGATATTGTAATGCTCCTCTATCATGTAGGTGGTTGAAAACTACGTGAATTGGCCACATAAATAGCAGCAACCAAGCATGAATACCAGCAACTTGGGCTCAAAAAGAAAGCACTCCAGAGTCCCTATTGAAAATGTTCCTGGGACCAACGGAGTCCAACATGACCATTTTCTAGAGAACACCCAAATTGCAAAGACAGCCTTAGGTGCACCTCAGGAGATGCCTTTGTAGGATGCTGTTGGTCCTGCCATTGAAGAACGTGAACATTTGGAACCCATGGATGGTGCTTGTAGACCTCCAAAGGGACGGTTCAGAGCAACTCAACCTATTATTAATTATTCCATGGAGTGGAGAGACAACTACCAATCTTGGTATGATCCAATTGCAAAAGGTTCTTATGGTCCCCCATTCTGACGACCCTGGTCTCCAGGTCCTTATGTGGGCGGACATGAAATCGACAGTTGTTATGGAGGGTACTTGACATCTGGCCGGCTCTATGACGGGCGCCCACCATACGAGGAATGCAAAGGTCAAAATTTCTTATGCTTTCTTTATTGTGGTGTACATATTGTGAAGAGGATGTGTGCGTGAATTATTATACCATGATAGCACGGTGTAAAAGTTCTTCACCTCACCAAAATTGCCTGCTCAATTACAATACAAGAACGGAGGTCTTTCAAGTTTTTTCTCATAACACACAAACAACTTAGTTGGCATTATAAAGTAGCAATGCCGAATGCTATCTTAGCTAAAGCTACCATAATTTATGCATAAGGGACGGCCAATTTTCTGTGAACATACTTCATTGTCTAACAATGTTTTCAACTAATGACAATGCTATGACAATGTCCGTCCTTACCTAAGTTGCAAGTTCTAATAAGTTATTACCATTCATATAGCTTGTACTATTGTGATTCAGATTGTAAGGTTTTGGCAACCAATACATGGAGTATGATTCAAGTTAGACTAGGCAAAAAACCACCCCAAATAAACATTGGGAATTTTTGATTTGATGAACCCTGTAGTATTTTCCGCCATGATTAAATTTTTAATGTAATGGGAATCTCATGCCAGAAATTTTATTATTGTGCTGTATTGATTGATTCAAAGTATCTTTGAAGTCATGACATGAAATGCATTGACGTGTGATGTTAATTACTAGCACAGCCATTGTTACTTTTTGTGCTAGTGGTAAAAAATGGCTTACTAAACAATGCATAAGTTTTAATACTAATTTGTATACACACTTATGCTATTTGAAAACTTGTTACACTGCTACATTTATTACACATATATGTGATGGTGTCTAAGCTATGTGAAGTTTGAAAACCTTAGCATCGTCTGTCATCTTATGACATCATGTCAAAATAATCTAGTCATTCTTTAGTATGCTGTAGCTTGTATTTCAGTATTGTATGCTTGCATATGTTGATATTGTGTTAAATCTATTTAGTCAATTCCATTTACATTACTAATTCTCCAAGTTTTCTTATTATGATAACATGGAAATCAAAAATTTTGTGACGTTAAATTTGCTACTTATGAAATTTTGATTTCAATGAGTGTTTTAAATGCCAATGGTGCATTAATTATTAATATGTGCATGCTGTGCACGAAAATTAGTTTGTCATTTAGGGCACGAAAATTAGTTTGTCATTTAGGGCACAGAAATAACTTATGTTCAATAGTGTGTATTACTTAACAACGTATGTTCTGGTGGTATGAGTTTTGCAAACATAGATGCATATGATATGGGTAGAGTGGGCTATGACAGTTGTGATTGAGAAATTCAAGAGTAGCGGCAATAAGATCAGATACCTCTTGAAAGGCAACCACAGCTTCCATCAAAATTGTATGCTCTTGGATTAACAACATCCCTTGGTGGCGCTCCATTCAGAGAAAGTAGCAGGCGACCTGTCAGCCCCCCTTCATCATCATCAAGGAATGTGAAGGATTCTAGTCGGAATATTCTAGAAGAATGCCGGCTACTTCAGCTGGATGAACATGGTGAGCCCACAAATAAATTGGCATTATTTTTCCATAAAGATATAGTTGATTTTTCAAAGGATTTGAACTCTGCAAAAGGCTGGAAAGGTCAAACCTTAGCAGCAAAGGAAAGGTTATGTGAACAACTCTTGCATGATTACTAATATCACGGGGAGTCAACCACATTAAGCAAGAAGTATTTGAAGAGTGAAGCCAGGGGAGTGTTGATTATCACTCAATATAATTTAAACCTCCGCATTGACAAAGGTTTGCCACAACCCTCTAATATTAACAAAGATTTTTGGAACAAGCTTGTGGAATTGCAAAAAAGCAAAAAGTCTAAAGAGATGTCCGCTAGGATGACTGGCATTGCAAAGGGACAAGCAATCAAGAATACTACAAAGGAAGCCTTGCAACAAACCATAACATTGGAGCTGGTAAGTTTGAGAATTTCCATTGCCAAATAAAGCCTTGTATTGATGAAGTACATAAATATTGCTTCCCATTTTTAACTATGAAGTTTGCAGCTGCTTTCAAATGCTTTAAGATTGCAATGACTAACTTTTGATAATGATGTTCTATATGCGGACTAATCAAGATTTCCTCTATTTGTTAATTTGCATTGTCTGTAATCTAACACTATGATGTGAAATACTTATGTGGTACTATAATTCTTTCATGAATATGAAGGGTTTACACACATATTTTGTCCTAATTAGTGACAATTCTGTACTTGAATTCTCCAAAATTAACTAAGACAATGGCGTACATGATGTGGTCTTACAAGAGCAATGGCTACGGTTGTTTGACATTTGAAGTTGACTGCTGATACTGGCTCTTCTTTGCAAGTAGTGAGCCTCAAACAAGACCCTTTGGACCCCAAATAAAAAAAGAACTGGATATTAGGTAGGCAAAGATCCAAGAAGCAAATGCGGAGAAGAAAAGAGAACATGCAGCAGTTGCTTCTTCAAAATTAACAATTGAAGCTATTAAAGATGTGGACAAGCACTTGCAAGTGGAGGATATTTTGAAAAATAAAGAGCCTCAAACAACTGTAATGGGAGGTGGAACACTCAATGGGCAAACGACAAATGTATCAAAGCGTATTATAGCAAAGGCATACTCTAACAAGGACCGCACAACATGCATGACTTCAATTCAAGGAAAGGGGGTTTAAGAGGTCTATGAAGAAGAGGACAGCTTTGACACCAGCGACAATGAAAAAGGTATGAATTCACAAAACTCTAAAGAAGAAGACATAGAGACAGAGAGAGACTTTGAGACATCCATGAGTGAAGAAGATATTATTCATCTATTGGTGGTCAATAACGTCGTGGAACTTGAAGTGCAGGTTGTAAATGGTGTTCCACCAAAGCGCAAGGTCCATATTGTGCAAAGTGTGTCACCACCTATGACAATTATCAACAAAAATGGAGAGAATCTAGTTTCACCTACAAACGCAAAGAAGAGGTTCCCTAAGTCCGTTGAGAAATCAAATTAAGGAATTTGTTGCTTTTGTGGCACCACAATCAGTACTCCCAATTATGATAGAGATAATGTTAAAAGCAAAATAGGCACTGGTCATTGTCATTTGTGAAATGCGTGGGAGGGGGATGTTGTATTTGGTGGCTTCCTAGGGGCTGTATACGTAATTTTTCCCAAAATAATCTTACTGTGCTAAAATTGTAGAGTTGTGCACAATGGTTGTGAATGTCATAGTGATTTTCATGGTCATGTTACACTTGAGCTATGTTTATGTGAAATTCAGATGGAGAGGAACTCAAGAAATATAGAAATGGGAGTGTCACAGGATTTTCTAAAACATTAGGTGTTCATGGTGTCGACCATAGTGAACATGACGTAATATAGTTGTTGTTGTGAAATGATTCATCAATTGTACTTGGGTTGTTCTAGTAGATGCATTGAATTTGTTCATAAATTTCTAGGACGTGAACATCACCATGCCAACATTGGTTGCTGAGGAAAACCCTTGCTCAAATGGCTGAAGACGGTTTCAAACTCATCTAAACAACCCTTGTTAATCACCGACGACCCTCATCTTGACACTATCTTAGATGAGGAGAATGTTGGGAAGAGATTCAAAAACCACTAGAAGAAGGGGAAAGCTGACAGGGTTCAAGTGGACAATAAAGGCAGCAAGGTGAGTAACAGATTCACCTCTTACTATTCCTTTGAAACAGTAAATCTCTTCTAGATGATAAATATCGTTTTCATTTTATTACAATTCTACATATATGTAAAAGAAATGCCAATAATGGGATATTTGATATATATGGACTTATGCTACTATATGTGGACTATTAACTATTGTAAATGACATGTTTTTTGTTTCTATTAGCTCTCTTTGCTGTGGAAAATCGTTGTCTACATTTGCTTCATTTCAATATTTTGCCTTCCGTTTATATTATAGGGACTTTTTGCATTGTTACATAACACGGCTCTCTTTTCCAACCAATTGTTCTAATGGTACCTTTATTTAATAAATTTCATAATTGCTAATGTCTATAATTCAAACATCAAAAGGATTTAGGTATAGGCATTAACATCTATGTAGTTATCCATATACAATGATTTAGTGCAAGTATAATTTAAAAGTGGCTTGCATTGAAAGCTTATTGATGTTATTTCCTTTCAAGCTATCTTGGACCGTAAAGAAAAATGTTATTCCTTAATTCCTTATAGCGCTTGGCCTATTTAGTTACTTTAATCTTTTTAATCCATTGAATAGAAATTTCAGGACTACTCAAAGATGCTCTAAGTGATCCATGCCCAAATTGTAATAATTTTTTTTGTATTAGGAATAATTTACTTTTTTACATGAAGGATAAAATTCATGAACTGATATTTGCATCTATTGCGTTCAATACATTTGAAACCATGAATCTGTATTTTACAAAGTATTGATTACTCCAGATTTATATAGTACGAAGTTGCTTGCTTTATATAGAATTCATTTGGAGTTTGCAACTGAGCTAGTCTTCTTACTGGGTTTCGAGAGGATTTTATTGTTCAATTTTTTAATTCTTAATATTGTTAATTTTTGTGCTTATGTAGCAGGGTTTTGTTAGCTATTCCATTACATGCATGCAACTCTACTTTGATCAAAATTCAGGTTTCTATACTATAGCCTTATTCCGTCTACAATAAATTTCTTGACATGGAAATCAATATTAGCATAGCCAATTCCTAAGAAGTGCTTTTCAATATTCACTACTATTGCAAAACACAATTACTACAAGGTTTAGGGTGCTTTCTTGTTTTATTGTTTTACATACTGATCATTATGTCATGAACTAAGATTTGAGAGTCTTACACCACGTTGCAGCTCTTTATTTACTAAGGAGCAATTCAAACTAAGCCCCACTAAAATTTGATGAAATCGGAGAATCTGATTGGTGGAGAGGCAAAAGACGAGACTTTGCATTTCAAACAATGTCCCAAGTCTCACATCCCTTATGTGGAGCCTACATGGTAGCACTTTTCCAAGTTTTGGCGCTAAAACAAGTGGGAATTCACTCCAAAATTGAGTACAACATCTTGGCAACCCATCTCTTAGCCCAATTCTTGTCCTCTCTATCCTAGAAAGATGGGATTTTGCACTCCTATGGAACTTTGTCAATTGGAACATAGGACGTAGTCTAAACTGCCTCTAAATACTACTTATAACAAAGTACTTGATAGCTTCCACATATTTTGGGTTACAACATAGTGAACTACAACATCATTGTTTCCTTAACCCCTAAAGGACCAAGACCATTTCCCTACTATAATCATTGAAACCAGCCACTTTTGAGAGAATGAATACAACAAAAGGAAAATGAGTTTTCTGCACAATTCATTGGTAAAATCTTGCCCTAGACTATGGGAGGTACTTGTGGAAAAAAACATCTCATTCTAGATGTTGAGGACTGAGATATTGACATCCAAAGTGCAAAAGAAAATTTTTTTCCCTGCTGCCCAAAAATTTCTAAAGCCTTTGATTGCTCCAATATCAAAAAAGTTGCTCTACGCAAAGTTGAGGTTAGTTTTTCCCATTTTGAAGAACATGTTAAGTATGTGTGGGAGAATTTTCAAATTACTTGGAGTTGTGGATCACACTTTGTAAAATAAAGCAATGTCGTAAGGCCATGAAATTTGAATATACACTTGGCAAGACTGGAGGATTTATGTAGAATTGAGAAACAAGAGTTACTTTGATCCAAATGGTAAAAACCAAGGGATTTTTGTCTACTACAACTTTAAAAAAAAAGCCATAAGAAAAATTAAAGCACCAAATTTAACAAGGGGCAAAGGGAATAGAGGGTTGGGAATTCCATACGTCCCTGCAAACTATAATTTCTCACTCATCAATCAAAATTGAATGATTCAAATCTTTCCACATATATAAATATTTAATGAATCAGTTTTATATTATTAATTAAAAACAAACAAACTTTATAGAAGTTTTTGGGGCTGCCTGGATTGGCCACCCTCCCTTGTTTTTCAAAAATTCATGCATAACTTCTTCAATAAATGTCAAAATGAAGAAAAAAATATTTAGATATGCAAGTACATCTTTGAATTCCCCACCAACCTCAAAAGCTTCAAAAGTTTATATAAATTGGTTTGGCCATAGGTAGATAATCGTGGTCCATTTGTCCCTCAAGGGAATAGTTGGTCCTTCACAAATTAAATTTAGGATTGAGTGTAATTTATGGATTACTTCTCCCTTGCCAATTCTTAATGTATTGATGGTCAATTGTTATTTTGCACTTGCAATAGACAATCGACAAGTTGCATCAACACCATAGCGTTCCCCAACTATTTTAAGACCACAATGAACAATTGGATAGAAAATCCATATCTCTAATAACAATTATTATTTAATACAGAGTTCTTTGATATAAATGTAGTGCACTTGGACATAGTAGTGATAGTCTCATCTACAAACATCCCATATATAACATGTTAGATCATATTACTCAAATATGAAATTTTGATTCACCTTTCCAAGCTAGGCCTAGGAGTCTAACAAGAGAACTTATACTTTGGTCTGTGCATTTGCGCAAAAAACAATGTTGTGTTATTGTAGAACACAAATGTTACACAAACATGATTAACAAATCTTTATAATATTTTGCAGTTCCTACTAACAACGAATTGATGTTGTAGTCTTGAAATATGATTTGGCTATACTTCAAAATCTATTTGAGGCAGTAGGTTTATTACATATTTGAGAAATGCCATTAAACCCTCTTTTAAACTTGAAGTGGATATTCTAATTCCTTTAAGGATAAAATTTTCTTGTTCTTAGGATTTTCACATAAAAGTTAGATGATTCATGGTTTTTAAGGCCCAAAGGACTATTGTTCCAACAAAAGACAAATGTGATTTTCAATAGGGTACTAGACTAACAAAGTTTCCAAGAAATCCTATAACTCCTTTTCCAAAGATAGAGTTTTGCAAGGGCTATGCAGGAGAACAGTATTTACTAAATTCCAATTTATAATTTGAAAGTTATTTTGGTTTAGTTGTGAATTTTAGTTTGGCATGCAGCTTGGACATGCCAAACTTCCTTGACTCTTGACATGCGCAAGCTTAGTGGGTAATTTTGCCAAAAATAGGGGCAATGGATTGTAAGACAGGTATCCCTAGAGTGACCAAAGGTAGGTTAACTCATAAAGCACTAAGCTAAAGTTTGCACCAAAATTGCTTCAAAACTGCCATTCTAGTACAAGTACCAAATTTTAGAAAAAAAAACCTTATTTTGACAAATGCAGCCGTAAGATCTTGTACAACACTAGTACAAAAAGATGTGAAAAAATTTAGGAGTTATCTCCATGTAGAGTGTTAGATACTTGAGTGTAAACTGACAAAAAGCATTTTGGTCTTTGCAAAAATATGGGTAGCTGCAATTCACAAGGTCTAACTTGTATGAAAAGACCCCAAAATGGTTGTTATTTTTTTGGTTTGATCTTCAAATCTACTTGGATACACACTTGACAAAACTCAATTTAGTTGGAATTGTAAAACACATGGAAAAACAATAGTAAGTAAAAAAAAGTAGAGAAGGATTCAAACCAGGAAATGTTAAGAACTTGATTATGGAAACAAAAAAATTGAACCCCAAAGGTTATAATGCTGTGGTAAACTATCCACATTTTTTTTTCTTTGATACTTAGAACTGAGTAAACTAGTGGACTTAAAAGTTTATTTCAGAGTAGAGAGTTCATAATTGCCCATAAACAAAATCTTCTCATACCTTTCATCTCATTGATCAAAATGGAATGATTCAGAGCTTCCAAAGTACGTGCAAACCTAAAAAACCAATTTCAAAACACAAAATTCAAAAATTTTAATTTTTGAAGAAGATTTTTGGCTTCCTAGCGAGCAAAGAAAGCAACATATCAAGCAATAACATTTGAACCATGAAATCTAAAGCTTTGAAATTTATTGGGCCTTAAAGCTAATCCTTGGACACAGCAAATGAGAACGTTTCAATGAAAAAAATTGAAATTCCCATTGATAGTAAGCTGCTATAAATAGCTATGTTGTTAAAAAAGGATGTTCACTGCTTTAGGGGGTTAAAATTTTTTCAAAACAATTGTTAAAAGTACACTAAAATAATTCCACAAGAAAGCTGGTGGAGCAACCTTGTTGGGCTGGGCCATGTGGGCAAGCTTTGCAATTTTGAATGTTGTAAATACTATGTGTGTCATACTAAAGAGAGGCATATGTGATAATATAGAGGCACCTATGATTTATGTATTTTGCATGTTATAGATACTTTGCATGTGATGTTATAAAGGTGCAGCTGTGATATTGCAAAATTTTCTATGCTTTTTAGAGTTCAAATGTTGCCAATTCTTTGCAAGTGATATTACAAGTTTGAATGCCATGTTACATAGGTCTTTGTGGTTTCCATAATTTGGATGTACAAAATACTTCACATGTGCTGTTAGAGAGGGTTGGATGAGATATTAAAGATTTAGAGATCTTTGTGTCCATTTCATATTATGAGTTTCTCTATTGTTGTTAAACATGATAATAATATCACACAAGTGAGGAGGTACATGTATGAACAAATGTCCATAAAAATTTATATCTATATGCGCTAATAGGTTAGCATTGTCTGTAGGTCAAATTATATGAGGGTAAAAAACTTGCATATGCAAAACCCAATGCACGAGCAAATAATTGCGGAAGTAAAAAACAACATTGTTATAGAAATGCTTGAGTAATGTAAGAACACGCAAAAAAATACGTGAATGATTATTGCGTGGCTAATAAATTTGCGTCTAGGCTAAAAATATATAATACTTTTAGGTTGGATTTATAATAGATTGGGTTGGTTGAACATTGGTTTATATTAGTTGTAGCCTAATTGAAAATTTTAGCGTAATCAATTTGCATATGGAAAAACATGCTGCATGGCTGAAAATTTTTTTGGGAAGAACCTGACAAACGTAAAAAAAATTCTTGGATATAAAACAAAAAGTTTAAAAAAATTGCGTAAACGATTACTATGTGGATAACAAATTTGTAATGGTAAAGTTATTATTGGGATAGGAACTCTAGAAATGAATGTTGTAAGTGGTTTGTGAGGGGAAATGTGCCTGGTCTTTTAGGGGTTACTCAAACTTTTGTACACCATTAACATTTGGAGAGAAAATAGCCCTTTGCCTTTTTAGAAATCCCTATGACTTATAATCAACTATTTGAGAATTTTCATATATTTAAAAACGTACCTTGAAACCTTCATTACAATTGAACAATTTAGAGAGTATAAATTGCTATAGCAAAAGTAATTCAAGTTGAGTTCAAAAGTTTAAATGCTTGAGATATCATTGCATCAAAATTTGTACCTGCAATCTAAATGGGTTTTCCTTCATTAATACTCAAATATTTTGATTAAAATATAGTCTATCAAATTTGTATTCATTTTTACAAGTATGAGTTTGACAATTTTGTTGTACCTCATAGCTTGCAACTATATAGTTCATTTTAACATTATTTCCAAATTTTTGTTAGATATTTTATTAAGGTTTAAACTTAATTTTTGGCATGAATTGTGTAATGTGAATGGAAATGCTTCTATGTTCATAGGTGTTTACAAGAAAACTATCATGTTGTCATCATTTTGTTTGTTTTTGACAACACCTATTACAATTTGTGAGATTTAGATATCACTTTTTTTGTTGGAAATCCAACAATATGTACTTTATAACTTCACAATTAAAGCATTTACACCATATTCATTAAATTGGGAAAATTGTTACAATTGATTTGAACCCTCAAAGGGGCTATGAGTTTTTATGTTCCCAATGTTAGGAACTAGCCCTAGCTGGTCGTCAAATAAATTAAATAAATAAATGAAAATAAAAAAAACTTATAAAAAAAAGATTATTATTATTATTATTATTTTCTTTGAATTTTTTTTTCAAAAATAAAAAAATAATATAGGCTAAAGTGGTCGCCTTAATGGCAGCTTATCTTGTGGCAGACTACCCATGTAGAAGGTGTTCCCAAAGTTCCCATGGATTTGGAGGAAAGGGCCTCTTTGGAGGTCCAAATCCCTTGTGATTCAGATTCCCAAGTTGTACCCCAATGGTTGGTTTAAGTTGGTCAACCTAGTCCCAAAACATTACAAATTTCCAAAATTAATGAATATGGTGTTCATTATCCCTTTTGAATATTATGTGTATATGAACAGAGAATAAGGTTTTGTGAAAACATCTTCTAGAGCAACTACAATTGCCCTAACCAAGTACACAATGACTCAACTAAAATCATTAATGACATTTAGAGTTGATTTGAATTAGGAAGTTGGGACTTGTTCTTATTTCAATGCTAACCATGCAGTCATTACCTCCCCTCCCCGCCATGCCACCCCTCTTCGTACGTTGGTCCTAATTTCCAACATGTCAACAGTAATCCATCATTAAATGAATATGGCAATTGTCACCATACTTATAATATTGCTACGTATAGAAACATGTGTTCATCAAATTTTTGCACTCCATTCAAATTACTCCACACACTAGTTAACTAAATCCGATGAATGTGCTTCTATATATTGGTTATTCAATGAGATTTATGAATTATGTTCTCCAAATTGGTTAATCAACTTTACTTTCTTCAAATTGGTCTCTTGAATTGGTTTCTAATCTGATTTTTTAGGTTTAGTGTCTAAAGTTTGGTTTTTTTAATTTGGTTTAGGGTGTCTTTTGATGATTAGGCAACAATTGTTGGAGTACCAATAGACCAAAGTACGCTAGCTCAAGGACCAACCAAGCCAGACTGCACTATAAAGTTCAAAAAACGTTCTTTTCATACTCTTCACGTATGTAATTAATCAAAGCACAAATTGAAATTGCTCCACTTTAATAAATAATAAGTAATCATCTAATACAAATGATTATATTAAAAACATGGTACAGACTACATTATGTACTTTGAAATAGAAGGCAAATTATCTTAATTGAAGTCAATATTTTCCTCAAAGCTATGTTTACAAAGTACATACATGAACTTTAGTCTGGGCTAAATATTTGCCGTACTTATTGCAATTACAAGTGTCAATATTTCAAGTTTCTAACCACTAAATGACCAAGCATAATATTCACCAAAAACTCTTCCAAACAGCCATTTTTAGAGAAACAAGAGAATCCTAAAACATTGTCAATTAACAATTACATGCATAAAAAACACCATATTTAGTATAATGAGAGAATGGGGACCTCTCAAAACAAATATGTTAGACTTTGACCAAAATCACCAATTTCCATCCAAAATCAACAATTTCCATTAAAAAGAGAGCTTTTAGCTCAAATCCAGCTGAATTGATATAAAACCTTTCAATTTTAGGTGGAGATCACTTCTTGTAACTTCATGGTATACGCACAAGTTAAGAGGGTTTTTGATATAGGCTTGTTTATCTAGAATATTATATTTAAAATGACTGTATTTCTTTATAAAAGGCTATGCAGGTTATATTTCTAATACTCTATGATTTTTCATACTTTCATTCATTTGGTTTTTAAATGGTGCTCTTTTATGTATAAATTTTGTTTGTCTAATTTTATCCTATCTCCAATAATTATAAAAAATAAACCTTACTTTCTAGTACATATACACACAAGTACACAACGCCATATTCATTAAATTGGGAAAATATTGGGTACCATTTTGTACCTCACTTTAATCTAAAATAGCCACCTTAAACTAGATTCAAAGGTATTAGATTCAATCTAAGCCACTAAGATTTTTTCCCTCTCAAATTCCTCCTCACAAGAGAGGCCACGTGTACCCAAAAAAACGCTGGAGCTCGGATTAAAGTGACCACCTTAATTCTTCAAAAGTCCCATTTTGTACCATTTTTCCCAATCTAATGAATATGGCGTTACACGTGGTATCCACCCCTAAATCAATAATAAAAATATGAATTAAATGGCTAATGTCCAAGTGGAAATATTTATTACCAAGTTTTTGGTATTTTTCAATTCTATGGCATATATTTAAAATAATTTAACATGGAGAGCGGCAAACAACTCTAAAAAATCTACAACCCATAGTTGTCAAGGATAATTTATTAGTTATAAATCCTACCACATTATTTTTTTACACACCCTAATTTGTATATACTAAAATGTATAGTACTTCATGAACCTTATAATAGCTATAAATATTATATAAGTTTTTGGTCCTTTGAATTAAATAGACACTATCTTTCAACTCACGTGGTTTCTAGAACATAGAGTACTGATCTCTTTAAGTGTATATTATTTATTGATGTTTATTGTGTACATGGATGCAGTATTTTATGAAAACAAGAGAGCACAAAGCCCCAACAAAGTGCATATTTAATCATCCAAATACCAAACTCAAGAGCTTTTGTCCAAACTTGAGTACACTAAGTACGATGTCAATGTTAAGAGCCTTGCATGCGTGCTCGACAAAACAACAAGACACTATACATTCTATTCTACAAAGAAGTACAACTGCAATGGAAAGAAGGTAGTATAGGAACAAAAACATAAGAATCTGAGGTAGATTGTCCACTCGTCATTGTGTTGTTCTGTGTGTTATACTCAATTGGAACTGAGGGTAAATGAGAATCTCTAAATTGGTGCATTGAGAGCCATGTTAGGACGCCACACTAAATAACTAAAAATAGCATTTTTTTCTTAACCGCTCTCTAAATGCCTTTACTTGGAACTAACCCTGTGTTGTTGAATCTTGCCAATGCCACAATTTTTGATGAAGTCATCATTAGTTTTCTTTTCTTAAAATTAGCAAACATGTAACCCTTGGAGGACAATTGTTTGTTTTGGGGGCAAATTATAATTTGGGTGGATTCCTATGAAGTCAGTTTCAAGTGGATGTTTTGAAATTTGGAAATGTGGTGCATATAATGAATACCATTGTGTGGAATAAGTAATAACCACCAATTGAGGCCCAAGTAAAAGCTTGATGCTTGAAACAATGCAAGTACCTTGTGTGGCTTTGAGCGTGAATGGAAATAGCAAATAAATTTGTTTGCTTGATGTTAGCTTCAGTAGTGATCTTAGTGGGGGCCACTTACAAAGGAGATTTGAAGTTTATGGACAGTGGCAATGCTTGCATCACAACAACCAACATTAGACAAGCAAGACGCTAGTTCAATGCAAGTCTTAACCAAAAGTCTAGCCGCCTAGGATCTTTTATTTAGTATTTGCATGTAAGGTAGAAGACTCATAAACCATACAAGCTCTAAAACCGTCCACCTTTTGAAATGTATCTTTTTTGTACATGTTTATTTTTATAGGTTTCAACAACATACAAGCAAAGTGCATTTCAGAAGGTGGATGGTTTCAAGGCCCTACGCCAATTGAACTTCAAAAATTCATAACTAAATCCACAAAGCTTTAAAAAATATGATACAACTAGAGTTAGAATTGAATACCTTCTCTCTTTCTAGAGAAAATTACTAAAAAATATTTGAAGCAATAATCACTTGTCCAAAATTCAAATTCAACCCTTAGATGATTGGTTTATGAGCCTCCTACCTTAGGTTTACTTTGGCTAAGGTAATTGCAATGTCTACAAAGTAGTTTTGCTACAATATAACTACAAAATGTTGCAAGGAAGGGCACTAGTAAACTAGAGCAATCTATGGCTTTCTCAAAGATATTTAAAGAAATGATATAATTGACATTATTGCATAATCCCAAATGAAATCTAATTAATTATAAAATTTCAAACTAGTGTAAGTTGTGTAACCCGTGTGTTCTACAGACACACTTTGGAAAATCTGATTGCACAATTAACCTCACAGTGTCAGAAACTATAATTTGGTGCCTATTATAAATGTGAAATAAGATTAACATGAAATTTGAATTTTATGGATATAATACCGTCGCACACTTTGCATCAATGAATTGGCAACATGTCACATATTCTCCTCAGCTTGATCTTGGTTTCCACTCTTTATAGATAACTCAATCTCCATTGCTCCTCTAAACCTTTCAAACTCTCAAACTCGCTAACTACAAGGAAGCCATGGTTGAATCTAATAAAGGTTGACAAATATTGTGACCTAATATAGGGTGAACTGTAGATTAGGTCTCAATCTTTGTCAATTTTAGTAGATTCAACCATGGTTTCCTTGTAGTGATTTCTACCACAATCAAGCACAAAATCCTCTTCTCACAATCACTCGATGTCCTAAATTGAATTACACCCTAAATAATTGAAAAATACACATTCAAATCACAAATTCCATACCCCTACAAGAAATGAATTCTTACTTTTATCCCTACACTCAAATATCAAACTCTATCCATGCAATAAAGTATTTGTTTTTGTTTAACATACATTCCCTTGCAATTAAGCTTTTTTCAAGTTACACCCATAGGATTTAGAAGTCACATACTGAAAGAAACATCACCAGTATTTCAAGCATAAGAGTATTACTTATCATTTACGTACAGTTTTTTTTAACCACGTAAATATCATTCATGCTAGTTTTGTATACCTTTTGTTATTTACGCACACAATATTTTTACATTGTTTTATTTACCAGCGCAATAATTTGCACATGCCAGTTTGTTCTCATCCCAATTTTTAGCCATGCAAGTCTATGTTTCTGGTAGTATTTTTTACCCACGCAAGCATTTTACCAACGCAAATTTTTTATCCATAGGTTAAAAGAATGCCATGCAGTAAGACTATATATACATTAGATTAGGTTGTTTATTGCTGCAACTAGTACAAACAGTCAAAGAACCTAAAGTGTTATATAAAGGGTTTGGATACTGTCATTGCCCTTTTTGATAATGCCACCTCCTTCTTTCACAGTATTGTTCAAGTTTTAGTTGTTTTTGGGGACATGAATTTTTTTGAATTTAGGATTATGTATGTGTCAAACCAAGTGATTCCTTATTGGTATTTTTCAATATAATAAATTGTAATCATAGTTTTTGATAAGAGAAGACAACAGTGTATTAGATTTTCTTATCAAATTCTTTGATTAAAAACTTTCATTGTGAAAAATCCCAACAACAAATCGTTTGATTTGTCACATATTTAATTCCAAGTTTAAAAAAAAAGGTGTCCACAACAATGTCTGAGAACAAAACAATGTTGTAGAAGAGGGGGTGGCGGTATCAGAAAGGGATGTGGCAGTAGCAAGACCTTATTTAAATAGATTAAGCAAGGGTGTACTTGATCTTTCACAATAGCTCAAGGACATTTCCTTTGCTCTAAATTACTAGTGGAACAAACTTTATTCATATTGTAAGGCGAGGGTGATATTTATATATCAAATTTGTAAGGGGTATAATTGATTTAAAGAAATTATTATGGGGCAGTTTTGGTAGGTACTTTGGCCCATGAACGTCACAAAAGCCCTTTGTGGCCGTATGTATGGCCATATGTATAGACATATTTGAGCTGTTTTGAGGCCTTTCCAACTTTTTTCATGCACCCATCATCATACAACCCTTCAGTATGTACGATTGTAACACTTAGTTTCTAGCTGATCCAAACTTTTGAATATTGGTTGCGACTGTATTTAGTATTAGAGCTCCAGAGCCCAAGGGCCCTTCAAGCCTAAATCCCTAAAATTCTTTTGTGTTTAGAGGCCCAAAATTGCTTCAAAAGACTAGTCCTTAAACCAAGGTCAAAATCTTCATTGAAACTTACTTTTTAACAAATCCAACCATAAGATCTTTTGATGGACTTGCACAAGTACATTTTGTTTCCAAAATTATAGAATGAATATTCCCACCCGTCATAAGATCTAAACCCCTAAACTCCAAAATGTAGGCTTCTCTAGTCCTTCCAAAAGGTGAAATTTTGTTTTTCAAACTTTTTAGAGAAAAACACGTATGTTGTATTTCTTTTGCAATTTTGGCAATATCTTGGAAAATGGGTTGAAAGCACATATTAAAAAAATTAACCAAAATTTTAAATTGGATTCAATTTTATGGAAGTTGTAAAGTGAAAGGTATTGATGAACAAAAGAGATAACTAATATGGCAATAAGTTTTGGAAGAATTTGGAAATTGTTGATTCCAATGGTAAAAATGCTCTAGCACAATTAGTAACTTTAATTTTCATTTTCATTTGAATTTTTTCAAAATTGAGAATGAAAGATAACTTTATACGTATTTTCTTTTCCCTTCCTACTTTCATTGCCCGCAAAATAAAACTCCTTCTAACCCTTACCTTAGTATTTGGAAATAAGTGATTAAATTTTTTTTAGTAGTTATCAATTTATAAATTTCTATTAAAAAAAAGTAGAATATATTTTTTGCTGCCCAGTTTGACATTGAAATTGAAAAAACCTTCCAACTTTTGCATTGCTTATGGGAATGACATGAAATGAAGCTACAAACGTAGATTATGATGAATAGAACCCTAAACCCTAAAAAATTCATGAAAAATTACCAAATTATGAAGCCAATAAAGCTTGTCTGAGTTCTCATGAAATCCAAAGTGGGCTCTTTGATCCTTTAGGGGATAAAATCTATACACTTGTAGTATAGTTTGAAACTATTTAGTGAAAATAATTACATAGAAGGGATGTTTAGATTTAAGTATACAAAGGACATGTGGTCCTTTAAAATCTTATAGTAGTTTTATTGAGAAGAAAGGTTGGTTGGCAATTCTTGGCAACCTTTGCCGGTACAATAATAGGGACTTTGAGTTTGACAAGCAAATTATAATTGTAATGCATACACTAAAATTTACGTTTATGTTGACTTGACAAATAGGTTGCATTGCCATGGAAATTAACCTTGTGAATCATTGTTTGATCATGTGGGGCTACATGCTATTCTCAAGATTGTAAGGTTTCAAATGATGGAAATTGTGACGTGGACGCCACTAACTTGTTCTTCAAGAACCTAGACATTTTTACCCTAAAATATAGTAATTTTTTATTGTAGTCAATTTATAAGTATAATAGATTAGCGCTGTCTGTAGGTTGTATTAGTTGAGGTTAAAAAAACTTTCATATGCAAAACCCGCTGCACAAGTAAATAGTTGCACAAATAAAAAGTGGCGTGTATTGGAAAATCCAAGGTTAAAAAATCAAGAATAATAAAAAGTATTGTGAATGACATACATGGGTAAATTATTTGTGTTGGAAAATATATATAATATTTTTAGTTGGATTTGTAATAGATTAGGTTGGTTAAACAATGGTTTGTATTAGTTGTAACATAATGGAAACTTATGGCGTACTTAACTTGTGCATGGAAATACTTGTTGCATGGGCACAAAAATGCATGGGTAAAAATTGGCATGGAAAAAAAAGATGTGTTGGGTAAAAAACAAAAAAATTTAAAAAATTGTGTGAATGATGACCATGTGGGTATCAAATTTGTCTTGGAAAAATACTAATAATTATTTTTAAGCGTGAGAAAACAGTGATGTTTATTTTATTGTGGGATTATTAATCTCTGCAGGTACAGAATAAAAAATGCTTTAATACAAGGAAAAGTTTGCTAAACAAAATTAAAACTATTATTGTATGGGTGGAGTTTGAAATTGGAGAGCGTGAATAAAAAATAAAAATCAATTTCTTCCAAGGAAAATGTTATGCGTAATTGGGCTTCAAACAATTTTGCGCCTTCTTGGCCAAACAAGTGCTTATGACTATTATAACAAATTAAAAATATATTGTGGTGAGGCTCATTTACCTATTCATACATTACTGTGAATTAGCCTTTGGCCAAAAGTTTGAGTATTTAAACTCTAGAGCCATGAACACCTTTTCCTTGCAGCATATCATGTCTGGACAACTCACTTCCTATACAATCTTCACTTATTTTATTTGAAATTGTCAAAGATGACGTGTTCAAGGAGTAGCTTTAAAGTCCATCTATTTTCATGAATGTGGACTTCATGGTTCACAAGTTATTGCATGACATGTAATTATCTTTGCTTGGCAGACAATTAAAAACTTCTTTGAAATTACAATTTTTGAATTTTGTTTCTTGAAATTGGTTTTATAGATCTATATGTACAAAGGCCTATAAACTAGTTTTGTTCACCTTCTTTCAGACTTTCAATATATTTGAAAAACCATGGCGTTTTAGAATAAATTGATCATTTTTAGAATCTTGTATCAACATCTTCTAACTATTACTCCATCTCAATCAAGCATACCATATTTTTAGTTCCAAGAAGCCAAAATAATAGGGTTTTGGCTTTTTGAAACTCAAAATATGGTATGCTTGATTGAGATGGAGTAATAGTTAGAGGATGTTGATACAAGATTCTAAAAATGATAAATTTGTTCTAAAATGCCATGGTTTTTCAAATATATTGAAAGTTTGAAAGAGAGTGAACAAAACTAGTTTTTAGGCCCTATACTTGTGAAGCTTCCAAGCATTCCCTTTTTTATCAATGAGATGAAAGTTTTGAGGAGATTTTGTTTGCATGTAGTTATGGATTCTCTACTTCAAAATAAACTTTGAAGTCCAATAATATACACAATTTTCTGTATTTCAGGAAAAAAATATATTTGAAAAGGACATAGATTGTTCATTACTACACTATCACCATAGGGATTTGAATATTTTATTTCCATAAGTAAGTTCTTGACAATATAGTGGCTTGACGCATGCTATACTTCTTTTTACTTGCTGTTTTTTTCCCTATGTTTTACAATTCCAAATGATTTGAAATTTACTATGCGTGTACCAAACTTGCTTTGAAGAACAAATCCAATAAATTACAACCATTTTGAAGTTTTCTTCATACAAGTATGACCTTCTGAAGTGCAATTGCCCTGATTTTTGGGGAGACAAAACATACCCTTTTTGTCAATTGGAACTAAAATATTCACCAGTCTACATGGTGAGGACTCTAGAATTTTTTTTAGATCTTTCAATAATATGTAGTATAAGATTTTATGGCTACATTTGTAAATAGAAAAATAAATTACTAAACTTTGGCACTTGTACTAGAAATATCAGTTTTAGAGTGGTTTTGGTGAAAAGTTGAGCTTAGTGCTTTAGGGATTAGCGGATTATATTCTAGAGCGTGTCCATAGGACACATAAGCTATCATACTATTGAAGAAAATTATTGTAGCAACACATCTGTAAGGTATGTACATCCATACGTGTCAATGTTCCCTAAACTGTCACCTCTAAAATTTTGGAAAATCCGTGGAAGTGAATCAATGTAATGACAAGGATGTAAAACATGTGAACATGAAATCTTGAAAGTGGATATGGGTGCAATGGCAGTTTGCTCTTTGAAAATTCACAACTTATTCTCACAGTATCCAAATAATGCATTCCAAAGTGTAGGCTTATTATTTCTCTATTCCTAATAAGACCCTATAATTTGTTAATTGCTTATTGATACTCATCATGTTTAAAACCCTTAGTTTGACGCTTATGGCTGTACATACCTTATAATGTAAATTGTGAGAGAATTTGGGGAAGGCGTCAAAAAAGAAACCTCCTTGAACCTACCCCCCCACGTTTAGCATCTATAGTGGACATTAAACTAACAATAATCATGGTAGGCTGCAGCCAGAGACATGGAATTTGCAATCTTAGACGTCCATTGTCATGCAAAATGAGTGCCATAATTAGCAAATCTCAATGTACCACTAGGGGCGGCCCACATTAATTGCACTATCATCTCCTTGCTAGTACAATCAGGGGAAGGGTGCAGCAACAACAACTCTTGTGGCGTCCCTCCGCTGTGGCATTTCCAAGTCTGTCTGCAGTTGTTGCAAATGACAGAGCATGTGCAACAAAGGCAGAGCATCCTTGATTTTTGCGATTGTTTGGTGATTGAGAGTGGAGGAAGCAAGTGTTGGATACTGTGGATTCAGTGGCTGCTTGTATGCAACTGCAGCTAAAAGGATTTTGGAACGTGGATATAGACAAATAGTATTGATAGACGACGCGTTGAAAAAGAACGTCCTTGCAGACTGCTGTTTGAACTCGGCCAAGGAGGAGTGTACAAGAGCAAGGAGATGGATTGGAGTGGCCGGTGCAATTGCGGAGAGCGTAGCGGCTCTAAGGAGGAGGCAAATGTGACGTGGATATTAGGAGTCTCGAAGAGAGCTGTGCACTGGTTTTCAAACTTCACGGCCAAAAGAGGGAGCGTGAGGGTGGATTCTGGAGTGGCATGAATTGGGTAGATATTGCAGTTACATTGTGTAGAGGGAGCAAGAATTTGGGTGCTTGGCCTCACAGAGGAGCTCTAGACTCACAATTCAAGGAACCTAATCATATAATAGTGTTGGTATCAAGGCACGTGTAGGCACGTGAAAACATTAGTTGGACATTTCACATTTTGTGCGTGGAGAGGTTGCTGTTTTGCAGCACCAACAGGATTGCATCTCCTGGAGGAGGTTACTAGAGAAGATAGTAGTTGACACACTCTACACTTCTTGGGAAGGGGAAGGGGGGTGTGTGCACTGCCTAGAAGAGAAGAAGTTTGTTTTGTATTTGGAGTGCACAAAGTGTGTGAAGAACGTAGTGTGTGCCAAGGACACCCACTTGCAATACTAGATTGCAAAATTGAAGGAGGTGTTGTCCGCTAATTCAGCTAAATTTGCAGTTTTAGAGGCAAATGTAAATTTCTTGAAAGGAAAATCATCATGGGGCTTGATGGAATGCATGAATCTTTGAAATAGTGTTGCTGTGTTATGCTCTGAAATGTTGTAGTATTGTTAAAATTAGTGTAAGTGATCAAAGATGATCTTGGCAGTGTCCATTGGCAATGTAGTTTTCCAAAAATGGCAGCCTCTAAACCGCTAATACACAATGGAGTTATTCAAAGAATAATGTGGAATTATCCATTATTCTAGCAAGGCATTGCGTTGGATTCCTGCTTCACAAGCTTCATACCATTGTTGATTTATTTTCTAAAGATTGTTTCCATTAGGCACAAGGAATTGAAAATTGTTAGGTGTCTGGCCATGCCATAGGAGTCTGTATTCCATAGTAATGTAGAGGGTATCCGGAGATCTGTAATTGTAGTATATGTTTGATCGTATATTAGTAATTTTAGTTTTGTTGTATCATGAAATTGGGTAGAATTAGAGAATTGAAATGTATATAATATCAATAAAGAAATAACCAAAAGCGCATTGTCCGGATTCTAGCAACAACTTTGTCACTTGAATTGGGACAATGAAGTTAACTACCTGACCAAACAACTGCCGTAGAAATTGCTGCATCAGTGAGAATGACATTCTATGGACCCTAAACCAATGACCCAACGAGTGATTGAAGCCATGAGAATCAAATACCATT
Source organism: Ulota crispa (assembly GCA_963920765.1). Classification (NCBI taxonomy): domain Eukaryota; kingdom Viridiplantae; phylum Streptophyta; class Bryopsida; order Orthotrichales; family Orthotrichaceae; genus Ulota; species Ulota crispa. The sequence goes on along the minus strand of OY987252.1, from coordinate 2,145,065 downwards.
GACATTAAGAATTTAGCTTTGTGAGAGTTCAAGCTGAGGTGGTGGGATTTGGGTTAGAGGGGGGACGGTGTTTAGAGATTAGAACATTTTGTATATGTTTTGTATTGAACTTTTTGAATTTGGTTGGGTTGAAGAATACAGAAGGAGTGTTCTGAGCAAGGTCAAAGGTGGTTATTAGGACAAAGGTTGAAGGAGACAAACATGCTTCTCGCTATGCTGTTCGTCCTTGGAAATGGCTAAGGGCGCAATCCAAAGAATGGCAACGATAGAGGCGTGACGATCAAGTGCAATTGCTGCTCTTGCAATCTTTCTTTTGGTGATTTTCCTTGTCATTTTAGGAGCTAAACCAAGCTTCTAAGCTAATTCATTGACATGTAGAGGATGCAAATCTATAGTAATGAAGGCTAGTGTTCAAATATACTACGGACATACAAATGAGTTAGAGACTGCCTTTGTTGCAAGATAAAATAGTGCAATAAACTATGAAAGGTTTGAACAACATGCAAATGGATGATACTTTGTAGTGCCTGAAAGAACCACTTTAGGACAACAGACCAAGAGTGCAATTAACTTGGACATGAACTGTTGTGCTCACAAAGGTCACATAATCATGTGAATGAAATTCATGCTAAAGCATCTGATGTGTTTTGAACCACAGAATAGCAAATCAAAATGAACAACACGCGTAGGTCTAAATACTTGGTGTCAATCCATGTGATGGAATTCTGAAGTATTGTTTAGTATACTTGAAAATAATGGTGTTGTTGTGATAGACCATCAAAAAGAACAAAGGAAGACGTTATTAAATAAGTTCAACGCTATAGTTTCACATAACATATTGATTTAAGGAATTATCTTCTTATAAGCCTATCATGCATTCATGTCGGTTGATGGCTTTGGTAAGTATTGCGTCATTGACCACTTCAACACTAACAAATTACAATAGAGATCTTATAGACGCTGATGTAATAAAGTCTCCAAATGCCTTGATTAGCAACCGTGGAGATTTTGGAGACAACATTGTCTCCTGAATTCCACTGACCATGCTTGACCATGCTGGGGATTATGTAAACTCCGATTCCTCCCTACACCAATCAATGAAATCATTAAAAAAAGAGATAACATTATTTCCCATAGAAATTGCATTAGAACATTAGATTTTTGTATTTCATGACAAAGCTGACCGACGTGGTTGCTTTGCAGAGTTTGTGGGATTGTATATGGCCAAAACAAAAAATACGGCTCGCATTATTGGAGAAAGAAGATTGCTTGTGGAAAAGATGGCAGCTCCAATGAGACCTAAAGTAAGTGCTTTTTCAAAAACAACATATTTGTCATTTACTTCAAGTTTTAGAAATCATTGCTAGTGTATTGCCATTGCCCTAATTTGCCGGTTGTATTACAGGATTTCTTTGAAAAATCCATGAAGTTGCAAGGTGGGTTGAAAGAAGTCTTAGAGTATGCATCAGCCACTGTTGTGAAAGAAACCAATTTGAAGCCAACTAGGAAGTTGTGGGTCTCTTGCCAAAGTGAAGATTTGCATATATGGTCAGTTAAAGTAGATATCATTACTAAGAGGTTGATGCGGAAATTCCGTTTAAAGCCATTGATAATGCTTCCAAAAACTAACAACACTGATCTAGATCCCAAACTCCAATCTTTGGATTGCACACACATGCTTAATGTCCGGGTGGACAAGGAAGCCATTTTTGTTGACATGTCCAATGCTACATATTAGAAAGCCAGTATCCTCCTTCAGTTCTTGAAAAATCAATTTCAACGTGCCACCTTAGAAAATAGCATCACTTCTCTAGAGGAAGATTTGCTTGGTCATGGAATTCTAGAAGAGTATGCATCTTCCTTGGAACCGGAAGTGGAATTGGATGCGGTGAAGCTGGTTTGTTCACTCCAAAAAATTTTGGATGTAATGGAGGCCATGGATGCAAAGGCCATTGTTTTGCCTCAAGCTGACCCGAGAGTGTTGCCAGTTGCAACAATCCCTCCAATTCAGCCAATAGCTAAAAAACCAACCTCAAAAAAGAAGTCTACACCCATTACTCTAGACCCAATTGAGAACGCATCGTTCAGTGTTGGTATTGTCACAGCAAGAACTTCTAGCTCTCGTGGCATTGAAGTCTCAGTAGTTTGGCCTACTAACGGCACGGTGCAAGGATCAGGAACTTCTACTTCAAAGAGGTTGGCACCGACAGAAGCAGCTGCCTCTACAGCTTTGAAGGGTGAAACCTCTTGTGCGCGTATATCTACAGCACCAAGTTTAGCACAGCCAGTATGGCAAGAGACAATTCCATTTGTTTTGGTGAGGGTGGCGGCTAAGTCAGCAGGCCATAGCAACCACCCTAGAGTTGGTAGGGTCACGGATTAGCATGTAGTAAATCCGGCAAATCCCCAAGGTACAAAGTGCAAAGGAGGGATAGGAGGTGAGGAAACAAATTGCTCATGTAGAGCTACTGCATCCTTATCTTTTGCGCAACTTTGGCAAATCAGCCTTGCCCCCGCAGAACATGTTAGTTCATCTATTGCAGAAGCTGCAGGCCTATCCATTAGTAGTGTCCTTGCTGTTGGGACTCTTGTAACAAATCCAAAGAATTTGTCATCTTTGAAAGCATGAACAAAGATCCATGGTGGGAAAACTAGTGGGTGTGGTGGCTCAAAATCCAAAAAACTATGAAAGACTTTGAGGGTCTGGTTTAGCAACACTCGCAAAATTATCCCATTTAGAAGAAAGAGATTGCACAAACGTAACACCAATAGAGACAAGAAGAGAGTGGCCACCCCAGCATTGAATATGGAGAAGCAACTCAGTGGCTCAGCAGAGGAGGAGGATAGCAGGGATAGCAGGGATAGCACAGGCAACATTAGAAAACATACCTTAGACCCGGCGGGGAGTCCTTTGAAGAGGAAGATGGTTTGCAAGACATGGAGGAGGACAACGCAGAGGAAGCACATGATGGCAAGTCATCAGAAGTACAGCTTGGCAAAAACAAGGAAGTAATGGAGGCTAAGCAAAGGGCAATAAGGGACAACAATGGCAATGAGGTGAGTAAAGAGGGAGAGGAGGAGGACAAGGAGGAAGAGGAAGAAGAGGAAGACAAGGAGGAAGTGGAGGAGGAAGTGGAGGAAGAAGAGGTAGAGGAGGTAGAGGAGGAAGAGGAGGAAGAGGAGGAAGGGAGGAAGAGGAGGAAGAGGAGGAAGAAGAGGAAGAAGAGGAAGACATGGAAGAAAGGAAGAAGAGGAAGAGAGTGGAAGAAGACAAAGAAGAGGAAGAGAGTGTGGAGCAGCACTCAACCCGGCCTACCTAACAACGCCAAACAACTCCAGTAACATTGAAACATAAACCAAAAACGCACAAGCTATTACAGCACCCCACAAAAATTGTACAGCTTGGGAGAGTAGCTGACTATGTGTGGCAACCCATAAGTCAAGAAAACAGAGCTACTATCTTACTATATATATAAGCTAACCTCTCTTGTTAAGTCTTTTTGTTTTCTGGAACTAGAAACAAGAAATTTAATAAATGAATAAGGTTAGTATACTATACTCAATCCAAAATAGATAAAACAATTAAGAAAGAACCTTCTGGTTCTTGGCTTGACCAGATTATCATCTGGGCATTCAGGATTAGAACCTAGAATTAAGGGTTAGGGGCAGTGTGAATAGTATCGGAAAGGGATTAGAAGTACGCCGGTTACTAGTGACCCTATCGGAACTTTAAATGGATTCTAAAAATGGTCCTAGTATTCAATGATTAGGTGCAACAATCTTTTAAACGGCCCAAATCATTGTTTTCGGCAATAAATAGGAGGCAGGTTAGGCAAGAACAACCCTCTCCATCCATTTCTTAAGTTTCCCTTCCTTCTATCCCATTCACGCTTCATACTCTTCCTTCCCCTCTTGAAAGCTTGTGTGAGATTGGCTCCGCAATCGTCCAAGTTGTAGTTCTTCCTAGTTCTCATGTCAAGAGTGTCAAGAACAATGGGAAGGACTACACAGGACAAGGCCCCAGTTACAAAAGCTCTTAGATCCGTTTGTCTAGGCATACCCCAAGATCCTACGGAGAGAGCAAACCTAGAGGAGGACTTGAAGAAGATGGGATGCCAGGGGTTGATTTTACTATCCTGGAATTTGAGGGACGAGGAGATTGTGAGGGAGTTGCTGAAGAAACCCTCTAGTGAGTGGCTTGATAGCATGAGAGCTAACCTGGACAGTTGGGCTCCCAAAATTTGGAGTGCAGTTTACAGATTTAGTCGGAAGGGGAGCAGATTAGCAATCCGGATTGACAAGTTTGCAAAGGGAAAATTTTCTAACATACCTCACAATAAGAATGGTCACTCCCTCTTGGATTGTAAAATCCGGAGGGAGAGAAGAGTCCTAGAGTTCTTGATCCCGATCCTGCTTCTTGAGCGTCCTACCTATCTTACACTCACCTTTGCCCACACCATCTTCGATGCGCTGTCAAGAGAGTGGCTGATGGACTGGGGGTTTGTGATCCGAAACCTAGTGGACAAGTTAGTTAAGGCATTAGAAAACATCAAGCCTTCCGGGCTTTCCACTTTACTCTTCCATCTCCATTCTTACCACGATATGTTGAGAGACAGAGAGAATCTCATATGGAAGAAGGCGGAGGTAATGAGGATAAACAACATTACCCCAGAACCGGAAATGGGAGAGGAAGAAGGTGATGAATACTTGGATGAGGAGTCACCGGATGTAGAGGTGACCAAGGAAGTCTGTAGTAAGGAGAAGGACATTATTGAATTGTTAGAGGTGCCTGAATCGGTAGGCTTGGAAAGGTTTAAGCCGGACCTTATCCCCAAAATTGTGAAGGACCTAGGCGAGGTCCAGCGGCTAATACGCATCCACCAGGAGCATAATTAGAACATGCACAAGCTCTTGGGAGGGGCTACACCGAAAGACATGATTGCCAAGGTGAAGAGTTTAATTAAACTCAAAACCTCAAGGCAATTGGAAATGGACAAGTTGGCTCAATAGGTGAAGGATCTGCATGGCAAGTTGAAGGAGGAGAGTGAAGGAGACAAGGCGGCTTGCAAGGCCAACATAGAGATTGCTAAGCTCATGCGCTTTGTCAGGAATCCGAGCGACGTGGTGACCAAAGCAAAGCTCTATGAAGCAGAAGCCTTGAAGACAAGGTCGTAAATTGGAGCCAAGGTGGTTTCAGTGGTGGTGGAGTATAGAGAAACGATGGAGGTGATGCTGTTGGAGATGAGGACCATCCTGGCAGGTATTGAAACCCGCCAGGGTGCAGGTGAAATATCCGGGCAAAGCAAGGATGCTACACCCATTTGGAAGTCTCCTATAGTGCAATCGCCAAAGCCAACTACACCAAAGGAGACAGAGGAAGTGACAAACTCAACATTTGGTCGTCTACCCAGCAAGATTGATGTGGGTGCCAAAGAAGAGAAGTCAGCACTCGGATCCCAAGATTATAGCCAGGATCCCACAACACCAAAGGTGTAGGCTTTGAAACATATGCCTAATCTGTTGAAGAGGAAGACGACGGCCAAGCGACCAAGGGAGTTGTTTTCTCCGTACAAGAGCACTGCATCTCCAATCAAGATTGATATTCTGGATGACTCTCTTGCTGAGGCAACAGCAAGTGATGGAGAGACTTCAAAGTCTTTGGATGATTTGGAGGGTTTGGATTCATCCGATGACTCTGATCCAAAAGCAATCAAGCTTGCAGCCCAAAGTACCTGGAAGAAGAAGAAAGGTAAGGTTCTTGTCAAGGATAAGGGCGTGAGCCAAAGTTGGAGGCTACTAGAGCAGAAGGTGGTGTCTATGGCTCAGAAGAAGAAGAAGACCTAGTCATTCAATAGTAATATTAACAGAAGTTACTAGGGTAAATAGAATAAAGGGAGTAGGCACTAGGAGTATAATTATAGTTACTTCCTAGTAGTGTGCATGTAGCATTTAGATCCGGGATTATAGGACCTCAGATCCTTTTTTTTGGAATTTTGTGGTTAAAAGGGGGATCACTATTTTTTAGTAAAGCAAATGACACCTCTGATTCCCAAGTCCATAGCTTTTCAGAAGGAGACTTTTTAGCTTCCCCATGATTAGTTATTAGAGGCATGGTTGAGATTAGTGCTTTGGTTCATTTTTGTATCTTTGATTCTCTTAATGCAAGCAAAGTTTTCTTATCTCAATGCTTTGAATTGATCATTTGAGGTGTTGTGTATGGAAATGTGAGTGTTGGAGGAAGAAGAGAAAGAAGTGACCCCAGATCTTGTCTAATCCGGTTTTTAGAGCCAGTAGGGAGGTGGTTAGAAAACTGTGTGTACTAAGGGGCAAATTCTATTTGGGTTTATGATCCAGGTACTCTTGTGAGAGATAACCAATCTTATGTTGGGTGCGTCCGGATAGCAATCCCAATGTATGCTAGCTGACGATTGAGAGGTTCCACCACCACCAAGAGTGATTGTGAGCAAAAGAGCAGGGATCCTTTAATTATCTAATTACCATCTGAGCACTAGGAGTTGTGTCAAGAAGGGTTTGTAATTGTAGTATTGTGAGGGTTGTAGGGGTTCCCTACATGACCTATTGGCTTGGTTCTACTTTTGGACTGGCTGTGAGGGAGTACTTGCACCCTATTGTCTTTGTATTCTTTGTTGGTGTTTTGTTTACTGATACTTCACTCACTATAAACTGTCAAAGGGTAGGAACTAATGCTACCTTCCTTAATTAAATTGAGGACCCCTTTGATATAGAGGCTAAAATTTTGTTACTTGGTGTGTGTTTGGCGTCTAGATCCGGAAGAGGTACAGGGATTGGCCACTCCCTCCTGGAGTTTGGAACGTTAGTGAGGAAAGGAAGGATAGTTAGGAATTCTGTTGGTTGACTAGGGATCTTCAGGTTACCTTTTTTATTGGTGTGTGTGCGTTATATCTGTTTGCAAATAACCTACAGGATTTCTTCATTTTGTTTTGGATAACCTTGAAGATCTACAAACTAAATCTTTGTGGAACAAAAACGAGTCATCTAGTTGGTGTTTTAAATCTATTTTAATGCTAACAGGAGGATAAGTAATTTTTTGTGCTATCACACTATGCCTTGATGCTAGCAAAATGAAATGCAACCCAATCAAGCTTCAAGGATTTGTATGTCTATGGGTTTGAGAAGCTCTTTGATATAGCCGTGACAAGATTGATGATTGCTCCATCCTCAAAAAAATGTCAACCACTACATCGAGGGCAAGTTGACTTTGTGAGGGGGCTTTTAGAAATAAACTTCAACATGAGAAAGCCAGTTTTAACCGTGATGCCAAATGGTCCTTGACCCCGTCTTGTAGAAGGTGTACCCTCTTTTCCAGACAAGTTCTTGATTATCGATGGACAACATCCCTAGCAGGCTGCGGTAGAACTCTCGGCAGATCCAAAGGTGCCGCAATCAACAAAAGCCAAGAATCGGATGTTTAAATATTGCGTGGTATATTCGATAGACAATACTTGATTGATAGATTATTCGAGGCAACCAAATGCCACAAACTTTTTGACTCCAGCAAGCACTGACCCAACGCTTTATCTACAGCATTCCCATGAAGTGTGGGAGAGCATGGATTGCCTAAAAAGCTATCGAGTTTGCAAAACCAACAAGAAGATAGATCCAGGGCATTGCAAAGCAGAATTTGAGTTATGCTTAGAAATGTTCATGGTCGTTTAATTAGTATTTCTGTGAATATGAATACCATGACACTCTTAGTTAACTAAGGAGATTATTTGATAATGCATGAACAGCATGTGACTACATTCTATAGAGAATGTTCTCTTTATTGTAGGGATTGATAACAATATTTCCGCTTTACATGCATCATCGTGAATGATTAAGTCAAGTGCTTGTTAAGAAGGTAGGCAAGTAATTATAATCACTTCCACAAGATATGACTATTTGCTTTGTCATTAAAGGCCTTCATTCAAACAATGCTCCATGTATTTCCAAATGCTCTAAAGAAAGATTGCAAGAAGACTGAGATCTGAGGTGAGATCCGTTTGGTAACATCTATGGCAAGAGTGTGGACAATGTGGTTAGAGGTGTTGAAAGCACATATAGTGGGCAGACTATGGGATGCTTCTACAGGTGCCCACTACCGAGAGAAGGTGGATAAGAAAGCCAAAATCTTCATACCTCAGGTTCTAGGGACTAACATCTTTCAAGTCTCATATGCCATAGACAACAATGGAATGATAGAATGTGCCCAAAAAATATTATCAGGCTGTGCTCTAGACAATCCTGAGAGCAAAGGGTAGGCAAGTGGACTACCTAAGATTTACATTGGCAAATATGGCCGTTATGTCTCCAATGTTGTGAGCCTAAAGGTGTGGACAAACAAAAAGAGATTAAAGACCTGCATTATACAATGCTTTGGAAAGCACATGAACAACTCTAAGGAACCACTTATCAAAAAAGACAAAATGATTGACGCCAATCAATAGGTGAGGTTGAAGCAACAAGTGAATTTCCACTTGTTGCACATGTCCAAGCTTATACGCCAAGCAAGGAAGTAGTACCTTGCCCAATTTTGTACAGCAACCAAGAAGAGCAATAAAATTCCAATACTTGACTTGTGCTTGGCAGAGATCAATCATATTTTGCATCAAGAGGGTCCACCAATTCATTGAACACCTGTAGTAGCGTTGTTAGGGACCAAACAAAATAGTAGGTGCCTATCTTTCTATACTAGGAAACATCTGACTGCAACTTGGTGCTAGTGCCTATGTCAATATTTACCCAAGAATCAATTTGTGGAGGCAAAATGGACCTTTGCAGCATTCTTGCAGTCCCAATCAAGATTGATCCTAGTGATTGCAATATGCCTTGGCAAGTGGTGTTTGAGCCTCTTTCATTAGACAGTGGCGGCGCATGGATCCGTCTACAAAGCGTTCGTAGGTGGATGGTGATTTACCATATTGTTGACAAGAGGTACTTTAAAAAAATGGTGGATCAATTCTTTAAAGACTATGGTCTTGTGAGGAGTCAATACAAGCCAGAAATTGCTGAGAAGAACCTTAAGGGTTCTAACTTTAGGTTAGTACGTGAAGGCCGTGTCACAGTGGCTTTTCTATCTTTACAAATTGCTGATGATCCATTGGTGTGGCCAGTGACACTAGAGACTAGGGATCAAAGGTTTCTAAAGACGGAGTTGTATCAATCAGAGTCCAATATTGGAGCCACTGACAAAGAGTTTCACATGGAAACGTACATTCAATTTGTTCGGCAAGTGGCTATCCCGGGAGACACATTTCGTACAATCTTGGCCGGCGGGAAGGCCATGATATGTACCATGGTACTTTCTTCCCTTCACACGATTATGACTGTTGTTCTCTTTGACAAAATGGTATTTCAATGAATAGGTTATGACTAAATTTGACGCTTTCAATTAACTCTTTCAGTCATTGATCTCAAACAATACAGCACTGTCCGTGTTTTAGTGACAATGTTGTCACTCAAACGTGATGGTAGGCATGGAGATGCTGTGGTATAGCAAGTTCATTGAATTTTGTGATGTTGTCGTTCCCTTTTTTCCAAATTTCAGATGTACGGCCTCCCTAACCTATCAGTAGAGAGGGACATTGGAGGGGAGAGATGATGCGCTTCTTTTTTATACAGTTGGCGCACATAATATGGGTCTAACGCTACATCCCCATCTTTTTGATACAAACATCCCTACGGTGGACGTTGTGCCGGATGATATGAAGAAGGACCATGAAGAAGCTGAGGCAGAAGGGGCTAATATAACAAGCAGAAGGGTTGCCAAAGTGAGGCTATTGGAGTCTATTTTGGTCAAGGAGGAGGTCACACACACAGAGGGCCAAGTCTAGTTGCTAAGGACTTGACCGTTGGAGGCGCTAGTCAGCCAAAGCCAAAACCAGACAAATTGATGGCGTTTTGGATGCTGACAATCTAAATGGAACAAGGCGGACATTGGACATGGGTTCCATTCTTGATGACCAACCAGAGCGGGATGATATTACTGCCACACTTGATATTGACCTTGTATTAATGCCAGGACAGAGTACTCAAACCCAGAGTGCTTCAACGGTGCCCCCTACTACTGCATTGGTTGAGACATTGGAAGAACCCTTTGGAACCCCAAATTATCTTGTGTTGCTTCTGGACAATGGTGTCACTCACAAGGAGGTTGTACCTAGTGGAGTAATAGATCCCGTGGTAGCAGTGTATCACATTGGAGAAAACCCGAGCAGCAGCTCGACTATGAAAGTTCTTCTTGAGGCTGTTGGTGCCTCCAATATGGAGATCAACGCTAGGTTTGTCAAAGAAGGAGATATTGCTAATGACTTGAACAAGTTAGCCACTTTAGTTGAACCCCTCTAGTTCACGGAAATATCAACAACTTTGATGGAAGTCACAAAGACAATTGTTGAATAAATAGGATTATCCGACACCATGCACGTCCCGACAGTAGGTGAGGAACCATTGTGCACCGTGGCCATGCTCCTGTAGATAGTGGACACCCCCCTAGACCCATTCAAGTTCTTGAATAATATAGCTGCGATGTCGGAGTTTTTATCTACCCAAGTGGAGGTTAGTAATTTGCAGTGCACCTTAGTGGAAGTTCGCCAATTGTTGTGTAAGTTGGATAAGGTTACAGAGTCCCCTTCTATCCTGGCAGAGGATACCAAGGTATTGTGTACCCTGACAGATGTTTGCAAATTGTTCTGCAATCGGGTGGAGGTACAAGAGTCATTGTGCACCATAGAGGAGGGCACTAAGCCCATCTATATCTTGGTAGAAAATACCAAGCTACTGTGCACCCCGGCGGAGTTACTAATTATAGGAGAGGGGGACAATATGCAAAAGGGCTCAAACCACAGTATATCTAGGTCAAGGAGCTCATCCTTGGAACTTGCCTTCGAGGAATTACCAAAGCAAGCACGGAACGAGGTGCAAGTGAAGATGGAGGTCCAAGTGAAGTTGGAGGGGGAGGGCAAGGGAACTACATTATTCACAAACACAGCTGAAGACCCTATTGACTATGATGAGGAAGAAGCCTGGGGGCGGCCGGAGAACAATCAGCTATCTTGGTTAGTTTAGCTAGGGGAGAAAGCATTCTTTCCTTTGTAGCGGCTTGCAAATTGGATGCATAGAAAAATGCAGCAGGAACATATGGTGCATCAGCAGCAGATGAAGACCTTGGCAGATGAAGCAAATCTATAGCCGTTGGAGCAAAATCAAGTTATCAAAGAGAAGGACAAGGAGTTGCAATGGCAGAAGAAGAAGTTCAATTGCTCTCTCAATGAGAAGTTACAAGCAATGGTAGAGCTTGCTGTTCTTACCGTGCAGAAGAAATTGGTGACCAAGAAGAACCCTACTGCGGTATGCAACCTTTTGCCATCTACTAAGATGCCACTTTGCTTTGAAAATGTGGTTAGTCCTCCTGCATATCAAGATGTGGAAGCTATACCTAGTAGCCCTTCCGCATTACCTAGCAACATTCCAAAGATTTTGGCCTAGACAAATGGCAAGCAGCGTGATGATTTGGAGTCAATCATATCCAAGACTCAAGTGAGAACAAATTCAATCATACTCCTGTTGGTTGTTGACATTATTGAATCATTGAATTTACAAGTGAGTAAATGCAAGTGTGAATTAATGTACTTATTTGCTATCACAGGATTTTGTGCTAACTCATGATGTGGAGGTACAAGATGCCTCTATAATAGACGGCATCTTGGATGTAGTTGATCTATGTGATTCAGTTGTAGACGTAGGTGCATGCATGTGCATAGATTAAGTAGTTTGGGACTTGATATGTATGGGAGGAGAAGACAATATCAAATCACAGGTTGTGCTTTTTATAATCAGTTGACAATATTGTAGAGTTTTAGCATGACATGATCAAAACATATTTCAAGATGTGGATGGTTATTGTATACTCAAATAGTACAAGTTAAAGGATGGAGATTAATTGGATAGGCTTTATTATAGTGTGATTGAGTATAGGGTGGAGGTATGTGGTGGAGATGAGCCTTGCAGAAATTTTAGAGAGTGCATACTTCAAAAGTTAGATATCCTTGTTAGCAATGAAAACTGTGAGATAAAAAAATTACCTCTCAGGTATAATAAAAGAAGTGAAATTGTTCAGTTTGGCACAGCACATGAGCCTAATGAATTATATTTTGATGTGATAAAGGAAAATGATGGAGAATGTTTCATTGAGAAAGCAGTGAATTTAAAGGTGTGAGAGTATTAGTTAAGTTTTGGAGCATCTTGGCCAAATTTACACCACGTTCTGATGGATTAGCACTTTGACCTAGGAGGTTAAAGTGCACCATCAATGAAGTGCTCAGATTACAGGATGACAATCGTTTTGTGGTATGACTCAGCTCTCTCATCAACCTGGTCATCTTGGATGTGATAAAACAAATACAAGATTGCAGCTCCCTCCATTGCGTCGGGCAGAGAAAATATTGGTTATAGACATAAATGGCATTTTGTGCCAAGTAGAATGTACTACTCCATTCCCCTTGTTGAATGATTCCTTCACAATTGCAGGGTGTGTTGTGCACCGGCGACCGGGGTTGCGTGAGTTTCTATCTCTAGTCTTCTCACACTTCCATGTAATCATTTGAAGTAGCATGGAAGTTCATAGGACAAGATGTATTACTAAACATCTACTGGAGTGTGGCATGAGGGCAGTGGATGCGAACGGGCAACAATCTTGTATGCTTCTTGTGGATAGGCATGGTAAACCGTTGACATATCTCCGAACCAAGAAGAAACCCGTCTTGTTGAAGAGCGTGATAGAAGAATTATGGCACGGAGGGGCACATCTTGAACTTGATCTAGGATTCAAGCCGTCTTTGGCCAACACCCTTATCATAGACAATAGTTCTCAGAAAGTTTTCTTAAATCCTAAACCCAATACAGTAATTCTAGAATCCTATGGTGGTGGGCACAACACTTTCCTGGATAAGACATTGTGGCCGTGGGCTTAGGAATATGGCAGAAAGGCAAAAGAACATTCCATGATTTATGTGCAGCAACAAGATTGGTTTGGATGCTTTCACCAAACAAAGTGAATTACAACAAAAAATAGTGCGTGCATGTTCAAGTAATGTGTGGGATTGATTTTTGCAATATTCCGCAATATTTGACAAATTAGGTCAATTGCATGTCAGCACCTAATGGGTGGATGTACTTTTTTGTTTGCATTTGTAAAGGATTTCGTTGCCTGCCACTATACAAGAATGTCTTGATTATTTGTATATAAGGATTCATGTATCCATTCCATTACATGATATGACAAAAGAGCAAATGCTATCAATCATGGTAGTTGTGGTTTATCACCCAAAAGAGAATGTAGAACCTCTACAGAGGCTATAAATATGTTCAATATCACTTTGGAATTTATAGAGGTTTGGCAATGAGACAAATATTATAGCAATGTTATATCAGATAAAACTCTCTAAGTTTAAGGTAGTAACAATATAATGAAGCTTTTAATGGTAAGGAGGAACTACTACCCCAAGCCCAAACATGAACTTGTTTGTATACATGGCCAGATTGTATGACAATTAACAATCATACTAAATCATCAACATCTAATGGTTGAACCTTCTTAGTACTAAGAAATAGAGAATGACTTCCACGTAAATTATTGTGACCAACTTTGCAAGGCAATTGGATACATTAATATACTCAAATGTTGCAAGAGTGTTTCACCTAGCAATATCCAAATGATGTTTTTGGAAATGGGATAGTAAATGCAATATAGTGGATCAATGATTAAATTACACAATGGAGTAACAAGGCCCTTTTTAGACTATGGTATGCAATAATTTCATTGTTTTCCTTGTAATCAATTTGTGGAGTACTATAAGATGTCCCTTGAGCCCTTAGATCAAACTAAAGAGAAGGATAGACATGGATTTATGATCAAAAAACTATCAGAGTTTTTTTATCAATATGGAGTTGTCAGTTATATATGGAGTGTATTTGGACCATGCAATGTCCAGATACACTCCATATATAGCTGAGAACTCCATATTGATCAAATATGGTGTTTAATGGAGCATACTGCAAACCTAACTTGCTACCATTAACACATTATGAATAGGCATGATACCACCAATGTACATGACAAGGATTCCCCTTTCACTCAGGCTTAGTGCGTGAAGCTTTGTTGAATGCATACCAAGCAGTAGCTTATGTTGACCCTAAACCCTAAACTGCCGTAGGGACCTCTCAAAATCTAGTGAAAGTCCGTGTACGTATGCTGTAACACAAGTTCATTGTTGAGCCAGTGGAATGAACAAGTTTAGTCTGTTGTATCCACCAAGAAATTACGAGTACAATCATGGTGTCTTAGGTAATACCTAAAAGGAACCACAAAAAAATCACATTGTTGAAAAGGTGGAATGAATTAAGTGTGTTTGTGAAATTTTTACAAGAATTTTTCCTAAACCTCCCACTAAATCCTCCTTTTGCATTGATCATGAAATAACTATAATACATAATGAAGTCCCTAATATTGAACTTGCAAGGAAGCAAATGAAGTTGCAATGTCAAAATGTCACTACCTCAAGGCTCAATACTTTACAATGCGAGTCAATATAGAGTCCTAGTGTAGAAACAAATATAGGAATGAACCACATCTCATGAAGGAAATCAATGTTGTTGTCTTAGCATGGGAGTGGTTTAGCAATAAATTGTGCAAATCTACTTGGTACTACAATACAAACACACCCTTTTTGTAAGTCACATCACTAGTAAAAAACTGTGTTGAATTGAACATAAACTACATGATGTTTTCATTCTTCTAACGTAGAATTCTTCGTTAGAAGCATGAAAACATCATGTACTTTTTGTTTGCTTCAACACAGTTTTCTACTATGGCATATGCATGGATAGCACAAGGTCTATATTAATAACATGAATAATATAGCATTTTCTTGAATGGGAAATCAATAGCTCAAAGTTGGCTTCAAACTTGACGTTGATGCATGAATGTATGAATGTTGTTTTGGAATTGGAAATAATACTTGCCTTGAATTCATAATAATGTTGCCCTTGAAAATGGTATTAAGATGCAATGTACTCTATTTGTTGTTAGTTTTCTAAAATGTAATTTGATGGCACATAAATCTCTATCTTGAAAGTGTCATCCTTGCTTCAGCTTGCATCAAGTACTTCTAGAAGACTTTGTAGAAGGCCATGAATAGACAAACATTGCCAAAGTGTCATATACGTGGCATGGATCTTACTACCTCAACTCATTTCAAAACATTTTGAAAGCTTAAAAGTGGATGCATGGTTGAGTGGCTCAAAGTTGTGTCACACTTTTAAAAAATGCACATATCCTATTTTTAAATTCTTGAAAGGTAAATTGCAGATTTTCAAAAAAAAATTGAAAAGAAAAATAAGGAGAGACTAAAACTTTGTTGGAACTACAATAATGTGGTTAGGGTTCTTTTTTGGCATTTATGGAAGCGTGATGGATTGTTTACAAAAGATGAGTTTGACATTAATGTTGTAAGCAAATTTTCAAAGATTTTTTAATGATGATTTAGTTGCTTCAAATAATCCTAAAGACTAGGATTCCAATGGCAATTTGGATAAAATTTCAAGAAATTATAATCAGTTCTTGTAGATGTATATTGAATATTTGCAAAGGACCTTTTAATGCCCTTTTTAACCTTGAATCTTACAAAGTCTTTTTCTACGTTACTTTTTCCTTCTAATTTTCCTTTTTTCAAATTGAATACTTTTGTAAGTTTTGGAAATGCTTCTAGCGGTAAGGATTTCTTGATTATCATTGATTAACTTAATTCTAAGCCCTAGAACTTAGTTTGTAGTAGGTAAGTTCAAACAAAATAGATATGGAAACATTGAACCGTCGACTAAGTTGATAAGGCCATTAGAGACAAAGAGAGGCCACTTAACCAACCAGACACTTGATGCAAATACAAATTATCATTTGCATCAGAATCCTTTTATCCACTCAAGGGACGTTCAATCACCTTGGGAGGTGACCCAAATCTTCACCTTCGAACCAAAGCCTCTCTCTTGATTTTGGCGGGAAACGCAATGACATGGCATTTTGGTCAAGCGGTAGTCTGTTTCAGTTTGAATGCTCTAGCGGCCTAAACCCTCCAGCCGGCCAATCACATGCTTGCAAATCTTCTCTGAATCCTGGTCTAAATCGAGCCTGAGTTTACATTCCTCAACCCCTTAAAGCCTAAGGGGCCTAAACTGGGCCCTTTCAAATTTCATTCAGAAATGCACAACCTTTCTTTGAGTTTTTTTTGGTGACTATCATTGTTTTTGAATTCTTATTGAAGTCTAGTTTTAGCATCAAGAGCTGAATTTAAAAATAAATTAAAGCAATTTGTCTATTCAAGATTTTGTGCAAGGGTGTCCATTGCAAATCTTCACTTTCTAATGTTGTTCAAAGGCTCTTGGAATGAGTCTCAAGTACACTAGAACTTGAAGAAAAAATAACATTAAAAATTCAATCAATAAAACTATAAACTAGATTTTGAGAAGTCATAAATTGATTGGGGTGATGCATGTTTTATACTATATATACTCATATTTTTTTGGTACCTTCAATTTTAGGTTTGAGAAGCAAAAATAGAATTGAAAGATTTCAAATCACTTTGCCTTTTGAACACCCTCATGATTAACCCCTAAACGCCCAATTGACCATTTTCTAGTTGCTGCCCTTTTTTGCGGGCTGCCCAAAATGAAAAAAACATATTTTGAAAAATCCAAAAAAATTATCACATAGGGAATCAAGTCTACTTTCCAACCCAATTTGAATCATGTCAATCCAAGTTAAACTCCACCAAGGAGAATTATTCAAAGAAAAACACTTCAATATTTGCTAATGTTACAAAATTTACTATTTTGCGAAACTAATGATATTCTCTTCATCAAAAGTATTGCATTTTTAAACTTTCAAACAAAATGTCTATTTTAAACCAATCATACCAACTTTCAAGTTCTATGAATAGAATTTGTAATTTTGACAAATATTAAACAATAAATGCTTCTAAATTCATTAAACAAGAGTCCAAATTTTTTTTGAATGTTTGACCATATGGATAATTACAAAACAGCATGACTTTTGTTTTCTCTTTCGAAGCAAACTTCATCAAAGTTACAAAAATATCATTTGAGAACGCATTTATGCTTTGCCATTACCCCCTTGGGCGTTTAGGGGTTAAACATTAGAATCTTTCAATCCATAATTGATATTGTTGTGATTTGTTTTTCTATGTGATCTATAACATGTCTACTTTGAATATGTATGGTTGCACTTTAGATAAACTTGATAATATTAATCAAAATGCTAGCATTTTATTCACATTTAAGCAAATTTTGAGATACTCAAAAATACCATGGGCAGTGAGGGGTTAAACCGTCTTTGTTGAGGCTTGGTTTATTGCACATACATTGATGTGGGTCCAAGTTTTTTAGGTCTTGAAATAGCAAACTTCTCCAGCTGCCCCTCTTGACGAGCTGCCCAATGTGAGGCCCAAAAAAACTTGTCTAATAGCTTGGTTTCCAAAAAATTCATCTATGGGACAAGGCATGGGACGTCATCTGTATTTGTAGCGCTCAAGACCTCCCACAAAGAGCTGCAGGTCATTGGATATTGACTTTGAGCAAATTGACAGACACTAAAGCAAGGTGCTGGAGCTCAAGGTTTGAGTGCTAGGATTAGCATTCTATTGATGCAACATATCTAACTTATTCCAACAAGTAAATCTTAGCTCCTGCACATTGGAGCAGAGGAGTGCTGCTAGAGTTTTCATTAAAAACTGTCTCAACTTGTTATTTATTAGTTAGGAAAAACAATGGGTACCATTTTGTATCTCATCTTAATCCAAAATTGCCACCTTAATTAATCCAAATTAAAGAGGTCCCCTAAAACCTAGGTAATGAACTTTTGTCCAAAATTTCAAAAGTTAATGAACTTCTAACCGAAAAGAGCATATTTCTAGATGATATATATCTCATTTCACTGGAAAATAGTCAGCAAATTCCCAATGCAATGAATATGGCGTTCTCTAGAAAAATAAAGCTAGAAATCTCACTTTGTATGTTTTTTTCCAAATTAACAAATAATGCATTTCTTCATTTTGCTAATGCGGCTATACTTCTAGCAAACAAATCTAAGCTTGTGCACATTGGAGGAGAGTACAAGTTCATTTTGTTGTTCTATCTTTCTATTTGTCCTTTCTTTTTATATTTGAGATCTCTCTTTATTATTCTATCTTGTAGTTGTTTTTGTAATTGTTAGATGTTTCTGGTTCTTTGATTATTGGGAAAAGTTATGCTCTGATCCTTTTTCTTAGGGCAACCTCTACCTGCTAGACTAGTGGCATACTTAGTAAGCCGCTTCTTAATTTGTAAAAAAAAGCAAACCATGAGTTGTCTATGAGCAGAAATTATCGATGTTTGATTTGCACTTGCACTTGTATGAGGTGATGTCCTTGTATAGCAAATGTTTTTTACAAAGAAAAGTTTACTTCCATTTGGGACAAAATCAATGTGAATTCTTCACACTTTTTGCTTTGAATTGGATAGCAATATTAATGCAATTGCAAAAAAGTTGTTTGCATGTAATTGTACTTTATTGTAATAGAAAATCTAGACGCTTTTTCTATTGCATACAAATCCATTAGTGTCATGTTTAACTAATTTGCCTAAAATCCAAACACAAAAGTTGCCTTTGAAGCCTAAAGAAGTGGCCCCTACCAAAACCAGTGCACTTATGGTATGATGCCTTTTCTCATGTCGAAACAACATTGCGTTATGGCTTTTTTTATTACAAAGGGTAGTCAATAAATGCATTTTAGAGACACAAGGCACTCAATAAAAATCAAAATTTGATGTTGGTCTTATTAATGTTGTTTCAAACATGTGATTTTCTTTGGTATTATCAATACACAAGTGACAAAGGTATGTCCTTTTATTGTATCCCACACTAATATTGCTAACATATACTAATCTACAAAATTAACAAATTTGCTAGGTACATTGATAAAGTACTTCTTAGTAAATTACCTATCACATAATTTTGTGATCTACAATACTTAAATAATCTATCAATTTATCTTAACTTGGATATGTCTTTTGAACCACCAATTGTTTCAACTATCAAGTGGCCAAGTTTTTGAAGAGATTTTGTAGGCACGCACGCAAATTAGTATATAATGGATGACTAACCCAAACTAGAATATAATGGATGATTGGTGTATAATGGATGGATAGCTCACTATTTCAAGTAAGGATGGGGCTAATACTCTACTTGGAGAATAAAAAAAGATGGCAAGTCATGTCTTCATTGTAATTAGTCCTCATTAATTTGAAATTTATCTAAATTACTCCCTCTATGCCATTATAAAGTTCCAAATTAGGCATAGTTCTTGTCCCACTAAATAGCTCTTTTTTGCTCATTTCAACTACTGAGAAAGCGTTTGTCATTTTCAATTATCTCTTCGGGCAATTGAAGCAATTAGAGAGCATTCCTTTCCTAACAAGCTAGGCTTTGCCATGAATATGAGGTATCAATGCTGCTACTAATCTTTAAATCACAAATAATGAGGAGGTAGCAACATGTACAAATACAGTACTTTTTGCATGAAATTTGGGTGCCTAAACAACAACATCAAAGTTGGAGATATTGCATACATTTGGTAGATGGTGTATTGATTTTAGAACGCATGTGTCATTAGTACAAAGATTAAAATAGTGAGGAGCTAGCAGCATTTACAAACTATGTACAAATATGGTATTTTTAGCATGGAATTTGGCTGCTCAACTGGCAACTTTAAACATGGGGAATTTGCATACACTTGGCATATGTGTTATTTATTTTGGATTGCATGTGTTACTAAAATAAATATTGGTCATGGAGAGGTTTTTTGGTGCTTTTTAAAGGGACAGAGGGAGTAATTTATATGCACAGTCCTTTTGTGAGTTGGACATGTATGAGTAATGCAATGTTGAACTTTACAAAAAATCAGTGTGTCAAAAATTAATTGGTCTAGAATCTAATGTTGATGACCTTCATAGAAAATCAATATCTTGTAAGTGATTCAAAATCTAACCTTGATGTATTGTCATTTTAGTTGTTTTTTCAAACCAAGCTATTCATCACAATGTTACTTTTTAATACTTTGTTAGGAGATAATTGGCATTTTGTTGATTTTTCAGAACATGGTTGAAGGGCGTTTGGTGTTTTATATTTGAAGCATCTTTTATTGTTTGAATTTCCACCAAAAAGCTCTAGAAGATTTTGGTAAAGGACGTACGTGGTTGGAGGAAGCTAGGAATTTTACATATAGAGCATTTTTATTACTTCAAGTTCTACCAAAATATTCTAGAATGTTCTAGAAAAGGACACAAAGTAGGTGAGGGTCAGGCTCCCACTCACTATTGAGCTTGGCATTCTACATCTACAGTATCTTTTATTACTTCAACTTCCACCAAAAAGTTCTAGAAGGTTCTAGAGAAAGGCATGGAGTCAGTAAGTGTGAGGCTCCCACTTAGTAGTATTTATTTAAAAACTTGTAGGCAATGAATGTATTTAAACATCTTTCATGTTTACATCTACCTTCTCTCAATCTATTTGATTATATGTTTTTTCTTCATGTTTGTTTGATTCAGATTTTCAAATTCCTCCTTGTACAATCAAAGATTAAATACTTGTTTATTATCAAATGTGACATCAAAATAGAAATTCTCACTCATGAATTCAATAATGATCAAACTTAAAAGAACACTAAGAAAATTAAATAGTCATTTATATTTAAACCAATGGAAATTTATCTAGGCTGACAAAAATTATCAACAATCACCAAAAAATGGAGATTTAACACCATGGCAAATGAAAAAGGTCTAATGCGTATCAAAAAAATCTTTGGAAAAAGTTTTTTTCATTTGACTTATTTTAGAATTAATCATGAACACATGGTCCATCAAGAAAGGCAAAAAGTTATCTCAACATATGCACGCATATATTTAGGCAATTCAAATGTGAAAAGATTTAAAAATAAGGTGTTAAGTTTTATATAGCCCTTTTTGCAATTTTCATGAGGTCACCATGCATTGTTGATTTTTGCAACTTTTTGAAATAGTATTATAATGGATAGGCACTTGCCACATCGCCATAGAGCATTGTAGAGGTGATGGCTGCAATGACTAGTTCAACACTTAAAGATTACAAAGACTTTAAATTTTTTATTTTATATCATATGTAAATATACTGAATGCTGTAATGGGAGGAATGCTATTTCATGAGCGGGGATTAGTGAGCCGCGAGTGGTGAGCCCAAATTTTTTGTCAAAATAACAAATTTCACCTATAATTGTTTACATATGGCCCTATAATTGTGTGTTTTGAAACTATCATCTCTTGAAAAGCTTGCTATTTTTTGAAATATTCCATGAATTTTGAGTTGAGAATCCACTCTTGCTCACAAAATCTTGAATCCCCGCTCATGGCTCACCATTTTACGCTCACAAGATAGCGTCGCTTGCTATAATGGACCTATGAATATAAATATGATTTGTTGTGACTCAAGAGTATTTTTGTAATTTGCCCAAGTACCAAACTTTTCATATGCAACATCTGCAATGTTTTTGAGCAAATTCTGAGCTATACAAAAAGATTTGGCACTTTTGGTTATTGATAGATATTCATGTTTTAAGCAACAATAATTTAAGCTTAGCAATTGCACCAATTGGAGTTGATATTTCTTCCATTACTTTAGCAAGAAATTGATAATGGTAAACTTTTCAAGTTCCTTGGTATTAAGGTAGCATCACCCATGCTCACCAGGGTCTCCATGGAGTTACCTACCCTAGTGTCAGATTGTCAATTACTCACAAGTATAAAAAAATTGGTTATGGATGACTAAGTGATGGTTTTGGGTGATTGGCATGACAATTTTGAGTGTCCCATCTCACTATTTAAGAACTCTTCAAGTTATTATTATGAGCGTATGATCACACTAAAGACATCTCCTACACATAAATATACATTTTCAGTAATTTAGGACTTTAAGGAATTTTTGTGTAAAATTCTTGCAATTGGAACTTTGAAGCTGATGTTAATATTTTTGGTTTCCTCTTGCTAGCTTGACAATATTTTCTTCAGCGTTCATCAATTTGTTTTCCTACTCCAAAATCCTTAAATTCACACTTATGGATGTTGCTACTTTAGTGTTGTATTTGCAAACTTATAGCAATTATAGCTATTTAAAACAGTAATAAAAAGATTACTTTGCATCAACATTCACATGCATTATGAATTCCCACAAAAGTCACACTTTGGATAGTGGTTTTGAGGAAAGTATAAGTTCCAAATTACCAAGGATTTGATGAAGGTCTTGAAAATAGGAGAGCATTAGAAAAAGCGAGCAACTAGGTGGACACCCCCCAATTGCTACATGGACACCCTCCATAGCCAAGTCTATTAAAATTGAGATAATTATTACATGGAAATATGAAATAAAATCAAAGCAATACTTTAGCGTACATCTGCGTCTACAAGTGTTGTAAACACACGACAAATTTGCCTCATTTGTGACATGGTCAAGAGTCAAACTAGTAAATGAATGTAGCGACTGGTTTGAGTCTTGACTATGTCACAAATGAGACAAATTTGTTGTGTGTTTGCAATGCTTGCAGCGCAAATGTACGCTAAAATATTGCTTTCATTATATTTCATATTTTAGCGTAAAAATGATCTTGAATTTAATAGATTTGGCTATGGGGGGTGTCCACGTAGCAATTAGGGGATGTCCACCTAGTTGCTCCCTAGAAAAAATATGGGCCCTCAATAAGGCCCTGAGTTCCCAAGCATGGGAACCTTGGGCCCATTACACCAAACTTTGCACATGCACAGGGTGACGTGGCACCATTGGTGACACGTCATTTTATTAATTGAGTAAAAAATCAAAAAAATCAAAAAAGTTTCTAATTTTTTTCTAAGAATTTTATTTTTTATTTTTTTAAAGATTTTGTATATAAGAGCTAATCACTAGACTCCTTGGCATGATAGAAATTAGGTTATAAGAATAGTTTGGCAACTCAATTCTTTAGACAATATGTCATCTAATGATTTGACAGTCAAATAGAGTTGGATAAAGGTAATGATTGTTTTTTACTTGGAAGGTGATTGCAAGAAATACTTGTACTATTTTGTGTCTCCTTGCACTCTTGGAGGTGCTTTTTGGCTTGTAACTTTTGCTCAGCAAGTTCTTTTGAGCTAAATTTTAGAAGAAGGTACATGTCATAGTTACACTCCTTCAATTTTTTTGCAATTTTTTTAAAATTATTTTGCTATTTTTGAACAACCCTTGAGTAGGTGTCTACCTTGGCCATTTTGGGGATTTTTGGTACTATTTTGGGTCCAAAAAAACAGTTCTCATACCCCAAATTAGGGAAGTTGTTCATCATAGAGCATTACATGGATTTGTAGAAGGGTTCTAGGAAATTGTGAATTGTCTGCCTTCCATATGCTCTCAAAGTGGGCATCCTTTGGTCAAGCATTGGAAAAAGAAAACAAACTTCTCCAAAATAGCAATTTCATCAATTCAAGTGTCTTGAATAAAGCAAAAATGTTTATTTTTTGTTTTATTTTTTGGGTTTTTTTTGTAATTACTAAAATTGAAAACATGGTAGCCTAGAAATTCTGGTAATTTCTGCTCCACATGCTTGCATAGTATTCCTTTCCTTTAACTGGCACTACATAGTGCCACTGACCACTAACATCATCTATGGATGTGAATTTTATTTTCATCCATTCATTGAATTGCCATTATTGATAGTTGGCCTTTCTAAATGACATGCCACGTGCTTCATTTCTAATAGATTTGGGATGAGGGGGAAGGTTCAGATTTTCAGTGCAAGGATGCTATATAGTACTTGCAGTACTAGAAGTATTGCCAGCACTACACCCAAAAAGAAGCATTTTGAGACAAAAACGTGAAGTCTTTCTTGCAGTCACTCGAGAAAAATCTCTATAAGCTCTAAAAAACCTACTACCTCTTGCATAACAATATAGCTAAAAAACAACCTTGTTGTTTTTAAAGCATAGTCTTGCAAGCACTTGATTCAAAGATGATACTTGAAAACTTACTTTGTAAAGTTTTAAGCTAAATTCTAGAGGACAATACTTCTCTCCTACTAGCTAGGTTCCTTTAAAGAATTATGGTAGAGAGTTATTTCTTTGTGTGGTATACAAGTTTAAAAAAAAAGTTTAGTGACTCTTATTCTACTATTTATAGCTTGATAGAATCCATATTACAATAATCATTCTTTAAATGATGATTACGACTTCTTACCTTTTAGAGTGATACTCTAAAAATAAGAATTTTTGGATTGATTTGTCCTCTTAGGCATATACTTTTTGCTTGAATGAGGCATATGCTAATTAAACTGAGCTATCATGCCCGGGTTTTGATCCTATGATGGCAATTCCACTGCCCAGCCGGCAAATTGACTTTAGCTTCTCAAAGTACACGTATTTGTACATGGATTCTTGCTTACCTAGATACTAGGAGAAGATTGCTTAGTCACCATTTACGTGAAGTTAACAAAATCAAAAGTTCAAAACTGCATTTAAGAAATTAGTCAGATCATTGTTAAGCAAGGTTACCTACCTCTGATCTCTCTCTCCCTTTTGGCTCCTAAGCAAACATACAATGTATCACTATATTTTGAAATAACAAAACAACTACAATCATCTTTCCAGCCAATGTGCAGCAGTCTCTGCTCTAAAGCGTATGCTGCAGTAATTGAGGGGTTGCTCACACGGCCAAACTAACACACAATAGGAAATGTGCAAAGCTTGGGTGTTTGGACTCTTTTCCTACTAATTTCAGCATCATGGCCTTTTCACAAAGTGCCACACAGGTTTTTTCACTTGAAGTCTTTGTTAGTTTTTTGTTTTTTGTCATTTGTTTTCTTTATGAAGGCTATAACACGCATGAATGGACTGTAGACACCTTGTGCATCCTCACTAACAAAATATTGGGTTGATTTTGTTCTCGGGATGGGCACACGTGAGGTCCATTACCTCTAGGAGAACTTAGCAAAACTCAAGCTATCTTCTAACTACCTCTAAACCTATGTCATTCCACTTCTTTCCTATTTTCTATGACCTTGTTTCAGAATTTGTTAAACTTTGTGACAATTATAGTACTCTCTCGGCTCCACTAAAAAAAGCTATAATAATGGCGGAATGCTTTAAAGTCATTAGTGGATTTTTTTCTAGTGATTGGCTCTCTTTCTTTATACATACTAAGCTATGCTGCTGAAGTAACAATGACTAGGATCAACATTTCATCCCTGCAGCAATGTATACACTGTCTAGATACCTTATCATTCTCTTACTGATCCAGGACAAAACATATGATCATGTCCTGCTTAGCTGATGAGATTTGTCAACAAAAGTCAATCAATCTCTGGGATGTAATGCTTACTTAGTACAATAAGCAGCTTGTTTTTTACAAATAACTACTCAAATTAAAAAATTCGAGATAGCTCCAAACTTGCTTCTCTTGCTATGTCTGGTTCTCAAGGCTTAAACTAAGACCAGAATGTATCACCTTTCGTGCATAGATATGTTTGTTCAAAAAATTGATTGCTTTTTGTTAAAACTACTAGTATATAGCCACTATGATAAGTAGCATCATTAGTGTCTAAACAAAGACATAGATGGCTCATTTTGATAAAAACTAACAAGCATATGGTTTTGTCTTTACAACATACTCTTGAAAAGCTAATCCAATCTAGCTTTGACCTGCACTTCTTCTCTTACAAAAAAAGTGCTTTGGTTATCAATATAGCGTACTTACACTATGAAAGCTATTATTCTAGTATACCTTACAAGATCTAGAATATACTTATAGCAATATAACATATTTACTTTGCACAAATATTGCTTGTTACTGGAGATTTATCCTATATAGGATTCTTGAAAATGATCCTCTTAAAGATTCACTAAGGTAGAGGGCTCTAAAATGGAGTAGGCTCTAAAATGGTGCATTTCTAGGAATGGCTGACATGTTCCACTCACATATCTACTATTGTCATTGATGAGTTAGGTGGGACTAGCTATAACTACTGTCATTGATGAATTAGGTGGGATTAGCTATAACTACTGTCATTGATGAGTTAGGTGGGACTAGCTTTATAGCTAGTTCCACCTAACTCATCAATGACAGTAGTAGATATGTGAGAGGAACATGTCAGCTATTCCTAAAAATGCACCATTTTAGAGCCTGCTCCATTTTAGAGCCCTCTACCTTAGTGAATCTTTAAGAGGACAAATAAGTGCCCTAGAAATGATGGGATGTACCAAAAAAGCATTTCATTTATTTATTTTTTCAGTTCCCACATTAGGAACAAAATTTTTAAAGGCCTTATTGAGGGCTTCCATTTTTTGTAATAACCCTAGTACTTAAGCTCTAAACTCTAGCACACTGCCTCAGTGTTTGCTAGCTTGCTCGAAGTCCATAATGGAATGCCAAAAAGGCCATGCTCAAATCAAACTAGAACCATTGGAAAAAATCTAGGACCACTGGAAAGATTTCAAAAGTCATTAGAAAGATTCCAAAAACCAATGGAAAGATTCTTTAATATCAATGAAAAGATTCCTCAATATCCATGGAAAGATTCTTTAATACCAGTGGAAAGATTCTTTGAGAAAGATGGACGTCTCATTGGATAGACATATTTTTGGTTGAATGGATGTACGTATGGAGTATGATATACACCGTAATTTCCCATACTCTGAGCAACTAGCCCGTGATGGCTTGGGCAGGTCAACAATGTTGTCCAATGTGCCTTGGGATCAACAATGCACAAAGCACAATGCACGATGCACGATGCACGCTTCTTCCTTGCTTTAATGGTTTTGAATGTTAGGATTTGGGTGCTCTAGCATCCAAACTCTTGCCTTGATTCCACATTTGGCAGCCTGGAGAGATGAGTATGGAACCCAAAGTGATTGCAACTATTCATTTGCTGCAATTAGTGGTATTAAAATCTTATTGAAGTCGGGAAGAAGAAACTTATTGAGATTGAGATAGCATTTGATGTTCAGCTTACATTATGGTTGAACATTATCGTGACAAAGACAATTCCTTTTGGGGGTAGTTGCAAGAAAGACTAGCTAGTTTTGTTGCAAATAGCCATAGTACATGTCATATTGTGACTTTTGAAATAATTTTTTTTAAATAAAATAAAATATTAGGAATTTGTAAAGCCCTTAAAGTAGCATACTTGTGAAATATCAAACCTAAAAAAAATCTAAAAGTTATGCACAAAAATAGAGAAACAAAAATTACTAAGAAAAAGGCAGTTTCTTTTTTGCTTTTTAGAAAATAGTAAAAAAATTCAAAAAAATAAAATAAGAATAAGCCATTTTTGCCCTATTTGAGACACTTGAAAGGATGAAATTGCTTTTTTGGGAGAGTTTGTTCTCTTTCTCCAATGCTTCACCAAAGGATTCCCACTTTGAGAGCATGTGGAAGGCAGAGAATTCACAATTTCCTAAAACCCTTCTATAAATCCATCTAATGCTCTATGACGAACAACTTCTCTTATTTGTGACATGAGATTTGCCATTTTGGACCCAAATTAGTACTAAAAACCCCCAAAATGGCCAAGGTATACACCTATTTGGGGGCTATTTAAAAATAGTAAATAATTTTAAAAAAATTGCAAAAATTACTAAAGGTCAATAACTATGACATGTACCTTCTTTTGAAATTTTAGCTCAAAAGAACTTGCTAAGCAAAAGTTACAAGCAAAAATGCACCCCTAAGAGAGCAAGGAGATGTCAAATAGTACTAGTATTTCTTGCAATCACCCTTGGTTGAGGCGCTTGTGAAGGCTACCAATTCATTGGCGGTAATGTTTAACCGTTAAAGGACCAAGGGTGTTTTTTGAGAAAAAATCTTAGAAACTGCCAACTTTTATTGCATTGCCCAAAATTGAAAACTAAAACCTTTTTTTTCTCAATTTTAGCAGTACAAAAGTGTGTCAAACAAATAAATTAATGTGTGCAAAAAAATTCAGCCCATTTGACCGCACGGATTGTAAGATTATAACATTTGAAGTGAGAAAAACAACCTTTTTTCATTCTTGCAAAACTAGGTCACAGGCTTTGAGCCTTTCTAGAGTAAATTTTTTGCACATAAAAATGAGCTTTTTAACCATTCACAAGTATATGATGTTAGATTTGGACAACATAACTTTTGAACCGGGCATCCGATTGGGGAAAAAATTACATTTCCACTTATGAGATACATATTTGCACCTTGTCTAATAATTTTGAGAATACCCAACAAAAGTTGACTCCATATGACCCTACCCAAGTTCTCAAGTGGCTGTTGAACAGCCACTTGGTTCTTTAGGGGTTAATTCTCATTTTCCTTGTTCCTTGGACCGGATTTCTTTATGAATGTAATCTGAAGCTAGCAGAAGGAAGAAGGAAGAAGGAAGAAGGAACAAGGAACAAGGAACAAGGAAGAAGGAAGAAATGAGCATGTGCAAGGCGATTATTCCCTTAGGATTTGGAGTTTTAGACAAAATTTTCGAGAGTTTGGAGATGAGTACAAAATTTTCGGTGCTTTGTTCTTTAAAATTTTCAGGATTGCAAAGGAAATCCTTTAGATTGGAATATAGCCTTTGGGATATTGTTTAGCAGAAATTGGAATGACGACATATTGTTGATAGGTCATCTTTCTCAGAGAATCTTTCCACTAGTATTGAAGAATCTTTCCACTGATATTGAGGAATCTTTTCAATGATTTTTGAAATCTTTCCAGTGGGTTTTGAAATCTTTCTAGTGGTTTTTGAAATCTTTCTAGTGATTTTTGGAATCTTTCCAGTAGTTTTTAAAATCTTTCCAGTGATTTTTAGAATCTTCTCAATGATTTTTGGCATCTCTCCAGTGGTCCAGATTTCTTTCCAGTGGTTTTAGTTTGGTCCGAGCATGGCCTTTTTGGCATTCCATAGTCCATACCCGATGCCCGGCAGCTCTCTATAGGAGGTCCTGAGCGCTGGGATTTCAGATGAGGTCCCATGTCTCGTCCCATATATGAAAGTGTTTGGAAACCGAGCCGTTCAGACGAGTTTTGTGGGCCTCACGCTGGGCAGGTCGTCGAGAGGGGCAGCCGGAGAACTTCGCTATTTCTTCGCTATTTCGAGACCTGACAAAACCCGGACCCAGATCGACGTATGTGCAGTAAACCGAGCCTTCGTGGACGGATTGTTGGACGGCACCGATAGCCTTGTTCGCTATCGCACATTATGAAGACCTGGAGTTGCAGGTTTCCTGTATTTACGTTCCACATCGATTTTGGCTTTGATACATTTTTTTCTGTTTTACTGTTTCGTTCTTGGTTGGTTTTTGCCGGTGTCATTAGTTAGTTAATCGCTAATCGCTGGGGTTGAAAGATCTTGTGATGGTGGGACTGAGTTTTGTTGATGCTCTGGCTGTGTCCAACGTTTCTGTGGGCTTGTTCTAATCATTATTTTCTGGACGTTGGACGGGCTTGCAGATTTTTTTTTACGACTGCCATTTTGAGATGACATCTTCTTTTTTAAAGCTGCGGGAATTGTTTTCACCCATCTGAATGCTCTAGAGATGGCCCTGCTGCACAATTTTTTAAAGCTGAAAGCTAGTCCTCGATCACCATTTCTTTACAAAGGATTTTTTTTGCCAGGAGGATTGATGAAGTATATTTTTGAGAAAGAATCGTCCAACTCTGTAGTTACAAGAGCGCCAGCATCTGGCTCGGTCACCGGAGCTGTTTGTCACTCCATTACTCGTCACTCCTTTGATTCAGCTTTCTCTACGTCATTTTTGAGCAGCCGGATTTTATCAGCATGTCACAATTCGTCGACAAGCTTTTCTATCCAAGTCCAGGCTCGTTTATCTACAGAATCCCTGGCTTGCGTATTTATTGCCTCCGCAATTTATTGCCCTATGCTTCAGAATTTTAAATTCAGCTGTATGAAAGAGGCGAGAGAACTTAGTGGCAGCAATCTCAGAATGGTTCTCGAGGCAGGTTTTTACTTGTGGACCGGTCGAAATTCTGGAGTAGTTCTTAGTCATAAAGAAAGAACGATCGTGTCGAATCCCGGCGTTGACTTAAGAGTTTCTGGACTACAGCATGTATGGAATGCGCACACGTTGAGTGATCGAAATTCTCAAACCGACACAGTGGGAGTTGTAGATGTTAAAGCTTGCAAATACAGGTCATATGCGTTTACGTCAGTGTACAGTTCTACATTTGTCATTCAGAGGATTGATGGGTTCTGTGATGCAATTGAAGATTCCGAGGTGCAAGAAGTTTTGGTCAGGGGCTGTATTCATGCGCAGAACGCGATCCTCAAATATAGAACGTTCTTGATGCGGGCTTACTTTGATGTGCAAAGAGCGTTGATTCTTACAGGTGAACATTATCTAGCTGAGCCTCGATCTTCAGCATCGAGTGTACACGATTCTTACTGGAATTTTGCTGGGACAGATTTATCTGGCTTGGAATTTAGTGGATACCATGAGCTCAGCCATTCTGAAGACCAATCAAAGAATGTAGACAAGTAAGGACTTTCTCGTCTAATACATATTCCTTTTTTGACTCCAAGTAAATGATTTAGATGTTATACATATTTTTAGTCCTATATTAGTATTAAATGCCACCGCTCCATTAGTTCTATAAGATTAGGGATGTCATTTAGAATCATTTCTGCTGTCCCTCCAAAGGTAGAATCTCCTCGTTCGTCAGCTGTGAATGTGTAGCGTACATGTGAAGCCCATAACAAGTAGTATGGGAAAAGCCTTCCTTGACACCTCCTATCGTTGATGCGACTGTTGAAGCAAGCTTGAGAGCCCTGCTATATTAATTCTTCCTTCTATTACTGTTTTTTGGTTACTATCTCACTTCTCTGCATGTATAGAGCATAAGTTACTATATGGACGAAGGAATTTTTGCATATTTGAACTTGCATAACTAATGCATTGATTAACAGTAACTCGACCTGCATCGATGGCTCCAATCTGTGCTAATTTTAGTCAGATTCTAGTTTGCAACGTCTGCTACTGTAAGTTGCGTTATTAGTAACATGCTTGTGTTATTCAATTTCAGGGTGTTTAGTCAGTTGGAATCCTTTTCATGGTTTTTGAAACTCAATATGGAAGCGTCTGTAATTGTGCTTGGAACAGAATTTCCGGCGTAGCCACATGTATTACACCTTAACTGTACTGAGTATGCTCATTTTGCGTGAAACGACATGAGGATATCCGACATGCAATATATGCCTGTCTTCTATCAATCTAGTGTGTTTCTTCGTCCTAATATGGTTTGAGATTCTCTTGCAGCGAAGGAGTACGTTTCAAAAATCTTAGACTTGTATCTGGTGCGTGTTGCATACCGCATCCGAATAAAGTGAAAACTGGCGGTGAAGACGCTTATTTCATTTGTTCCGAGGAACAAGTGGTGGGAGTTGCTGATGGTGTTGGGGGCTGGGCTGATGTGGGTGTTGATGCTGGTGATTATGCTAGAGAGCTTATGTTGCAATCGAAGATAGCAGTTGCTCAGGAGCCGCATGGATACATCGATCCAGCCAATATTATGGTTCGGGCTCATGCAAGAACAAAATGCCGTGGTTCGTCCACGGCATGTATTCTTGCTCTCTCTGACTATGTAGGACCCCACTTGACAGGGTGTGAATTTTGCCAGCTTTTGTTGTCGAACATATAAAGAAGACTTTTCAGCTTTTTATTTTGGAGTAGGTCAATAATTTAAGTGAATCATAATCATCTTCGGTTGACTTTTTCAGGTTATCTGTTTTTGTGCGAATAATCTGTCTGCTTGGTGATAGATTGGATACGTTGTTGCTTCTTTTAAACTTGTGTTGGAACTCCTGGGGTGTGATGCTTGGTGACGCTTAATGAATGAGGCATCAACTTAATACAACAGCTGACATTCTAGCTGAAGCTTATAGCATGATCAAGGCAAATAATATTGTACTCGATCTAAAGTATATCTGACTAATTGTCGATTTCTGTTCATCGTCTTTTTAGGGGCTTCACGCTGCAAATCTTGGTGACAGTGGTTTTGTGTTGATGAGGAACGGTCGAACTATCTTCAAGTCTCCAGTACAACAGCACCAATTTAATATTCCTTTTCAACTGGAGAGTGGAGGCAGTGACCCTCCTTGCTCTGCTGAGGTGTAGTTTAGTTGTATTTTTGTGCATGACTCGTACCGGCTTGTGCTTATGTACTTGACACGCCTACTGTGCATTCTAGATCTTGGTTTTCTTGTTAGTTTGTTTTTGAACAAGATGCATTAGGATGTTAAGCGTCTCACAACATGGTAATATCTCATCTGCTGATTTACATCACCGATTTGATTGTGATCGTGTTTTGAATCTTAGTTCTGGATGTTTGCAATTGAATAAGGGCTTGCATTATCGTGCAGGTGTTTTCTCTCCAAGTGGCCGCCGGAGATGTACTTGTTGCTGGTACTGATGGCTTGTTCGACAATTTGTATGATAACGAGGTGATAGGGATAGTTATCCATTCTACGCGGGCTGGGTTAGATCCTCAAGTCACAGCTCAAAAAATTGCTGCTCTTGCAAGAGAAAGAGCTGAGGACTGCAGTAGGCAAACTCCTTTCTCTACTGCTGCTCAAGAAGCTGGCTTCAGGTTTTATGGAGGCAAGTTGGATGACATCACTGTCATTGTTTCCTATGTTACAACTAGCAAGCCAGGTTTTTCGAATGCTCTGCCAAAACTGTAATACAGGGATTGTAGTTTACTCTAACGGCAAAATACAAGTCTTAGTTGCCGGAGTCCTTGTTCTGTGACGTCGGAAAAGATAAGCTTTAGAAGCTTAGGTCGTGGAGTTGGACTCGAGACTTTTTTGTAGGAAAGCCCGTGTCTGAGATTCACTCGCATGTCATCATTGCTTCGAACGATATGGTACCAAGAATTATGTATGGCACTAATAAATGCAGGGCTCAGATTTAGGCCAATTTGTTGGATTTGAAGTGTGGTCCATTCTTTTTCTTATATGTGTGGAGCCTTTCGTAAATGATGCGTCATCGTGTGACAGCGTGCTTTTTAAGTTGAAGGCCTGATGGTCAAAGGCATTTTCTTTATTTCAACATCAGGAGGGTGTTCGTCTGGAGTATCTTACGCTTTCCTTTCTATGATGCGTTAGATTATTTTCTTTCTAATTTTTTGGTTTGCAGACTAAATCTGCTATATCCATGAACATATGAAAGCTACTTTTCTGGCTACTAGACGATGTCTCCTAGTTTGATTACTGGACGATGTCTTCTAGTTTGATTTGCGAATAGAAACTTTGGTCTCGACACCTTGGCTTTTTTTATTTAGAGAGATTTCCTTGATCCAACACTTAAGAATTTTGGGTACGTTGATTGCTCAGCTGCTTTGCTTAGTTTAAAATTTGGACTCAAACAAGGCAAGAGAGGGTGACAATTCTTGTAGTTTTTCACCTTATAACTCCGAGTGAGTTCATTTCATAACTTGATAACTTTTGCAAGTTATCATGTCTAAATTCTTATATTAGGCACCTCTAGAGGTGCTCTATAACTCAAACAAACTATGGTTCTTGTTTTTCTTGAGAGAAAGTGATCAAATTTTTTATGTTTCCTTAACATGATTATGCAAGCACTATCAATTGTGTCTTTAAACATAGAATTTTTTTGTTGATCAAATAGAGAGTAGATGTACACGTGTTTCTTGCATTATTGTGCAATAACATTGAAACCTTTTGCTATTTGAAAAGAGCGTGTAGATGCACAAGTGTTTCTTGCATTGCAGTGTATGAAGGCCCATAAATCTTTTGCTACTCGAATAGATCCAAGAAGTGCAGAAGTATTTTAGTGGCACTTAGTGGAGATGGCTTGTCTTTGAATTGTGTTAAGATATATTGCAATGGTTGGATTGACAAGAGCAGTTCATAATTGACTCTTTGCAAGGTTGTTTCACACAATGTGCATGCAACAAAGTGTGGCCTTGAAATCTCTTGCTATTCAAATAGATTAGTGGATTACACAATGTTGTCTGTGGTAATGAATTGGATAGAAAAACATGGCAGTGTCAAATTTAGTTGTAGAAACCTATTTTGTGATAGCCAATTATATTTGAAAATTGCAATGACAAAAAATTTCTTTTAAATGCCAAATATTTATTCATTGTAAATGCATAGGAAAGTGTTGTCACACAAATATCTTTTTCTTTCTTGCAAAAAATAAATACATGTTATGGTATTCTTTGTGATGCTCAAGGTGACTTGGAAAGTTGGATGAGAAAGACATTGAGATGTATGGTCTAGCCATAAAATTATTTCTAGCTTTATGCAAAGAAGCAACTTCAATTATCAAGTGGTTTGGGGAGTTTTGTAAGGGGTGACAACTATATGTGCTGCTATATTAGCAACCATTGGATAACTCTGTGACAACTTCTAGATAAAGTTACTCAAAATGCAAAGATTTGACACCTCTTAGTAAGCATAGAAGACCATGCTATTTAGATTATTAGTAAGATAAAAGCTACATAATAAGTATAGGTAATTCTGGTCATTTTGGAGTGTTGATAACCATTTGGAATGGAAGTTCTCAATTCTAATTTCACATTAAAAAAATTTGAACTTGAGTTTTAATAAACATTCTCAATCCCAATTCTATATGAAATTTCTATAATTTGATTTTGAATGATCATTGTATAAATCAAATTAATAAAAGTTTCCTCTCCATAGAAAGTTGTATAAGTCCTTAGATTTTAGACTTAATCCCTAAACGCCCAAGGAGGTAAGGGCAAAACATAAATAAGTTCTAAAATAATACTTTTGTAAATTCTATGAAGATTGTTTCAAAAGAAAAAACATTCATAATGTTTAGTAATTACATAGACGGTCAAACATTCAAAAAAAGGTTTGTAGTCTTATTTAATGAATGTATACGCATTTACCATTCAATATTTATCAAAATTAAAAAAATTATTCAAAGTTTAAAATTTGGTACAATTGGTTAAAAATAGACATCCTATTCGAGAATTCAAAATGCAATATTTTTTTACTAAGAGAACATCATTAGTTTCTAAAAATAGTAATTTTTGTAACATTAGCAAATATTAAATTGGTTGTCTTTGAAAACTTCTCCTTGGTGGAGTTTAACTTGGATTAACATGATTCATATTGGGTTTGAAGCATACTTGCTTTTCTACTTCAAGATATTTTTAGTTTTTTCAAAAAAAAATTCTTTTCATTTTGGGCAGCCTGCAAAAAAAGGCAAAGACCAAAAAATGGTCAATGGGGCGTTCAAAGGTTACTGAAACCTCTTTCTTTTTATTTTGCAATTTTTTGAAAAAACATTATAGATAAAAATTGTAAGAGAGTGTGTAAGTGCTCAAACCCCTACCCCTAGGAGCAGCTTAAGACACAACTAGACTTTACAAAATTACCATCAAATAAACAAAAAATGAAAATAAGTTCCAATTTGTATGCAATCTTAGGAATAGATTTCTTTTTTATATGTACTTTAGATTAGTCTAGTTATTGAAAAGATTTAAAAAAATTTCAAAAAGGTCTATTTTCAACCAGATGTTTAATTTGGAGAATTCAAAAAGAAGATAGAAAAGGAAATAAGGCATTGTACCTTGTCCATGTGGGTTGCAAAGCCAACCTTGTGGTTATACGCTACTTCCATTATCTAGATACTATTATTTGATGAATACAATACCTTATGCCTAATTTTTTCTTTGGTTTTCTCTTTAGGTACCTTTCTTGTTATTTGGGTAGTTGCAAAGAAACACTTCAAAGTTTTGTCTCAAACACCCTTAAAATTGGTAGTACTATGTAGTACTATGAGCTTTTGAATCTTTTCAAAAATAAAATAAAATATGGACAGTTTGTAAAGCACTTAAAATAGCATACTCATGAAAATTCAGACCTAGAAAAATTTTATTCTAAAAGTTATGTACTAAACAAAATCACCAACAAAAAGCCAATTTCTTTCTTGCTTTTTAGAAAATAGTATAATAATTCAAAAATATATATAAAAACTAGACATTTGAGAATCCATTAAATACATTCACATGGTACAATTGCTTTGATGAGGAGTTTCTTTTTATTTTGCCAATGAAGGGAGATAAGATGCCCACTTTGAAACAATGTAGATGCCATGGAATTTATAATTTTGCAAAACCCTTTTACAAATGCAAGCATGCTCCATAAACAACATCCTTGATTTATAGCCCTAGAAAAGCTCTTTTGGACCCAAAATAGTACTAAAAACCCCCAAAATGGCCAAGGTGAACACCTATTTGGGAGCTATTCAAAAATAATAAAATAATTTTAAAAAAACTATGAAAATGATGGAAGGACTGTAACTATGACATGTACCTTCCTTTGAAATTTTAGCTCAAAAGAACTTGCTACTCAAAAGTTACAAGCCAAGAAGCACTTGCAAGAGGTGAAGGGGACAAAAAATAGTACAAGTGTTTCTTGCAATCACCCATTTACACTCTTTTTGTTTTTGATATAATCTAATTTCTTATAGCCTAAAAAATGGGTTCTATTTTCTATTTAAATGACGGAGCCTTGGGGAGATCACTTAGTGTATCTATTATTAACACATGAGTTAAGCAATTTTTTTGCCCCTTTACTTACTTTTAAATGAACCATGATCTCAACCTATAATTTTGAGCATTGTTCAATTATGACTATACAATTCTATTGCCTAAATCTTCAATCCAAATAATTAATTAAGTAATTTCTCGGGAAGGCTAAAAAATGAACTAAAATGGCATGTTTTTCAACTCAAATATCTATAGAGAACACATTTAGATGACCATTGCATTGATATTCAATAAATAAAAACTTTCATTGGAGCCTCATATTTGAGAATTTTTTGCATATTTTTCAAACAATTTTTTCTTATATAAGATAAAGGTGTGAAAGTTATTTTTAGCTATGCAGTGTATTATTTTACTTCAAAAATTTGGAAATAATTATAAATTATAAATAATAATATCATGAATTCAAAACATTTTTCTTTTTCTTCTATTTAAGTTTTAGAATACAAGATAGGGGGTCCAGAATCTTAACACACATGGTTTTGATGGACCCTCTAAATGATCTCCCCAAGGCTGGAGTCTAATAATCAGAATGCATGACTTGAATGTTTTTCCATAAGCAAGGAATATAAATAGGTACATCTCTCTACACAAACTCTAGTGAAAAATTATGACATAATTTGTGGATGTGGGATTAAAATTGTGAAGAACTTATTAGCTCTAGGAAAAAAATCAATATTTGTGGTTCTAGATATGAAAATTTTATTTGAAATCTTTTGCATAAGTCTGTATCAATGTCTCTTGCCGCTTTTTGTTATGTGAATTCAACCTCTCCTCTTACTTTTTCTATTCTTATTATAAAGTTGCTCTATTCTCTTATCTTCCTCTCTCCCTTTGATTTGAGTTTTTAAGAAAGAAATGCAAGTAGAGAAAAAATATAGTGGTGAGTTACTCTTGTGGCTACTACTTTCACTTTCTTCCCTTCTCTTTAGTGTTGTTTGATTGATGATTTTTTCCAATCTTGATTTCATTTTTAAAGAATTCAAGCTAGAGGCAGGATTAATTAGAAGAGGAGAAAAAACTAAAACTAAAGAGAAGACAAATGAGACTCTAGGTCTCAACTCTTGGCACCTTGTTTAAGCACATTGTTTAGCTTTTGCTAGTGTTTTTTGCTCATTCTCAACAAGATTGATCTTGATTTTGTGGCAATTCACTGGTAAAGATGGAAACACACCTTTGTCTAATTTCCCAAAATGCCTTTTTTGGGGCTGAGACATGGCTAGTTCTAGCTTGTTGGAGCTTAATGAAATTTATATTGGCACTGCATTTGTGGTCCTTGTTCAGCACATTGTAGCAATGCGGCACAACTTTGTGGGCGAGTATGTGGCGGCATTCCTCCTCTCACTCATTTAGTTGCTTTTACTTGCCTTGCAGCTCTCTCCTTAGCCCTTGTTGATTGAGGCAGTAGAGGCTCTTGTCAAAGATATAGTCTAGTTTCTAAATCCTCCTCCTTCCCACTACTCTTGGACACATAAGTGAAGGCACTAACTAGGCTTTTGACAAAGAGAAACAAAAACATTTTTAGAATGACTTCATAAAAAGAGACTATAAAATCAAATGATAATTATCCAAAAGATAAAGACCAAAATTAGAAATGACCAAGGCAAAATGGTTCTCTTCTACAATTAGTATATATAACAAGAAAACAAATAAAAATTCTAGTTCTAAATGGCTAGGGCAAATTAGCCTTGTCCTATATTAGTAACATGAATTGAAATAGAAATAATTTTGGAAGTGACCATGACAAAATAGCCATGTCTTGGACTAGTAGGTTTTTGTTCCTTTTCATAAATTCTAAATAGTCTTGGCTAATGGTATTGCCAAAAAAACTAAGACTTTTTTTAGGATTGGTATGAGACTTAACAAAAGATTAAGGAAAAGAACAAATGCCAAAGCCTCATTGGCAGTAGACAAGTCAATACAAAGTAACACTAGAAGAAAAATGTGTATCGATTGACAAGTTCATGATTGCAACTCAAATTTTGTTTTTGTTGTAGCAAATTTGTTTAACAAAATAGAATCAAACTAGTTTTGTTGAGGTCCGTGTTACAAATAGCATTGTGTACACTTCCATGAACTTCATATGTGCAAGTCATTTTTTAAATTTAGAAGTCTGAAAATAGATGCAACAATTACCACGTCATTTTGCACATGCGGTTTTATAATCATTATTGCCATGTCAGATATGACATGGCATGTAAGTATTGTGGTTTGTTCAATTGTGTATTCTTGACACGCTATTAGCCTTTAGGCATAAATAGATAGCTCTGCGTACTACGCAGAACACAACACCTGGAATGTGTCAAGTCATTGGATTACTGTAGCACATTAAGTATTCCAGCATGTTCACCGAGTTCTTAATAAGCAAGTACGTTTCCACCTACAAATTTATGAACATGAATTCCTTAAAATTCATGTTTAGACACTTGAAACCAATTTTTTAGGCCAACACGCCATACGGCATTCCAAACAACTTGGCATTGCAATTGATTTACATTCAAAAAATCTCAGTAAGTACTTTCTTGACTGATCTTTGTGAGTGAGTATCAATTGAATTTGCAACAATTCCTTAAATTTTATGCATGAAAGGTATTTAAATTTTTTTTAGTATGACATTGTTGCAACACTGCTTTACAATTGGTGACACCCATAACCAATACATAGTTATGTCTACAAAAACATGGAGAATACTTCTACACATCTCCATTACAAGGGATTTGGACCCAAGAAGGGGCTATGAATTTGGCTGTTCCCGATGTTAGGAACCAACCTTTACTGGTCATTAGAAAAAATTAATTGAAACAAAAAACGTATTTTTTGGTACATCCCAACGATTTGGGCGCTTATCCAAATTTTTATCTATTCTAGAACAAATTTCTTTTTTTCCATGTCAACACTCACTCTAAAGCTCTAGTGCGGATCTTGTATGGGCCTGTTTCATGTTACAAGATTTTTTTTGTATGTGGTTGCATTTATACTGCTCTAATTACCACAACAAATACTCATGCTTATCATTTAGTACTCAACTAAAGTAGAAAGAATACACCAAACACTAAAGTGTAAATGTCATGTGAGTCATTTCCATTTAGGACTTTTCTTCCAAAACATTTGCTTAGTTACTGAGCTACTTTTGTAATAAGGAGCTGAATTTATCATTCAGTATTCAACTGAAATGCTAAGTAATCACACACCAAGACCTAAAGTCC
Organism: Ulota crispa; assembly: GCA_963920765.1. Classification (NCBI taxonomy): domain Eukaryota; kingdom Viridiplantae; phylum Streptophyta; class Bryopsida; order Orthotrichales; family Orthotrichaceae; genus Ulota; species Ulota crispa. The sequence goes on along the minus strand of OY987252.1, from coordinate 2,105,162 downwards.
AAATCCAATGTGTGTTACATCCAAGTAGAAGGGTTTTTTTGCAAAGCATGGCTGGTCTTGTATTGTAACATTTGAAGACCCGTGCCTGTCTTTCAAAACTTAATTTATAAAGCTAAGTAGACACGAGTATGTCTATCACCTTATTTCAAAGCTAAAAATTAACAGAAGAATTTTGGCTTTCTAAAAAGATGCTTCTATTTTAATACCCGAGATTTTGAGCTAGAATTTGTAAACAACAATCTCAAAGAAAAGAGCCATTTTTACAAACATTTAGCAATTTATCCCAAGCATTCAACGACTTCAAACAAACATTAGTTTTAAAAGAAAGAAAGAAGAATCTAGAGTGTTTGCAAGTTCTCCAAGAGGTCATGGACCTCACTTGTACCATCCCAAAAACACAACAACTCAATGTAATGTTAATGAGGTTGCAACGGGTGTCAACAGCCCATAAACGCTTGTTATTGCCTTCACAAGGAAAGCATGCAATCTTAAGCAATTTACTTCCACAAAAACCTCAACTGATAAGTCAGTTAAAGAATCTATGCAATATGTGTTTGTATGGCATCCATGTTTAACAGCAAAATCCTAGAACTCCAGTAGCAAATTGCAAGCAAAAACCTAGCATTGCAGTAGCAAATTGTAAGAGGCAATGTGCCACCAAATGTCCTTGAGCAAAGCTATTGTGACTATAGTCATAAGTGATTAGCGGTGCTTAGTTTTCATGTCTACACTGTTGTCATGACCTTTATCAGGATGGATGAATGATTAATGAATGAATTAACGCACAATGAAATGTGAATTAGTGAACCAAGAAAAAAGCCATGAAGGCAAACATCTGCGGATGATGGATTTGTGCATTGGAGTTAGCCAACTCCAATGCATGACAAGGGTACTACAACTTGAAGACAAGTGTACGAGATGTACAACTTGAGGACAAGTGTACTAGATGCATCTTTGAGGACAAGTGTACAAAATGTACAACTTGAGGACAAAGGCATGGGAGATACCCTTGAGGACAAGTGTACGGAATGCACCTTTGAGGACAAGTGTATGGGAGGTACAACTTCAGGACAAAGGTATGGATGTACACTTGATGACAAGACAAGGAGTGGAACTTGGAGTTAGACAACTCCAAGTAAAAGATGAGATTGGATATGAGTTACTTTTAGAATACTTCTAAATGTAACTAAGACTTTTACTTTAACAATTAGTTAAAGATGAGTGTTAAAGATAGAAAGATAAAAATAATTAAAGAAATTCTATTTTTATGGAAAAGATTGATAGTATAAGATAGGGCTTGGAGGGTGAGGAGACTAGTTCTTTTGGGGAATTAGTCTCTCTCTATGGTTGGGTGGTTGAGCTCCTTGTTGTCTTTCTAGTTATTATATGTATATTGATTATTGGTTTACTTGAGTGTTTGGAGGATTTTAGTTGCGGATTGTGGGAGGTTTTTAACAACTATGCTTTGCAATTGTGGAAGTTAAGTGATAGCAACTAGCGCGACTAAGAGTGTATAGAGAAATGCCAACACTAATATGCTTTACAATCTTGTAAGTTAAGAGCAACTAGCATTACTAAGTGAGAGTATAGAAAAGCCAAGGGCTTGATCTCGCTTCTTTTTGAAAATACTGACAGTTATTTGCTGAGAGTAGTTGCTCAGAGTATTTTATTGGTCAAGTATGGTGCATCATAACTTTAATGTATCCATATGGCCTGCTTCAGCTCAAGGGCTATCTAACCTTTTTGTCACCTACTTTTATTGCCTATAATAAGGCTACTTTATTTGAAAATGAAGTCATTGCATGTATGATGAAAATCTATAGTAGAACTTGCAAAGCATACTTAAAAAAGGGAACCCTATCAAGTATGACATATGCACATTTTGTTTTCCTCAAAAAGTATTTTATCATTAGTAACTTGTCAAATGTTATTTTGAATATCAAATTAAATAATGGAATATTAGGCGGTCAAACTTGACAATTTTGTAGGTGAGGAGGATGATTTTGCAAAGCCCATCTTCAGTTCCACCTAAAAAATAGAGTAGAGTACAAGTTTCACTAAAGTTATAAATGGTACAAAATAAAATCACCTACAACTCTTTACTAGACGTTAACAACATGTCATTGGCAGTTACATCGTCACTGGCAATTGCACCACAACTTTCTCTCGGCAAAAAGAGGGCACAGGCCAGGATAGGTGGCACAAGGATAGGGGGCATGGGGATAGGGAGTGGAGGGCATAATCCCGTTGGTACAACAGGCAATATACTTGTATCAAATTATTTATTTGTAGGTCATGGTCTAATATATATAATAGCTTCACTCTACTTTGCTTGTATAAGCTCAAAACTATAAACAAGCATTAGAACTAGTTTATATAATTGACTATGTTTTAGAACTTTCTAGGAGTAACAAGTATAGAGTCTAAAAAAGACTACTATTAAAAGCAAACATGTTGCCGTAATCCAATTCATATGAAAAGACAACATAGGGTGATTGCAAGAAACACTTGTACTATTTTTTGTCCCATTGGTCTTTGTTGGGTGGTTTTTGGGCTATAACTTTTGAGTCACAAACTTTTTCTTACTAGAATTTGAAACAAAGGTACATGTAATAATCACAAATATTTTGAGTTTTTTTGAATATTTATAAAATTAGTTTGCTATTTTTAAATAGCCTCCAATTACCTATCTACTTTGGTCATTTTGGGGGTTTTGAGTACTATTTTTGACCGTGAAATGCAAATTTGAAGGCCAAAATTCACAAGCAGGTTTTTGTACTAAAGTTACACAATCCTCCTAAAGTTTTTATAAAATAGTAAAATATCCACCTTCTACATGTGCTCAAAGTGCTCTACTTTTGAGCAAGTGCACAAAACACAATTTATTTTTCCCCAAGAATGGATTTGATGGAAAAGGAGCATCTTCAAGTTAGGAAAAATGTGGAATTTTTAGTTTATTTTTTGAATTTATTACTATATTCTAAAAAGAAAAAGTCCTTTTTCTTAGTGTTTTTGGTCTCTCTATTTTTGTGCATAACTTTCAGATTTTTTTTCTAGGTTTAAATTTTCACAAGTGTGCTACTTTAAGTGCTTTACAAATTATCCATATTTTATTTTATACAAAAAATACATATTCCAAAAACTCATAGTACTACTAATACTAAGGCCTTTTAAGGCTGTCTTAGACAAAATTAGCAAGTATTTCTTGCAATGACTCTATACAAGTTTGTTATGTCACTATTGTTGCTATCTTATTAACTAGTTTCTATAGGCAAAGTATCTTGTGCTAATATTTGCATAGAAATCTAGAAAAAACAAAAACAAAAAAATCTTAAAAAAAAAATGTTTTTGATTTTTTGTTTTTTTGATGTTTTGATTTTTTGATTTTTAATTTTTTGAGTTTTTTCAATAAAATAATGTTATCTAACGTGGTCGCCTCAATGCCATGTCAAACTGCTGCAAATTGCCCATGTGGAAGATGTTTCCAAATTTCCCATGGTTTTGGAGGAAGGGGCCTCTTTTGGCTGGGGTTAGATGGCATGCCCTTTTGGCTGGGGCTTGCGCCTGACACCTTGCCTAGCCCTTGCCCAAACCATTTTCTCTCTCCTCCTCTCCTCCTTATTCCTCAACTCTAACTTTTAGTTTTTGAACTTGTGTTTGAGCTTCTTCACTTGTTATTGTGCTCCGTGGAACTTGGTTTGTAATTGATTCTTTTACTAATGTGCTTATGAACTAGTTACTAACCAAGTTTCAAGGAGCACAATAGCAAGTGAAGGGGCTTAAACGCAAGTTCAAAAACTAAAAGTTAAAGTTGAGGAATGAAAAGGAGAGGAGAGAGAAAATGGTGCGAGGAGGGGCTGGGCAGGGTGTCAGGCGTGGGTCCCAACCAAAATAACATGCCATCTAATCCTAGCCGCCTCTTCTTGGGCCCAAATCCCTTGTAATGCTAGGTACAACATAAAACAAACATTTGGTTTTACCAAAACAAAATAGAATGTCATATATGCTACGCATAAACAAGTACCAAACTAAATACTATATTTTTAGTGGTAAAGGCCACCAAAAAATGCATTGTTTAACCCCTAAAGGCCAAGCTATCCCCGTGGAGGGTACCTATAGCTAATCTAGTTTTTGTGATTTTTTAAAAACTTTTATTGAAGATGGGGAATTCCAAGATCTATGCGGGCATCTATTTTTTTTGTCATTTTGACATTTGACAAAGAAGTTATGCAATAATCTCTGCTGCCCGGGGGAGGGAGGGCAATTCGGGCAGCCTAAAAACTTCTTTAAAATGTATATTTTCTAAAAATAGAAATCTGGAATTGATTCTTTAGATTTTTTCATATGTGGGAAGATTTGAATCATTCAACTTCAATTGATGAGATGAAAGTTATGAGATGTTTTATTTTGTGGGCAGTTATAGATTCTCTACTCCAAAGTAAACTTTGAAGTCCTTTATTATTCACAATCTTCAATATTTTGGAAAAAAACTAAACCTAAGGAAGTAGATTGTTTATTACAACATTATGACTATTGAGATTTGCATTTTTCATTTTAATAATTAAATTCTTAACAATTTAGTGATTTGACTCATTCTCTACTTCTTTTTACTTACTATTTTTTCCCATGTGTAGTATAGCTCCAATTGAATTAAAAAGTCTCCTACACATACCTAACTTGGTCTTCTACATGGAAAAAATAAACCTCAACTTTGTGTAGAGTAATTTTTTTCATATAGGAGTGGTCAAAGGCTTCTAAAATTTACTAGCAACAAGGAAAAAACCCTCTTTTTGCACTTTAGATGTAAATATCTCCCTCCTCTCCATCTAGAATGACCTGATTTTTTCCCATAAGTGCCTCTTCTAGTCAAATGCAAGATCCTATAGTTGGATTTGCAAAACAAACTTTATTTCCTACTTTTCTACTTGTTCCCCCTAAAGTGGCAGTTAACAGTGACTTTCACTAGAAAAAAAGGCTTGGGCCTTTAGGCATTAACTCATTAAGGATTGGTTGACCAGTTCCTGGTCAATTTTGACTCTTTTCAGTTTGTAGAGAGAGCATGTCAAAGAATTTGATGATGTGGCAAAGAAGATGGGTTTGGAGAATTGGAAAGTGAAGAGTTTAGGACAACAACCATGCCAATTTGAGGTGGCATATGGGTAGAGGGTTGAAAAAACTAAAAGTGTGCCTGCAAAAAATACACCAATATATGCAAAAAGATGGCCATAACAACTAAAGAGTGAGCATAATTCATGAATTGTAATACTAAACGTTGCAAGATACTTCCATTTGTATGGTCAGATTTGTGATAGACATATGTGTTCAATAACCCTAAGATGCCCTCCAAATGGAAATCCAAAGGATTGCCCACCCCCAAAATTGACTACAGTCGTTAAAGGGTTAATAAGGCATCTTCCAAAGTGGCACACTCCACTTTTCCTTGATCATCCAACACTACATACAAAAGGGGAAAATAGAGGAAGAATGCCTTCTTCACTCTTATTTGAACAAGATTTGGATGCAATCCATCTAGCATTACATCAAAGTCCTTTTCAAAGTCTTCAACTACTCTTCCACCAACTCCAAGGAACTTGCACGGCTCTAACATCTTTAATGGTGCAATATCTTCATGTTTGAACTTCTTTTGCTGCAGAAACTATATTAGAATTAGTGCAACAATTTTTATGAATATAAGCTACTTCTCTTGACCTAATTATGAGCCAAGCATAATATTGAATGATGAGAGGTTTTACAAAAAAATATGTTTTCTCACTTTACATTCCACTACTACCACTTTCTTAATTTAAGGGCATAGTGGGAGGCAATATATTCCAAAATCCAAACTACTGTAATTAGAAATCAAATCTCTTGTCACCTTGAGCAATCCCTTCTTCACTTCTCCTTTTGCTACAAGCCAACCATATTGTTAGAAGATAAGCATTACATCCAATATGTCTTGTTTGAATTGTAGGGAAATTCCATTTTGTACAAAATTCTTTGTATTCCATTTTAAATAAAACTTTTGCTAGATGAATGTTGTGTATTTCACACATGTCCAATCTTGTATTTCCATTTATACAATATCATACAGTTTTAGACATACATTCTGCCGATCTCCCATCGGCTGAGTTTTGAAGGTTAGTAGTGCATGCACAATTATCCTATTCTCCAAAAATAAGTATCACCAATCACACAATACTACATTGTTAGTACTAACATGGACTGAAAATGAAAAGGACACAACCATCTAATCTAGTTACCTTTGTGCTGCTTGATTCCGCTCTAACCCTCTTGGATTTCTCCTTCTTCCTTGAATTCCTTAGTGTCCTTCCGAATGTTATCCCTTTTGTCCCAACGTTGTAAGTTGCCTTGCCCTCAGTAATCAACGGCTTGTCCATTGAATTTGGATGGTTTCTCTGATTTTTCTTCATGTTTTGCTCATCCTCTAACTTTTATCTCACCGCACTCTCCAAGTCCTAGTACATATAAGTTTGGACAATGTTAATTTAAGTTAGCAAATAAACTCATTGTCATTGCTAATGAGAAATACTTGTACTTTTCACCCTTAATACTTGGACAACATCATTCACTGTTGCTTTTGGAAAACAACTACAACATCTAATTCATTACAATATATACCTACATCCCGTTCCTTTATCAGACAATGTGACATTGTTAATTTGCAAACATCATTCGACTTGGAAATTTTCTGCACATACAAGATACAAAGTACTCCTCAAACTAAATCCCTCAATGCCGAGTTTACAGTTTGCAAATAAAATAAACATGATTGACATATCATTTTTTTATGTATTTTGACGGGTCTTTGGTTTGGAGGTCCAAGACATTTGGCTTCATAGACGGAATAGGTGGTGTTGAATTTACCTTGACATGCGCAGAATTTTTCCCTTCCTTTGTGTTACAATTAGACTTTTGTATTGCCGTTGTGGAGATTGTCATCAACACATGTGTTCTTGGTGAACTTGCAGCCTCTTTTTTAGTAGCTTTACTTGCAACTACCAATAGGATCAACAATGCTAGCCACTTGTTCACCTTTGTCTTCATTTTCTTTGTTGTTTGAAGACTCATTGTTGTCCTTGGATTGCTATCATTAGAGTCATATGAGTTGGTGTTGGCGCTAGACTTGTCTTTATTGCCGTCATTGTCTTTGCTCTCATTATCCAAGTTTGTCATTTTTTTTCTTTTCCCTTTCTTTGGCATTGCATTGATAACCTTCTTAGGTGAAGACTGTATCATAATTTTTCCTTTGCTTTTTGTCTTCACTATCATGAGGTCTATTCATGGTTGTCACATTGGGGGGAGGCGCTATTTCATGAGCCTAATTTTGTGAGTTGTGAGCCTTGAGCCTAGATTTAGTGAGCAATGAGAAAAGTTATGCTAAAACTCATTGAATTTTTTTAAAGAATTAAGAAACTTAAAGAAAGAAGTCACTAAAATTTTGAAATTTGCATTCTAAAATTTGAGTATCCTAAAATTGTGTAAGTACAAGGCCTATGACCATGGGTGGAAAGCATGATATTCTTCAAAGTAGAAGAAGTTTGATACATTGCACTAGTACCTACAATTGGTGATAAGGGTAATGTTAAGGGTGTTTGAAGAGTCCATTGCATCAAAGAAACAAGACAACTATAATTGCAAAACTGAAAGTCTAATTAGGACTAATGTTGATAGATTCATATGGTCAATAGTTGTATATATTTAGAAAATTAAAATGATCAAACTTGTAGTACTCCATAGAATGAACGTTGTAATGTTGAATGTCATTCAAAGTATATATATAAAATGGATAAAAATTTGGCATAAATGAGCAAGACAAAATGGGTGCATAGGAAAACTTGAAGATTGCTCAACTTTGAATTGCAATACAGCAAAAGAGCAATGTAATTAAAACCCATAGTATCAGATATGGTCTCAGTACAAAATAGATTTTTGTAGTTAATTAGAACCAAAAGTTCATGAAAATTCTATGAAATATTCTATGGGTCCAACAAAGTTCAAGGTCACTATCACTAAAAAAGTCCTAGGCTCAGCAACACATGCTTGACTTTAGAATAACTCACTGACGGAGCATGGATGAAGAGGTCCACATCTAAATCTAATTTCTAAACAAGTAGGAACAAGAAGTACAAGTGTTTGCAATATGCAAATTGCCCTTGCTTTTGAATGCCTTTGAGAGCATTTTTATGAAGTAGAGACAAGAGCAATGAGGAATGGAACTAATTGTGTGTATGTAGCTCTAAATCTTAGTTTTGGATTCAAAATTAAATGATATAATGCATCCAAATCTTGGATGAGGAACCAAAGTAACCTGACAAATGTGACCAAATACAGTGTGAGCTGAAACACAATTGTTAGATTGTTTGGTCAATGGCCCTTTCATACTACGCCACACTGCCTTATCAAAGCAGACTTTAGAATATTCATTAGGCAAATCTAGAGCAAGAAATGATAATAAGTTGACAAATAAGGATCTTTCACCAAACTTACAACAAGGAGATATTGCTAGCCATTGTGGAAGTTGAAAGCCAGCCTCTTCTAGAGCCAAGATTTCTTTTATTGTCAAAATTGAACTTGATTTGAATGGCCACACTTGTGGCAGAGGTGGGCGGAAGATAACCCACTTGCGCTTGTTGCCCATCATGCAGCGGTTGATGTTGTCATAGCAAAAAAAGAATTGCATAGTATCAATTGTATTTTTTTTATAATTATGCATACCACATGCGTAGGTAGGGGCTGCCGTGCTACTATTATCTTGAATAATCATTGTTGCAAATTTTTCCTTAGTGTTTGCCTGTTGAGCAAAGCATGCCTTTGCAAAATTGCTGGATAACCAAGCAATAAGCCACTTAGTTTCATTGCAAGCACTCTCTTGAATGCTGGTGACATGTGCTGTAGAAGAGTTAGCTGAGAGATTTGGTGCAGGCCTTGGTGGCACAACAAGTGTAACATCAGGGATGATGATGGATGACTCTTCAAGACAGACTAAAGGTTGCTTGCTTAATTGAAACATGAAGCACTTTTGAGCTCAAGTTGAGGATAGGAAAAGTTCACCTTGTCAAGCTGATGTGACTCACATTTGGAACCAAGAGGAACCCTTGCCTTCCGTTTAAGGGATCCAAAAATCTCCTCTCCCTCCAAATAAGGTGTTGAAGTACAAAATTCCACCACACCAGGAACTTTGTTCATAGCCATTGCTAACTTGGATGGATCCCCCGTGCGCACAACAACCCAATGAGCAAGTCTCATTTGAAGTTCTTCCTTGCTGGGTCTATGGCCACCATGATCACCTTGCAAAAAGCGATGGTACTAGACTACTTGCAAAAACTGACAAAGTCATCCATGGTGGCTACATACAAAGCGCTGCCACCATATCTAGATTGTTTTTCCAATTTGTTGTGAACAAATTCTGCCAAATTGCAAGAGGTCATCTCAACTTTTTTGACATTTTATAGCTTCTAGAAAAAAAGAGGAACAAACAATATAAACAAATTAATGAAGCTTGATATGTGCTACATTGATATAGAAATTTAGAATGAAACAAAAAATTGGGAATGGATGAAAATAAATAGTCTAAAAAGACATGGAAACTTAACAAAGATTCATGGTCGTGTGCACATTATTAAACTCTTGATACCAAAAGTCATACAAAGTTGACAAAGATCATTGGATAAAACTAAATCATGAAACAATGCTCAATGGAACAATGGGACAAGTTGATATCATGAATATTAAGACTCTTGATCATAATATTCAGTACAAACAACAAATAAAACCGAGTTTTAAAAAATTTCAACAATCCTGGCTGACTAGGCCATAGCTTTGGTGCCAAAGCTTATGATAGATGCAAGAATGCATGGTCAAAAAACAAATATTGAATTGGACCTTTAGTGCCGGAGGATCAATTAAGATAGAAATATCATAAACAATTAAAATAAGCCACTTTAGACTATAAGATTTGGGTAATTTCTTGAGAAATTAAGCTCAATTTGTGTAGAAACAAGGATAAGGAAGAGTGCAAAATATATATGTATATACTCAAAAATGAATATTTTATGCAATATAAATGTAGATTCTTGATTTCAACCTATTCTCATGGTCTAGTGCATTGGTGTGTTTCTTTTGAGTAGGGTTTGGAATGTGCATTTGTTGATGGTTTGCTAGAGCTGCTGTGCTAAGAAGCAACAAAAAGTGTCCGGATCTAATTATTCAAAGAAGTGGAAGATCATGCTTTGAGAATTTGGGCTACTGATTTTAACTTGGTTTCAAAGCTAGTTACTAAATTATGTCATGCATTTTCATACTTGTAATCCAGCTTTGATGCCAAAACTCATTTGTCTGAGACAAATTGTATGGCTCAATATTCAATAGTAGCAGCTTCAAGTAGCAAAATTTGATTCTTGACCTCTTTATTTGCTAGATGATTGCATTGTGTAGCTCTTCTTTGTGAAGACGAGGGTTTTACATCTATTTTAGTTGATGAAGAGGCCCTTAATTGCATTTGTGCAATAAATGTTCTCAAAGAAGTAGTAGTATCAATACCAAAACTAGTATTTGGATGACTAAATGCATTGCTCAAATTATGCATGTTACAAGTGCTGAGTTACTTTCTTCATGTGACCTATTCTTATCAAAGTTATGGTTGGTAGTATTTTTTGATCTTTATTAGACAAGGCAAGTTCTTACATCATTTTGGTATTTGGAATCTAGAAATGTGTAGCTAAGTTGAATTGATTTAGCATTAAAAAATGGAGGTTTGTCATCAAATGACTAGCATTTTTGGTGAAAGCATAGGCCTCAAGCAGTCACTTATTGGAATTTTTTGCATATTAACTTAATTTTCAATAGTATTGAGTGAAATTATTTTTGCATTACAAGGTACAAGATAATGATGCAAATTATATGTGTCCAAATGTTTTGACCTTTTTCTTGATTTTGCAAATTGGTGAAGTTGCTTTTCAGCAAAAAAAGCTTCGAATTGACTATGCCACCACAAAAAGATTGTCTCTTGCCAACATATTACTGGTACTTGTTTAACTTTATTTGTTCAATCTCAATAGTTGTGTTTGGAGTTTTTTTTTCTATATCCATGAATGTCGGGTTTATTTATTTGAAGTCCTACATCACATTGCAATTTCTCATTTTATTTGCTTAAATACTTGTGAGGCATTTGTAGGATCCATTGTGCATTGATTGATAGCAACCTTTGTGTCTCCTCATGAAATGGCTAAAATGGTGGAATGTAAGCTTGCATATAGGAGCACTTAAAGTAGGCGCACCCATAAGCGTGAAAATCAGGGTTTTGGAGTAGGAAAAACAATTGACTAACTTTGAAAAAAATACCATAAGTTAGGAAATGAAAACCAAAAATATTGGCATCAATTTCAAGGTTCCAGCTGCAAGCATTTGTTCACAAAGATTTTTCAAAGTCCAAAATCACTAAAATTGTGGGAACCATGTGTAAGAGATGCTAATCACAAGGGTTGTTGGTTCTTAAATAGTGAGATGGGTACTCAAAACCTCATGCTAGTCACCCACAACTATCACTTCATCACCCATAACCATCACTTAGTCACCCACAACCATTTGTTTTTTTATTAATTATCCTTGCCATTGTCAAGTGATGAGCATGGGGATGCAATGCTTATGAATGCTGCTACCTTATTGATTCTCCCCAAAATTGATCTCAAACACTAAATTAGCGGGCTGGCTAAATAAAGCCTCCTTTTATGTTTGCATATGTTTTATCTTCACTTATATATCATTTCCCATTTTTCATTTGTTATTCAAACCTTTATATATTGTGTCAAAGGCTCTTGTATGCTTGTGTATTCATATGCTTGAAGTTTCCTAAACATAACACTACAATATTTGAATATTAGAAAACTTTGTTGAAGTAAACATAGACTACTTCATATTTCCTTGCTTCTAATGCAAATTTTTGAGTTAGAAGCAAGGAAATACAAAGTTGTTTATGTTAACTTTAAAAAAATATTCTACTAGGCACTTTTATGTGTGTCTCTCTGCAAGTCTAGACTTTCATTTAACGATTGGTTTGTAAACTTTTCATTGTTAGTATTGCTTTCTTGTGTTAGTTTTGGCCGTACTAAATTGGCTTTTGGTACCAAAGGCCCTACCAATTTAAATTTCAGAAAACTGAGTTGTCACAAGGTTATGTTGGAGTACGGTTCTTTGCTTTTTGGATTCTCTTCTATATTTTGTTGCTCTTGTTGATTGCTTTTGAAGTCCAAATTGGTTTTTTGCTACCAATCTCTGAGGAGCACGACCAATGTTATGGCTCCAAGATCCTCAATTATTTTTGTTGTTTTCTTTGGGGCTTTGTAATTGACCTCCAGGGTTATGCCTTTGGTGCCAAAGGCCCGTAATTTGAGAGTGACTGTCTTTATTTTAAAATGCCATGCTATGCACAACCCAACACTTTGCTTTTGACGAGCTCTTGCTAGTGCAGCAAAGCACTATTTTTTGCTAGAATTTTGATTTGTTGGAAACGGTAAGGGCCTGCTAGGCTGCGCCAACTGGCTAGGGCTGCGATTATGAAGAGCATGGAAATATTATTTCAATTGCTAAGTTTAGCAAGTCATTTTGTGTGTCTATTTTAATAAATTTTCATTTTTACTCTTGTTTTTTGACTTGATAAAAGTAGTACAAACGACCCAATTTACAAGAAAATTTGCTCACGATCTTGGAGTACTTTTCCACGATTATAGGATTTTTTGGTTTTTTCTAAAAAAGTTCCTGTTGACAGCTGACAGCTGATAAGTTCTTGCTCACAAAATAGCATTTCCCTCACATTGGGCCACTCGTCTGCTTGCCTGCCTGTAGGCTTGAAGTGTCCAATTGAAGTTATAGTTCGTCCGATGAGGTCAACTCATAGTTGATTTTAAAAAATAGTGCAAAATGATAAAAAAAACTTACTTTGTACATGCTAGTGACTCTCATTGTTGCTAACACAAAGTCAAAACGTGAATTTAAAGCCATATCTCATATTAAAAATGAAAAATGATCACTTGATTCTTCCATTTTTAGGTCAAAAACCCAAAAAGATCCTTAAAAACTTGAAAGGACGGACATGTTTGCATGTTTGGTCTGATTTGTGCGCCCATCCAATAGCCTCAACTAGCCGAAAGTAACAATAGTAGGTTTATCATATCAGCTGTAATTCTTGTATCCGACTTCAAAAGTTTTATCTTCTATCTCATGTAGTGGGCTGTTCTTCATCAACTCTAATTTTGGCTACCTCTTATGGATGAAAACCTCAACCACCTTGAAACATTTTTCTAGTATTTGATTTGCTAGCGTAGCCGCAGTGTTAGCAACCATAGCTAATCGTAGTTGTCTCTTCTTCGTTGTTTCTTCTTGCACCATTGCTTGCTCTTTGTCGATTGCCTTCTTGACCTTGGTATCATATGGGTCACGCTTTATTTGTTTTGCCTATTACAAAAACCAATGTTGTTTTAGGAAATGCCATACAACAATACTTCATAATCCCAAAACTTATAGATTGATATTCACAAAACTATGTTGGGAGGATGTCCACTTGGGGTATCACTTTTTGGACACACAAATTAGGTTCCTTTTGTTTAAAACCTCTAAAGTTTGTCTAATTTGTTCATTTTGATCAAGTAAAAAGACCCTAAAATGGGAAAAAAATAGTCTTGTGCCTCAATGGAATCAAGATGTATATGTCTAAAGAATTTTATTAAATTCTTTAAATTATTTGGATCCATTTATAAGTATCAAAAAAAATCTAAAATTTTGGGATTTGCAAGCATTAGAGTGCACAATTTATTTATTTTTTTATTGAAAAAATAAGTTATTTTGTACTCTACACAATTAAATGTAGGTCATATTCAAAAATGGTATTAAAGTAAATTTTTGGAATTCCATATGCTTGATTTTGGGGATTCTAGGTAAATAAGATAGAACTTACTTTTTTAACTAAAAAATCAAATAAAATTACTTAAAATTCTTTGATTGTAATCAAACTTTTTTTCTTGATACACTATAAGTGTAGAAAACTAAAACTACATTTGGTGAAGTCTTACTTTATTCTAATGAAAAACTACATATGTTTGACACACCAACACATAGTGAAATTGTAGGTAAGACAGCTTTTTTGGGTATGCCAAGTGGACCTTCACCCTACATTATGGTGAAGTGTTCACCAGAATATTATATCTACTCTACATTCCAAGCAATAGAGATACTGTCATCCTCACACAAATTGATTTTGCAGTTACTTTGGAACAAAATTGATTCAAGAGATTGAAAAGTAACATGTAGTACATTGCACAAGGATAATTTGTACAAGGAGCTATAATGAATATCTCAATTGTTGTTGAAGAGGACCATTCAATCACACCAATCTACCGAGAACATCTCAATTAGGTACACACTCCCCCTCCGAAGAAAATGAAATTGCAAACAAAGTACACATAAGACATGCATTCCATAGCTAAGAAAACTAACCAAATGCATAATTATACTGTGTTTCAAAGCTTTCTTAGTGATGTTCCTACCTCCTTGACCTCTTGCTACACTCGCCATTTTCTTTGACTTTTCTATTGCTTCTTTGCTTTGTTGCTTCTTAACAAAAGCATCCCAATATTCTTGTTTTAGCTTAGCAGATTTTGGCTCCTTCTTGTCTATCATTTTGTCCAATACAAAGCAATATATAATTAGTGCCCCTTTGGCCTTCCTCTTTAGGTATTTTTCACTTAACTTTGTGTATTTCCTATAGTAGAAGTATTCATGCTTCAATCTATCATACATCTTTTCCTTTCTAGTGGCAAAGTTGCTGCTCCCACCCTTCTGTCAGATTCAAATCTTTTGCAAATGATGTTATATCTTGATGAAAATATAGTTCCATTCTACATATACGCTCACCGTCTTTGTTTAGCTGCAAAGGACGGCTTTCATCATCTTTGACAATGGCAAAGTCCTTCACATTTGTTGCCAAAGGCAGCAGAGGTATTCTACTTCTTTTGCTACTCTGCCTTTGATGATATATAGCCAATGGCCTTGATGTGTCCCGCGGAAACGTTTCAACCAACAAGGAGATGGGGGACGCATGTTGTATCTCCATTGTTTATATTGTGAACAATCCTCAATGTTGCATTGTAGAACATCAATATCTCTTCCCTGAACTTTGTAACTCTATCACAATAAACATAACATTCATGGGAAGGCATGTCAATAAACATTCTTTGGAATTAGATTGTATTGTTTATGCTCACGGTACATTACAACTATGTTTAAAGTAGTGATAACGGTATGGAAACTAGAAAACAAAGGGATTTATTTATTTAGGATGCTCAAAAACAGTGTTATGTATACATGATTGTCAAACAAACTATTCAACAGTGTTGCACATTAAAGATGTCAAACAATATAGTTCATTGGTCCTTTAGTTATGTTATTGAAGAAAGACTTGTGACTAATGTTAAACAAACCTCTGCAATTGAGATAGTCAAGGTGCCCATTGTAATGCCATGGTAGAGGCATGCCCATTCTCAAACTTGCACAATAATCAATTCCACCATTTTATGCGCCTAGGGACCACGGTCTTTGATATGAACCGCTATACTATGTGGATGGTAGAGAATATCAAGGCCAATACTCCTCTAGCTTTTCCATGTCTAGCCTCTGTCTATGATCACTGTCTTGGTAAGTCCCTTCATGTGGTCAAGGAGCACCTTTGACACAATCACCACGTTTGTATTCATCCAAGTTCCTTAACCGCCCAACTTCTAGTTGTTGTTCATTCTCTAGTGGTGCCAATTTCTCCCCCTCTTCATTGGGCAAGGTGCTTGTGGCAATGGAAAGGTCCTCCTCTACATTTGTTTGTACATCTTTGTTTAGAGAGTCATGGCGCTTTTGCCTTGAAGCCGACTTCTTGGTCTTCCTTTTGCCCCCCACCATCATACGTTGCCAATTACAAAAAGATTTTGCAACCTACTAATGACATAGTAACACAAGCAGTGCTGTTAAACATGGAGATCTCTAAAACCTAAATTATAAACCCAAAACAAATTATACTACAAACATCAAGTATACTGTTGATGCATAGGATGAACCTCATTTTGTGAATTTGAACATACATAATACCAAGTTGCATAATATTTTATCAATTAAGTATGTTAGATTTTATACATGTTAATATATGACAATGTGATATTCAATAGCTGCTTCCATTTAATTTCTTAGTCTGTAATATGACTCAGCAATACAAAATCTTGTTAGTAGCAACTAGAATATTGCTAATGAACTGAAATCATCTGCAACAAAAATTGGAAAAGGCAATGACCTTGAATTTTGTTACTTCAATATACAATTATGTCCTACAAACTCCAACTTTTTCCAAAGAGTAACAGAAATGCAAAAGAGTGAAATACAAATATGACACAATGGAAAATTATGTTTTTGTATAGGAAAAAATCATTAAAAACTTCCTCAAAACATTTAATAGTTGTTTGAAAACATGTTATTAGCGCAGTTGCAAATCCTATTCATTGGAAATTCTTGAATTAAATCAAATGATCTATCTTGAAGTTCAAAACAACATTTACAATTTTTTTGGAGCTCAATATTGAAATTCTTACTGCTGGAACACTTGGATTGTAAGCTATTCACTTCTCTACAACAAAAATGTTACTAGAATAATGTTCATAGAAATCTTGCCTTATTGGAACCCTAGTTCATTCTCTTTAATTGTGGCTATTAGCAGCACAAAAAGCTAGCTTTGATTTTCTAAAAAAAATAGAGATTGGGAAAGCGCCGTTGCCACCCTAATTCTATTAGTTCTTTAACAAGTGTTTTGCCAAAGTAGATTTCTAGAGCAGCCTTGGCACAAAATTGAAGCAATGATTTTTGGTACCATTTTAAATCTACTTGTTCACATTCACGTAATACACCAACTCACAACAAAATCATTCTAGAACAAAACGGTTGTACTAGGTTTACATCTAACCATACCTTCTTAGTTGCTAAATTCCTCAATGTCTTAGGTGCTGGGCTTTGAGCCTCTAGCTTTGTGATTTTGTTCCTTAAACTCCTATGCACTGCAACGGACACACACGTGGACTTCTTTCTTTCACTTGAATGTTTGGGCATTGGAGGGATGTTCTTGTCTCCCCTGCATGAACTACCCTTGCAAGAGAAAAGAAGACAAAGTGGCACTGCCTCAAAAAAACTATTTGCTAGAAGGTTAGTTTGAACTGCATTGTGCAACGCCATGGTTGTCTTCCTCCTTATTTCTTTATAGTCATTGGTTAGATTTTCTTTAGGTTTGGAATTCAATGGGGAATTCATGTTCATATGTTTTGGTTACAAATGCAAATTGTCATAGTTTTATCTGAGGCTTTTATAATGTAGATTTCATTGTTTGATGGCCGCCAACATCAATTGCATAGTTGCCTATTGTTCTAGATAGGGATACATATCTGATTTAGATGGGTAGACATCTAATATTCTTGAAGTAATGTTCACCATGATTTCAATTTATAATTAACAACTACATTCTTCTAGTTTTCCAAATCCGAGAAACATGTATAATCTACCCAACATTTCATCTCTTGACTAGTATGGTAATGTGATCATTCACTAGGTTTATTACTAATGGCTACAATAGTTAACCATGTTTAAGAACATTCAATGGGTATTGCATTACAGTCTAACATCAATGTGAACAATATTGTTTACAATAATTGAGGAATAACATTTGATTTGATATACTTTATTCATATTTATATTGTCTCTCACAAAAATGTAAATTGCTACAATATACAAAAAGGAGTCCTAGGAAATAAATGTGTCATATGCTAGGAAGGTTTAGGGTTTAGTGGAGAAGCCCTCAAATAGTTTCTATTTGCGTTTTTAGAATTGAAGTAATATAGTTTGCAGATAGAATCATGCTATTTGGAAAAGGTCTCCACATGGCATGTCATTATGCAGGAACTAATATAATTATTTTGCATTACTTCAATTATATTTTACTAGAATACTACATGATTTGTTCAATAGTGCAATGTACAACATGTTTTGACGTTTTAGAAGTGATCATTCTCCAATTTGTTCACATTGGACAATAACCATGGGCAATGAATCCTTAGTAATTCCCTTGTTCATTAAGCTTCAAATAGAAAGTCAAGTGGACATATAGAAGTGAAAAATAATTAGTTATGCATAGTAATGGCCTAAGAAAACTGCAAATCACTGTTGTTATTTATGGAGTCACCCCTTGTATAAGCTCAATGCTATTTGAGAGAATAAAATAATCATGATAGGGAGGCTTAGATTTCAAGAGTCATTGTGCCCACATTTAAATTCCATTTGACAAAATTAGAATACTTACAAAGTCTAATACTACAATTATAGCTAGAAGTGGTAGTATGGTTTACCTTTACTATATTGCTAATGCATTGAACATATTTTTGTTGTGTACAATTTATTTTGTTCATGATGATATACCAGCCACGGGTATTGAGATCCTTATTTCTTTCTTGGAACATGTCGTCAATGTGGCTTGTGAGTAGTTATGCAAGACTGGCAAACAATGGCAGGAAAATCAATCGATGTGGGTACTAATGAAGACTTAACATGACAGATAGAGTTAAGGTTGGCTAGAAAAAAGGGTTTGCATAGATTCAAATGCCTCTCAAGAAGATGTTGTGAAGGTAAAACATATAGCATTAAAGTAATACAAGAGCATTTGAGGTTGTATTTGCGAGATCCATTTCTAATGTAGTCAATGGTTGGTGAAGATTCGGAATGCGGCTATGCTGATGAAAGTATACTAGTGACTAGATTTGCTCCCACATCAAATGACAAGAAAGTATTCGACAACTCAAACATTTGCAGCAAGTACAAAGAACATCTAGATCCTTTCCATGACATTTAGCAAATGTTGTTTGTTGCCTTTGACATGGGCGGCTGTCTTCAAGAAGACAAAGTTAGTGATGAAGAGCTAGTCTTTAAGGATGAACATTTGTTTGGCTCAACAATCTCAATGGACAAATTTTATCAAGAAGCTATAAACCAATTTATGATGGAAAAAGTTTAAGTATCATACTTGCTACCATTGTTCTAATAAACATGGTAGTTGTTCATGGATTTAGAAATGCCTAAGTTAATGAATTGCTTAAGTATTTGTTGTTTGAACCATTGCTTGAGTTGAACCGACTACCAGTTACCTACTACAAAGCAAGAAAACTAATTAGAAAATCTCGTCTAAATTATGACATTATTCATGCTTGTTTGAATGGATGTCTCTTGTTTTATGGAGCACCAGAGATTTGGACACACTATCCAAAAATAGCGTGTGGTAAATCAAGATACATAAAAGGGTCCTAGGTCATACCAGTGCTCCAAGTATAACATTTCCCTCTCATCTTGAGATTATTGCACATGAATTGCTCACTCACAATTGTAAAGTTGTTAGAGTTCCACGTAGATGAACCACTTACAAAAGTTGGCGTAATGAAATTGGTAGTTGACAGCCTTGCATGCATGGAAGCATGTTGACAGTGATGTGGATCCCACTTTTGCTAATGAAGTGAGAAAAACTAGACTAGGAATGTCCTTAGACGGAATAAATTCTTTCATACATAATACTACAAGCCACTCTAGAGGACCAGTGTTGATACTGTTATACAATCTACCACTTTACTGAGTCACCAAAATTATTTTCATACAATTGAGTGTTTTAGTGTCAGGGAAGTTTCTGCCTACAAACAAAAATATAGGCATTTTTATCAGCCCTTTGATTAAGAAATTGCAAGATTTGTGGGTTAGAGTACTGACGCAAGATATCTCAAAGCCATTTGGGTTAGGATTATTCACACTCATGGCCATATTATTGTGGACAATTTTGGTTTTTGTACTTATGGCTTAATTTTAGGATTGTGCACACATGGGTACAAAAGTTGTATGGTATGTGGTCCAACTATAGAGGCTAGATGTGCTTCATCCAAGAACAAACTAGACTCCCAAAAAAAAGCCAAATAATGGATATAAACTAGTGTATGGAGGTAGTCAAAAGTGGACTTGAACTATTCATCCATACCGCTCAAATCTACAATTTGATGGTAAAGTCAAATACAAACAAGCAACATCAAGAATTATAGCAAAACAAGCAAAATTCTTTGGTCAAGAATGCAATGCATATTTTTTGAATGGAAGGATACAAGGAGGTGACAATGACCTTGTGCATTTGTACAGTGTTAAACACAAAACAACGTTAGAAGGATTATCATATTGGGCGGTGAGTACTAAGCACTTACACCACTGTGTTTAGAATATAAAATTTCATTAAAAAATTGTGTTTTGTGTTTATGACATTTTAATTGATGGTCTATCATTTGAGTGAAGTCTTTCAACACAAATACCTTGTGTTTTTTTTATGTTATAGTGCGCATATCAATTAATGCAAACATTGACTACAATAGTCAAGCAAAATTTGGAGTGTCAATTTAGCTTGCATTGCATTAAACATAAAAAAGAAGTGTTTTATTAATATCATGGAATTTCACGTTTTTGGGTTTGTGTAAACAACAAATGTACATGTAGTTTAAGTTAGTATAGAGGTGATACATTGAGCTTATAATAAATTCAAGTTTTTTAAGTAGTTGACGGCATAAAGACAATGTAAAATATGTGAGCAAAGTAATAGTCTAGAGTAATGAACATATCTAAATGCATATTTGGATATTCAAGTCATCACCATCTTGAATGTAGTGTGGGCATGTACACTAATTTTGAATAATTGTGAGCCATTTTGAAGTTCTGTAATGTATCTTTGCATCCCCTATTTGCAGAAGTTACTCCTTCAACACTTATTGGATCCCATGCATTGTAAAAAAACCTTTGTAAGAATATTACAAAGACAATACTAGGAATGAAAGACTCAATTTGCAGTAGGCAAGACATATAGGCATTGAGAATTCATGAAGAATTATGGGTAGATAGCAATGGAAACAATAGAACAAAGATTTATTTGCCTCAAGCACCATATATTTTAATAGCAAGCAAGAAGACGTCTATTATGGAAATCATTAAGGCATTAAGAACACCCACCAATTTTGTTGGTGGGATTCACAAATGCTTCAAGGATGAAAAACTGCATTATATGAAATCTTACAACTACCATGCGCTAATGCATCAGGTATTGTACTATATTTTATATAAACCTATTATATCCGTCTCCTTCAAACTCAGTATTCCATATACATGCATTGTTAGTTATGCTTGGAGTCAAAGTAAGTTGTTGAGGTTTTATCACTGTTTGTAATTGGTGACTTAGATGCCAAATAGTTGATGTCGTGGTTTTGTTTTTAATACCAACACCTTTAAGCAATTAGTAATGACAATAAAATATGTAAAATTCATATATATTATGTTTACCCATGTGTACAGGTGCTTACATTGGCCCTATGAAAAGTGCTGACTAAAGACATCAAAATAGATATTATAAAGGCAAATAGAGTGTTTCAAAGGTTGTGTGAAAGGGAAGTAAATGTTTTGGACCATCTTCTTGATATGGTTGATGCTGCAGATGCTCTTTGTATGCTGAAGAGAGTATTTCCGCCTACTTTTATGGACATAATGTCACATTTATTGATACATCTTGTAGAAGAAATATATACATGTGGGCCACCTCACACTTGTTGGATGCATCCAATAGAAAGACACATTCATGAAAACTCAAATAGACTACATCAAAACATACGCAAGACCAGAAGCTAGCATGGCAAAGCGTTATGCAATGTCAAAGATTCTAAAGTATTGTTCAAAGTATTTATATTATTTGAAAGAATAAGACTCTGCGTATGGAATGATGAA
Organism: Ulota crispa; assembly: GCA_963920765.1. Classification (NCBI taxonomy): domain Eukaryota; kingdom Viridiplantae; phylum Streptophyta; class Bryopsida; order Orthotrichales; family Orthotrichaceae; genus Ulota; species Ulota crispa. The sequence continues at coordinate 2,083,286 of OY987252.1, read as the reverse complement.
GGAAAGCAACATATGAATGATGAGAAGGTACAGGGAAATGGTTAGGCACGCCCTATGACAAAACAATTCATGCAATGGGCACACAATTTTGTGTTGTCTAACTTGTCAAATTTGGAGTCTTGTAGAGAATAAGTGCGCATGATATTATATGTTTATTATATTGTAGCATTTAAATACAATACATATATTGGATACATTGAATGCATATTCCATGTACATCATGGTCATTGCTTATAATAAATTAGTGATGTGATGTATGGCTTAATACATATTGAATTGTATACAAGTGTTATGTATAAAATTAATGGATGTTTTTTTATTGTACTATGGCCTCCAAGCTAGTTTCATTCACCCTATTTTACCCTTCAAATTTTTTGGTATTTTATAAAACAAAATTAGCATTTGAGAATCTTGTAATACTATTTTTTAATTCTTATTCAATCCCAATCAAGCATACCAAATTTTGAGTTTCAAAAAACCAAAATCCTATTTTTGGTAAATTATTTTACATAATATTCATGGTTTTACATGATAGATGACTAAAAAAATTGGTGATGAATTTTTGAGATTTGATTGCATGGATGCATAGGAAACATCCACACAAACATCTTTTCTTCTAACAAGCATCTCCAACAAAATTCATAATTCCCTCTATGAAGATTTTATTGATGAAGTGATTACAACCAAATCTTGTAAATTAGACATTTCTTCATGGTAATCATAATTTTTGTTTGACTTATACAATACAGTTAGGTTTGAATCTTTGAGCATAATGATATGGTTATTTTGCCAAAAACTAATTAACAATACATAAATCTCTATTTTACAAAATTTGATCATAAACAGTCCAATGTTGAAATCTGCATACAAGGAATTATAATTTTTTTTGGAGATGCTTGTTAGAAGAAAATATGTCTGTGTGGATGTTTCCTATGCATCTATGCAATCAAATCTCAAATATTCATTACCAATTTTTTTAATCATTTATCATGTGAAAACCATGAATATCATCTAAAAGAAATCACCAAAAATAGGATTTTGGTTTTTTGAAACTCAAAATTTGGTATGCTTGATTTGGATTGAGTAAGAATTAAAAAATAATGGTACAAGACTCTCAAATGCTAATTTTTTTTAATAAAATATCAAAAATTTGAAGGGTAATATAGGGTGAACGAAACTAGCTTGGAGGTCATAGTACTATAGAGAATGTACATCAATGGATGTGAAGAATGTAAGTGAGAATGAAGACTATGTTTTGGAGCACTTGTAAAATGGTTTTGAATTTTTTTGTGATGACTTATTAAAGAAGTGCGATCTGTAATATCAAGCAAGAGGTACGTATTGGTATATGAGGATAGAATGGAAGAATGCCATAGATATGCCCATGCCTTTAAAAGCGACCATTGCCAAATCCATCCCTTGGTGTACCCAGATATTATAGTATTCTACTTGAGCTCCCTTAGTGGTTACCTTTAGAAGTGCTAAAAGACATGGACTTGTGAAGCCATTGATGGACATTGTTGATGAATCAAAATCGCTTGAAAAAGTAGCCACATCTATAGAACCTTATATGATCACAATATGCATCTCTGCATAGAAAGTGCAGAACTAGACAAGCTTACTACACATTGTGGTGTGGTAGCGTTAGAGTTTGTATGGAAGAATGGAAGAAGAAATAATTTGCCAAGCAGGTGGGAGAGCTCTGAATTTGTTGGTAGGATTCAAAAAATTGTAGAACTAGACTATCACAGTCATTGTTGCATCATAATTGTTTGTGCTTGAGTACTTGCAAAAACAAGAACAGCAAATGCACTTGTACATTGTGAGAGACAAGTGTGGATTTACTATAGCAAATTTCAATGGTTGGTAGCCATTGGAGGCTCAGTTATTTGCTTTTCCTAAACAGTGCCAACAAGTGGTCTTCTTGAAAGAAGTAGATAGAGGAAGAGTCAATGAAGCAAACTAGCAACTTGTTTGCGGGACAAATGTTAGAGGACAACAAGGGGAGGCTATGTCTACAAGACCAAACCTTGAAATATTTGCAATCAAAAGGGATGCTGAATTTCAAGGCCTGCTTGTTCTCTAGCACTGCTGGAGGCAACAAAATAAGATACAAGAAGTTAGAAACTTTGAATATGAAGTAAAGTTGTGTTGAGTTCAAAGTTTATTGGTCATTGTCTTGAGTGCAAGGTTAGAGTGTATGTGTTATAGCCGCGTTATGTTTATGCACTTTCTGCAAATCTTGTAATTGCAATTGTATTAACTATAACATGCTACTTACACAATGTTGAGTAGTGTGTTTTGTGCACATTGACATGTTAATCACAACATGCAAAAGCTGTGTTTTTTATTCTCAACAATTTGCAATGATATGAAGCTCTCACAACAAATGTATCTAAATGGATCTAATACATTGGGTTCACTAGTAGAAAACTATGTTGTAGTCAACATAAACTACATGATGTTTTCATGCTCCTAACGTAGAAATTTGTGTTAGAAGCATGAAAATACCATGTAGTTTATGTTCACTTCAACACAATTTTCTACTACAACCACTAGAAGAAAATTACTAGAAAATCGCGTTTCAGTTGTCAAAAATGTGAAGTTGATTGTTTTGAGTTCTCTGTTTCCAACGTAATTTTACGTTGGAAATGTAGAACTCAACACAATCAACTTCACATTTTTTGTTAAGTGGAATGCAGTTTTCTACCAGTTTTCTTCTAGTGAATGTTGTAGGGGACATGCACACCCAAATAGCTATAGTGCAAGAAATGACTTCCTTTGAAACAACATTGTCTTATTACTTATAAAGACAATGGCATTTTCAAAGGAGTAAGTCCAATTGTTATACTTAATTGTGACACTCACTATTGCAAGTAATGAAATGGATTGTGTAGGGTGCTAATTTAACTCAATGCATTGCATATTGCAGTTCAAGAGGTAGAGGTGATTTAGTCATTTTACAAGAAAACAACATTTTCATTAAATTGAGAAAACCAAATTTCCAAATTGTACCCTAATGATTGGGTTAAGTAGGTCACTTTAAACCTAAAATGTTACAAAATTCCCAATGCAATGAATATGGTGTTAGAGATTATCATGGTGGAATTGTGTGCAATGAGGAGAAATTTTGGAAGAGATGCATTACATGAAAATGAGATGCAAATATCAATATATCTAAGCTTTATACATGATGTTACAGCATTTTGTCACTTTCAATTTCTCAACAATTTGGTTATTTAATTATGGACGGCTATTGTCATTATGAATGCCAAAGCCATTGTTAAAAGCGACCTATATTGCATCCAATGGTACAATGGCAATAACTTGTTAGTCAATTAAAAAGCCTTTATAATGCACCTAAACCACATCATAAAATGTGTTGACGCATTACCATACCAGTAGAGTAAGCAAGAAAAACCATTAACAAAGGATAAAGACCATGGTGTTTTGAACTTTAAAAAAAATCCTAGTAAACAATTTGTTCAGAAACTATTGTACAATAGAAATATACATTATTTGAGTACCAACTTTTGTATTTGCATGGGCAAAAGTACAAGACTAAGTTTTGTAACAAATGACATAACATTTAGGCAACAAGAAGGTCGCCCAAAGTAATGACCGCGGCATGTTATTAACACCATAAAGGATGGCCCAAATTTGCAAGTTTGCTGTCATTATTTGACACATCTACTAAAGCGATGATTCCCTACTGATAACAATTATAGCATTTTAAGTTCCTAGTAAATGCAACTTGTATTGTGGCTTTGCAATAGTTAGCCGTGTCATCCTTTTGGTAGGCAATTGGCTATATTTGGGTAAATTATGTGGCTTGCTGCTTAATGAAAGCCATGAAAAATGAGGTTAGCATTGACTGAAACACAATTTCAAAGTTGTTTCTCTTTTGAACGCAATTGCAAAAAAAATTATGTTAGATATGACAGAATTGCTAACACAATTATAGATTCCAGTGGCCTAGTGCTACAAAAAATTTCTTGTAACACAAAAATGCTAAAGCATAACGAAGATTGTAACACGGTTTTCTATTAGTGTAAACTACAAATTGGCAGTGGAAAATATATTAGTTGGTACCTTAAAAGGACCTCTAGATCCTTTGAAGCCTACTTCTATAATCATGAAAGCAAAAATTACTTAGAGAATACTCACGGGCACAAAATATGACTAAAACATATATTCTAAAGGACTCAAACCTTGGACATAATAATATTAGACTTTACATAATAGAATGGGATTATTGAAAGAGAGGAGAAGAGTCATTTTACACTTTATGCAAGGTTGCGCTCCTTGAAGTAACTCCAAGTATTTCAAGAAATAAATTTCTTTTGTTTTAAATAGCAAGTAAAAATTAAAAATAGTTCTTTGGTAGAGAATTGTGTTGGAACCTACTAAATTATGTAGGGTCACTAGTAGAAAATTGTGTTATTGTCAGCATAAACTACATGATGTTTTCATGCTTCTAACAAAAATTTCTGTGTTAGAAGCATGAAAACATCATGTTATTTACGTTGACTTCAACACCATTTTCTACTAGCGGGTAGTTCTTGTTGAGTTCCTTGTTTCCAACACAGTATTTTGCTAAATATTACAAAATTTTGGATTGTAGAATTATTCTATAGAAACAAAATGATTGAATAGTGTATACAATGTGGAATGGAAATCGATGGCTATAATTAAATGAAGAGAAGAATATTGGATTGATTAACTCCTCTAAATCCTTTCTGGATAGGCCATTGACGTGCCAATACAGATTATGGTTTAGCATGGAAATTAATCAAATTGATTATGGTTACTAAAATGAAATGAATTACTGTATTGATGCATGGCTATGAACTGACAATTTACTAACAAACTATAGTCTTGTCAGATTGATACAACATTAAATGAAATGACAATTGCCATGCTTTATTGATGTAGGTTTTCTTTTGGTTACTGATTGTGACAATTGCCAAAGAAAATAGCCTTTGTTTGATGAATGTTAATACCCTTAATCCCATTTTCAATTCTTGAAAGAACTACAGCATTTGCATGGGGTTGCATTCATATTTAATGGATTGGTTATTAGTTACTAGAACTCACACACGGGAGGTACGCACAAGTCTATTTAGCCCAATTTCTAAATTGATAAACCTTTGTCATAACCTTGTCCTTACATTTCCTTAATCAAGTGTTATTTACCTTATATTTGACCTTAGTTTGCAAACTTTAGCTATTTTAGACTTTTCTTGAACAAATTTGGTGCTAGCTTGTCCTTGTGTTTTGCAAAGCTAGTCATCAAATTATTACTATATTTTGGTGCCATTGCTAGGGAAAGTTGCGTTTAGAGGTAACTAAGTTGTAAGAAAATAATTTTAAATTTTTAGGAAATGAAATATTAGGGCTAAGTTTACAAAAGTATAATGAGGCCTTAAGAATTTACATCTTTAAGAATAATTCTAAGTTTAGCTTGAAATTCTTAAATGGTAACTGTCCCACATGACAATTTTGTGGAGACTCATGAGACCCCAATTGGTGAAACCTTGGATGCTTTGTTATGGCAAGTGTTTGAAACTCTGGAATTGGAAAACTGTCAACCAAAGAAGAGTGTCAAAACTAATAGAAAATTTAAGACTAAGTCTGTTAAGAAAGAACAATCTAGGAAGAGATTACCTTTAGAAATTACTCATCCTTTAAGATTTAGAAATAACAAAGGAATTAAATTTAATAAGTTTTGAAAACCAAATTATAGTAATTATTGTTATCATAGGTGTGGCAAGTTGAGACATATTGCCCATATTGTCTAAACTTGTCTAAAATGACTAAAAAGTGTCCAAATTGACAAAAAAAATGTTTGAATTGACATGTCTAAATCTACAAAAAATGACCAAATTGACACTGCTTTCTTGTAATGTTTGGAGAAATGGAAAACTATTTAATGAAATTATGTTTAAGAAGACCAAACTACTTCTTACCTTTAATTTACATTATTAAATAGTCCAATATGGAAAATTGAAACATTTAACCAAAACCAACATTCCAAAAGCATATGCCAATTGAAATGGTGAGAGATCAAATAAATGAATCTTTAAATTTAATTATGGACCAATGAACTCTAGTTGTACTCCAATAATCCCTGATTGGATTAGTACTGAACCTAGGTTATCTAGAAATCTTTTATTTGGAATATTGTGTCCTACAACTTTGGAACATTACTCCAACACAAAGAAACAATATACACTTTATTATTGATTTTAATGGCTAGTTTAAATGTCTTGAGAACAATCTATGGATCCGTTTTGTGAGGCAATACAAAGGGCAGAAAGAGACAAGAGGGCTAGAATAAGGAGTAATAGAAGGAATACAATTCATTATGTAAATCCTTGTTTTTCTCCTACAAAACATCATACAAGTCCTACAAAACCAACTGTTCTAAATTCACCATTAAGGCAATTTCAAAGATTTATAACATTTGCAATTAATCTTACTATACACCTAAAGACATAGATGATTCAAAATTGGTTGAAAAAACCAATTTTGCATTGAATGATGATTTAGGAATTGTCTCCAAGAATATAGTTCAAGAATTGCATAATTTTTGATATTCTGATTTTGTAGATCTTAATGCCTCTCTTCAAATTGTACCTACACCTTCAAGTCCAAAACAAACTTCTACTCCAATAGAATATTTATTCTCCCAACCATAGCTTATTGATTTTAGTTTAATCCAAACTATCCATGTAGTTTCTAAATGTTTAACTAGAGCATGGAATGAAGAGGGATTAGGTGTTCAAGACTAATTAGATCAATTTTTAAAATGTGTACAAGAAGAACTAAGAGAACCATCAAATGTATAAGAGGGAAATTCAACCCCTTTAAATTTGGAGATATTTTTTGGTTAATTTTTAGAGACTAGTAGTGAAACCCAATCCTCTCTTGAATTGGAAATTTAATTATTAGATCCTAGAAATTTATCAAATGCGAAAGACAAAGTAATTGAAACCATAGAGATAATAGTTGATCCAATCATGGCTCATGCTAGGCCATTGAATTTGGCACCTATGCCAACCTTCCTGGGTAAAGTTGGAACTGATCCAAATCTACATGTGTCTAGATTCTTAACAATCTGTGCTACTAATAAGAAACCAGCAGTGGATTATTTAGGAACTTTTCCGGCTACCTTGCAAGGAGGTGCTTTTTCATGGTACCAAAGACAAATCCCTAGAATATTTGATAATTGGGAAGTTTTAAAAGATGCTTTTTTGGCACTCTTTTGTCCAATTGGATTTACCAAAAGTTTGAGGGAAAGGCTTAGACATATAAAAATGGGTATCGGCAAGAGTGTTGATTCATAGTATGGTTGTATGGAAGAACTTTTAAATAGATGGAGTAATCATAATATGCTTGACAATTTCCTTACAAGTTTATTTGTAGGAGGGTTGTACCCTCATGAATTAAAACTTTATGTTAGGGAAAAACGTCTAGTAAATGTACTAGGTGCATATGGACATGCCAAAACTTGAGAAGAATCTAGGGTAGATGATGGTTATTTACCTTATGCAGATCCGGAGATATTCCCTATTTAGAACCAATCCCAAGTATAACACCATCTCAAATACAAGGGAAAACAAGACCTATTGTGGTCTATAATCAAACTATGTATCCACAACCCTATGGCATACCAAAAACTCCTATGGTAGTAGTTGGCCTTCAAAAGTCAGCACCACCTAAAAATAGTACTAACGCAAAAGTGCAAATGGATCAAATAGAGAGTTCAACCCAAAAATTAAGGGATATGGAAGTCAAATTAGCTAGAAGTAGACCTAAACGGCCAAGACCAACCAATGTGCTCACCAATGTTTGGTGTGCAAATTGTAAAGGCCATAGTCACCTAGTTAATGAATGTCCTTCTCCATCCAATCAAGGACCAAAATGTTCTTATTGTGGAGAAAGACATGATGTGAGTATTTGTTGGAATTTACAAAATTTATACCAAGTAGATACTAATACTAACAACAGACCATGGATTAACAAACCTGGAAATCAAAATAAAAAACCTTTTAGTCGACCAAGGGTTAATCAATATTATAAACATAATGATACTTGTTCTAGATAGAATGATGGGTATAATGCTCCTCCAATCTAGAACAGTCCACCTTATAAGCCTACCACACACCAATATCAAACGCCATCAAGGGATAAACACCCGGTTTGTTATTGTTGTGGTGAAATATGACATTATGCCAATGAATGCCCAAATCCTAGAAAAGAAGAGGGTTATACACCAATGTGTGGTAGATGTAGGAAAACTGGTCATGTAGCAAATGACTATAAAGAGGATATTCCTAGATTTCCACCTTTGGAGAGAGATAAACAAATTATGTTTAAGAATAAAAATAAAGGGAGAAATGTTAATCACGTAAGTAGATTCCTCAATTTAAATGAAACCAATTTAAGGGAATCTTCTTATGCAATGGTGTGAGCCCTTGGTTCATCACCAAGGTCTCAAAACTTCCTTTTTTGGGATATTAATTATTGTGAAGAGCAATTTTCATCAAAAAACCACTAAAAATGAGAATCACTAGTAGAAAACTATGTTGGCGTCAACATAGTTTTCTACTAGTGATTGTAAGCAAAACAGCAAACAATTAGCTGTACCTAGTTTACCCCAGCCTGTTTTATACCAAAATTCAATAGTTTAGCCCAAAATAGACGATTCTAGGACTTTCAAGGCATGACCTATAATTGAACCCTAGATCCTTATTCTACCAAAATAGGCAGTGAAAACTTACCTATTGGATCCCAAAAGTTGTAAGAAAAGAGAATTTAGCAAAGCAACACCAGATTCTAAAAACAATCCTACCCAGCCTCAAGAATTAGTTAGGAAGAGGGATCAAAAAATTGCAAAACCAAATCCAAACCCAATTCCCCTTAGTTTAGCATGTTCACTTATTGGCATGTTTATCCACCGGAAATTTACTCGGCAAAGCTGTGGCTTAACCCCTTTGACCTTGCCCTTTTAGTTGTTTGTCTTTTTGGCGTGTTTATCCGCTGGGAATGTACATGGCAAAGCTAACTTAACCCCTTTGACCATGCCACATTAGTTGATGATTAGTATAGCTTGTTTTGTGGACCTTAGTGAGAAGATTCACGAGTTTACCTAGATCCTTCCATACAATGGAAGACCTAGTTCCGGAAGGTTAACAGTCAAATTTCCAGTTTAAATACCGCAAGAATTTGGCGTTCAGCGGTAAAATCTTGCCAAAATTCTAGTTACAGTTTCCAAAGTTACCAAAGTGCCCCGACAAATTTCAAAAGATTCCAATAGCGGCAAGACCTCAAACAACCACTAATAGCTAAAATCAAGAATTCACGTAACAACAAAACTCGAGAGATCAACCATTCGAAGTCCAATTGACGGAAGCAAAGAGTGCTTTTCAACTCTCCCAACAACTTCAGAAGACCTCAAGAAGTCAATTTCATAAGTTTGGATGAACTCCCAATTTTGGGTTTTTCATTTATCCACCCCTAACCATTCTTTGTAGATTCTCGATGACCTATAGCTCAGAGTTGGAAGTTTTACATTCAAAACCAACTAACTTGGGTCTAGGGAATCCAATGGCCCCATTTGTTTGTCATTTGGAGCTGTTCTCCAAAAGATAGCATTTTTATGGCCAATATTTACTATTTTTGACTATTTCTACTAGTTAGGGTAGAATTAGGTAACTTTCTGAAATATCAGAGGGTAAATATGAGGAGAGGGCCTCTGAATAGTATAAGAGAGCCCCTCTCCTCTCCCATTCTGCCTCCATTCTAGTTCTAGAGAGTCCTTGTTGTTATGTTGAAGTTTTTGAGTCATTGGAATACAAAGTATAGTCTATTTTGGTGTCCATCTTGTTTTTTGAGCTTTCTTCCTTGCTTAAGTGATAGAAATAGGCCTTGAAGGACTTGGGGTCCCTTCAAAGGCATTAGAAGTGCATTGTTTTCTTTTCTGCGTTCTTTATTTGCTTGGTATTAACACGTTTAGGGTCAGTTAGGCCATGACAGCCTCCTCCTTTCCCTATTCTCTTTTGTTGTTTCCATACTAACACATCTAGAGCCGATTTGGCACTAGCATTCCTCTTTGTTCTTTTATTTTGTTGAGTCATTCTAATCCTAAGGAAATCTTGGCTGTGATGAGAGATGCTCGCTAGCCAAGATCCCTAGAGTTCACGTGGAGTCTTTTCTTCACTTTCATGTCTCTAAAACTTGTCCAAGACAAGGCTAAGTTGCCATGGCAATCTCTGATTTTAGTTGTCATTCTCTTCCTTGTTATGTCTGTCAGGATAGGTCTAATTTGACCTGGCCCGTGATAGTTTCTATTTCATTTTGTTGTTATATCAATTTAGGACAAGGCTATTTTACCCTTGCCAGTTAGAACTGGTCCACGTTGTTTTTTGATCTGACAACTAGTCTAGGAAAGAGCTATTTTTGCCATGGCCACCTCTAGAACTTGTTCCTTGTTTTTGTGACATCCTGTGCCACTTGGAACTGTTCCTATCATTTTCTTAATGGGGTGATTATCGTGTAAAACTTGTATTTTTATATTCTCTTCTTAACTTCTAAAGGACACAGCGTGCCGTTGTGACCATTAGGATACAAGGTCTTTTTCTTGTATTTGGACTAGATTCACACCTTTACTACATTTGAAATCAACAAAGAAATTGGAGAATAGATCAAAGCCATTCTAGTGAGGTACTGGACATCCCAAATGAAATTTTTTTTTGGTAGCAAATGCCAACTAGATGGTAGTGTATGTAAGATGCCCTATTGTCCTTTAACCCCTAAACGACCTAGTGCGCCGTTGTGGCCAAAATAGAGTATTTTCCCGTATTTAGAGGTGTTGTTTTGGATTTCACTTGGATTTTTGAAGGTGGTGTGTTGTTGTTTGTCTCCACCTTTTGCAATATTTGGCATGTTTCTGCAATTGTTTTTCCAAATTTGCAAAACGTTCGTATTGGAGGTGGGTTACGAATATGTAGTTGGAGCGTATCTGCAACTTACAGATCCCTATGATGGATCTTCAAAATGAACACACTACCGGAGCGCCAAGAGCAAGCTCGTTCATTTAGCTACTCCAATTCACAATCCGCATTAAGAAAAGAACAAAAATTAGATTTGTGTCATTGTAGAATTATGATACAGCTAGGATTTTACAATTCCCTATAGTGTTTAAGGGTTAAGTTTCAAGTTTTGAGCTGGCCTAGAAAGATAGAGTTCCGAGTGAGCTAGGAGAGGGGGGCAGCAGTAGATTGACAGAGTTGCTGAACTGCGGGAGAAAGAGCTGCTGGACTACCAGATTAAGGGGCAAGCGGAGCCCTTGGGCTCGCCACGAGTTGTTGCAAGAGCAGGCGCAGCTGCTGCAGCAGCAGGCGGCTGAGAATGACGGGTATTAGGGCGGTTGATGGGGTATCAAAGCTGCGACCGGTAGCTATAGCAAGGGGCTGGGCTAGGAGCTGCGAGACAGTGATGGACCAAGAACAATGATGGGGCATGAGCATGGTCACGACGCTCAAAGGTTACAAAAAGTTTGAGGTCTAGTGAGCTGAGCCAGGGTTACTGAAAAAAGAACTAGCGTTGAGCAAAGAAGGGTCTAGCTGGGCCAAGGCATGGAGAAAGAAGAGAGCCCAAAGCTCTGGGGCTGAGACTGTAGGTCTTGGAACTGAATTTCAAAATTGAGGGCCAAGGTCTCATTTTGGATCTTTTCCCTCACTTCTTCTTCTATTCTCAGTCTTGGTTACCTTCTATAACAAAATAGATAAAGAAATCAAACAATGTAAAAGAGAGGGAATGGGTGACACTATGTTTTTCTTAACTATTCTTTTCATCTTAAAAAAAACTCAAAACTAAAAGAGGAGAGGGAGAGAAGAAAGCAACCTTGAAACACAACAACACAAATGAAGGAGAGAGGAGAAGGTGAGGATACGTAGGAAGGGAAGAGAAGGCAATAAGTCACTTACACAAAAGAGGATTGTTGACTTTTAGTTCTATGTTGTTTTGCCTTCATAAATACTCTCCATGACATCATACTTTATTGACTAAGGAAGCTAAAGGGTAGGAGGTGTTTTTGTCCTCCTGCCATTGGAAAAGGCAAGGGTGTCATGCTTTATTGATTATTGGGTTCTAGAAATTAATCACAATGCAACAAAAAATTATCCTAGAAGGTATAGGATCTAGTAAAAAGTTTACAAAGAGAGAATACAAGACAAGAGAGGATCTAGGAGGAGAATGTGGAAAAGTTAGAAAGAGGTACAAGGGACTTGTTGGATGATCTAACCTACGCTACCGGTGATAGAGGTAGCGCTTGACCCCAACAAGGGCTACGCACCTCCCCACAGACAAAGTATGGTGAACTAGCCTTCCCTTTTTTTTGTACTTTTTGCTCCACTTTGACAAACTAAACTCTACTTGCAAAATATCCACTCAAGTGTTTTTTACTTTTCCATTCTACCTAGTTAAGTTAAAAACCAAACACATAAAAAACCAAAAACATGAAAAGATATTCATTGCTTGGAAGGCATGTTTTTAGATTAGATTTCTTACAATGCATTATTTTCCCCTTTCTTTCTTTTTTACTCCTAGAACCCAGTTGTGTTTTGCACCTATCCTATGGGGGATTTTGGAGCACTCACATGTATGAATTAGCAAACATAAACAAAATTTAATATTGAATTCATGAGAAGATGTACATATTGTGTTGTGCCAACTTTATATTTGGTCTAATAGCCATTATTGTTGCCCAAGATCAAATGTATTACAATTGAAAGCATGAAATAAATGATGCCAACACGTTGACGCTTATTATATTGTGTTGACTTGATTTATTCATTGAACCACAATCATTGGAGCAAGTGTTGTGATTGCAAGTAATTTTAACTCAATCTAAATTTCCCAATTACCCATTTGTTTCTAACTTGTAGGTTCTACAAGTTAAAAATATTTATGCATATGGGATTGGATACTTAGTTTCTAACACATCATTGTTTAACCTTGTTATGGTTGATTTAACAAAAAATATTCTTTAGAACGCGCTTAATCTAATACAGAGCGTAGTATATTTCAAAGCTCTTAGAATGCACTACAAATTTACTATACATGCATGACAGTATGAATGGACAAAATGTATGTAGTCAATAATATCTAAAGGAATTTTGAATGTCTATATGTGTGATAAGTTGAGATTATTAATAATTTTTTGAAACAAACCAAATTAATTGATTGAAAGGCTATATTGTAAGAAGGTACACTGCTCCAAGGAGATACTAATCCTTGGAAAAATCGGAATATGGCAAGCATATTTTGGGAAACCCTAAAAATAACACAGTGGACGCATGTATCAATCATAGAATTCAATATTTAACACTCCATAAATAGCTGCATAACTCCATATTCATTGAATATCTTGTTCTAGACTCCAATGTCTCTTCCATAGCCCAATCCTTTCAAAGTTGATGACATGGCATGCAAAGGATTGTAGTAATAGAGAAGGAAGGGACAAACTACTCAAACATCCATGTGACTCCAAAACTTGGAGTCACTTCCATTCAAAAGTGGATCCTACTTTTAGTGATGATGCTCGTAATGCTCACTCTGCCGTTGCCGCAGATGGCGTAAACCCATTCAAACAGATTAGGTCAACTTGGTCCATTTGGCTAGTTATCCTATTAAACTACAGTTTACCTCCATGGTAATGTACAAAAAATTCTTTATTCTTTTAGCCCTCATGATCCCTGGAAAATAATCAATAACTGCCGAATTGTTTGACATGTACATGGAACCTTTGGTGGAGGAGTTGATGATTCTATGGAAGGGAGTGCAAGCTTACAACATAAATCAACAAGCTGGATCAAAAGAATTCACGCTAAGAGGGATGTTGTTGTCACTAGTAGAATTTTCTATTTGAAACTACATGCTTTTAACACAAAATTTGTGTTTTTTGGCACATAATTTGTGAACATAAACTAGTAAGATTGGTTTTGTTGAGTTCCGCATCATAAACATGCACGCTTTAACGTGTTTTCACTTATTGGACAAAAACAAAGTTCCTTATTATATCATTAAGTGTCTAACCAAAGGCAGCCGAATCATAACACGTGTTGTAATGGGTTTAGTTCACTCCATGGCAAACATGACATGCCTTTTTCATGTCACCATTGATGTTGTTTCACATTTCAATAATAGAATGCATCTGCCATGTCTTAAATGGCATGGCGTTACCATGTCATTGATGACATGGTTTTGCCATATCAGCATTGCTGCCTTTGTAAATCGTTAAAGCCATATTAATCAGATTGTGTGACATGTGTTGTTTATTACGTCAGAGACGGCGTCACTGCAATCCACTAATTGACAGACACGTGTTCACCGCTCTCTGCGGTACCATTTATACTTCAAAAGCTCTAGATGTTGCAAACGACTTATTTATGTTTGTTGTAACACAAATTGCTGTTGCATAACATGAATTTCACTTGACTTCCAAATCTGGAACTGTTACTATACAAACATGTGAGTAATTGGCAACACAAATATTACAAGCAGTAATAGCCATCATTGTTATTAACAGAGAATTTCATCACATTACAACAAAATCACATCCAACTAATCATCCTACTCACACAAACAAAATTTCACACAAAGTTTTCATTTCTAGCATGTACACTTAAGAACGTACAATTGGGTTTCTTTGCAATTCTTGATTATTTAAATCCTAATATGATTTGATCCGGCCAGCCTTCATTACAATGTAAAATGCTTTTTCCTATAAACTCATTAATCACCGACACTACGCGCATTCAATACAATCACACACACCTCTCACTTTCTATGTATATTTGTGAATTTAAAAAACAACCTGCTGAAATTATGAGTTCATGGTGTTCTGGAATTGTTGAAAAATGAATACAAAACCAGCTTTGGCTATGCTGCCAAGTTCAATTTTGAACAAATTCCGGCAATATTCAACGTCAATTTAGTATATGCATTTACCAAAGCCAAGGCATAACAAGAACAACACAATGAACATTGTACCAAGCATGAATTTATTACTGAAATAGTAAATTGCCAAAGGCATGTACCCCAACTTTCCTATATCGCATTATTTCCACAGTGAACATATAACTCCTACCAATTAACTTTACACTTACCATAGTATACTCTCCCACTTCTAGAATATTGTAACAATCAAAGACATTGATTCACTTCCATCTGCTATATTGCACTTCATAGTCCATTTACCATTCACTTTGGCGTGTGTAAATCCACCAACTTCTAATGCTGCAATAAATCAACTGCAGGAGGGCTTGCACTTCACCCACAAACCCCTTCATTAGCTACAACAATAATTCTATCCAGTGCTACTTGAAAATAAAAAAATTCTGTAGAAGGCAAGAATCCTAGCACTGAAATCATTTTTCAAGTACAACACCAAAACACTTAACCAACAACATCACCTTATTCTTAAAGCATTTGACATGTCATTCTTTCTTAAATTTCCCCATTCAAATAACATTCTCTAGCTAGCATTAGGTACTACTACAAATAACAATATGCACAATATAATAGAAGAGGTTTTTAAATTTCATGCAAACCTTGATTCCCAACTACATGCTTGTTTGGGAAGGTATATCATCATTATCTTGTACCATGATTTTTTAAATATTTGACCTCAACATCAATAAGTAATTTTTCTAAAATATTTAAATATTACATACAAGGAAGGCATCACCTACTTAATCCTGATTGCTGATTTTAATACTAATAGAAAGGCGTAAATGTAGCCAAAGCTTAGCTTGCTACATGTTATCACTTGCTAAATATCATGAACCATTCCATATAAATGGCAAAAAAACCTTACATTATGGTCACATGCAAGACAGTGACATCACATTTAGAATAACCCACTCATTGGAAGTATTCACAAAACCAGACATTCCACAGCAATTCTGATCTAAACAACATACACCTTAGTGTATCACATACCATAAACGTTGATTGGGTGTGCAAATCAATACATAACAAAAGAGGTTAAAGTACATACCTCTTCTAATAGGAACTTTGCAATTTAAAATGTTGAAATGCTCAAACAAATTCTCCACTTGCATCTTCCACATTATTAAAACATTACTTGTAAAATATGAATTGAATACTGATATTCAATTGTCAAACAATGAGATAACAACACTCACATTCTAATACATTTCCTAATTAACATTCTTAACAATATCATATTAACGTCATACCTTGAGAGAATAACATATTGTAAAAATGTATGTAACTACTTATGTCTAGATGACTTGGGCATGGACTACTCCCAAATGCAACCACCTTTGCAGACATATGCCCATTCTTGAACACAAATGTACATGCAATAATTCATGCAAGAGTTTCAAAAATATGAAGGAAATGTACCTACACAAATAGCACAATTGATGTCCTTCTCTTGCATTAGCATCCACATTGAATACTCCAAGGAGGCAAATCACTTGTACATACATCCTTCATTACTTTAAAACCTTACCTTCTCTTCACCTAAACATATGCTATCCTTGGCAATCAAAATAGACATCTGCACCTTTTTGTTCCATGTACTAACAACAAAAAAGGCGTTGCCCCTTGTAATTGAGTTTAGTGCCATATCCTATGCTTGGAATTCAAATATTAGCAAAACTAAAAATTATTGTCATAATGATAACAAACCTCACTCCACATAGTTGATTTGCTATATCTATTCTGCAATTCTATATTACATCATATGCCCATCGCAAACATGAACAACAACCTATGCTACAATTTCAATAGCTGAATCAAACCAAACATAATTATTCACCAGCACTTCAGCCTCTTTGCAAACATAGAAATCATGTTATTACTTTGTATTTTTTATTACCAACATAATCTAAGCCACACATATCAGTAAGCATTATCAACTACAAAACTTATACAAGTTAGTAAATGTCCATTTGCCATCTCTATGTATTATAAACATTTATAATACTTCTCCACACTTCAAAACCACCAAAAATTTGTAAAGCAAGGAAGTTTTACAATAACAAAAAATATGGCCTAGTGACAATGTCCTACACCTCCAACAAAGCCGGCCACCGTATGATGCATTTTTTACTAGAAACTTTCCCAAGTGTATCATAATCCACTTTCCCTGACTTGTCTAGTTCCTTGAATGGAAGAATGAATGTAGGCTCAAACACCTTCAATAATTTGATGCAAAACATCTTCACGTTAGGATCAGTAGGTAAAATCAAAATGTCCTTGTTAGGATAGGGTGAAACCACTAACCCACAACCAAGTAATCTGCGTGGACTACGTTTCTCCCAAAGTATCAAATTGTTTGGGCGGATACTTTCTCCCTGTCAGACGTCCATACATGTCAATAACATCACAAAAGAACACAATATTGTATACTATGTACAGTGCGGAATTTGTAAATTCTACAAAGAGACATATATAGATGTATATCAACATGTTCTCATCTTAATATCACCATTTCTTGTCCTTGCTTATGAAGACAATACCATTTATTTAAACTATTGAGTTGGTCTTAACTTGCAAGCCATGACACACTCACCTGCACTAGAACTGCTCCTCACTTTCCTTTCTATATAATACCAAACATATTGTCAAGGGATGCAAATACATCCAAAGCGTACGGTTTGGTTTCATCCATTACGGCATGTACTTTGTCATTCTAGTTCATTGCGTTGCATTTTGTGTTCAACTTAACATGTTCAATACATATTCTAAAATACTAAGAGCTGCATAATAAGTGTTTTAGCCTATGCAAAAATGTTTGATCGGCCTAGGCATGCTTACGCCGTTGTAAATCAAAACTTTCACTTAAAAACACCAACATTTTAAACGCGCAAGAGTTACACTATTCCTTTGAATTATAGATGAGCATTTAATTATATTATTTGTAAAATACAAATCTTCCTTGTTGTCCAATTATTTACTTACCTTGGTTGCTTTCTTGTTTTTCTTGACTTGAACAAGAAGAGGGTTTTTCTTGCTGTTCCTTGTATTCCAACCCCCATTCCCTACTTTTTTCTAAACAAGGGGACTAGACTCTGCATTGATTAGCACCGGTACATCCATGGAATTCGGCACTGTTTTTTGTCTTTTACCTTGGTGTCCTTCCTTATCGGGGCTACTCTCTGCTGCTATCATTGAGTCCTGCACCAATGGATGCTTATTACAAGTTTTACTCAAATGATTATGTGAAGGCAATCATCATTCATAGATTTTTTTGTCAGAATGAAGACATCATTCCTCTTTCCTAATACATTGCATTTCCTCGTGCACATCAATACTCCATCCCCACATTTTTAAAATTGTGTTCATTGAACAATCATTATGTTTCTATACTTATCACTTCACAATTTTATACTACTCATGTCATGTAAGAGCAACAAGTAATGCTACATACTACAAATAATACCTGATTCACTATTAGTGATAATTTACTTCACATTTTATAATACCTTTGGCAATAGAACTCATGAAGCATTGATAGGCAATACCTAGATTTGCTTTTTGATTTGCTCAGTTGAATTTGTAACTCCTGTTACGTCAGGCGGGGCAGCATTAACTGGAACAGTATCTTTGCTACTCTTGAGTACCATCCTTGCATCCCCAAATTCTGTTGCAATTGGGACGGCGCTTGATGACGGCTTTGATAGCATTGTTCTCACCTCTACAATTGCAATGTCACGTTGCTGAACACCGGCGCTAATGACCCGGACATCACGTTCCAAAACGGCAGCGGCCAAAACAGTTACGATTGTGTTGTCATCGCTATCATTAGAGTCCAATTCATTTTGAGAGTTGCTCTCTTCCTCTTCGGAGCTGTTGCAAGAGTCACTTAATTCCTCTTTGCTGCTTGAGGATTCTACACTTATCTTGTTGCAGTCCTCCTTCACAGGTACATTGTCTGTTACTATTGTAATAGCACTCACTACTACCAAAGCTTTTTCTTTAACATTAACAAGATCCTGAAGCTGTTTCAACAAGTTGGGGGAGAAGACGGTCTTCCACACTTGCATGTCTTCCTTCCATTCCTGCATCATTGTCTCCATACCTTGAAGACGGTTGCTCAATTCTTTTGATGCCACCACATTAGTGTTTGTAACATTTGTTGCCTTCTTCATTTTCTTCTTCTCTATTGCTTCTTCCTGAACCGAGGCCCACTTCTTGTCCAGTACCTCTTTCACCTCGGCGTCACGTGGGTCACGCCTAAGTTGTGTTGCCTGGGAATTGTGTTTGTACATACAAGTGAAATAAATGTGTTATATTAGTAACATTGCTATTACAAGAATAGCATTTTACGTTATCGACAATGACAAAAACTGTTGCAGCAATGACAATGGTTTACCTATTCATGCCTCTTATTGTTCAGCATAACAATTTGTATTGAACAAGAACATAAAAAAAAAAAAAACATAAATGATGACAACTTCATGCAATACATGTCTTCTTTAATGTAGTCTAGGTACGTATTGCACCTTGCATATATGAATTACAAAGTATGGTTTATGCGGATACCATTGTCACATCTTCCATCATATTGTGCATTATTGCATTTTAAGAAAATTGGTGAACGGCACATCACTATTAGAAAATTGTGTTAGAATTTATGTTTTCATGTAGTGTAGTTTCTATTGAGTTCCTTGTTTTCCACACAAATTTTGCATTGGAAACAAGAAACTCAACAAAAACAACACTATACAAGAAGATAAATTCTAATGCAGTTTTCTACTAGTGTGTAATACAGTAGTGCTTCCCTAAGATGAATTTTAATTTTATAAGGAAAAACACTTGGCTAAGATGAAGTAGATGATTGTCCCTAGTGGTTGTGGAGCTACAAATGTTTCTTTAGTTACAGTGAATGTTTTCATTACATGAAAGGAATATGTTGTCTAGATACCTTCATTGTATCCAGGCACTACTGTAGTGCAAAATCTTTTAAAATTAAAGCATTAAAGCATTTCAATAATACATTGCAGTAGTAACCTTCATATCATTGAACAGCCTGTTAAGATAACACTGTTGAAAAGCATATCATTATAATTAGTCATCGTCATAATTCTTAAGACAAAATAAGAACATGACATGTGAAGAAAAGTGATAACAATTCATGTTCAAAGTTACTGTATGAGTACATACCAATTCAATCGTATTTGCTTCTTCCAATGATTTCATTGTTGTGTTCTGGTTTTCGCGGCCTCTTGCAATATTTGCCATTTGCAAGGACTTCTCTTGCCACTCCTTTGTCTTCTTGCGCTCTATCAAAATATCCTAGTATTCTTGTTTCAGGTCAGCAGGTTTTGGGAGTCCATTGCTAATCATTTGATTTAGGGCAAATTGGTAATGGAATAAAGCTCCACTAGCCTTGTCTTCATGTAACTTTTGCTAACCTTTGTGGCCTTGCCATAAGGTTTGTATGAATGTAGTAAGTGCTCCATAAGTCTTTCCTTTGCAGCGGTTGTTTGCTTCTTATAGCTGTCAGCAAGATTCATGTCCTTCACAAAAGACACTAGGTCCGAATGAAAACGTTTGGCCATTTTACATGTTGGCATTCCACACTAATCCAGCTGAAGTGGCCTTCGTGCCTCTTCTGGTGGCCCAACAGTGTCCGCAACATTCCTTAGTGGCAACAGAGGGGGGCTTCTTGGACGCATGCTACCTCGGCCATACTGTGGACTTGCTGGTGAAGCACAATTGCCACGCGCTATTGGATCTGCTTCTCTTGGGGTCCCTCTCTCAAACCTCAAAGCCTTGTATTGTCAACTTTCTTCATCTTGTCGATCGCAATTATCATAGTCTCTACCTTGGGAGCCGTATGTATCTACTGTTTGAATTAATTTTTGAAACTAATTTACTGATAAGTACATGCAAAACTACATGTGGATGCAAAGAATGCACCATTCTTATTCAATGGTAAATTGGAATGATATTGATTTGATATATATTTGCAAGATTGACACGTTATATTCAACTATCATTTCAACAATGTCTTCATATTTTAGATAAGAGTTCACAGATCATTCATAATTGCTTATTGCATTTTAGTACAACGGAAAATTTAAAAAAATACACTCCATAGACCTCTGTACTCAAGATGTTTATGTATAGGATCTTGAATTTGAGAAAATACAATCTATTTATTACATATCTGTCATTCTATTTATATCTCACGTTAAATGATAGGCATTACTTTTTCCATTGTTAAAAAAATAGAATTGTCATAAGTTTATCATAGATTGCTATTTGTATCACAGTAACCCTCAACCGTGTTCATGATTAAGGACATCACACATGTACATAGTTGTTATAGAAGATTTTGAAATACTATAACAATGACGCCAACAGAAATATCTATTAGTCAACAAAATCAATTGAGAACAACAAAATCTTACTAGGGCAATCGTATCAATTGTGCCAATTGTCATAATGTCTTGACGGTCCCGCGTAACCACGGATACATTTGTTCCCCTCTCTTCCAACATCGTAACAGAGAGGCAACTAGGGTCGTCGAAAGGATCCCGAGTATGATCCAACCGTGGGCGGAGCGTGGCCGTTCCTTTGGTCATCCTCCCAATCTAATGATGACCTCCTACTAGATTGACTACCAAAGTATCCCCCTCCTTTGAAACGTGGAGCACCTTCCGCATAGGGTTGTTGTTTGCGCTCCTTGACCTCTCTAGCATTGATTTCCTCCTGATCCGAACGCTTCTCATGAGAAGGAAGAGTCCCCTTCTCACCTAAGTTAGTAATTGCTAGGGATTGAAAATTGCCATCTCCCTCCATCTCTCTGACCTTTTTACTTATGTTCACTAAAAACTTTTGTTTAGATGCCTTCCCCAACATCTTTGTGTCACGGGTTAGAGGTTTCCGCAGCCACTTGCAAAAAGTCTCTGCTGCCTGATGATACCAACATATCAATAACCAACTTTACAAGATTGAATCATCTTAAGAATTGTGATAGACAATGCACACAACATAACTGATAATATTTTCACTATAGGAGTTTTACTATATAAAAAAAAATTACAGTAATTGTTCAAACATTATAAGAAAAGAATTTGTTCACAACGGGTTTTCATGTGATGCACAAAATAATTCCGCTGAGATGGAAAAAAAATTACGACAAGTAAACAGCAAAGCTTGTTGCAAACAAGTTCTATGAGAAATTAAACACTGGATCTTGAACACTTAAAAAAACATCTGTACTATATATTCTTAGAACAAAACATCTAAATGATAGATACATTGAAGCAAAATAATGGTCAATTGTTGAAATTCTCAACACCTAAATATGGCTGAAACAAAGACTTATCCATAGAAATGTACTAAAGAATTACGATTCTGTCATTGACGGAGGTAGTTCATTGGCAAGCAAATATTCCAAATCATGGCAATGGACACATTTCACATAAAATCCTAGCTTTTGCGCCAATGACAGTGGTTTCAGGAAGACTTTTTTCTCATACAATTTTACGCAAACAATAGCACAAAAGACACCTAATTCTAAAATGCAACAGAATTTGCAAAGAGAAGTGAAATAGTACACCGTCTACATAAAGCGTTCACAACAGTTTGAGCTACAATGTAGTATTGCAATAACTTACATGTTTTTGTCTAGGTAATGCATAGCGCTTTGTTAGTCACGGGTTCTTCCTCTTGCATTGTGTGTTTAAGACACTCTATTTTAAAAAAGTCACAGTGCAGCCACTTAGCTAATTTTAACTTACCATTAACAAGTGTTTAATGCAGGCGTGCATCGCGTTTAAGACTTAGCACAAAAGCTCACCAAAACATGCGCTAATTCACTTTACGGAATGGAATTTTAGCTGGCAAACTTACTAGCAACCACACTCAATACCTAATTTCAACAATCACAAATGAAAAGCAAAAATGAAATTTTTCCAGGTACCTCTCCAACTAGAGATTCAGCGCTTGAGCTTGCCGTAACACTCTTTTGCAATGTCGCAGATGCTCTGCTCCTCCTTGTCCTTTGCACCGCCACTGAGTCCTATGCAATTTATTTCTGTACACCCCCTCGTCTCCTCCAAGTCAGATTCTTTCTAGGCGCCTTGCACAAGTTCCCCTCTCCTTCAAATGCTGAATGAAGACTAGCTGCTTCTGAATGCCCCGCAACAAGTAAGCTTTTTTGCATTGCTTCATGCAACTCCTTCCTCCTTTTATTTCTTCCCTCCTCATAATCATTGATTAGACAATCTTCATCTAGAGAATTGCTTGTCATCATTCTACTTGTTGTCAGTGTAAATTTGAATCTACTACAAACGGCATTGCAAATCTTTCAAAGGTTCACTTCAATGGTCACTCCCAACAAGAAATGCGTGTAATGATTAGTACCTTACGATTAGGATGACACGTGTCATTGGATTATAGGTCATTTCAATTAATCTTAATATAGGATTTCAGAGTATAGTACTATTTAGCTGGCCAAGGTACATAATAATGCTTTAAATTATGAAGGGTACCGTCAGTAATGTACCTTGTAGGCCTTATTAACAATATATTGTCACTGTGTAGGTTTCATACAATCTAAACATTAGGTTTATGGAGTATAAATTTTTTTTGTTTTTGCAGTCTTCATTCCTTTACTGTTGCTTCATATTAACCCGTATTATTACAAATTGGAAGAGTTTGGACAATTTACTAATATTGACGTTTGTATCAGAAACATGTGCTTAGACAAGATGTTTTTCATTAGATGGAAATGTCAGAGTGGGAATTTGTTATCTCATATGTAAGACATATATTTCCCTTGTGATATTGAGAAGTATACAAACATTAACTACAGGAAATTTATTATCATTATTAATTGTAGGTATATAATAATTTTTATAATCAAAATTTACGTGCTGTAGTAGGTGATGATGATGTAGAATTGAAGGATGCATACACTGAAACATATTATTTTGATTTGAGATATTATGTAAAAAGTTTCCAACAAGACATGATGGTATTTATTATTAACAGCAATGCTCAATTTAGCATTTTAAAGTATAGAGCTATGAAAATAAGGTGACATGTACACTTCTATAGACATATTTGGCTATGAGCTGTAATGTTAATGTATTTAATCTGGTAATTCTAGTCAATGATTACATATTTAATGTCAATTAAAATTTTGGTAGATAATCTTTTTGAAAAACACCTGTAGTTCACTTATTTTGTTAAGGATCTAAATGTACTTTAATCGAGGAATAAATAATATCAATATTGTGATGATATGATATATTTAACAAAGGTATGGAAGGGTGGCATATTAACATAGGTGGAATATGCACATAGTGAGAGTATTTTCAATTTTTGTAACAAGGTAAATTGTATTACAGAAATATTGCACAAAAATTCAATTCAAATGCACAAATACCAAACAGAACAGATTCCTCCAAACTCTTATATATTCAAGAGTTTTTGATATGTAGACACATATATATATGATAGATGGGTTATAATTTTATATAGGGAATTACTATAGTGACACCCTAAATTGCTAACAAGACACCGCCTCTGAGCATGAAATTTGGTAATTTAGTGCTATTTTTTATTTATTAAGTGGTCCATCATTCATTCAATCACAACATTATCACCTCTTTGAAAGAAAATATGACAAACACAAAAAGAAATTGAAATATTATTACACCAATACTATTTTTTTTTAATTTTTGCTTTAAGTAACTCAAAAATCCTATATTTTTAGTTGGAAATTAAAGTACACCTTTTTTTGGTACAGCCTTAGAATGATAAAGGTGAAACAAATCTTTTGATCCAAATCAAAAAATCAGCAAAATCAGCATTAAAAATCACATTTTCATGCTCAGAGGAGGTGTCCCATTAGCAATTTAGGGTGTTGTTTTAGTAATTCCCTTTTATATATTGTCACCACCATGTGGATCTTTAATTAATGTACTTGAATAGCCAAGAAGCTGTGATGTATGAATATACTTTAATTTCTATTCTAATCTGACTATAGTGAGAGTGCCAACAATTTAGAATTGAAAATTACCTGAGTCACTAATTTATTTTGTGGTTGTTTATTTCATTTTGTAAGTTTGTGTTGCATTGCTTATATGCAGAGATTGAAAAGAAGAGAGTAAAACACAATCATGACATTATTTAGATAAATGGTTAGATTCTTTGTGAAGCAAAATAATGTGAATAGGTTATAATGTAATATATGTTGTAGAAAGTATATGTGAAGAACCAAAGTCTTTAATAGTTAAACACTTCAAAGCAGTCAGTACTTTACATGGAAAAATGACCAATTTCCATTTTCTGTAACTACAGTATTGTTGGCATAAGCTGTTCAAAAACCACATAGGAATATACAATTGTCTATTTAATATGTGTATGTTGAAATCAAATTGAAATAGTAAGTGAATGTGGTCTTTGCATATAACAAGTGCTGAAGTTGTTGCAGCAAAAACATTGTGAAGAGATTTTGAGGCAATTTGTGTTTTGTTGATTTTCAAAACAATATTGCTGTACACGTTAAATTGTATGTGAACATAAAAAAAACCTACATTGGATGAATCAGCAATTTATAAACCTGTTCAGAACAGTAAGAAAGTATCGTCCTTTACCAAGACCTTTAAATTCATGTGCAGGTTTATTTCAAGCCAATGGCGACGACATCGTTCACTCATGTTCCGGAAGAAGACTTGATTCTAGAAACTGAGTTGAAGGTGTGTAGGGAGAAAAACTACACTAAATTTTGTTGCCCTTGTAGAAAATGCCATGGTGGTAAAAGGTATAGTTTGAAATCCATTCGAGATCATTTAAGATTGTACAGACGTGACCCTTTCCTAATGCATTCCATGGTGGGAGGAGATCCAATAGGCAATTATCTTGAAGAAGGTATATGGTTAAACACAGCAGGCGGTGTTGTGGCAGAGGAACACGTTCATAAAGACTTAAATGCTGAATTTGATCATGAAGATCAATTAGACCCATTCCATGACATCCAGCAACAGGTGTTCAACGCTTTTGACATTGGCAACCACTTACATGAAGACCTAGCATACACCAACAAAGAAGGCATAGAAGAGGAACTCATGTCAAAGTCAACAAATACAATGAACAATTTGTATGAGGAAGGCGTTAGAGCTATATATCAGGGTGTTAAAGTCAATGTCATATCGTCAACAATTGTATTAATGAACATGGCAGCCATACATGGAGTTAGCAATTCCTTTGTTGACAAACTACTAACAACTCTTCTACCACCTACAAATATTCTTTCCAGCAGTTTAATGAGGCCAAAAAACTTATCAAAAAATTAGGTTTGCATTACAACATCATTCACGCTTGTCCTAATGGCTGTGTGTTATACCGTGGTGCAACAGAGAATTTGACACATTGTCGAGTTGTGGCATGTGGAAAGTCAAGATTTATGCAAAGATCAAACATAATTTAGGTGAGGGCGGTACGTCATTTCCCTCTTATTCCAAGGATGCTGCAAATGTTCCATTCTCTAGCAATTGTGGAGTTGCTTAGACATCATGTAGACCACCTAAACATTGATGTTGGAGTCATGAAATTGGTTGTGGACGGTCCGGCATGGAAACACGTTGATGCAGAAGTTGATCCTACTTTCTCCAATGAAGTGAGAACTTTGAGGTTTGGTATGTCTTTGGATGGAGTGAATCCTTTCACCCATAATAGCATTAGTCATTTGACATGGCCTATCTTGATTGTGATATACAATCTGCCCTCCTATTTGGTTACTAAGAAATTTTTCATCCAGCTCAGTATATTAGTTTCAGGAAAATCATCACCAACCAACAAGAACATGGATGTCTTTATACAACCACTTGTTGAAGAACTATTGTAGTTGTGGGCTGGTGTTAGTGCTCAAGATTTTTTGAAGCACCTTCGGTCAAGACGATTCACACTAAGGGATATATTAATGTGGACTATTACAGACTATCTTGCATACAATTTGATTTCAGGGTTGTGCACACATGAGTACAAAGCATGTATAGTATGTGGACCAAACACCAATGCCAGATGTGCATCATCAGGAAATACGTTGAATTCCAAAAGAAGAGCAAAGGGAAGAAAGCTAGTTTATGGGGGAAGCAAGAGATGGACTAGAATGTCACATCTATATTGGAGAGACATTGAGTTTGACAAAACTATAGAAAGATGGTTAGCTCCAACAAGGATGACTGTAGAATGTGCAATCATTTGTGCTGATGAATGTGAGGAATACGTATCCAACGATAGAAGACAAGGTGGCGACCATGACCCTATCCATTTGCATGGTGTAAAACGGGTGACTATTCTTTATTAGCTGCCATATTGGACCGTGAGTTACCTTTTGCCTTCTTTGTTCACAAGGTAACTAAACCATGGTTGTTTTTGCAGAAGTACAAATAAATTTTTGTATTGTCTAGCCTTAGCTCATGGGCAAGAAAATAAAGTACTAATAAAAGGGATTTGCAATAAGAGATAGCAATATTCATGTTCATCACCAAATTATTTAACAGAAACATGCAAGTAGATGTCCATCTTCATAACCTATGCCTTTATGAAGAGGAGTTACGTATGTTAGAAACATGGTTTATGTTCCAAAATTGACAGTTTTGCGTTGTATGGCAATTGCAAAAAACATACTAACTTGCAATCTGATGCTTATTAGGTTATGAAATAATTATAAATTGAAGGGAATAATCAACACGTGGTACTATCATGAAGTATTTGTATAAAGAGAAGACATGAGGATTTGTGATGTTTAGAAAGGTTTTTTTAGGTAAAAGGAAAGGCATGAAGTTCTCAATTTCAAACAAAAACTAGTGCATAGTAAATGTTAAGTAACTTCAATATGAATTTGTAAGTGAATACTATGTTTACACTGTAGAGATTGCGCAACGACTTTTGTAATGGTAATGTTGGTTATGCTTTAGAATTTGCCAACAGCACAATGAAGTCCATGTGAAGTAGGAAAACAGAATTTATATAGAATGTATGATGTAGTTGATCAAGGAATTTGTTTCTATTGGCTGACAGTATATTGTGAATGACGTTACGTGTGTTTAGCAAAATTGCAAAAGTTGAAAATATAACATTTGCTTGCCCCAATGTATTGTGAGAAAAATCTCTGTGAGAATCTGACATAGACAATATTTGGCCTTAAAGACTCCATTGGGAGTAGGCAAGATATGGAATCCATGAGTATTAGAAGTGAACTGTGGATGAAGTCTAATGAAAATGGACTAATGAATTTTGACTACCAGCAGCGCCATTTGTATTGAGTTCTACTAAGAAGGCAAAAGTAATTGAGATAGTGAAGTCCTTGAGAACTCCAACTAACTATGTGGAAGCCATTCACAAATGCTTGGAAGATGGGAAATTGAGATACATAAAATCACATGATTACCATGTGTTCCCCTAGCAAGTAAGTTGCAGAATTAATCACTTTCATACTCTTTTCAGTTTAATAACAAAGAATTTGAATTGTTGTATTGCTCCTTAGTTAGGAGAGCATAGTTGTTGTTGTTTTCAAATTTTGTTTTTTATTCCCATTGTCGATTGCAGCATGTGATAATATAACACAATTTTGGTACATTAGCAACAGGATATATGCAAAATCGGTAATGTTCTTTTGTAAGCCAAAGTAATTTATTTACGTGGAATGCTGTTGAAATTGTGCAGGTCCTTCCATTAGCAATAAGAAATGTTCTATTTGAAGAAGTCAAACAAGTAGTGTTGAAAGTCAGCTAAGTATTTAGAAGGCTCTGTAAGAGAGATATTAGAATAAGTGAACGTGATGCAAATATTAATGATGCAGTAGAGGCCTTATGTTTACTAGAAAAAGTTTTCCCACCAATCTTTATGGATATAATGTCACATTTAATGATACATTTGGTGGAGTTGTACACACTAGAAGAAAACTGCATTGGAATCCATTAAAAAATGTCTAGTGGTTTATGTTGAGTTCCATGTTTCCAATGCAAAATTTTGCTAAACACAGCAAAATTTTGCGATGTTTAGCAAAATTTTGTGTTAGAAACATGGAACTCAACATAAACCACTAGACATTTTTTAGTGGGTTCCAACGCGGTTTTCTACTAGTGACATATGTGGCCTTGTTTATTGTCGGTGGATGTATCCAATGGAGAGGTACATGAAGACACTAAAGGCATATGTCAAAACATATGCTAGACCTGAAAGTAGCATGGCTAAAGGATATGTAATGACAGAAACTCTCGGATTTTGCACTGAGTATTTACAACGTTTTGAGGGAACAAGACGCAGGGTTTGGAATGAGAAAGAGGAGCAACACATGAACAATGAAATAGTACAAATAGGGGGGTGGTTGGGTCCAATATCAGACCAACTTCTTCTTTGGGCACACAATTTTGTGTTATCAAACTCGGTTGACTTGGAACCGTGGAGGGAGTAAGTGATCCTAACGTTCTTTTATGTTGGTTACATAGAGTACTTCATAGAGACATTGATACCTGTTGTTCATACTTTTTGAGAAAATATGTTCCATGGTGTTTATTGTAGGTTGAAATGGTACATACATGTTTTGATCACAACTTGAACATTTGCAAGAATAGGGAGTTCAAATTTTGTTTAGTAACATGGCTAGATTTGATATGAAATATTTGTTTTCAAGAAATTGATGAAAAGATGTACTTACATAATGACTTTCGGATTATTGGCTCTTGACTTCATTACTTATATAAAGATTTTGTTGCATTTACCTTTAGGAAGTACGTAGCTGCATTTGAACACAGACTTCTAGAGTGTCAAGCACAAGCCCAATGTTTTCAAAGTAGATTTGGACGGAATTGTGCAATAACTTCTCCAGAAGAAATTTAATTATTGCTTGATTTTCCGGAGTGGTTGAGCTCTAAAGTTTCAAGAGCCATGGATGGACCGGACAAGCCGTCAAAGGATGTTGTAGAAACTACAAAGCTTCCAGTGAGAAGAGGCGTTGGATATAGGATTGTGATTGCTCATGGAATGCGTCTACATGTACAAAGTGCCGAGGAAGACAAGGTGACATGTGATAGTGCCTTAGCTGCCTTGATATTTATATACAGAACAAGAAGATGGAATGGTGGAACAAGGAATTGGGAGAGCAAAGAGTTTGTGGGGTGGATACAAGAAATACTGGAATTGGACTACCAAAGTCACTATTGCATTGTGTTAATATGTTCTTGGATGCTTGCAAATGTATATGCTACAAACACAAATGTATTGAGAGACAAGTATGGGTTTACAATAGCAAATATGAGTGCGTGTGAACCGTTAGGCCCACATTCATTTGCATTTCCAACTCAATGTCAACAAGTATTTTTTTCTGATGACGTGGAAAAGAGGAGAGGAAATGGTGCTGATTGGAAGGTGGTATGTGGTATTGACGTAAGAGGCAAGCGTGCACAGATAATGGCACTTAGTGCAGACATTGACATGCTTACGACAGGCAAAGATGATGATTTTGATGGACTTTGTATCTCATAGCGTTTGTTAGTGCTCAATGTTCAGGTACAAAGAAATCCCAGTAGGACACTAGGCGTAGCGTAGAATGGAGAATTAATTGAGAATATAAGAGCACATATAGTAGAGGGATAAGATCAATGAGTGCTCCTCTTGTTGTAGGAGGAAATTGGATTGTTCACAAGAGTAGTAAGTGAGGTTTTGCGTTATGTTCTTGACGTCTATAGACAGACATTGATATTCGTTGTTATAACAATTACTATTAAATTATACTAGAAGAACTTATATTAGAAAGTACGCAATGCTGGGTTCCGGCGATTGTGATGACAGTTGTTAATGCAGTTATATTATTAAAGCTTATTTGTCTGAGTGAGGCAACAAAGAGTCAATGTATCTCTTGCGCCATAGGTTTCTTCTTCATGAACATCTTTAGTTATTTGTGTTCAAAAAGATAGGAACTATTGAGTACATTGTTGTGGACAATTTTTTGGAAGTATTGAGGTATTGATTACATGCTCTCATATCCATTGTTAGTAACTGGAATTGTAATGAAGAAGTTGCAGTTTAGAATAGAGTATGTAGAGAGTACAGTAAATTGTGAAATCTAGCGTGATACTATATTCTTAATGAACCGGCTTTTCAGTTGTATCATCTACTTCCATGTTATTAGTGAGAAAGACCTAGGAGTGTTGTAGAGTAGTAAGATTGGAACAAGGATGGATTTAGTGTATTATGTATGATTTATGAAATACATTTTTATTAGGTGGTTGTGTTTGACATAATTAGCAATTTGGAGGTCTTGATTGAAAAGGAATATTTCCATGTCTGCATTTTTCAACAGAATAAAGTGTAATCGTGTTGGCGTTTGCATGGAACAATGTCAATTTGGACGTTTGGCAGAAGCTCATAACAAAGTGAAAGGAAGAAAACGTAAGTCTGTGTGGTTATTTATGAGTGTGCAACCCCATTGTATCACAGGAAGCAATATAATACAAAAAATTCATGTGCTACCAGACATTCTAAATTTGTTAGGCAACAATTTTTTAGGAAGGTCCTTGAAAATTAGTATTCTAAGCCATGTTAAATTAGAGCATTTGTGTGTAGAAATTCATCTTCCAAAATCTGTCCTCATGTACTATGTGTTGTCTAATGTGACAAACACTTAGAATTCAGTAAACCCTTTTCCAAATCCTAATATTAGGATTTCTGTAGTGTGAAGCTGTAAATTACGTCGTGGTGAAGAATCGAATACATGGAAAGCAATAGCCAAATTCCATATTGAAAAACACGTGTCACTAATTAATATGCCAAAAATCGCACTGCATAATGTCAAAAACTGAACAATTGCAAAAACCTGCAATGGTGGATGAAGATCCACTTTTCATATTCTAACATAACTATCCACATCAATTTCCACAAAAATTATCATTTATATTTGGGTTATGTACATGGCAGGATGAGGTTTTTGGAAAGTCTAAAGTAGGCAAGTGGCGTAAGTGACAGATTTTGTAAACTTGAACACTCATTTTGCGTCTGTAACTAACCAGTAGTGAAAGTATGTTTGTTACGAGAGAAGTTTGAACAAAACCCTATAGAAGTCAAAACGTAAGAGTTCAGATTTGATGCATTAACACAAAATCATCATAAAATATTGTAAGTTTGAACGCATTATTCTACTAGTGTGTGGACTATCCACGACTATCCTAGATACAATATAGATGGTGGATTTGCATATCAAGGGTATGCAGCATGCGCTATATGTGGGTCTATATTACCAACAGAACATTCAATTGAATTGGGCAAACAAATGTATTGTGGAGCACTGCGATGGTTGCCTCCAGAACACCCATATAGGTCAAAAAGAATGAAAGATCATTTTAATGGCATAATGAAACATGGTAGCATGCCTACAAAAATTTCTAGAGGACAGCAGCTAGGGTATGCGGCAGAGTATTAGACGTGGAAGAGTTTGGGCGGGGGAGTAGCTAGGATTCCAAATCCATCAAAGATTCACGGTGTGAGGAGGTCATCCATTCTCAATTGACTACCTTACTAGAAGGTAAGGCTTAAATCAAAGACTTTAAGATATGTAGATATGTCAATCCTAATTTCAGTTAATGAATATCTGTAGACAAATTCCATTTGTGTTAAGAACTACATAACAACTCTAGAGTGGTGACTCACTAGTATATTAGTTATTAGTAAGTAGAAGAATGATGAGTGTACAACTAAAA
Source organism: Ulota crispa (assembly GCA_963920765.1). NCBI lineage: Eukaryota > Viridiplantae > Streptophyta > Bryopsida > Orthotrichales > Orthotrichaceae > Ulota > Ulota crispa. The sequence continues at coordinate 2,050,521 of OY987252.1, read as the reverse complement.
AACAATTGTATAGTCATTAAATGAGTAATTTATGAGTATGTATAGGCTGACTAAATTTGTGAAGTGGTGGAGGGGTAATTCACTAATACTAAAAGAAAATGACTAAAAATCAACTCTGTAGTTGAAAGCAAGTAATTTACTAGTAGTCTGTGAATGCAATGTACAACTATAGAACAACAATTTAGTTGATATTCAGTAATTTGATGGTTTGTAAGAACTAAGAATCTAATCATTCCTAGTAATTAAGGATTCATAATAAATAATTAATTGATACTTATTAAATGAGGTAAATGATGAATCTCATTTTCTTTAAGAAATCCATGTTATTTTAGCTTTAATCACAGTTGATTATAGCTGAGAATATTGCACTAACATATTTCCGGAATTGCACGCACAAGATCTTTTTATTTGTTACACATTGGATCCAATGCTTTGCAAACTGAACCTTGCCAAGAACTTCTTGAAAACTATCATTGGAAAGAAAGATACAATTAAAGTAAGGTGCAATTTACAATGCCAAAACATGAGACCACACTTGTGGTTGACTCCTAATCCAAGATGTGGAGGGAAAATGATGAAGCCTTTGGTGCCTTACGTTTTGACTAACAATGAATTTAAAAAATTTGCTACCACAATTGAAGGACTGAAGACACCCAGTGGACATTCGTCTACTCTAGGGAAGCATATACGCAGTAAGAAATTTGGTGAACTAAACTCTCGTGATTATCATGTGCTATTGCAATTGATAATGCCTTTGGCTCTACAAGGACTTTTGCAAGCAGGTCCGCAAATGGCCTTAATGAAGATGAGTAAGGTGTATAGGAGGATTTGTACGACTGTGTGCAATCTTGCTGAGTTTACATCACTTCAGATAGATGTTGCAAAGAGCATGGCACTTTTAGAGATCCACTTTCCTCCATCATTTTTTGATATTATGACCCATTTATCTTATCACCTAGTCTAGGAGTTGGACATATGCAGTCTTGTATTGACAAGATGGATGTACTCAATGGAAAGCTATATGAAAATGTTGAAAAGGTACATGCGTAATATGACTAGACAAGAAGCAACAATGGCCAAAGGTTATTTAAAAGAAGAATGTCTTGGATTTGCAATAGAGTACCTACAAAGATTTGAAGTTGTGCAAAAGAGAGTTTGGGATGCAGATGAATAGTATGGAGATACAGAGGAGGTGGTGGAAGGCGCAAGAAAGTGTATGTAATGAACAAGAAATTTTGAGATATGGCACACCAATATGTCATAGAAAACACAACCTCATTACAATCGTTGCTAATGTAGGCTAAAATCCTTGTTAAAATGATTTGGTGTAAATTTCAAAGACACCTCAAATGCACAATAACTACATGATTGTAATTATATTGCTAAATTGCAAGTACAAAATGACTCTCTTGAAGTGATATAGTTGATATCTGATGTTGTAGTTGTTGTATAGTTGGTGTGTAGATGTTGTATAGTGGGGTTGTAGTTCTTTTTCAAATTATGTAGTAGGTGTTTATTTTATTTTTGAAAATGTTAATTGTATTGCAAACCAACTAAATCACTATGATATTTTGTTATAAAATGGAATTTTTCATGTAATAGATATGTTCTTGCAAAAGGTGGAAGGCACAAAGGCTTGGTGATCCTAGAGTTGATGATATTGAAGAATGGGCCAGAACTACTTTGGAAGAAGACAACCTAGACATTATGGAGGTCGATTGATTGGAAGAATTGCTGATATGTAGGAAACCAGCACATAGAGTGACAAAGTATGTTAGAATGAAGTCTTTTGGAAATTACTTTTGATTAGAAGATGCATCAATAGAGGTGTTGCAAACTTGTGACAGCAGAGTAGCTTCTGGCTTTGAGGTACCAATGGGTAATGCTTCTGAAATCACAATGAACTACATGGAGGTGTTGAAGGGTATTCTAAAACTAAACTATACTCATCTTCAATATCTAGTCATACTTTTGCAAGTAGATTAAAAAGAAGGACAACCGAGGAAATTTCACTTATACAAGAGATGAGGCAAGATTTTTTGTTGAGAACTTCAAGCATAAATTGCCAAAGATGATGGAGCCATTCATTTTTCCAAATAAGACAAAACAAATTTTTTTTTCAGATGTTCAATCACAACCAAGATGGAAAGTAGTATTACAGAATGAGGCAAGAGCAATGAGAGAGGTAGTAGATACATCCGATGTGTTTATTACAACCATCGTAGAGTTGAGGGGCCTTGTTGCACTTGACAAATTTCCGCGAAGAACAATGATCCCTTTTTTGGTAGGTGCCTTAGAATTGACTGCTGAAGAGAAATTATTAGTGTTTGCACTATATTAGTAAAAAATTGAGTACTAACAATCTATGAAATGATGAAGTCAAAGATACAATGTAGACTTAACAATTAAATTCCTGCAACAAAGTTTGATGAAATTTGTAAAAAGGAGACAAGAAACAACCAAAGTATGACTGCTTCAAGAGTAAACGAGTTAGTCTCTAGTTGCTTAGTAGTTGTTATTTAGTCTAATAGTAAGTATTCAGTCGCAAACAAAGTCAATGCATGCCATATGAGTTATTTTGTAGTCTGTATTGAATGAGTATTTAATCAATTGGTAATTTAATAGTTGAAAGTTAGTTGTTCTAAACTTTGAAATGAAAACCTTTGGCAAAATAATTCAAATTAGAATAGGATACGCATTGCATGAACTTTACATAAGCAACAACACAATATATAAGTTGAGGGAATCATATGTGTAGCACTAAGTAAAATAGAATCCAAGAATGCACAAACAACTCACGTATGACTAAAGAGCGACTAGAAATCAACTCATGAACCACCATACAGTGACTTTAATAAAACTCATTGTTGTAAAATGGCTTTACAATGCCTCTTTCCTTTTCTCAATTGCTTCCAAGGGTTTGGTGTATCAGAAGTTACTAGAGTGATAGGACGTGTTTGTGATTCTTTTTTTATGCATTTCTATGTAAAGTTTTGTTTCTTTGGTATTGGGATAGAGGTAGTGAGGTGCTACACCTTGGCTTGAGGTATAAGCTTGATGCATTAGAACACATCAAGTTGCGATTGCAAAATTTGGTATTTTGATAATGTATTGCTGCAAACAGAAACATCACAATTGTAATTAAGAAAGAATTACATCTCTTCTTTGAAGTCCTGCACTTCTCAATGCCTAGGCATTCACCGTATGTATAATTTTGGATACATCATGCATAACTTTGGATACAATGAGAGTTGGTTTAGTATCCTTCTCTTTACATTAGTTATAGTCTATGTTTTCAATTGAATTTTGTTGTGCTCATTGAAGGAAACCTATCTTACATTTTTTGTTTGTTTGCATTTCCTTTTTCCTTTTTCTAATTGTATTCATCTGTAAATGAGCATGGGTGCCCAAAGTGCAAGTTTTATTGTGGCTACTACCTTCACAAGCTTCAAATTTGCTTGAGCTCTACTTGCAAGTGTGGCGCTATGCCACAACTTCCATGTGCATGTAATCTTTTTAATTGAGGTAACTTCTCTCCAGCTTGTTACTTTTATACTATTATTGTTCCTTTCAATGCTTACATTAATATGTCTTTCTTTTCAATTCTTGATAGCGCCTCTAGATCTGAATTTAAAACTTTTTTTCCATATTGTGCAAAAGAGCCTCTAAACTTGATTTGTATTAGATCTAGTTGGAGGAAATCCATAAAAATACTACACAAAGTGTGTTGTTCATTCTTCATAATTGTTTTTTCTTGACTCCAACAAACCTTTTCTTTAGCTACAATATACAATGTTTGTTCTTGTCTGTATGTTTGTAAGTGTTTCCAAAATTCTATTGTCAGATTTTGCATATTCTTTGGACCTTAGAATCATCTTGATTGAATATTTTGTTTTTTCTTTAATCAAAATTTTTGCAAGAAAATACAACGCAAGGCTAGAATTTGCAAGCAAGAAATGCAAAGTTATTCTTATGTTTAATATCATTTGAAATATTCTTTGAGAGTCTTCTTCATACTTGGGAGAAAATACTAGAAATTTCTTCATCAGCAGTTAACTCTTGAACGCCTCGGGACCTCAAAATGGGGCGCTCAAAAATGAAAAAGTTCTTATTTGACTTGTTATAATCTTCCTATTGGTATAGTCAAACCATTTGTCCTTTTTCTTATACTTTGGAGCTTGTCTCATCTACCATTTAATATGGTAAGATTTTGTGGATCTTGTTTGGGATAACAATTTGGTTGGATTGAGTGTGAGTGGGTTCTAGATTTTGATGAATATAGGTTGGGCACTCAAGGGTTAAATACATGGACATTGGTTTTTTTGATTTGGGCACATAGATATTGTTTGCTTACTCTCATGAAGTGTGTTACTAAATTTTTGTGGCGTTTGGTGTGCCAAATGTCTTGCCAAAAAGGCTTTGTAAGTTGTACTTAGTCAACATTGTTTGTCAATGACGTGATCGCATATGTACATGCAGGCTACTAAAATAGTTCATTTTAAAGCACATACCAGTGTCTTGGTTGCATTTTAGTTCTATGATTCACATTTGAAGGGTTTGAAAATCAGCAATCCAAGAAAGCCAGTCTTGAGCTATTGCAATTGGAGTGTCCAAGGTAATCTTATATGGTCTATTAAGGTAAGTTCACTTGATTACAAAACTTACTTAGATTACATTGATTAGATTTCAAAATATCTTTGCCTTGTATTTTGGAAAGGAGTTAGATTTTACTTAACACTTGTGCAATATTAACATATTGAAAGGTAAGACATACTCATGTTGGATTGTTGTTTGAGAGGGCAGTTCTTTAAAGACACAATAACCTCTAAGGATTTGAAATCAAGGCAAAAGTAGTGAAAGTCATGATAATGCTTGTGACTGGTTTGGCCATCCACTTGTGCTACATGGCGGTCATTTTCAGTTGCCTTTTTCTTAGGGGTTGAGTGTATTCTGCCCTTTATTAGGTAAATTTGTAAATCAGTCCTTAGTAAATACTTTAGATTTTGTTATGAATGCTTGAGTTGCTAGGGCCTGACATGTTGTTTGCAATCATGCGTTTGTTTTGAGAGTTGGAATATTTTTCTAAAGTAATCAGGCTGATGAGCCTAGAATTTGTCTTAAATTTTATTTCTTGCCCCTTTTTTGGGGCACATTGAGAGGCTTCAATTCACCTTAGAGTTTTGGGACTCCATCAACTACAGTACGCTTTGTGGTGGTGTTGCTTTGATTTTGCTAGAATTTCTTTTTAGACTGATTTGTTGGATAAGTTAAATTGTCTCTCTGAGCATTTGTGTTGTTGAGAATTGAAGGCATGAAGGAAGGTTAAGAGAGACATCCTAAAATTGTCAATCAGATTTAATTGCTGATTGAATAGGTATCTATTGGTAAACAAATAGTTTAAGACAAAAGTAAATACTAATTATTGGAACTAAAGTTTGCTAAAGATAAAAACATCATAGTTTGGCTGATGCGTGTATGAGAATAAGAATATTCTACAACATGGTTCTATGTTGAAGGAGGCATGCAATAGAACAAATAGGCTTTTTGTTTGGTGTCTCTTTGGGCAGGGAGGAGCTTGGTTGACAAAGTTTTTTGCCAAGCGCTACGTGCAAAGGTATGTAGCTTATTCACCAGTGCTGCTTTTGCAACGTCCTTTTGTTTTTAGTTGCTACAAGAGTTGTGTAGGCAAGTAGTGACATTGCTATGAAGATGCCTTGGTTACCATTTTCAATTAGAGACAAATTGATTGGTATCTTGGAGCTTCTGGCGTTGAAGATTGGGATGATTTGTATTTTTATGTTGTTGCTAATTTGTTGTTTTAGTTAGTAATGAACATGGCTTTCATCTTATAGATGGCAAAAATTTATTGTAGTTTGTGATGGGAGTTGGGAGCAACCGTGTTAGATGCTTTAATCATTAATTCTATCTTTATTGAGCCTTTTGCACTTTTGATTTATTAGTTACTTGTGGTGAGGTATCTCCGCACATTTTTGTTGCCTAAACTTCCATGCTTGCTGCCAATATGACAAGAAGCACACTTGGGAAATTGTTCTCTATTTCTATTTTGGTTTGTTTTCTATTTTCATATTGGTGTGTTTCTTTTCTTGTGTTGATCAGCATGATTGATGCAAGTGTTGTTGTATTTGATTATAGCAAGTTTTATGGTTCTTGCTGACGCCTTTATTGATAAAGCTCTTAATGTTAAATTGATGTACAAGAGATTTATACAATTGTCTTGTTTGGTGAAAGCAAGTGGTGCTCCAACATAGTATTGGTGTGATGTTACTATCATTGACAGTTGTTAGGTCAACATCAGCTTGACTTTAATGTTGTATTGTCCAAATATTAATCTAAAATTTTAATAGATTTACATTTACCACTAAATGCATTGTGAATCTAATAGGAAATCTTTTGAAGGGGTTGCTTTTATTATGCTCACGAGACCCTTTTCTTGCACCAATTGTTGAGCCACCATGAAAGTCTTTGGAGACGCATTTTCCCAACATCTTCATGCCCGGAGTTTAGTCTAAATTAGGGTCTGAGATTGGTTTAGGCAAGTTAGACTAATCAAATGATATTGAAGAGTGTGGGATTCTTATTTGCAAGTACAATGGCAGGTGCCATCTGTTAATGGGAACTTGCACCTTTGAAGTAGACACCAGCATTGTCATCCCACATCTGTGCATGTCTGGCAAGGACAAGCTCTACTTGCGAACAGCTTTCCAAGCCGCTCCCAAAGTTGTAGAAGTGTCTGCGCTTGTGTGTGCTACTTATGTATACGTAGTGAGATAAAGTATCTCAAAAATCTGAAAGAAATTGACTGTGTCTCCTACAAAGGGAATTTTTAGCACCCCAAAATAAACTTGCTGAAAAAAGCATTTCAAAATTAGTACCAGCATATTTAAATAGCTTTGAACATGCACTATTATTTTTAGTAGATGATGTGGCATGATAAAAGTATATGAAGGGGGAAATTGTGAGGACGTGGAAGAGCTTATTAACTTTACAGCACTAAGAATTTGGATGAGCTGATGATGTGGATCTTTAGTCAAATTGACAACCAAAACGACAAAATCTTGTCAACTAAGTGACCGAATCAAGGTGGCCCAATTGACAAAGTAGTTGACAAGATTTTATCAACTATCCGTCATTTAGGTCACTATTTCCCTTGTAGTGAGCATATATCATAAAGTTGCAAAAAGTGATCTCCTTGAGGTGCTATATGAAACCAATAAGCAATTTTTTAAAAGATTGAAGTTCAAAAGTTTAATTTCAACAAAACTAATTACAATACAATACATGTTCTTCAACAAGATTGATTACAATACATTCCATGTTCTTATCAATGTCATGGAAATTTGCACATATACACAATTTGATATATATACAAATATTTGTATGTTTTTTTTTATTTGACTTTTAAATTTGCAAAGAAATCTTTAAGTTTTATTTTGTTATTTGTGGAGTGCACTTAAAAAAATATTGTTCATTGTCATTTGACACAGCACAGATAATTTGATGTTTTCAAAACCTATAAACAACATAATAAAATTTGAAGAAAAATTCATTGGATATAGGATTGACATGAAATAACTTTACAATTAGGAAAACTTATCTCATATTGAAAAACCACAATTAATAAAATCAACTATGGAGTTCATAGTTACAACAATAAATTAAAAAATGAAAAAAAGTCATTTTATTTGAAAATAGTGGTTAATAACAAAATCAACCAAAATATCATAATACACTTGAAATCAATATTTTTGTAGTAGCATGTCAAATTGCACTAATTCAAACATAATATGTAAGAATGCACACTCTATATGCTGATAATCAACAATTAAATTATACTTATGTATATTTTCATAGGGATTGATATGTCTACCACACCCTTGGGGTAAATTTTAGATTTCTATTATCAAATAGTTGAATTTGAGAATTTGAACTTCATATTTGGACTTAGAGACCATGATTTAGTTTAGAATCATAAAAATGTTCCAATTGAACAACAGACAATGAAAAAGCTTATCTTTCTTTATAAACAAAAGTAAAAGTAATACTTTTCCCCTGAGCTAAGCTTTTTCATTGGGTGTTGTTCAATTACTACCTTTTTTTAATGGTTCTAAACAAAATCAAGGTCTTTGAGTTCAAATCTAAATTCCAAATTCTCAAATTGAACTATTTGATGGTAGAAATCTAAAATTTACCCCACGGGTGTGGTAGAATAGCTAAAAGGATGTGGTAGACATATCAATCCTCATTTTCATATTATAGTAAATTAGATACACCAACTTAATAGTATATTTTAACATGCAATGCAAGTACTGTATCACTTGATGTACGATATGTATATGTATTAACTTTAAACTAAAAAAATATAAGTAACTTCATGTATCAAACTGGCACAATTTTTTTTGTCCGTTTTATGAACCTAAATAAGAAACATTTATTGCAATTTATTGACCTTATTCGGCAGGGGAGGAAATTGTGCATTAAGAAAAACCAACATGACAAAGTGTAATGACCAAGTGTAAGCCCCGTTACTCAAGAGGCAAGCAGTCTTTGATATTCAATATCACAACGTACTCTATAAAGTTTTGCTGTGATAAAAGAAGGGTTTTTACTTATTCAATATAATGAAAATTTCACATTTTAACACCTATCAGTTATACACTACTACTTCTGCTGTCATGTATCACAAGTATGAATGTCATAAAATTTTAATTCTTTCAATTGCGTAGATTCTTAGGTTTACATATTTGCATTACAAAAGCAGCATGTAAAGTTTGTAGCCGCACAATAATTTGAGAGTGCAGTTTATGGGATTAGACCGGATGATTGCCGCCACTTGACCGTAACAGCAGGCCCCATCAAGCAACAGAAACAAAGGTCAACATATACAATGTCAAGAAAGAAAGAGCATAGCGAAGAAACAAAAATCTACGACGGAACATGAGCAGCAGAGTGTGGGTGTAGGAGGAAGTTTTAATATAGAGAACGGAACAAGCAAAAGGGTTTGACCTGTTTTCGTTAAAATAAAACACCTGCCTAATAAAATTCCTGGGGTCTCATTATTGTCGATTAGCAAACCCATGAAGAAGCAGCCAAAAGGGGTCGCCCCTGCCAGCCAAGGAGGAGGCTTCCCTGATCGCGGGTGACAATAAACCCTCGTCTAGCAGAAATTTGAGCAACGAGTTTTTCAGCTTGAAATTGTGAAGCGTCGCTTAAAGGGCGAGGACTGAAACCGGCTGCAAGCATTCGTTTCCTCCAATGTTCTAATCTCTCGTGGCGCTCCACCCGTGCCACACCATCACACGCTATAATATTCACGATCTCTGGTGCAAGGAGATGACACTCAATACTTGAGTTCACAGATGAATCTGCACCAGCATCAAGTGAGCTTGTAAGAGAGTCAAAGAGAAACATGTAATATTGTAAAGCCTCAGAGAAGCGGTGCTGGAAGAATGCACCACTATGGTTTGCCTCCTGCTCCACAACAGTGACAACCTTTGGGCGGGCCTTGAACATAGATTGTAAAACAGTGGTTAAACCATTCGACGTCCCTCCGTCCAAGAGCTCGTGGAGACTGAAGATAAAGTTACCCGCAACTGCTTCATGGTCCCTTAGTCCAAGCATGCAGACATCAAGGCATTCAGGTCTGGTGACAACTGCCTGAAACTCGAGGGATACATTCATCATCCGAGCAAAGTGGCTTAGGTTTGCTCCGGTCGCACGAATTTCATCCACCCGAGTTCCTACAGCAGTCAATCGTACCGTGGGAACAAATTTTCCAGCAGCTCTCAGGTTCGCTATGTCTTGAAGAAAAGATGCCCATTGCGCACCCGCACCCATCTGAAAGTCAATGACATGAAATGCTTCTGCTCCCTCTAAAGCCTCCAAGATTGCTTGATTGGCAGTAAAATGTGCGAACTTGGGGTACGGTGAGACTTCGCAGAACCGAACATAAGCACTGATTTTGAGAAACTCTTCGGTTGGGGACAATGTCCGAATCTGTGAAAACTGTTCCGCAAAGTTCTCCACACCTGTGAGTCGTATAACCAACGCTTGACGAAAATAATGAGCTACCCGATGGATTGATTTTTCCCCCGTTGGGGAGATGTGCTGATTGAGCCGCGCCAATATCGCTTTCGCCATCTCTGCATTGCCAATATCCACAGCCTCAGCTGCCCGTAATAAAAGATTTACAATGGCTAAACCCCCTTCGGAAATGATACCTCCAACCATCTGCTCGGTGTCCAGATTCAAGCCCTCAGACTTTCGCTGGCTACTTGCTTGTAGGAAGCTGCCACCTGCACGCATAGAGTTCCTTGCGTAAAGACCAGGCTTAGAAGAAAATGGAGAATCCACGCCACTGGTGCTAGTTTTCGATGTTGCTGGCTTCCATTCACCAACTGCATTCGAGCAACCATTTTCAGGACCAAATTGGCGTCGATAGGAAGAAGCAATCCCTGCATTCCAGGATAGCTGCCGTTGACGCCGAGAATTACGGGACATCACTGAAGGGTTTATCATCTGTTGATGTAGACAATCGCCAGGAACTAAGAACGAGAATGACTGTTGTGAAGTACCAATCTGCCCAAGGACTTTATCAGTCTCGCAGTGACAATATGTTGACGTAGGGGAGGGCAAATTCACAAGCGAACCATCAACAGAGGATGGTGAAGACGATAGACTGTCCTCCATGCCTACTAGACCTTCCTCCATCAACGAACTAGATTGATCCCTTGTAAAAGTGGGTCCATGAAAAAGCTGGCCTTCAGGCATGACGTTTCCAACCAAAAGACATTGGCCATATTTCTCAACTGTGGCTGACGAGTTTCGGGACAATGGCATAGGACCAACAATGAAGCTTGGAGCTGACATCGCATGCCCACGGGTTTCATCCATGTTTGCGATTGGGGTGGCAATCATAGAAGGAACAAAGACCTCAGTGCACTTGGGGGTATTGAGTACTATACTACGAAAGTGAGAAGGGAAAGAGACAGAACGAGGGACGGATGTATGAGTCTGTAAGAAATTGGGTTCAGAGTTTCGAGTAGCGGGCGGAGAAAAAGAGATGCACGAATGAAGGGAAGATAAGACAGTGCTTTCACCAGAATGGTCATGTAGAACCCGACTATTCACTGGAGTATCGTCAGAAAGATAGTCGGGATGATGTCGATTTGAACTCCATGCATCTTGCCCGAAGACTACGGTATCTCTGGCTGTTGAGCCCTGTACAGAATGTACTGTACCTTGCACACATGTCTGACCATCACCCGTACACCACTTCATGACTGTTTGATCTGCTGCCTGGGTAAGCAACATACTTTCCAGGTCTTCGACATGTTGTCTAGGAACCCCAACCTCCACGATTGCACTTAAAAAACTATTCTCCTGCTGAGACAGGAAGGATGGAACTACAATCGACCCCCCAGTGACAAAATCTAACCACCACTGCTCCTCCATAACGTCTAGTCGATCTACCCAGTATTATTCAGTACGCTGTCTCCTCCATACTATTGCAACAAGCATTGATCACAATGCTGTTCTCCGAGGGCACCCGAAGAGACCACCCCACAGGCGCTTGTGAAGCTTTGGCCTTGACATACTTGTATAAAATGATAAAGCTGAAGGTGGTGCTAACTCAGCCTCCTGAAATCCAACACATTATCCTGCATGAGGTCTACAGGGTCTTGATTCGTACGTAACAGCACCAGAACGGCTCATCCCAGATGGGCATTCTAACTAAGCATTCTGAAATGATGATACATAGCCATGACCCAGCTGGGTCCAACATTTCGCCTCCACCCTGAAAATGGAAGACCTTGCCAAAACCTCGAAGCTGCTGGACAAATCACAAAAACAATAGCCAAGGCACTAATTAATTGATAGTAGACCCTCACCTGACAGGTACGCACATCACACCCCATATCAGTTTGACTATACTGCTGCCGATGGATGACTTGCAGGGAACACTTCCAACTCCACTATTCACTCTTGATAACAATTAAGACAACAGGTGCTTTGTAACTACAACGGAGAAAACTGTGTTACTGCGAAATATATGCACAGTGATAAAAAAAAAAACTTGGCAGAATCGAGTGCGACTAGATGCATAAGAGCAGGACGGCATTCAGAGCTCCTCAGCCGACACAGCTGTGTTCAACGCAAACGAGATGCTGTAAATTAAGCAGCATCTTGCCAAGAAGACATTTGTATCGTCAGGTCCCGATTCATATATCCTAGAACCCCTCGAAACAGACAAAACATTCCATATAATACTCAAGTCACAGATTCGACCCAACCAAATTTGTTACAACTTCATAGCCGGATTCGTTTTTTAATACTAAAGACCATGTTTCTGCCAAAGAACCATTTCAAAATGAGTATGTTCGTACATTTTTTACAACGAGGACATAAAAAGCAGGTCGCCCTTTTCACACGCACTGGAAATGTAATAGCTGCCTGCAATGTACTGAAACGAAACCATAACGAGCTCGCCGTGCAGTTGCTACGAAAGTTTCATAGTCACTCCAACCTCCGTAGATTAAGCAGATTCGCACTGGATCGTCACAGGTTTCTAAAATGATAAGATTCGGCAAAGGTAATGCAGTAACATATTCTGGAACTTAACTCCCCCAGCAATCTTCAGCTCCACTCGAGCGCGAACCTGCCCTAACAGTAACTAAGGAGGCATTTGACCTCTTATACAACAATAAACACAGGGACTCTAAAACTTATCACTAAGCCGACGATTCAAATACAGGTGGTGTCCGTTTAGTACTTCTTCCATCGTCAGTTCCGTTAAATGTAGAAGTGAAAAATTCCAAAGAGCACATGAAGATATAAGCTAAGAACGGCAGCAGTCCTGTCGTCTTAACCAAGCGATGGACGCCACACTTACTTGAGCTTAAATTCATTTCACCAGCTACGTGGGGCACACCGGAATTTAACCACCAAACTTCTGCGCATAAACAATCAGCTCCAGAACTCCACCTGACGCAGCCAACTTCACAACAATGTGCTAAAAAAAGAACCTAAATACCAAATTAACTACCATGACGCGAACACGATCAAGTTCAACAAAGGATAACGAATTTCAGGCAATGCTTTACGTAACAAGGTGAACAAAGATTCCTTAAATGTGGAAGAGACAAGGTCCGCAAGGTCACCAATGTCCGCAAGCTTTGCTGAGTCCGCACGGTCCGCAAGGTCGACATACATGGGTCCAGTGCGCCGGGAGATTTTGAGCTTCTTCGGCAAAAAAATATACCTACATTTCTCATTTTCATCCGGTTTTTTCAGTTGGTAAATTGGTTATTCCCTAATTATTCACACTATAATAATGAAATTTTCAAAAATTTAGTTGGTTTATAGCCAATCCACTTAGATTTTAATTGGTTTTTTGGACATTTCATTCAACTGATTTACTACTATTTTTTGGCCCTCCCCATACATTGTAAGGGTCAAAGGCCAAGTGTATAGAATACTAAATGCACCCAAACCTCATCCAACAAGGTTAATGTCATTAGGTTGCAAAACAACCTAAACCCAAACAAAGGTAGTGGCAGTCCATGGCATCACTACAAGGAGAATATGGTTTTAATTGACACAAAGTTGACATAATTGTGTTAATTGTTGTATTGATTTGGATGTGGTGATTATGACGTCCTTTTTGACATAAATTATGTTAATTTTGTGTTGATAGTTGACTTGCTATTGTCAAGTTTGTAGGGCACTTATGAACCATGGCCAATGCAATTTCCAGTTTAGGTCTCCCATGCGTGTAGTTTGCAAGTACATGAATCTTATGAAGGGTCCATTCAAGAGTGCTCGTCTTCCAAATTGGAATGCATTCTATTGCAGAGTTGCAACTCTAAACACAATGCACTTCTAAAAAAATAAACTCTTGTTCCATATGCAATGAACAAGGACAATCTTGTATTGCATGGGCTACGCAAAATGTCATAACGTCCATTTCCACACATACATAGCACTTGCAAGTACAATAATTGTATTTAACATATTGCTTTCACTTTATTCAATTTTTGGATTTCATGTATCACATATACAAATAGTAGACAACAGTGGTAGCTGTGCAGTGAAAAAATATACAAAATTGACAATTCCTCTACAAACAATTATGACTACTTACGCTTTACATAAATCAAAATAAATATGTAAATACAGCTACATACAGTATCTTTGACCTTCAACTGCCAAAAATTTGCTAGATAATCCTATAATTGACTCAGCAACTCTATCAAAGTTATCAATTCTCATACCAATCTACTGTTATGACACAAATGGTAAGTTGAAATCATCAACATTGAACTTAACAAACTGGAGAGATAGTTAAAACAAACCTATCCAAATGTACACACACCCGCATCACGTAAAGAACCTTGTAACTAAATACGATTCTAGCCTGTAGGACATGAAATGCATTAAAAAACTGCACTGTGATCAAAGCACCTTGCTATCTAACTCTATTAGAACCCAAAATAGATCAAGTAAAAGTTTGGAGGATTTTCCAACCACATGCCAAAACATGGTCACAATGCATTGTAAATTTTCAAAGTCATTGTACATGTTCTTAAGCCTGTTAATACAAATAAAAAGAGCAAGACTACTTGGAAAATTTAGATTATACCAATGTGCTTGTCTTTAGAGACAGAGGTTCATAAACAGTAGGCTTACCATAGCTACGTCTTCAGATGTGTCTTTCAAAATAGGGAGTTCTTGTGGCCCACCACCAGCTGTAAGAACGACTTCACTAGAAAATCTGTCGAATATAGTGCATTGCATCTGGCAAAGACAACAACATCCACACCTCAAGCCTATAGCAACCACCAAGAGGCCGCTTCCATATCTATAAGAGTTGAAATAAACCATTCATAAAGGTTACAAAAGGGATAGTAGAGTGTTTAAAAATGTACTACAGTTGATTCTTAGTTTCCAAAGTGAATTTATTATCATTGTTTTAGTTACTTGGAAGTTTACTTACTCTAACCAAGATATACAAGAATAGTGAATGAATCACACAACAACAATTTTGCAAAGGTTGTAGAAAAGAATAGCAACTATTCAAAACTGCTTTTACAGAAACCTCCCAACCCATTTCTTTTTGCAATATGAAGGTGCAGCTTCAAATTTAGAACGCTGCTCACCCTACTCAATCCAGCCTACTCTATGTCTTACAAGTCAAAAGTACATCCAAGAGCAACATATCCAAACAAGGAGAAAAAATTTAACAAGCCCAGCTTCCACACGTTTAGTATTATTTCACTAGTCAAGGACTTTGTTATCACACGCAAAAAATTCACTAAACAAAGAAGAGAACCTCAGGCAATACACGATATACTTTTAAAGCTTAACAAGAACAAAGAAATGCACCCCAAATATCAACTTCCATCACAAAGAATATGCAAGTGATATATTCCATGCACATAAGGTTTGATACTATGTGAAGTTTTCTGGGATGCTATTAGCCCCTAATTGCCAAAATGGACAAAATATTGCCACTTTTGCTTCTAAAAGAAGTGACTTACTTCATTTAGGAAGGCAGAAAACAAACCAAGACAAAAAACATATCACAAAGAACATATTGGAATAGTAGAAACATGTTTGAAAATTATTATGATGAATTTATCTGCTTCCAAAATGGACATTATATTCTAAGCTAGGGCACATAGGTGTGAAACAGACATGTGGATAAATTACTTGCCATGCAGCTTTGCCATTGCAGCTTGAAAATAGTTAAGATTGCCAACAAACCTACGTGGCCAACTATTGGTCCCCTACCAAGCCCCACTCGTACAGAAGATGAGTGCAGTACTTTGTAGAATGCCTATTTGTACTTAAACTTTGAAATTTCACAATTGAGATTCATTTCCCTTACTTGGAGCAGTTTATGTGCAATCTAGTGGTTAAAAGGGTTCAATTAGTTAATAGAAATCGGGAAGGAATCAAATAGGCCAAAAAGCAATAGGTTTTTTTGGAAGGATAAGTAAGAGATCCAAATATGTGGGTAGAAGCTATAAAAAGAAAGAGGATCAAGTAGGGAGGACCTATTGCTTGTGGAGCGTAGAGTCTTGCCCAAGCAGATAGCTTTTGTGTCTTTTTGCTTGTTAATATATTACTACTTATATGAATTAACACCATATTCATTAAATTGGAAAAACCAGATTCCCAAGTTGTACCCTCATGGTCAGTTTAAGTTGGTCAACATAAACCCAAAATGTTACAAAATTCCCAATTTAATGAATATGGTGTTAATTGTTGTGTTGTACTTTTGTGTGTAAGTTGATTGTGCAAGTTGTTGATGTGTTCAATTTGTGCTTTGCTTGAGTGTGTTTAAATCCAAGTGGGATTAAATTGAGCAATTATGTGTGGTTGTATACTCAAGTTTGAATGAGCAAATTGGGAGAAAGTGTGTTGAGATTAAGTGTGATTTTTGGTTGAGTATTTTGGATAATATCTCAAGTGAAGAATTTCAAAGCCTAAACTAGAAGATTTCGAGTGTTGAAAAATGAATGACTACTTGGATGTTGTATTCGTGTGCATGATAGTTGTGATCAGGTGCTTGTAAGATTACAAACCATAACTTGATTGATATGAGTTCAATCTGATTATATTAATTCCTACTGGATTCAAATCTATTTAGCCAAAGGAAATTCCTAGTGGTGTGTGAGCAATTGCTGTTTGCATGTTCAGTGTTATTGTAGTGTAAGTTGGAATTGTATTGGAATGCATGTGAGATTACAAAGAATCTCAAAGAGGTGAAAATGGATACTCAATTGAGTGTATGAGTTATGCTTAAGTGGTCCAAAGTAGAGAGAACATGATTAGAAAGTATGGCAAGGCAATTGTGAGAGGAAAGCAAAATGAATCAATTCCAAGTTGGATGATAAGAAACAAGAGGAGTAAAAGGGTCTTTGAGAATAATTTCAGCCAAATTGGAGAGAGAGAGTAAATACTGAGAACAACAAGCCAAATTGGAAAGCTAAGTCAGAAGGAGTGATATAAGCCCATTTGGAAGTGATTGAGAGAATACTCCAATTTAGAAAGGGAATATTGGGAAAAAATGACATAAGCCTAATAAAAAATAATATGAGTCAATCTAGAAATTGATGCATAAATTAACCAGCCGAGTTGGAAACTGATAGTGTCAACACTACAAGGACATAGTGTCCTAATTGACATGTCCAAATTGACTAAAATGTCCAAATTGACAAAAATATGTCCAAATTGACAAAAAAGTGGCCAAAATTAAGGTGACCTAAATGACAAAAAATGTCCAAATTGACATTGCTCCTTTGTAGTGCGAAAAGGAATATGAGAGGATAAGTGGAAAGTAAGAGCTGAGTAGCAGTGAGTTAAAATTCCAATTTGGATAGTGAAGCCTAATGACTGGGAGATAAGATATTTCTTTCTTGGTGTAAAAAGATTTGAAGCTGTGAAGCTGGATGATAAAGATTGCTGCCAAATGGAGAAAGTAAAGATTTTGACTAGGAGCTGGAAAAGAAAGCTTGAAGAAAGTTGGAGGTTAACCCTTAAAGGATCGAGGAGCCTTTTGCAGCCAATACAGTATTTAGTATTTTCTTGTATTTGGAATGCATCTACACCTTTACTACATTTGAAATCAACAAAAAAGTTATAATATAGATCAATGTGGTTCTAGTGAGCTAGTCAAGATCCCAAATTAAAACTATTTATTGGTAACAAATGCCAGTTATACAGCAGCGTATTTACTATGTAATACGTAGAGCGGTCCTTTAAGGGTTATAAAAAAGAAGCAATCACACTTGAGTATTCTTACCTACTTGGAATTTATAAGAGTTAAAGTAAAGAACATCCTAATAGTAATTAGTGAGTCTAATGGCCCTAATTCAATTGTTAAAAAGGATGATTGCAAGAAATACTTGTACTATTTTTTGTCCCCTTCACATCTTGTGAGTGGTTTTTGGCTCCTATCTTTTGTGAACCAAGTTATTTTGACTTGGAATTTCAAAATAATGTTCACTTCAAAGTTATAGATGTTTGGTGATTTTTTTAAAATTACTTTACTAATTTTAAATAGCCCCCAAATAGGTGGTTACCTTGGTCGTTTTGGGGGTTTTCAGTACTATTTTGGGTCCAAAGAAGTAAATTTCATGCCACAAATCAAGAAAGTTCATCATAGGGCAATACATGGATGTATAGAAGGGTTCTAGAATTCATATTGTGAATTCTCTGCCTTCCATATGCTCTCAAAGTGGGCATACATTCTCCTTGCATTGGTGAAATAAAAATAAAAAAATCTTCCAAAAACCACTTGAATTAGGTGAAGCTACTCAAAGAGATCAAAAATAGCCATTTTTTGTTTATTTTTTTGAATTTTTTTACTATTTTCTAAAAAGCACAAAGAAAATTGTCTTTTTGTTGGTAATTTCTGTCCCTCTACTTTTGTGCATGACTTTTAGAATAAATTTTTTTTGATCTAAATTTTTACAATTATGTTATTTTTAGTGCTTTATGAACTTTTTATATTTTGTTTTATTTAAAAAAAATTATTTCAAAAGCTCATAATACTACCTAGTACTACCAATTTTAAGGGTGTTTGAGACAAAATTGTGATGTGTTTTTTGCAACTACCCAAAAGTCATCCTTACTTGGGTTCTTAGAAGGGAATGAACTAGCAACATACTATTAAATAACCTCCTCTTTCAAACTCATCTATAGACTAGGGTATTTTAATTCAAATTATTCTAAATCCTACTACATACTTCCACCCCATTGTCTTCACAGCCTTTGCAAAATTAGTCCTGAGGACAGCACAGTGAATCAGTAATCAATGCTAAAGAATTAGTCCACAAACATGTTAGAAATAGATAATTCAGAGAGCTTCAAGAAACATACCTAAATGATTTTGTTGAAAAAGAAACCATAGCCTTAAGTTGAAAAGCAATCTTTTGAAAGTCACTATGATATTCTCATTTTAGCTTGAGCATTTGGGAGTTAATATAGTACACTAACAACACTTGTATTAAACAATATGTTAATTTCCTACAACCGGTAGTTAAAGTAAGAGATACAAATTGGCCATTGTCTTGTAAGCATCCTCAGTGCCAAGTAGGTTTTACTTGATATCCTTTGTCCACAGAGTTCCAAAACTCCTGCTTTGCCCAAACTCCATGACTCAAACCTTTGTGCGAGGTGAGGTGTCATACGGTAACTAAGGTTAGATAACAAATTTTGATAGGGAACTACTACTCAAACTAAATGAGAGCCATTGCAAATAAGTTACCTCTCATTACACAAGGCTTGAACCAGCTGAATTAGAATATTAAGTAAAATCTTTACTGACTAAGACTTCTCAAAAACCAATTAAACAGTCCAAATCTTTGGGTCAACCTTAGACTTTGATGGAGTCACTCCTTCCTTGGCAACATGTGTATTCCATTTGAAGCGCAAATCCATGTCAAATTGCACTTACAACAATACAAATTATGAAGTATGCGCAGAAGTGGCAAGATCCTTCAACAGTGCCATAATTGAAGAGGAGCGCCGCTAAAACCTTCTATATGAGTTAGTTGCACAATGCCCTTTGATAACTTTGTGTTCATCTACAACAAAATTACGTCCCTAGGGTTATGTCATAAAGTTTCTTGTTCATCAGCAGCAGCAGTCATCCATAGTGTCCCTTCCATACTCTTGATAGGTTGGGCAGTTCAAATGAAAACTTGAAGTAATTTTTGGTCAGGAATCCTACCAAGATGACAAGTAGAACAAACTAGAGCTTTACCTTTGAGAAGAGAAGAGTAAGGCTCTTGCACATCAAGCTTAAGCATTACCTCTTGCCACAAGTGCGAACAAAAGAGGCCCAACAAGGGTCAAGAATCGAGTAACATGGAAAATGCATAATCTAGCATTTGTTAGACAAATTGAACCAGTTGATGCACAACAAATAATTAATCTTTCTTGGTATGATTCAAAAGCAAGAGTGTTTGCAATATGCCCAACTTTGGCGTGGCATGCCAATTTACCTCAAGAAGTTTAGAACCATGAGTAATGACTATGTCAATCCAAGCATCCAATTGGGACTTCCAGGACTCAACCTTGTGGATTCCAGCAATAGGTGCCAAGTTGTGTGGAAATTGCCTCACACAAATCCATCTGTACAAGGCTGTAGCTAGATGCACATACAAGAGATGCATTGGCAATCCCTTGCCGATTGTATTTGCAAGGCCATCTACTCCCAAAGAGAAAACAAAGTTGACTCTCAAGTGTCATACAGTTCACAAAATTCATAAAGTTGCATAGCTACAACAACATCCACATTCTTGAACTCTACATTGTAAGAAACCACTAGTTACCTTCCAAGTATGGGATGCACTATCATAGCAAAATACTGAAATTGCTCTTGACTCCTGCATTTCTCAAGAATAAGAAAGCCTAAATTTTAGAGCATACAGAAACTAGAGTATTGAATGGCAAAGAAAGTAAGAAGACAGATTTTAAGTTCCTAAAATAGTCAAGAAGACATCACAATATAGAGGAAAGAGACTAGTGCTCAAGCTCACCTGGTGCAATGCTACCAAAGTGTTGAATCTCTTGACCGGTTGAGTGCAGCAAGAGCCCTTGAGAGAAGGCAAAGGGCAAAAGGAGGGCACCTGAAAGCAAAAGCAAGTAGCAGAGAGAGGTGAAGCATGGTAGCGGGTCACAAGCGGGTGAGGTGTACAAAGAAGATGCTAGCACTTGGAGTTGCAACCCCATGCAACAAAATTTAGCCAACATCAAAACATTGTGGCATGCACATGGCGGAGACCAAACCTGAGCAAAGCTAGCAAATCCTAGGCAAAGAGCGGAGGAACAGTCGCAAGAAAAAGTATTGTACAGAGAGCAAACCATAGGCAAAGTGCAGATGAATGACCGTGGGAGAAAGTTGCATGGAGAGCAAACCCTAGGCAAAGCGTGGAGGAACGGCATAACAAAAAATCTTACCAAATTGGAAGCAAATTGGCTTGTTGTAAGGTGTTAAAGCAGCAAAAATGTAAATTGTTAGAAAAAAACACAAAGGGAAGAGCAATGAGGAGAGCTACTGCGGATATCGCAGCATTCATGCTCATGTTGTGTGGCAATGAGGAGCAAGGTAGGGTTGAGGAGAAGGGGTGAGGAGAAGAACAAGGTCAAGTAATTCTTCTTTTTTTCCCCTCTTTATCCCGAGCTTGTAGACAAATGAAAGAAGTGTTGGATGGATGACTTTTTTAACAAACATGAACAAATGTAATTTGACATTGAGGTAATCAACAGAAAATTAACACAAATTTGTGAAAATCTCAAAAATTGACACAATGAGGGAACCAAATGTGTCATAGTGTCACTCTGAAAAAACTTATGTCAACTTTATGTGAATTTGGAGCCCTTTCCTTTGTAGTGCATGGCAACCTAAATCCATAGCATGGTGACAAAAACCCATGAAATAGCAACAAAAACCTCTTGGACATTCAATACTAAGAACACAAAGATTTAGATGTCATTTTGTGCTTTACCTTAAAGTGCTTCAAACTTGAACAACTTCCTAGAGCGTCACATTGCACACCCATGGTGTTATAATCAATTTTTGGATAAATTCCTAAATTTATAATTTGGGTGGATAACTTTCCGCATTTTAGATTTATTGTGTGACCTAATATAGGGAGATGTTTATTCATTTGACATATAAATTATAAGGGACCTACAACTAAGAAAAGGTACCTTAAATGGATTCCATTCATTATGAGTAATTTAGTATTTAAAAAAACATGGGATATTAATTATTTCTATAAGTAATTTAGGGGCAGTAGAAGTGGGGGTATCCTATGTGGTGTGCTGTACTTAGTATTACAAGTTTCAGTATGCAAAGTTACATGTGCCACTTGATATGTGAGGTTAGTACAAGAGTGCCATGTGTTACTAGATGACACTAGATGAGTATGGAGGTATAAACAATTGCAACCTCCCAACTACCATGACCGAGATAGTTGCAAGGGATTGCAGTGACTAGGGAAAATGCAGTGACCTATTAAAAAACTTATGTGGAAGGTATCTAGTTGTATGGCAATTGGACGTAGTCGTATTGCAGTTGGACGTAGTTGTATTGCAATTGCATATACAACTTCAAAAACCAAGGTGACAACTACAAGGAATGTAGACATTTTCATCATTTATTTTCTATCACTTCTTGGATGTAAACAATTGATGTGGCTTATGTCATCTAGCATAGTCGTATTGTAGTTGAGGGAAGGTTCATGATACTACTATAGCCCTACTCAAATACAACTAGAACACAATTGCACCAATTTTGTTCTCTAGTTCTTGTTCATGTGAATTTTTTTCCTTACAATTTGCTGCCTTGAGTAGCGCTCTCTGCTACAATATCCAATTCTAGGTGGGTGCAAATGCATTTCATTGGGTCAATTGTGATAAAGTTGCATTGCAACTGTTAATGCAATTTTTTACAACTAAGATATTACTTGGATACAATTACAATTTAACTAGCCCAATTCTTTCATTGTTATCCCTATTGTCACCTTCTCAATATTCATTTCTTTGGGTTTTTCTGCAACCTTGGAAAGAAATCTTTGTTCTAGTCATTGTTGCTCATGTAAATGTGAACGCTGACTTTGGATGCAGTTGCTTTGCAGTCGAGACGTAGTTGTTGATATGCTTTGTAACTACTACCTCATGACTCCAATGCAACTAACATGTTGCTTTGTCTTAGAATTTTCATAGACCCATATTCTTAGCAGTTTAGGCTTTCTTCATGCCATTATTTGGGGATTAGGCTATAAAATTTGCTACATCCAAGCTTTTAGTTCTTGGTGTAACTGCTTTATAAGTATGAGTTTTATTGCAGGCGCGTTGTAGTTGTTAACAATTACTCTTTCCAATTTAATTTGGTCTTATATCTTATGGTTATTCCTCAATCATATTGTAGTTCCATCTGTGTTTTTTGCACCCTTTACCAAGGAAAGAAGTAATACGCACTTGTGTACCATTCATTTTTATTCAAGGATTCTCTCTTACTCCACATATTCAATGCCCACTATAATCATTATTAAGTTCCTAATATTGAGAAAAATTGTTGAAAGACACTATTTATAGCACAAGCTTCCACAAGTTAAGGATGCTTCACAATAGATCACAAATCTAAAATGATTTCAGTACCTTGCACAAGCTAATACATTATCCTTTGCGGATAATTCAATTGCACCAACCAAAGAAGGTGCAACAGGTACTTTAGGAAATTGGTCTAGTGCAACTAATCCATTGGATTCCACCTTAGTGGAGATGAAGACATCTGCGTTATTGTAGTAATAATTTGATGACTAGCTTTGCAAAATACAAGGACAAGCTAACACCAAATTTGTTGAGGAAAAGTTCAAAATAATTAAGGTTTGTCAACTAAGGTCAAATATAAGGTAAATAACACTTGATTAAGGAAATGCAAGGATAAGGTTATGACAAAGGTCTATCAATTTAGCAATTGGGATAAATGGACTTGTGCATACCTCCCATGTGTGAGTTCCAATGACTAATAATCAATCCATTAAAGATGAATGCAATCCCATGCAAATGCTGTAAATTCTATCAAGAAGTAAAAATGGGATTATGGATAATTAACATTCATTAAAATAAGCATATGCTATTTTCTTTGGCAATTGTCACAATCAATAACCAAAAGAATACCTACGTCAATAAACCCAAGCAATCGTCATTTTATTTAATGTCATATCAATCTGACAAAGCTATGGTTTGGTAATAAATTGTTAGTCAGTAGCCATGCATCATTACAATAATGCATTTCATTTTAGTATCCATATACTGTCTGATTCATATCCATGCTAAACCACAATCTATATCGGCACGTCAATGGCTTATCCAAAAGAGATTTAGAAGAGGAGTTAATCAATCCAATATTCTTCTCTTCATTTGTTTATAGCCATTGGTTTCCATTACGTATTATATAAACTATTCAATCATTTTGATTATATAGAACAATTCTATTCTATCTCTATTAGTCAATAGACAATGCAATCAATCATTAGCTAGTTCACTACTATCTTAGAATATTGAATCTATTTTCTCTTGCCTTAGTTTCTATCACAAAAACTACCTTGTAATCACTATAAGGATAAATAATATTCTATTCAATTGCCATTTACTTTTGCTTGCAATGTGTTTCATATTTACAAGAACTGGTACTTAGCTATAATCTCTTGCTTCATGCTCTTGGCTATAGCTTTTCTCCTTGTTCTATTGTTCAATCATAAAAGTGCACATAGAGAATCACTCTCAGATCATGGCCATCATCTTCTTTTACTCAAGCATCACAGTAATTCATCTCCATCATCACAAAGCTTCAATTATAATCAATAACCACTCTAATGGTATCCATACTATTCTCTCAAAAGCATCTCACTTCTTTAAATTAATTCGTGTATTGAGTTTGCATTTACAGTTTTGTCAATTGCCTTGAGCATGTCCTTTTTGGATACACTCACATGATAACTGCTAATGATCCAGACAATGAGTTGGAGCAACTTCTTTCAAATTAATTCCCTCTTTGTGTATTGCCTTTGATTTACAATTAGTTCAATATCACATCTTGCCACCTGCAAGGCATTCATTCATGAATTAACCAGTCAACTATTGCCTTAAGCTCTCAATCCCTAAGACACTCTCACTAGCTATAGTCTCTACTTTTATGAACAAGTGTTAAATTAGATTATAGCCTTTGTCACCTCTCATAGGTTTTTTAGTTGACCACTCACTATCTATAATCTGTACACTTACTCACAGAGTTAAATTGGCCATTGCCTCAATCATAAATAAAATAAGTTTACAACAAACACATTAATAAAGTATTGATTAAACACATTGGCCTTGCTATCTGCAAGCTAGGACAACCATATAGATTATTGCCTTCCAGAATCTTCACTGATTGGGCACACGCATATTATAAAACAAGATACAAAAAATAGAAAACGTAAAGGAAAAAATATCGCAAGGGAAGTCAAATCTAAATTTTGCTCCAAGTATAAAATGAATGTCAATAGCCTTATATGTTCTGACTCTCCATTTCTGCCTACCTTCTTCAACCGCATAACTAACTACCCATCCATAGGCTAGTGTCCATTCACAAAACAGTTG
The DNA here is from genome assembly GCA_963920765.1 of Ulota crispa. Lineage (NCBI taxonomy): Eukaryota > Viridiplantae > Streptophyta > Bryopsida > Orthotrichales > Orthotrichaceae > Ulota > Ulota crispa. The sequence goes on along the minus strand of OY987252.1, from coordinate 2,025,339 downwards.
CACACTGTATTTCAAAATTGGCGTTGACTTTATTTCCATTTACACTTTAGAAATCAAATGCAAACCCAAAAATAAAAAATGTTGATCATAGGTATCCACAACCTATCTCCTGGCACGTGCCTCCTTCTGAACACTACTTTCCAACCCGGTTTATTATGAGCATTTGCAAAAATTCTTGTGTGGCTTGGCTTGGGAAAATATACGACTTCAACATCCTGGGCATCTTGTCTTGGAAGTTCACTAGCAAGAGTCCAACCTCATCCTTGGTGTATGTTGCATTCCCTCTATTGTCCTGTCTCTTCATCCAATCACACTGGAGAAGAATAACTAGGGCTTGGAGAGGACCATAGTCCAGCCTCAAGATGTCTGTCAATATCTCCACGTAGTTCACTAACACATCTTTGGCATCGGCACTAATGATCTGAAATATAAAAGCAACTGCGCCGTTGAATGTCTGCAAGGTAGTAGTAGTATCATCCTCCACTCTAAAATAGTCTCCAAATGATGTCATCCTCCACTCTAAAATAGTCTCCAAATGATGTCATCCTCACATGACAATGGGCTCTTTGGGAGGGTAGCTCTTGAACAATAGCAATCGCTCCATGTCATCTATATTTGTCACATCAACATCAGCAACCTCCATGGCCCCCTTCACCTCTTTTTTGAAAAAAAGGATCTTAAGATTCATGGCCCTTTCTGCCTCCCACTTCCTACAAGTACAAGAACCCATGGATTTATAATACCTTCCGCAAAGCTAAGCAATTAAAACAGCACAGTCTAATGACTAAGCACAACCATGCTGGAGCTGATCAATCATAGAGAGAATGCAATTGTATTCTAGATGTTACATAGTCATTGTTCAGGTTTGGGTACTTGAGGTTTGCTGCACAAGTATAGTACAACTAAAAAGATTCCCTTTCCAATTGTATACTCAAACAAGTGCTACTCTAGTACTGTAGTTGTCGTATAGTTACATCACTATATACAGTTGCAAATGGCAGCTCTCTAACTACAATGCGACTGTTATCATTGTATTGAGCACCTAATGATATCATACTTTTCCATCACACAACTACCAAAAGAAGTATTGCTTATGGCTTCACTTACAATAAAAGAGGTTGCATGATAGTTGAGTTCTTCACAACATACTAGTGCGCTACATTGCGATACTCTGTAGTCATGACAAATTATCTCCCAGCTCCCTCCAACGCCTCCTCTGCATCTCCATACTCCTCTTCAGCATCCCACACTTATTGTTGTACAACATCAAATCTCTGGAGGTACTTCGTCACAAATCCAAAATACTCATCCTTCAAGTAATCCATTGCCATTTAAGCTTCAAGTCTTGCCATGCTACATACATACCCCTTCAAGGTTTTCATATACTACTCTACTAGATACATCCACCTTATTGAGACTAGCCCACACATGCCCAACTCCTCCACAAGATGATGTGACAAGTGTGTCATCATGTCAAAAAATGATAGGTGGAACTCCATCTCCAAGAGCGTCATGCTCTTTGCAACATCTATCTGCAATGCTATAAACTGAGATGGGTCATAGACACTAATGCAAATTTGCCAATATACCTTGCACATCCTCATGATGGACATCCTCAAATTTGGCTATAGCAACCCTTGATATGCCTCCCTAGGTTTGAAAAATGACTGCTTGGCCTTCAAGCCCTCAATTGTGGTGGCAAAGGTATTGAACTCTGCATTGCTTAGAATGTAAGGTGCAGCAGGTTTCATCATCTTCCTTCCACGTTTAGGATTTGGAGTTAACCAAAGGTGTGGCATGATATTACGCCTCTGTAGGTCGTGCCTAACTTGAAGTCACCAAATCCTTTTGCACTGAAACTATCTTAAAAAAAATTCTATGTAATATTCATCTCACAATGCGTAGGATTCAAAGTGTAATGAATCAAGAGATCCTACATTCCACATACACACTATAACTATTAGTGCTATCCAAGTCCATAATATAGTCACATCATTAGTTACTTTGCTTAGGGTTCAATGCTTTAAATTTTGGACTACTTCATGACAATTGGAAAATGACTACATAGTAGTTTTGTAGTTGTTAAATAAACAAAACGACTGCATGATATGATTGAGACACTAGTATGCAACTCCAATCCTATCTACTAGTCAAATACCAATTAACAAACAACTACTTTGCAATCACACAATTGGGTCCTAGTTGTATAAACGACTACGACCTCACTGGGATCATTGAAAATTTTCACTAAAATGTTGTGAGCTTCATTTTCAGATCTACAATGAGGTTCTTAACATTTCAATTACAATCTAGCAACTTCTAATTTATAAGGCAAGTACATATATTTTTGGGGGATTATTGTTTTACCTTCCAATAATGGAGAATATTCAAAATGGGAGTCTTCTTCACGCCGTGCACTTAAGAAGGATTGCCATTTCTAACGCCGGAAGATTTCCATGACATGTACTCTTCCGCATGGCGTAATTGCTCTTCAACGATAATACAAACATGCATCCTTTGCTCCTCTAATTGCCCATCAAACCAATCCACTTTGTCCTCCCTTCTAAATTGACGATCTAATGGCAACCACCTCCAAGTCCTGCCATAAATCTGCTTGGCCAACTCCGTGGAATGCTCTCCTCCTATTGCTGACCCGCAAATCGCGCATTCAACATAGCCCTAGTATGCAAATCCACCAATCGTGCCATACCTAGGGTAGTAATGGATAGTCCACAATAGAATTGCTTATAGTATAAAAAGACAACGACCATCACCCTTGGTCACATCATACCTATGGACTCTTCTCCACAACTGCTCCAACTCCTCTACCAATGGCACCATGTAAATGTTGAACACCTTCAAGCTTACAAATGATTTCCTCGAAATCAATAATGCTAGGAAAATGAAGAATCTCTTTGTGCAAAGCCAAGGAGGGAGGTTGTAGTTTAGTAACATCACCAACCACATAGACCACGTCAAAATTGTCTATTGGAAGGGAGTCATGCCGTTTACAGAAAGAGCAAAATGGATGTTGCGTGCATCATCACCAAAAGACGGATCCATGCTTGTATGAAAATGCCTCCACGCCCTAGAGTCCCTTGGATGATGCATTAGGCCATCTCCACCATTCTTGTTTTTGCAATTTTCATCATGCCACCTCAACAACTTGGAAATTGATGGGCTACAAAACAACCACTGCACACTCAGTATCAATGGAAAGTGTTGCAACACTTTCACCAAAAATTGCTTCCACACCATGTCTTGAACCTTAGGCCACTACACGCGGGACATTGCACTGCATCCGCATGCTTTGTTCAAAATAGAACATAACCCCACTTGCATGCGAGATGGAGTTGTACAACAACCTGAGCTTTTTGGTGAGGGTCTTTGCGGCATGGTAGTTGCGTGGCAAGCAATTCCCTGCGGGAAGAAGTATCCATGCAACAATGCAAACAACTCAACCCGCAAAGTTGTAGTTCACGCCATGAATGGTACAAACATTCATGAGAAGAATAGTGGCAGCTAACTTTGTGCATCTTGACTTGGTGTATAAATGAATAATAGCACCCTCCAAAATCTATGCCTAAAATGCATTATTTGTCAATTCTTTGCTGTTGTTGTCACCCATTGGTTCTTTGACCTCTAGATCAAGTGCATCAAAGCTTGCAATAGCAATGACGTAGATGGCATCTCCCATAGCAAAAGTTTCTACTACCTTGGCCTGTACACCTTCCGCTACTGCAACATAAGGAGATGCAACATCCAAGAATGCGTCGTTGACCATTCCCAGAGTATTAGTGGTGGCATCGATCTCCACCTATGCAGGTACTAAAAGCCTCTCCAACACCTCCTCCCACTTGTCATCTAAAGCCTCTCTACTACCCAGCCCCCTCCAGACACGAAACACCGGTACCCTCCCATCACTACAAGAAAAAGGGCCATTTTTTACTAAGGATTTTGACTACAAAAAAGACTAAGACAACTACACTTTTGTGACTAGTATTTATGACCACATGTAGTCATAAATAATTAATTTATGATTGAATAATTTCATCTTGTCATAAATAATTTAAATTATGACCACATGTAGTGATAAATAATTTAATTTATGACTACGTGTAGTCATAGATTAAATTATTTATGACGAAATGAAATTATTCAATCATAAATTAATTATTTATGACTACATGTGGTCACAAATACTAGTAACAAAAGTGTAGTCGTCTTAGTCTTTTTTGTAATCAAACTCCTTAGTAAAAAATGGCCCTTTTACTTATAGTGCATGCCTACAAAGATGATCCTTGATTGTATTCAAGAGGCATCTCTTGCTTCCTTTGCACACTCAATAAGTATAGTGCAAGTATTTCTTCTTCAAAAGAGAAGCCCTCCAAACTTTCCTAATCCAAAGTCTCTTTTCTTTGAGTTGAATTTTATAGGCATCAGAGTTGGGCAGCTCATTAAGTTCTATTTTTTGACATGTATAAGACAACATCAACACTTAGTGAAATTGATGCAACCATAAGTACGGAATGCCTTCCACTCTAGCCCAAATGATATAATTTTAACCTCATTGCAAAATCACAAAGAGGTGATTGTAATATGACTGGGCCTCTAAGGGACTAATCTGCAATTACAAAACAACTACTTTTTGAATGTATACAACTATACATAGTTGCATAAAAGTTCCATTAATATTGAACAAGTACTAAATGACTGAAATGTAGTTGTAGATAAATCAACAAGATAGATGTGTGAAGGTACTTGTCTAAATCAACTTTTTCAGTCTTCTCTCTAAGTCTAGATAGAGGTGCTTACAATTTTGCAGCAGCATTCTAAGCAAGTAAGTAGTTCCTAGCCTCCTCATTCAAGCTTTGATCTTTTGTAGAGTTTGTGCACATTCATGTTCATGATTGTGAATTGGATTTGCAGAATTATAAGAAAAACTTGAACTAGAGAGAGCACAAAATGGAGGAACTCGAAGGCATTGTAGAGGGTGGAAAGTGTGCTTACAAGTTGCTAAGAAATGCACGCATTGCTAAATTAGCCATTAGATTGAAGCCACTGGAGAATGCTCTTGAAGAATTGTGAGTATTTTTCCTTCAATTTTGAATTATGTTGTTGAGAATGTAAGCAAAGGTTGATCAACAATATTGCAGCTGCCATGCAATGAATACAACAATAATGGGGCAGTTCAAGAGCTGATGAGTCATTTTCAAAATTTTAGTCGTACAGTAATTGTGCCGCAGTAGGGTAGTCATTGTAACTAAGTCATGTTTTAGTAACGCGGTAGATGTAAAATTTGTACTTAAAGATGGGAGTTATGACTTTTGGCAGGAGGTACTGTACTTGCAATTGATAAGCTAGGTGCTCTTGAGCGGCAACCTGCTAGGCACGCATAACTTTTGATTTTTGTTTTTAAGTTTGGGATTTCTTGGTCTTGCAAAAGGGGTACCATAGAGATTCCTCGCGCTCAATTTTGCGCTCCCATATCCTCTCGTCCTCCTTTACCAGCAAGGAAGAGTTTGAGACTACTCCCAAAGTCATTGGAATTGCCGACGCTTGTTCCTAATTTGTCAAGTGGTGCAGGTGCTGAGAGCAAAGGCGGAACATCAAAATGAGGTCCACTGCTTTCAAGTGAGTTGGGATCTTGGACTTGTCGCGGCCATCAATAGAGGCACCAAGGAGACATCATGTTGTGACGCACTTTGGCCATGAGCTCTAAACCGGAGAGGCATTCAAAGTCATCCTCAAAAAAGATACCTGATGGTACCTGAAATTTCACATTAGGGTTTATAGAATTTGCTTTGAGATTTGCTTGATGGGTGTGTTGAGCACTGTTTTTTGGGGGTTTTTGTTGCGGTTACAAAAGCCTTATTGTGCTTTTCAATTTTGTTGATGTGCAAGCCCGCAAGCCGGAGCTTTGTTCCAAGGTTAAACAAGCCGTTCATCTTCTTGGCTTGATTTTTAGGGTTTTAAAGAAATCCAACCTAAAGGGCTAAAGCAAAGCTTGGCAGGAATCAAAATTGTCAAATTTTTAATGCTAAAGCAAGGTTGTGCATCAGATTTAGGGATTTTTTAAAACATGGAGGCTAAGTCGTGGGACAACTAGATCCCAACTAGAATTGTCTTATTGGACAAATTTTGGAATCTGGTTGTTGTGTTGTTTGTCTAACATCTGAAGTTGAGCATAACAAATGTCAAGTATAAGTGACATTCTTCTCTAATAAGGCCCTATTTAACAATTAAGATAATCTGAAAATCTACTTTAAATATGATCCAAAATATAGAATCTAGTAAGTGTATATTAAATTGAGATTTTTTAATAAAATGAGACTTTAATATGTCAAGATCAGAAATAGAAAGTGCTTTATTTAAAAGTCAACCTTAAAATTGACTTTACCAAACAAATGAAGAGTCTCAGGTCCGTCTATGACATCAAAATTGTCAAGTTGTTGCCATAACAAGGAAAACAACGCTGATCCTAGCTTATGCATTTGGTTTTTTAATGCATTGAAATTGTCAAAAAGTTTGGATTTGAAACTAGGTCGTGGGATAACTTGATCCTAGCCTATGCATTTGGTTTTTTAGTTTCCCTTGTCAACTTCTTTAATGCTAAGATAGGTTGTGGGATGACTTCATCCCAGGCCTTTGCATTTGGATTTCCATTTTCCCTACTAGTCCAATCTTTGGTATAGGGTCAAATTGACCTCTGCTTTTGGATTTTAATTTTCTTGGTTTAAGGTTTGCTTTCCTCAAGTGCTGACTTGATTTTTTTTTTGTTTTTCACTTTAGTTGACCCTTGCCCAAGGGCAAAATTAACCTTGCCTTTGATGTTTGTTTCTTAATTTCCCCTGCTTTTGCTATTTATTTCTTTATTTCCATGCAAACCCTTGATGGCTACATATTCTATACTCATTTGGTGGAAGATCCAGCTTTGTTGCAGCACTACCTTGTTCATGAGGGCTTGGGTTGTTCTATAGTATATTGTTGTTGTGAGAGTTGTCTTCATCATTGTAGGACTAAATAATTTTGCTTTTTTGATGTTTGCTCTAGGAATGCAGCTGTTTGTGCTAGCAAGCACACTCAAGGTTGGGAGTAGCCCCACCTCCAAAGCTTGCTAGGAGTAATGGTGGAGGCCTCTTTGCGGAAGGTTTAGGGGTGTTGGAGTTTGCGCAGTGATCTGTGGACATTTCTAAGCGTCACCAAGCACCCTATGCCATGAGTTTGAGGGGAGAGTCTAATCGTACACTCCAAGAAGGAGAGCGATCCTTGAAGCGACATCGTCACAAAACCCTTGAGACATAGGCGTTGGATAGGCATGCCCTTGGGAAAATTGCGTTTATTATTTCCATTTGCAAGGGCAGGGAGCTGAATGGGCGGGATACAAACACATCCAAAGGGGACGCAAGGTTGAGATCCGAGGCTTCAAGGATTCTTGACTTGAGTGTGATTCCATGGAAGCAAGGGTGCAGCTGAAGGCACCATGAATTAGGAGTTTGAGTACGTGTCATGTCTACTAGGTGACAAGGCCTTTGAGAGAATAAATCTCAACTTCATGAAGACCGAGCGGTCTTGCTTGAAGGTTGATTGCCCCCTCCACATTAAGCATGATCAATGGGAGCAGCTAAAGATTTACTTTGATAGCAATGAATCGATCAATTCAAGAAATGGATATTTTTATGACAGTAGTAAATAACTGCAGACTATGAGTATTTCAGTTACATGGCACAGTACGTGACATTGCCTTTGTAGAGTGATTTCTGGGCGCTTTATAACACGAAATTGCCATCCATTTTCAATCATGTTTTTGGGCAAGTCATACATACAATTATATACAACTTAGGTTCCATGGGGCGTATTCTTTGCATTCCCATGTGTATAAAACGGGTTCTTATTTTAGGGTCTTGAGCATGGGCACTCATGTCAGAGCTTGACATGAACTGTCACAATACACTGACATGTCTGACAGCTACTCATCTCTTGCCTGACAATGGCCTCACGTGTCACTGAAACTCAACCTGATATGATCAGGGTATTGCAGTAGTGGGTGGCAGGTATTGGAGATTAAGGCATTTGGAGTTCTTGACACGGCTTTCTCCAAATGCCAATGTGGAGGTTCTAAAGACATGACATGGACTTGCTTAAAATTTTGACGTGGATTGTTTAAAAAAGTTGATGTAGATAATGTGAAATTCCAATGTGGGTGCTACAGACTGATGTCATGGACGATGTCATAATCTCACGTGGACACTGTGAAATGCTGAAGTCAACATTCTAGAATCCTCTTGTTGAACTACGTTACGATTTTGCCATGCACCATATGACTCTGTTCAATCACGCCCAACAACAATTTATGTACAAGCTCTATAGAGTTTCCCTTCATGTATGTCACTTTACGTTGTTATATGGCAATACTCATTCACATAGACATACAACTCCGGGCAGTTATGCATCTTCCTTCCGGATTGTCATTTCTATTCTCTAGTGTATGGTAGATTGAGCAATTGTGCTTTACTTCTAGGATTTGCACCATCTTTTTCTCACTTGTGATTTGCAGGTGCCCTCCTTCAAATCAGCATAACAATGCCGGCATATACTTTGGTGCCATACATGTCCTATTGAAGACCATTACAAAACTAACTGAACCTAGAAAAAAGGCACCATTTTGTTTACAAAAGGTTTTGCATGATCTTTGCAACAACAACATTCCATAAGCCTTGTCCATGCTTATTATCCATAGAAAAAAAAAATCCGAAGTGCCACTCCTCTTTACTCTATCTCACAAATTCAATGTTGCCTCCATTTTATTGCAGGGGTAAAGGCCCAATTGCATCCATAGACCACTTTGTGACAGAATTGAGGGGGTTGGACAAACGCTCCATTGGCGGATTGTAGTTGGTGTTGATTTCATACAACATTACTCCCTCCTTGCCTGAAATGATTGAGGATATCATCACAAAATTGTTGCCCTCTTCAATTACTTTTTAGTGTAACAAGCACCTTGCAACGTTTACCATGTTCCCGTGCGTCACCACATCCTTTGTTGACGTGTCCTCCTTGCCAATGTCATATATTTTGGTCTTCAAGCCAACGCCTAAGAGAATCTATGTTGAGACCTTGTCGACTGCCCAAACAGCAACTTTCATTAGAGCAGTTTGCCATGACCTTACACATTCTAATGTGAACTCTTTCTCATTAGGATATATCAATTTAAGTCATGATTTTATAACATGGGAGTGGCCGTTGCTGGTTACCAATTGTAGTTTTGGTATTGCCGCACGTATTGCATTCTCAAGGGCAGAGACATAAGAGTGCCCATCTATGTGGTCTTGCCCAAAGGCATTGAATGCAAGGATTATTCTCCACAAAAAGCCATTTTCTTCCTTCATGGGGTCCCACTTCTTGATTTGCAAAACATTCTTGGAAGGGCTAATCATCATTGCAACATTGTCCTAGTTGATCTGCAGTGCTCTAGCCTTCCCCTCCGCTTGATCTCCAAATACGGCAAAGAAGTCATGCAAGTCTTAGACAGGTCTGCATGAGCCCTTCCCCCATAATAAACACCAGCTAGTCCTTGTCAAAGCGCAAATGAATTGAGGAACCTCCCTAAGCACATAATCACTCAGCAATGCCCAAATACCTAGATCAAAGTCTGGCTGCAACGCCTTCAAGAACTGGTCACACTCAGGCCTCTTCTTCACCTTCACGTGGTGGTTCTTCACGTCAAATACGGGAAGTTCTGGCCTCCAGTTCCAACACCTTTTAAAGGGTTGGATGTTGCAGAAGAAACCCACAACGTTAAGGAGCAAAATTTTACAACTAGGTTCCTTCAACACCCTAGGTGGTGGAAAAATTGACGCCCTGACTCCATTTTGTGTTTTGCCGGTGGGACTCCTCCTTGCAATTTTTAGCGACGCGCGTCTTTGCAAGTAAAGGCTTCTTCCTTTTGTCCTTCATCCATTTGCCCACTCTCCTTTGATTTAGGCGTCATCACAATTTGTGCACTAAACTTCTATAAAGACATTCTCCCCCAACCTCATACACTTCCAAATTGCAGTCACAATATTATCACATTTGCATGGGCAATATTGCAAAATGCAATGACTTCATGACATTGTCCCATTGACATTTTAGATTAATATTCACTAAACATGGACACAGTCAAAGAAGAATGCTACTATTGCTAAGAAAAATGGGATTAAGATCTAATTTATGACTTTGTATTGCACATGACTCCACCAAATGACATGAAGTTCTACATGTGACTGTGTTAATTCACACCGTCCACCACATTGACAATAATCCATTATTGAATCAAACTTCAAAAGCATTACACGACAATTGAACATGCTTTATGGTTCACTAATTTAAAGGAAAGTAGGTGGTCACCTCAATTTTAGCCACTGCAGAGAACAACGGCTCCAACGCCTTCTTCTTTGCCAAGGCACCTTGAGTTTGCGGTTGTTGCTCACTCAACGAGTGTTGAAACAAAACCGTCGTCCCCTCCTAGACTTCTTGAGGGTTTACGGTTGGGTACATCCCTATTGTTGTCTTTGTTGAAGCTTCCACAAGCAACAACAAGAAGGACTCTTCTTGCGTCCCAACACCAACAACCTCTTCTATGTCCTGCCCTTTCTGAATTGGCAACAAAGTAGGAGAGCATGCAATTATACCTTTTTGCAATTCAACTGTGTTTGCTTCCTCTAAATTCACCATATAATTCAGCATTACATATACATTGCAATTTTGCCGCGGAGAGTGCATTATCTTCACTGTGAATGTTGTTGGTGATGAAGGTCCTATTGTGGTATGCTATAATAAAGCACCTTGTCCTTGCATCTTGCTCATGAAGTTGGAAAATAAAGCAAAGAGGTCTTGGAAAGTGGGACTAATACTCAACTCTCATTTCCCTCATCTCCATCCACACATCTTGATCAAGTGCGTCATGTCCAACCCTTGAAGCCACTGTCTTCTTCGAGGTTGTACAAGTTGGGGGTCAAAAGCTCCAAGGGTGGAAAGGTCCTGATTTGCATCGGTTTGTGTGCTACATTTAGAAAATTCTGACTCTTGCAAAAAGAAATACTAGAAAGGGTTAGTCAAATTTTACATGCACTAGGGATACGGATATGACTAATGCCATCTGCATGAGTGACCTAGGCATCATAATAATTGGCATGGACTCAACATAAATCCTTTGCGTACACCAAAAATTTGAAGGTAGTCTTCTTATAATGTAATACATTAAAATCCTTTGCCCACATCAAAGCTAGGCAAGAAATCTAAAGATCATTACAGATTACAACTCAGCACTTAGCAAAAGGGTTGTTTGCTGAGGCCATAGCTGAATGCTCAAGTTCATGGTCCACGGGTTTAAGGTTTGCTTACAAGACATGATCTACTACATCCCTCTGACTGCCCAAAATTGGAGCTATGATTGAAGCTCTGCCTTGCTATCTTCATTCTTTTGGACTCCGCAATTTTATCCTCCCATGTAATGAGATTCTTGAAATTCTCCACATGATTTTTTTTGACATTTCCCAGAAGTTCACCACTAGTTTCTATAATCTTCTTCAAGGACGACCTTTTGGTCCACATTTCCTTCTTCATAATTCCAATCAATATATCATCTAGCACATAACCTAGCCCTCCACAATATTCATAAATACTTTCCATCTTCTCCTTGATTACGTCAAATATTGGTCGGGAATTGCCCTTCAAACTAGGTAAGCTCCAATCGATGTCTTTGGATAATCTACACAATTTACCCAAAACGCAGATCCGTTCCTCCCAATGGGTCTACCTAATTTGCTTAGCTCTACCCAGTCTGGATTGTCCAAATATTTCTTGTGCTCCACTTGTTGGGGAGGATCTCTCCGCAACAAAGCAGTCCTCCCATGGCATAGCCTTTGTCAACATTCTGGAGATTCCTCTTCCTCTTAGCAATTGCCATTAATTTCAGAGTTGTGCTTTGCTCTCTTGCCTTTTGGCATTAGGTTTCCTAGTTTCAATGTCTCCTTATTGGCCATGCGCCTCATGAGTTGTACCTCCCGGAGTTCTAGTTGGTCCAGCATGTCGCTTTGTTCCTTTTTAATGTTGCAGGACTCATTGTCGCCTTTACTACTTCCTTTGTGTTTGGGCCCTTAGGACTCTAGCAATAGTCACCGCAGGTTTGGGAGCAATTCCTTCTTTTGCTTTTGTTTCTTGTCTGCGCTAAGGCTTGCTGCCCCATTTTTTAGCCCTTTCATTGGCGAGGAGGCCAGTAACTTCCACTGGGACAATTCAGGCTCAATTGATGGGTCCCCTTGCAAAATAGCAGCATGGATACAAGAAAATGAGATGGATGGCATTCTATCAGTCAGCAACTTTAAGTAAAAGAACCAAGGATTTGCCCTTCTCAACTGGGATGGGTCACCATCCTTAGTGGATCTTGCGGAGGCAGAGATCTCCTTGTCACTCTTGATGTTGTCGTTGTTGTCCCTATTGTGGTAGTTCGGATCTTGCATCTCCTCTCTCACTTCCGCCCTCTTCCTTGCGCTTATCCTTGGGCTTGAGTTTGTTGCGACTGAATTTTGCGCTATTCTTGCAGATTCATTCCTAAGCAACTGCACATTGCTCTCATACATGAGCGCGATGTCGTCAGCCATGAGGTCTAGAATTGGTAAAGTAATGGTGGGGAATATTCATTATTTACGGAAGACCTCCATGTGAGCGTTTTTTCCTCCACCCATGAAGAAAAAGTGAACACATCTGAGTTCTAAGACAAAATAAGAAAAAACTTGAACATAATTGGGTGAAATGCGTTAATTCCAACTACTACCTTCCAAGCAATGAACAAGGTTATATCTTTATGGCTAAAAATGTTTCCTAGATAGTCAAGTTGTTTTAGCAGTTGGATTTAAAACAAACAAAACTCAGTACACCATAATTTAAATTTAAAGTAAAAGATGGAGGGTCATACCTCCATATCTTCTACCTCCGTGAGCCACTCACTCTCCAAGCATTGCTCGGGGTCCATACAAGGGTCCATGAAAGCAACTCAAATCATAACAAAACTTCATTTATTTATTTTTTTTCCATTTTTTTTCTTTCAAGATTCCTTTATAAGTATTAGCACTAGCTACTTTACTTATGGAAGTAAGATACAAGAAGAGTATATGTAGCTATGACTCAAACTATCTTTCAAAGATTATGAGTTTTACCTATGACACCATGTTCTAAAACTTATATTTACTTTAAAATACAATGCTCCTTTTTTGACTTTGCTTCCTTCACTCCATGCTAAAATGATAAATTATTAATAGACATAGTGGCTCTTTGTGCATATATAGGACCTTCTATACATCATATAAAGTACGGGCATTGTAATAGTATATTTTGTAGTGATACATATACTCAACACAAGAGATATGTACTTGTATTATAAAAAATAAATAGTGATATTTTGCTAAAAAGCAAGATATACTACGAGCCTTATAAAATGAGCATAGTAGTATTACACTTTATAATACTACATATACTCAACATAAGAGATATGTACATATACTATACAGTGTAAATAGTGATATGGTACTAAAAATCAAGATATTCTATGATTCTCTCTGAACTCTAATGTTAGCAGATGCACAAATATCAAGAGCAAAATTCTTGCTTTCAAAGATTAAGGCTTTTTTATGAAAGATTTGCTACTGCCATATACCACTTTCTCAGTGTATTCTTTGTGATTAAGATCTACATAGATTAATGATACAGATCTTTAGTGGTTAAGCGGTATAATTATGGCTTAACTTGGTTTTATGAGACTGCTGCATTTATCAGATAGTGCGGTTGTTTCAAATATTAACGAGACACTAATCTTGAAGCACCCTATTACGGCCTTTCTTCCAATTGGCTCAACTTTTTATTGGAATACACAGCGTTGTGTTGTGTATACATCTTAACCGCATCAAAGACTCAAAATTTGTTGCATACGCCACCACTAGCTTGCTGTGAAAACACTGATTCTCTGTGTTTTTTATCATTTTTTGATTGGAACTTGGGACCTCGTCACTGCTAAACATGGATGCCACACAAAGAGCTACACATGTTCACTTGAAGTTTTGAGATTATTTTGTAGTAGTAAGGTGCTTGATTGCATGGTTTTTTCCAGGTGAAAGCTATAACACGCATCTTAGGGTTGAAGACACCTCGTGCATCCTCATTAATATCACATTGGTTTGTTATGTTTTTGAGATGGGCATTGGTAAGGCCCTAGACACCATGGAGAAACTGCCACTCTAGATTCTTACTACTTCCCTTTTACTTTTCAAAATTTTCTAAAAATTCTTGTTTTAGAAAACTACTCTATGTTTTGAATAGAACAATGTTCATATGCACAATAAAAGTTCACGACTCTTTGTATTCTATTTTGCTAGATTAATACACATGCGTATACTAGTCAAATTCTATTGTTTGTCTATTTTTTACACATAGTGTTCTGCACATAACGGCCAAATGCTTAGCTGAGTATACTAGTCAAATTCTTGTATTCATCTCTCTTTTATACTTAGTGTTTTGCACATAATGGCCGAAAGTTTAGCCAAGTATCAGCACTAGTATTATACACAATTACATAACAAATGGCTGAGGTTAAATGCCAATATGCTCTCTTGTTTATTACATGCTATTAGAAGGCTGAGTTTTTTGAAAACTCACAGACACATTTGTACTATGATTTCTAGAATAAGACTTACCTTTGCTTTCATGCTGCATTCAAAATAAGATTATCCATGATATATATTAAGGTATTGAGACTTACAAAAAGCATGATAATCTTGCTCTAGGTACGATACAAACAAATATTGCTTCTAGAATGTGTAAGAAAATGGATAAGTGCTCAGAAATGAGATGTACCAAAAAAAACTTTTTTTTAAGGAGAACTAATTAATCATGATTAATAACTCCTAAGGAGGGTTATCTTTGGCAATTCATAGGCCTCTATGCTCTGATGCTGGACTTGCTAAGATTTTAGGTGATGTGTGTGGAAGTGCTAGACTCGTGGCATGTTGGCCTTGCTAGCCCTTGCTCGTCTCTTTTCTAGCAACGCTTGACCTCTTTGTCTTCGGATGTGGTCCCCTTCACCTGAGCTTGCTATCACTCTTGGCTCGTGGCTGTGGCGCTCGTTGCCGTTGGAAGGGGGCAGAATATACTTAGTGTAAAAATACACTATTTCTGCCATCCTATCACGCAAGCTGCAACCGCGGGTCTGCTGGCCCGTGTGCAGTAGAATGGCTGCAGAGTGTGAACTGCAAGGTCCGGGGGTCGAATTCCGGCACTTATGCACGCGCGTTTTTGTTGGAATAAGGTGAGAGGGGTATTAACAGGCTTAGAAATAATATCGGATTTTTGGTTCTCTCACAAGCTGCGGCCTTTGGGCTATTGGCTGTGATTGGTTGTTGAGGCTCTTGGATGTGGGGCGGGAGGTCTTGGGTTTGAACCTCGTGGCTCCTTTTTTGTTTTTTTTCAAGTATTACCAAGTAACGCAATTGACGGTTTTCATCAAATAAAATAGAGTTACAACATGCTATATGAACAAGTGTCTATGATATATCATTGAGATTTCAAAACTTTCAAACAAAATTGCTCTCAATGGTACCTTCCTCCCAAAGGCTTCAAGTAACATTCTCAATGTTTCCAAAAGACTTTCACAAGCTTGTAGATTTTCACAACTCTCCAAGGTTTTAGAGAAAATTGCTTTCAATGGTTCACTTTCTTCCAAAGGCTTCAAAAAATCATCTTAATGCTTCCAAAAGACTCTTACAAGCTTCTCAATTCCAATGCTTTTCTTTCCAAGTACCAACACTTTGGGAGAGGGTTTTTAGAAAAGAAATGTAGCACCTTTTCCATTAAACCAAAGGTTCATTTTTTTTAGTAAACTAAATCTATTCACTCAATTAAACTAAACATTTGGCCAAAAATTTCCTTCCAAACTCAAAATTTCTAATTCTACTAAAATTTTGTCAAAGATAATCCCCTATTAGTAATAATTCAAATTAAATCACACTAAAATGAAGGAGTTAGTAACTATTTGGGTACAAAGTTAGTTTTGATAATACAGCCTCTTCTAAAATTAGTCAATAAGCATTAAGGATTCTAACAAGTGACTCTAGGAGCTCTTGGTCAGCGGCACCGTCAGGTTCTTAGTCAAGAGCTTCATAGTGTTAGTATTTGACACAAAAAAACCTTAAAATAAACAATTATGGGGCCCAATTGCCCCACAAAATATAAACACAAGAAATAAGCAAGGGTTTGACTTTAAAACAGTATGTTAGTATCTAAAAGGGATTCCAAGCCCTTCTAGAAGCAAAACCAACAAAAAGACCTCAAAAAAATTCACATGAACACAAAATTGCAGATGTTTCATTCAGTTGCAAAACTAACAAAGAAAATAAAGGGGTAAGAAGGTAGAAGAAGGAAGTTACTATGTACTACTCACTCAAGGACCTTTCACCCATGCACGGAGTGGTCCTTGACTCACTAACTCCCTTTCTCTTTCAATTCTTGCACTTTCTAATAATAATAAACTGGAGTTACATAATAATTTCTGGTGAAAAGCTCCAAATCACAAACAAATGGTGCTATTGGCTTTAGAATGCCAAAATTAGTTGGTAGAGATACCCTAAACTCTTAATTCTGATAGTTAAAACTTAAAAAATCTAAAAATAATTTATATATGAAAAACAAAACTTCAAATTATGGAATTTACTTTTTTCCAAAATTTTAGTTTCACTAGTTTGTTTACAAGGGTTGTGGGAGTGAGAAAACACTCTTTTTTTTTGCCAAAATTGAACCTTGGAGTCTCCTAGAATTGTGGTCAAAGCATCGCCCATTGGCGGAGCTTTTGAAATCATTTGAAGTTGTCCATTGAGGTAAATCCTGCGCTCAAAACGCCTTCAAATTTATTAGAGTGTCTTATTAATACAAAATGACATATTCGAATTTTTTGTGGGATTTTACCGCAATTTGAGAATTTTCTAGGAATATTTAGTCACTAATTCCAGCGGTTGACCATTTGGTCGAAGTGATCTAACAATTAAAACTTTTCGAATTTTTTTGTGGAGCCTTTCATGGGATTCTACAATATTGAAGCAAACTTTTATTTTGAGTCCAATTTCTATAATTGTGGCTGATTTAAAATTGACTCTATCTATATCCTATTATTTATAGTTTTATTGTTTTAAACTATTCTTAATTTACAAAAAATAGGAGATAGGGAGTAAAAAGTATAGGGCATATTTATATACATCTAACTACTTTCTATAATTAGATTTTATTATTTTTTAAGGCTTTTTGACGCTTTTTGTACTAATTTTGTAAAAATAAAAATAAAAAGTGAGCTCTTAACCTAAGGTGCTAACCTTGGGGCTCACACTCCACTTGCATTTTATCTGGTAAATTTGCTACCTTTCTAATGAAATCATTGGAAGTCGTATTCACTATCATATCTCTTCTATTCTTTTGAAGTGGAGAGTGCTTTTAAATTGTAGACGTCCACTTTTTTAGTCAATGAATCCTTAAGAAATCTTAGATGCCCAAACACTACTACTTTGTGAGACTATTTCATGTCGTCAAACAACTCAAACGCATAAATAATGATGTTGTTTTAGTGTAGCTCTAAATTGCCATATCTTTCTACAAAAATAGCTGCATGATAGAGCAAAAGACTTTACCAAAAAATGAGAGAGTCATATTACTCCCCAAAATTACACTGCAGTGATTTACAGCTCAGGGTCTTAATTGCGGGTTTGTTAGCGACGCCATTTCCCTATGATTATCCCTAAAGCTTCAAAAAATAAATACATATAACCTAAAAGGTGGCACTACAACATGCGTTCATTCAAAGGGACTTCTACTTTGATTATCTAACAAATAATTGTATTGATGAAGAGTAGTTGCCCGCCCACAGACCAAGCCATGAATGCAAATCAATTAGAATCAGGAACAATAGCAAAGCTTACCATCTGATGGTGCGCTAGAAGTTAGACTAGAGAATCTATTGAAATGTTTATTGAAGAATAGGAAATAAACGGTAGAAAATAGAAATCATCGGCGGGAAATGGAAATCTTCAACTCTGTGAAATCTAATGACGCAAGGTAAATACTACCTACAACTTCTCCTTGCAACACTCTAGGACTTACTAATGATGACTCAAAATGCAACTATTCCTAGCAAGCAATTGTAAATTTTAGGAAGCTGTAATTAGGCACGACTATCTTTGTTGAGATTGATCGCAACCTCTAGCTCCTCGCATTTCATTGTGGTATTGCACGCAATGCACGACAGATCAAGAAAACTATAGGGCGGGGTATTCAAGAAATAACTCTACGGCAGCTAAATAGCACAATGAAAGTGAGTTTGAAATTGGAGAGTATAGAAATTCGACTGAGGTGGACAAGGACAAATAGACAGCTTCCTTGAGAAGAGTACATACTATGCTCTAATGTCTATGCTTTCTATCTTTGCGGTTCAACTTAACCATTCTTTGTAGGGGGATCTGAAAACTACATAAAGCAAACAGTGTTGCTAGAAGAGTATTGCTTATCAAGCGTCAAGTTTTGGTGAAGAAGGTGTCTACCTAGTGAACTCTCTAGCACTGCATTAGAGTATTCACTTGACAGTAGAGGTTACCTGCTTGAGGAAATCATTTGCACGCTTAAATACGCCAAGTGCTCGCAAGATTGTATTGTTGTTTTCAATGTTTCTCTTTCATGGCAACTCATACTTGTTAACTTCTGAGAACTCCATTTCTACAAGTTGTCAAAACATACATGTATTGTATCAAATCAACTATTCAAGTAATCAAGTTTAGTGGCTTGGCATGCAAACATGTAAGTGCACAGCACATGCAAAACCTAAATGCCACGTGGCAGATCAATAGGTGTAGATTGCCTTGGTATTGGGATTTTGCATCTGAAAATGGTGTGATCATTAACAATAAGCAAGCCGGGTTCATTTATTAGAAGTACTGTTTTTTTAACATGCAATCCATAATTTCCAATAGTCCACATCACGCATTGGAGTCACATGAAGGTCACTTCTGAATGTCATGTTGCCTTCACAGCCGGCAAGAGTTGATTGAAATGAAGGTTACGTAGTTCAAGAATGATAAAGTCAAATTCTAATTTGAACTGATATTATAGTAACTCACCCTCATGAGTTCATGTACATGAGGTCGTCATCTTCATGTATTAGATTTCAAATGCCAAGTTACGTTACATTAACTTTTATGGCTATACAAAACCCTTGCAAAATGGCAAATGAAGATGACCAAACCCTGCAACATTTACAATTGTAGAAAGAGGAGCTCCAAGCAAATGCTATGCGGCTCTAGAGGTATTCCATGTCCATGCGCAAATGCAAGAGGGGGGTAAAGTGTTGGATTGAGAGACTATTAGGAAGCATCTATGAACCAGACAACATGATCCGGCTTTTGACTCATCAATTCTGGTACTTGTCCTTCATACCTTATGTAATACAAAACAAATCCTACCTACTTGGAGTCATTGTCATTTGAATATATGGAAATTGTGTAGGTAACTAAGAGGCAAAAGATGAAATCGGTTTGTCTAGATTCAATGAAATCATTTACATCCAACCTTGAGATTCTAATTTGTATGAGAGAGCAACCGCTAGCAGCAGAGGCTCTTGCCCTGCACAATTGGAGGCCCCTAGCATTTGACGAGCAATGGGCCCACAATAACATTCCAAAGCTAACATGATTTGTCTACTCAAATAGGGAGTGGGAAGTGAAGATCTCCAAATTTCCCTTTATGGGGTGGGGATTATTTGCATTAGATTTTGCTAGTGAGGGCAATGAACTCCTTCCATTTTTTGGACTGGAATTCACATCATATGAGTACAAGACCCTAGAAAATAGCCATCCAAGCATGAAATCTTATGTCATGCAAGTGGATGCAGACATTTTCATTGATGGAGGTGTAATAAAAGGGAATGTTGCGGCGTTCATAAATAGTTCAGCAGGGAGAGAGGGAATTGGAAATGCCATATGGGAGTATCAAATGCTACCTAGGCCTTGGAACGCAAGGGAGTGGGGTGATGTTATGACAATTATGACAATAGCTACATGGGACATTAAGGTAAGAGAGGAGCTCTATGCCCCTTATAAATAGAGTGAGCTTTGAATTTATTCATGATGCTATAAATTTCTATCGGTATAGTGATTTGCAAAACAGCGGGATTGCAATGGTGCTCAAGTAGCAACGCAAATTGTTGTCCATTTGTTAGGAATGGGCTTACTTGAGCAAGTAACATATTCTTTAATGTTAAAAAACAACAATTTTGACCAAATTTTATGAAAAGCTTGCAAATGCCCATCAGTCACTATCTAATTGAATCTCATGTACATGGATTGCTGCAGTGCCTTGAATACCATGTGTGAGCTTTTCAAGTGGATTAATCATGCTGTCTTGGATGTGAAAAACTCACCGCGCTTGCATTCGGAAACTATTAATCGTAAACAAACTTAATTGGCTGTGTAGTGATTGTCTTTTGTTGAGTTTTTGTAAATTACGTTCAATTCAATTGTTTGAGAAGTACAAAACTAGTTTTCCTAAGGCGGGCCACTCAGTCACATAGTGTTTGACACTTTTCTAACAATATTATACTATCCTAAGATATGCAGCAGGCATAGTAATATGCTCCTATAAATAAGTTGTACGTGAAGGACAGTGTCATATGACTCTAAATTTGAACGCTATTTGAGTCATATACACCGTTCAAGTCATTTCCTCAATGTCATATAACATTATGATGTCATCATACCAGTATCATGTGACTATACAGAGAGAATTTTGCGCGGTGATTCCTAGTTTGAATGAATCAGTGATTTATATTTGGCTCTCACTATTTTCCTATTGTGGTGTAATTGTAGGATGAGACCACACCGCTTGACTTGGAGCTGCCTAATCAAAGAAGGTGGCAGAGGCAGCCCTCGCTTGCGAGAAGTCCAGCAGAAGAGCTGTAAGGAAACAAAGAAACAACAAATGAGGTGGAAGTGGAGGTGATCTGTAATTATGGTAAACAAATGCTTTTGTAAATACAATAATGTCACCGCCAAAGAAGTTGGAGTAGATGGGAATGTTGATAGCGCCTTCCCAAACGAATGGAAAGAGAGGACCAGGAATTCAAAGAAGAAGGGATTCATGCCACGGAGGAGGTGTTAGACAATATGGAGAGAGATGGAGCTACCATTGACATGGAGGAACCATCAAGCGTGGATGCTACGGCATTGATGCATGAGGCCAAGACTCTCATATTTCCTATTAGCAAGACAAATCATTTGACTAGCACACTTATGCTCTTAGTTTGTTGCACCACATATGGTGTGTCAAACAATTTTGTTGAGGAACTATTGAAATTACTGAAGGGGACATTGTTACCTAATGACAACACAATGCCAAAGACATTCTATGAAGCTGAGACCATTCTAATGAAGTTAGGATTGTCATACAACTCAATACATGCTTGCAAGGATGAGTGTTGCTTATTGCAAAAAGAATTGCAAGACGCCAAAGAGTGTCCTGAATGCAAGAAATCTAGGTATGTGACCAATTCCAGTAGAGTCCTTGTGAATGTGTTGAGGCACTACCCCTTGATTCCAAGATTGAGGCGGATGTATAGCTGCGAGTAATTGGCAAAATTGATGATGTGGCATGTGGATGGAAAGAGGTGGTATAAGGTAACCAAGTCAATGCTTGAATCAAAAGTTTAGAATCATGTCAACAATAGGTGGCCACAATTTGCAGAGGAGAGTGAAACCCTTAGACTTGGATTGGCATTAGATGGAGTCAACCCATTCAAGAACTAGAGCTTGTCCCATTCCACTTGGCCTGTGGTGATACTAAATTACAACCTCCCACTCTAGTTGGTAATAAAGAATTTCATTATGATGTTGACCCTAATCATACCTGGGAAGGAGAGTGTGGTGGACAAAAATGTGGATATCTACATGGCACCATTAATAGAGGAATTGCAAATGCTATGGAAAAGAGTGCCTTGTCTTGATGGGTCACGGGTTGCAAACCAAATTCTGGCTTTAAGGTTACAAGGTATTTTATTATGGACAGTTAATGATTTCCTGGCCTATGGTCTAACATCTAGGCAATTCACCAAGGGTCACAAGGCTTGCCTTATGTGTGGACTGAATGTAGTGTCCCAACAATCAAAAGCATGAAAGAAAAATGTTTACCTAGGCCACCATTGCCATTTGTCGATGTCTCATCACTAGAGACGACATAAGGCAAACTTTGACAACCAAACCAAATTCAAACCACCTTACACAAAGATGAGTGGTCTTGAGCATTTGCGGTTTGCTTTGGACAAAGAAGATTGGAAGACAAACAGCGCAAGGAATGGGAACAGGTCAAGAGTAGACCCTGTGCATGACCATGGAGTGAAGAGGAAGTCTTGTTTGTATCAATTGCTTTACTAGAAGGTAAATCATTCTAAGCATTCCTACCAACCTCCACATGCTTGCACGCATAGTGTTAGACCACGTAGATTTTTGTAGAAATTTTGGAAATAATAAGAGAGTGGTTGGGGCCAAGGACTGCAGTGCTGGTTGTAATCTCAATTGCAAACTTGTCCATACAGGCTTTCTGGGATTGTCTGGCCATTTTGTAGTTGTCTTGCCCTATCACTCCACTAAGTCATTTTCACAAAGTCATATGACTCTGACAGAATGTTGTAGTTGTTGTCTTGTCACAATAACTAAAATTCTAGTTTTTTCACATTAGATGGGTGTACACGATAGTAGCCAGTGCCATTCTTATGCAAAGCTTTCTAAAAAAATTAACAAGAGTAGATGTGAATTGTGCAATATCTCCTCATCAAGCATATGCTAGACGTCATGCATTGTGAGAAGAACATCATGAACAATATCATGAGGATTGTATTCAAAGAGAAGAACACAATTCAATCACAATTGGATATGAAGGAAGTTGGCATCAGAGAACACTTGTGGCCATTACTAGGGAGGGCCATGGAATCCGCTATCTTGCCTAGGTCATTGTAAGTCCTAATGAAGGGGGAATGCAACATCTTGCAAAGCAGATCTAGTCCTTGAAGACACCTACAGAGTACGTGGGTCACTTGAAGAAGCGTATACATGCCAATGGAACCATGAAAGGCCTAAAATTGCATGATTACCATGTCCTCATCCAACAAATCCTATCCCTTTGTGTTTGAACCACAATGAAGAAGGAAGTGAGAATTGCTATAATATTGATTTCAAGTGTTTTTAGGAGGATTTACTCTAAGAGTATTATAGTTTAAGATATTTCAGAGTTGAGGTCAAATGTGGTGAGTACGCTATGCATGTTTGAGAAGGAATTCCTGCCTTCCTTTTTTGACATAATGAGCCACTTGGTTTTGCATCTTGTTGAAGAAGTGGAACCATGTGGGCCGGTACACACACAATGGATGTACCTTATGGAGATGTACTTGAAGACTTTGAAAGGATATGTCCGGAACAAAGGTCACCTCAAGAGAAGCATGGCCAAACAATTTCAATTGTAGAAGCTATTGGATTCTGCACAAAATACATGCAAGAGTACAAAGTGACTACCCGCAAAGTACGGGATGACAAGGAGGACCCTTCCATGTACAACAAGATCTTGCAAGGAAAGGGGGAACCGCGCCACCTATCAGCAAAATATAGAGAATGGATACATGAGTTTGTTTTAAACTATGCAGCACCTTTGGAAGAGTAGAGAAGGTGATAATCCTTTGACAAATATGAAATGATCGCTTGGAGGGAATACAGTGCAGAGGTATTAGCTCTATTTGCCTATGTCAACGTCTAGAGATGGTGGTGTTTAGGAATCACAAAGTGCAATCATGTGGAGGCCCAAATGATTGTCATACAATTGGCGGAAGTCATATAGTTTGCATCATATAACTAGAGAATGCAATGAACAGTTGAAGCACCATTGGAAAGAAGTGGTTCTATTCTGAGTTATCTAATGATGTTGAGGTAACCTATGATGAGCGTAAAGGAGTCAATGATAGGCAAATTGTGATGCCCATTTTGCAAGAAGCACAAGGAAGAGATGTCAAGTCGTGGGTAGGAGCAACTTAAGTATCAGCACCAAAGACAACGGAGCCGCATAATTTACCTACTGTATATGAGGGAAGAATCTTTTCATATTTGGTTCACAAAGGCGCTTCTAACCGCTCTAGAATCTGGAGATGTCAAAGTGGAAAAGGATGTGCGTACGTTGCTGCTTCCTCCCTCAAATCAAGCTAAATCCTACAAGTCAATGTTTGCTTTTGGCAACCATATTCACCTTCGAAAATCGCAAGAGCACCTAACGACAATGGACTCAAGTGTTGCTGCAACTTTCACACAAGTATGTAGAGCGGGATTGAAGGATACAAACCTAAAAACAATTGACTTGGAATACATTGAATGGATAGAAGAGATACTATTGGTGAATTACAGGCAGTTTGAAGTGATGGTTTGTTACTACAAATGGGTGGTGGCAAACACAAAGGGAGAAGGAGCCACAATGTTGCAAATCGCATTTGGATTTACATTAGTAAATTTTGAGAGGTTGGTAGCTCCATCAAGGCAATTGTTTGCCTTTCCTCTTCATATTGAGCAAGTCTTCTTTGCAAGCGGTATGTTTAGACGTGGTTGGAAGATTGTATAAAGGAAAGAACCTCGTGGTGTTTGAGTTTTCTCCAACACTAAGAAACTAGCAATGGTGGATTGCGTTTCACTTGGACGGACCTTCAATTTCTCGGAACTCAATGCTACAGTGATGTAGGACAAAAATCCCCAAACACAGTTTCTAGAGGACACTGTCAAAGTTCAAGCCAACAAGGTAGCTAAAGCATTGCGCCAACTTAGATCCGACCATGCAAGAGTAGAGGAGGTTGAGTATGTGGAATCTGATTACAAGCAATTGCTAGTTTTGCATATCCTAAGAATTTGCATTGAGAAGTGGAACGGTCGAAGATGATCTCATTCCTTGAGCTTTAAGAATTTGCAAGAGTCCATACCAAAGATTGTCATAGAGGGTCCCATCAAAGCTTGCCTATAATGAGGTAATCAAGAGCCAAGGCATCTGTTTGTTGTGCTTCCATTGAGCCATTGAATGCAAAGGGGAGTTATTAAGCAGCACACATGCAAAATTTTGTATGTTGACTGGTTCTTTAAATTGCACCAAAGAAGTTACATGAGAGGATCATTCCAAAGCAATTGTGGCAAGTAGAAGTCACTAGAGGAAGTGGTAATTAATTACAAAGATGAAGCCTACATTTTCACTCAACACTATGACTATTGTGAGTCATTTTGAATACAAAATGTGTTTGAAATGATTGACAATAGCCATACTGATGTGTCAAAAAAGGGCCTTTTTCTTGTATTGTAACACCTTTAGATAGGAATACAAAGTTATTCATAAAAAAATGTTAGTAATGTAAAATGTTTAAGGTGCAATCCTTGAATCCTACTACCCTAAAACCCACACCTCCTTCAAATTGAACCCTAAACCTTGTCTCCAAAAATTCCATTGAATGTATGGGCCCTTCAGGAATACACGGTTGTGCAAAAACAAAAGATGAAACAACACATGAGAAGCCAGTGGGGACTACTGGGTTGTTTTTTTGCAAGATATAGTCAAAGTGCATTAAAATGGGAAAAGTTGTCCAAAAAATGCAGCCCTAAGCTAAGATGAAATTGCCCAAAGAACATCTATTGAAAAAATGATTGTGACGAATTTGCCAAATTGTGGAGGAAAACCAAATTAGGGAAATGTATGTATGCTACTGTGATATTTTCTATCCAATACAAGGTTGACTATTGAGATTCAAGACACCTTTAAAACATTGTGAACCTTAATTTTGGCACTTTTGAACCCCTAAAAGACCTCTTGTCCCTACAATGGACAAATGAGATTTTGAGCATGTAGTTATGGATAAATTGCTTTTTGTAATATATTGAAACTTTTATGGAAGATGGGGAATTCAAAGATCTATGTGGGCATCTAATTTTTAGCTCAGTCTGACATTTATGGAAGAAGTTAAAAATGAATTTATGGCAAGTTTTGTTTGGTGGGCAGCCCAAAAACTTCTTAAAAAATAGCAATTCCTTAAAATTAAAATATGCGATTACTTCTTCAGTTTTATGTATATGTGGGAAGCTTTGAATCATTCAATTCTGATTGATGAGATGAAAGTTATGAAAAGCTTTAGTTTGCGTGTAAGCTTAATTTTGAGATTTTGCACACCTACACGCTAACTGAAGCTTCTCATAACTTTCATCTCATCAATTAGAATTGAATGGTTCAAAGCTTCACAGACACATAAAACTAAAAATGTAACCACAAATTTTAATTTTAAGGAATTGCTATCTTTAAAGAAGTTTTTGGGCTGCCCACCAAACAAAAATTCCCATAAATTCATTTTCAACTTCTTCCATAAATGTTGGACTGAGCTAAAAATTAGATGTCCACATAGATTTTTGAATTCCCCATCTTCCATAAAAGTTTCAAAATATTACACAAAGCAGTTTAGCCATAACTACGTGCTCAAAATCCCATTTGTCCCTTGTAGGGACAAGTGGCCCTTTTGGGGTTTAAAGAAGGAAAACAAAACAAAAATGGTGGGGACCCGTGAACAAGCACAATAGAAAGTACTAACCCTAGACATATGAATACTTAAACCATGAACCTTGAGGTCATTAGCCTAGAGTCCCACTCTTAAACCCTAAAGAACCAGCTTTCCCCTCGGGGGATGAACGGGATTTTGGGCACATACTTGCAACTAAACTACTCTGTATGATTTCTTGTAATTATTATTAAACATGAAGAATTTAGTTCTATGTGGGCATCTAATTTTTTCTTTATTCTAACACATATTGAAGAAGTTAAAAAAGAATTGATGGAAAAAAGTAGAGGTCAGGCAACCCATAAAATATTTGAAAATTGCATATTAAAAAATAATATATATGATATAGGGTCTTTAGACTTATATATAGGTTTGGAGCTTTGAATCATTCAACTTTCATTGATGAGATGGAAGTTATGAAAATTTTTTGTTTGCGGGTAGGTGTGGTTTCTTTCACAATTATCCTAAACCGTAAACAAAAACTTCTCATAAGTTTCATCTCATCAATGAAAATTGAATGATTCAAAGCTCCAAACCTATATATAAGTCTAAAGATCCTGTATCATATACATTATTTTTTTATATGCAATTTTCAAAGATTTTTATGGGTTGCCCAACTTCCACCTTTTTCCATCAATTCATTTTTAACTTCTTCAATATGTGTTAGAATAAAGAAAAAATTAGATGCCCACATAGAACATTGAATTCCCCATGTTCCATAAAAATTACAAGAAATCATACAGAGTAGTTTAGTTGCAAGTACTTGCTTGAAATCCCATTTGTCCCTTGAGGGAACAGCTGCTCCTTTAGGGGTGAAACCACCTGACCAATGTGTTGAAGTTGTTGGATAAGGAAAAAGTCCAATTCTCTCCACATCAAAGGTCTTTGTTGAATTTGCCAAGAACCCCTATTAAATAAAAAGGCACCCTTCAGTCTTGAAGTGAAAATTACATTGGTAGTGAAGTTTTAACCCCAAAGTCAAATAGGAACTACCAAGGTAGAAGCTCCAAAAATTTGGCTGCTCAATAAATTTGTTCATCATGAATCATGATCCTTGTAAATTGCTGGAAATATCATATCACTATGTAGGGCCTGATCTATCCTAATCACAAGAACATTGACTACGCAATCAATTCCTGGCAGCCCAAAACATTGTAATAAAATTTATGTACAAAAAACAACTGGAGAAGGGGACTCAATAGAATGATGTAGCTGTAAATATCAGTGCACGTTCCCTTTAAATGTTCACCTTCTGTTCCCTCAGTCATTAAACACTAATCCCATGCCATGTATAACCAAAATGTACGAATTATTACTGTATGAATGACAGGCAAGGAAAGCTGCCTTTGAGGCAATGCCGTATGGATTGAATATGGCGGTATATAGGTTAGGGTCATGTGTAATGTCATTTCAATTGCCATAAAAATGTTGTTTCCTAGTAGTGCAAAGGAGATGGCAAAGAAGATGTCAAATGCTAGGAGCCAAGTGAAGGAGGTTTTGAAAGCTGGATGTAAGGGGAAGCCCTATAATGCTAGGGCAATAAGTATATATGGGCCTCCTTGATTTTCCAATTCCTATCGAATGTTCTAGGTCATGAATCTTTGCACTTGAATTTCTAACTTTTTCATTTTATTTTACAGAAATGCAAGGTCTAAGAAAAGAAAAGAAGGGACAATGCACTTGAGTCACACGCTAGCAAAGCTCCACAATCTATGAGTCCTTTCTCACTTGTCTTATTTGTAATTTGATTTTCTAAGAATGATTTAAATCCAATTTCATTAAATAGGGCTTAATATTGACCATTTACTTTTAATTCATTCTTGGTGATGTAAGTGGTCCCTAATGTGGTCATGTGTGCCTATTTAGGGCTGATTTTTTGTCATACAACTTCGTGTCATTTTCTTTGATGTAATTGGGCTCTAATGTGGTCAATCTTGCTAGTTTAGAGTCTAGTTTTGGTCAATTACCTTAATCTCATTCTTTGGAATGTAAGTGGGCTATAATGTGGTCAAGTTTGCCAATTTAGAGTTTAGTTTTGGTCGTTTACCTTGATGTCAATCTTTGTGATGTAATGGTTCTCTAATGTGGTCATTTATGCCCATTTAGGGCTGATTTTTGTTATGTAACTTGAAATTTTTTCCTTTGGTGTTATTGTGCTCTAATGTTGTTGTTGTGAGGAGTTTGATGATTGCAGGTGTTGTCATAGGAAGCGTCCAACAAAATCAAGGCCGTGAATGGTAGGGTCATTAGTAGAAAATTGTGTTATTATCAGCATAAACTACATGATGTTTTCATGCTTCTAACGCAAATTTTTGCTTTAGAAGCATGAAAATATCATGTAGTTTAAGTTGACTTCAACACAATTTTCTACTAGTGGGTGGATAGCCTTGAGGTAAAGCTAGTTGAAATGCTTGCACTCACACTACAAGAAAACATTGGTATAATGTATAGAAATGTGACAAAGCCAATGTCCAATATAACATAACATTGTTTCAAGCTTGTTTTTTCTCAATTTGGTAGTACATTCAATTTTATCTAAATTTTCTTGATAATCTGATGCCACAGCAGACGTAGAGCCTACACTAAAGTTATGGTATCATGCTGACTAGATTGTGTAATGTGTCTCTAGAAGTGCTTTTAACAACTTCTTTGGCTTTTTTACTTATTAGGTAAGTAACTGTTCTTTTCTAGGCTGTCAATGTGGCACTTCAAAAGCTGTGCACTATAGCTTCCATTGTAGAACACAATTTGGATGAAAAATGAAATATGAATATGTCCAGATATTTTACAATTAAAGTTCAAATTTGGAGCAACCTCCTCCATAAACACTGTACCTAAGTTTATTGTTGGTAAACCAAACTACAACAATGACAACCCGCCTTGTTTGAATGTGCTCACATTGTTGTCACTCTCCATAATCAAATCATTGTCAACTTCAATTTCTTGTGACAAAATAGAGTTCTTTCATAGACAAGACTCTTCAACAAAGGGTAACTATGATTCCTGTCTTGCATGAGCATTGGAAATTTGTGTTTAGAAGGGGCTCTCTCTGAAGTTCTTCCATAGTGTCACTGACCTCATCTTCTTCTGGTTCAATAGTTCTTGGTTGAACCTACCTTAGCTTTGCATCATGCCCAGCATTGTCTCCACAATGGAGTCGCAGACCTCCTTTGCAAATCCCACTTCCATGACCTCTATGATGTCCACGTGCTCCATGAATTCCACACTAATTTTGTAATCTACTTGTAGCCCTACCTCATCCTGGCAGAAGCACCTAAGGTAATACCACATTCCTCCCTGTCGTAACCATTGGTATATCTCCCTTGTCTAGTTCCCATTGAGGTTGGAGATCCAAAAAATCTTTTGTTTGCTTCATTTCAAATATCGCAGATTCCACAATATCCTCACAGTTAGAAATTATCCTTTCTCCTTGCGCTTCTCTACTCAACACTACCTTTCAATCAGGAGCATCTTTGGCTTCAGAGTAAAACACTTATTTGATGTGAATTGGAAAGGTAAAATTGTCACAACATATGTGGTAATTCCTCCTCTCATAGTTAGCTAAAGTAAACCCCCATCTATCTCTTTTAATGGTTGCATTATCCCCAACGTAATTTGCTTTTACTAAATCACAAACAAGCACAGTTCTCTTGTGCCGTCTATAATTAAGGTCTAAGATCTCCTCAATATGACCAATGTATTCCAAATCTGCATTCACTTGATTATTATGAAGCCTTCCGATCCTACAAACGTGTCTAAATATTGTTGCCACTCTGCTGTCTGCTGTTCTCATATGTTGCCTTACGCTCAAAACTCAATAATGATTGCCGTCAGCCATCATTGCTTTGTATGATACAGCTACTAGAAGCAGTCCCCAAGTTGTGTCAAGGACACATGCTTTGACAATGACATCGGATACCTCGTCCTGCTTGACCTTTGCTAGAACCCAGTCTGCAAAATCTAGTAGAATTTGCATGTCCATAGGAAAAGCAGAACGTTGTCTTCTTCCCCTTTGACGTTGTAGATAGCAATATTGCTATCTATGTCTTTCTTGCTCTAGCACTGCCTATTTGTAACGCCTGCCACAAGAATGTCATGTACATGTCAAACGCAGTTGCACAATCCAAAGGTAGTTTCACAGCTTCCACTTCATCTACACCTATTATTAGAATTCAGCTTCATTTGCAAAATACCTGTACAAAGCACATTACACTAAACTACAAAACTAGACTATGGGAGTATTTTTCATTGCAGTGAAGTACACTAAACACATGATTAAAGCGCTACTTATTACAAACTAGGAATCTTTGTAATGACCAACTTCATCTACAGTGTACTTTAGTGTTTGGGTTGTAGCCCAGGTACACTTAAATGGAAAGCTCACCGTATCATGGATCTAATGCTAAGGTAGGAGGGCCTTAAACCAACCATCTAAGGGCTCATCCCCCTTTTTTAGGGTCTTCTGTGGCTAGGAGGACTTTTAGATCATTTTCCAGACAAAGAGAAAGAGATGCGGAATGTAATACAAGTTGTTTCATATTTTTTGAGCATTTTTAAGTTACTTATGAATTTTCAAAGGGCATGTATCATAGGTCTCTATTTATGAGCCTAGACCTTTCAAAAACAGCTCATTTGCAAGTTGTGAAGAGATTTGGAGAATCAAGGAGGTTGATTGGCTCTTACAACTTTTCTCCCATGCATTCAATGACCATAACTGGATTATTTTAGAACCAACTCAAGTTCATTTTGATGGAGTCTACATGGGCGGTTCAAAATAACTGCACGGAATATGAGCCTCTAATCTTATCTTGTGTTACATTCAGTTTGCATTTTATCTGGATATTCTTACCAAAACACTAAATAATTTAACTACAATATATGTCTTTTTTCAAGAGTTGACCTAAACATGTAATCTTCCTCCAAAATTTCTCTTCAATCAAAAGCAAATAAGTTGAGTGTATACTATCCTCTTACATCAAAAATGGGATATTAATTATTGGTATTTTTAGTCTCAAAGTAATTAGCATAAGCATTGATTAAGTACCTGTGAATGTTTAGAGAACTTAAGGTAAGGTAAGATAAGAGGCTTGTAAACCAACCATCTAAGAGCTAAAATTGAATTTTGGGGAGGTGGAACTTCTTGATATATTTTTCAGTAAATTTTCCTTGAAAGACAAGACAAATTGGCATCTAACTCAAGTTATTTTGTATTTTTCAGAGCAATGTGGAATTAGTAATGAAATCTTGAAGTGGAAACTTAGGTCATAGGGTTCTAAAATGGATCACTTCCTCAAATGTGCACCCACGGTACATTTCTAAAAGGCTATGAATAAAGCATGTACTTGTGGAGTTCATTTGGGGAGGTGAGCGATAATATTGCCCTAACAAAGTTCAAGCCTCTTACCTTAATTTAAGAACGCCCCTCTTGGTGGGCATCCCAATGGCCCATACTCAAGACATAATTGTATTAGTACTTGTGTCAACATTGTCAATTATGTCAGTGACTGATAATTAAAAAAAATTGTTTATATATGGGTGACAAAGTGATGGTTTTGGGTGATAAAGTGATAGTTATGGGTGATTTACATGACAATTTTAAGTGCCCCATCCCACTATATAAAGACTCATCAAGTTAGTATTATGAGTGCATGAGCACACTAAAGACATCTCCTACAAATTACTATATATTTTCAATGATTTTGGACTTTGAAAAACCTTTGTGAACAAATGCTTGCAACTCAAACTTTCAAATTGATGCCAAATTTTTTAATTTCCTCTTCTTAATCTAACACATTTTTTTTCAAAGTTCACCAACTAATTTTCCTACTCCAAAATCCTTAGTTTCACGCTTATGGGTGTTCCTACTTTACAGAAAAACAATAGCATAAATGGATAACAAATTTCCCAAATTATAAAATTGTATTTAGGCTACCATTAATTTTTCACTGTGGCTTAGCATTTGTGAGCTAAATCTCATGGCTCCATACTTTTATGTACATTTGGCATTATTAGCTTCCACAAGGTCAACTATACACAGATTTCAGTTTGTAAATACTCTATATTTACAAAGAGAAGACCCATTTAAGAATTGATATATGTAACTCTTTTTCCTGACTATTCAACCACACGTACTATCCACTATTTATAATACTGAAGTAGGTTGTGACCACAGGCAAATCGCCACTACTTTTGGAAATACAACTTCATATAGAAGTCTCCCATATATTTAAGTTTTATAGTTGAGCTTTGTTCTCATAGTATTAATTAGAAACTCTGAATATTATGCTTAGTTTAATTTATACTTATCAATTTATACTATGAAAAGATGCTGACCTCGATAAATATTCAAGTTTCAAGTTTTACGTAAACTTGAACTTTCAAAGTACAAATGATTTGCCCATGGTATACACCTACTTTAAAATCATAAAAATTGGCCATATATAGTAGGTGTGGTAAAATAGTTAAAAATATGTAAAAATAAAATATTTTTGTATACTTTTAATTCAAAGAAAACTACAACTATTTGAAGAAGATCTACCTGCAATATGTCTCCATGTATATCATGTTGTCTAACACAAAACCATGCATGAGTTTTCAAAACTCCAAAGTCATAGGTCAATTATGCTTCCCACCTTAAGTTTCTTCGCCAACCATACTAGGTTCTTTGTTGTTGTTCCATGCCCTCTTCCTTGTAGGAGTATACTCAAAAAGGTACTTGTTCAAAAACCCAATGGCTTTGTCTCTTGCATACTCATATGTCATACATCCCTCTAGCTAAATTTTATTTTTCACAAAGCCTTTTAACATTTTCATAAACCTCTTGAATGGATACATCCATCGAGTTTGGACAAGACCACAAATATACAATTCTTCAACCAAATGAAGAGGTAAATGTAACATAATCACAAAGACAGAAGGTGGTAAATCTTTCTCTAGGCAGCACAATGTTTCAGCCACCTCTTTAAGTAGCTGTTCTTTTTGGTCAATGTCAACCACCTTCAAACAAATTTTTTGAAATAACTTGCTAACACGTATTGTAGCCCCTACAACTGCTGCATCTCCTATGTTTCTTAGACACAAAGGTAAGACTTGTTCCTTGAGAATGTGAAAGTCATGGGTTTTTAGGCCTTTTAACTTACCTTCATGGATTTTTTGTCTAAATGGAGCCACATGGTTTGAAGGAAATTTGATTTTCCTCCATGTTCTCAAGAATTGCTCTTGATGCTTCCGCAATAAGACATAAAATGCGTCAGACATAAAGTATGTCTCCCCGTTGGTATTTGGTTACAAATGTAAATATGGACAAATATTTTGTACTTGCATATCCTCTTGAGACTTCACATTATCCGTTTTTCTGAATAAGGTACAAAGTAATAATTCACATTAAATTTTTTTCACAATGCATGGCATCTAGCGTATGCTTTATTGGAAGAATCTGCAAGTACATAAACTACTTGAATTAATAGAACGTACACACATTTTTCCAATATATATCAAACATTCTAGCTATAATAACTTATCTACCTTTACACTTTAAAATCTTAACTGAACATAATGTTTGCAAGTACAATCCTAGAGTTTTTTGACTTAGGTTTTTTGATGCCTACCTATTATTGTGAACTTGTATAACTAACTCTATTTATGGAGTTCAAAACAATCATTTCCCATAAACATTTAAAACACTTTTTTTTAGTACTAAACTAAGTAACATCATAGACAGATTCTAATAAAAAACAACGCATTCACCTTACTTCCACCAGCAATAACTTCAACTTCTACTAATAGAATTCAATCAAGATCAGAGGAAAATAACCAAATAACACATCATCTCCAATAAAATATCCAACCTTCTTCATGAATACCAAGTCCTGGTTTGTCATTGTTCCTTTTCTAATTCCACTTCTCAAATTCTTAACAAAAACATCATATTGTGTTTCATCTTCTACCTGCGCGATCATCATATACTTTCTATATTGTAGGTTACTTATATCCTAAAAAGAATTATCACAGTCACTCATCCAAGATCAATTTAGTTTTATGGGTACAATATCTTATGGCACAACAGCACAAGACTTATAACATGACAAACAATTGCTCTCACTCTAAACTACAAAATTCACTAAAAATTTAAATAATAGTATAATCATATATAAAATCTAAGTTATAAAAGCAAATTTTTGTGCACTCTAGATTTACTCCAGACTTCATCTAATACTGCTGTGGTTGTTGTGTTATTTCACAAACTATATACAAAATTTCCCTTTGAAATTGTCAAACAAAATGATCAATGCCTGCCTTAGTTCTTCAAACCCACCATAATTCTCACATTGTATCAAATACGATTGCCCAAGATTACATGATCAGCAACTAGCAAAATCATGGAAGATTAACAAATAATTACCAAAATCAAACTCAAACGTTCAATCTCAAGGTGGCAACTCACAATACAAAGACAAGGGCTTTCTTATCTCTTCTAATGTACAAAAAGGGAACAAATTGTTTTATTAAGTAGGTTATAGGAACATAGAACACCATATTTATTAAAATGAGAGATTAGGGACCTCTCAAAATAATCATGTTGTTCTCAACTTAAATCAGCAATTTCCATTAAAATGAGAGTTTTGAGCTAAATTGACATAAAACCTTTCAGATTTGACCTAGAATTGAAAGGTTTTATGTCAATTTAACTCAAACTGAGTTAAATTGACATAAAACCTTTCGTTGAGTTTTCTTTAAATTTCAATGTAAAACTCTCATTTCAATGGAAAACTCTCATATTAATGAATATGGTGTTATAAGAAAAAAAAAGACAGTGAGATGATTCAAATGGTATTATTTATATACTAATCATAAGAGTCTTAGGTTCTCAAAAGTCATTTTAAGAAATTATAATACAAACAATTTCTCAAACAAGAGGCACCAATCAATCCCCCCAGCTCATTTTTGAAATTATTAAAAATTATTCTTTCTTAAATACTCTTCTAAAAAAAATTCTAAGAATCCTAGTGTTAAAACTTCATTATTACTTATATAAGTTTTATTATAAGCTCTTTTGAGGTTATAATAATTTCTTAGAAGTGGAGTATTCATCTCATTTTACCCTTTCTTAAATCAATCCCCCCTGCACATTATACAGGAGTTGCCATTCTAGGCATTCCAATGCCATATCTCTAATCAATGTGCAAAACTAGTAATTGCATGAAATTTGTAAGTTCTATGATTAAGAAATTAATGATTGATTCACAATCTCATACCAATTATAATTAATGCTAAGTTTGTATCACTGCATTCAATTTAGAACAATTTGTTGTTTCAAAACTCTCCTCCACATCTTTTTAGCACCGTATGCTTCATGTGCACACTAAACATCCACAATTATTACAAAGGTTTCATACATCTATCAGCATAAATACAAGTAATAACTACTAGTGTAATTAGCTATTAAGCAACCAAACAATTATCATTCAAAGCAAAACACATACTTGAGCTTTTGATGCTTAGTCCCACACTCTTGTCACAAAGATTGTAACTTCAATAACTTCCAAAGAAATCGCAAAGAATAACTTGTTAATTCAAGCATCCACTTTTCACTTCCAAACCTTAGGAAAAAAGCAAAACAAGCTTATCCACAAATTCTTGGTCAGTAAATACAATCCAAATTTGCACGTTAACTTACAAATTCTTCAAGCAATACTCTCATAGCATTAAAACCCCACATCATATCCCTTACACTGGACGTATATGTAGTAAACATTCAAAAGATAAAAGCCTTACTACTACTAGAATAAATAAAAGAATACTTGCATGATAAAGCTGAAAGAAATTAAATTTACAATTTGGGCATTTAGTAAGACTCACCACATAGTATGGCAGCTCATAGAGAATGCTGGCGCGTTTAACACTTGTAGTCTTCACTCAGTCATTTGCATAATTAGCATAACCTCCTAATCTTATATATGAATTCCTTGACTGACCTCATTGAAATATGGTTAATCCTAATTGACAAGGAGGCGCTTTGTCAAAGTTTGAGATGCCACTGAACTCAACTTGTGCAAACCTCCAACAATAATTATGTCTCAAACATCTCCGGTTTCCAATATAAACCATCTTATCAGTTTCTTTTGAAAATTCCGCAAACATTGCTTCCTTGCAAACAAGGCATCCGGCATAGCCCTTCCCGGATTGACTTGAAATCAATGTGTATGCAGGAAAGTCGTGAATAGTCCAAATTAACATACCATGGAGCTTGACATTACAAGTCAGTCTTGTTGGTTTGGACCAGGGTTGTCCCCGTCACGTCAGGACATTTGAGTGTCCGTCTGGACGCCAAGATTCACCCTCAACGTCCGTTAAGATGAATTCCGTCGACAAAATTGTCAATAGTGGATGAGAAAAGCCATTAGACAAATGGGTCCATGGACAAAACCGTCAATAGCGGATGAGAATACCATGGGACGGACGTTGCGTTGCCCACGTTGGACGGTCTCGGTTGACAAAATATCTCGATGGACAGACATGTTGATGGTCCGCGACTCCACCCTAACAATCGGGATGGACAGCTAGATGGACAATCAGGTTGGACGGCTAGATGGATGACCGAGTTGGATGGCTTGATGGGCTACCAGATGGACGGCTTAATTGGACGGCCAAATGGTACTAGAAAAAAAAGACCAATAAACGACTGCAGTTGGCAACTACTTGGTGACTATATGGCAACTAAATTTCATTTGGGAATGGAGCTTTTCAAGTCATAACAACTGCAAAACATTTTCAATCATATTCTAGTCAAGAGCAATTGTCTAGTAGTTGTTGTAACTTAGTGATATCTACCACAACTGCAATTTCATCCATAAGACCTTCATCCATGAAGATTTGAACTTTGTTTGTGGTCACAACCCTTGCTGCCCTACTTTTTCCTTCCATTTGAAATCTTTTTCACATATCTCAAGATAGCATTCAATGTACATTTGACACATGCATCGTCTACTACTGCGGGTCCAAAATCCAGTTGTTGGAAAGTTTTTTTTTTTAATAATTTTCTTTTGCATCACACTACTTCTATAATATGATATGACTACTTTGCAATTGTATAGTAGTCGTAAAGTAGTTGGGAGGTAGTTGTAATGTAGTAATAGTGCATTTGATATGTAGTTGTAATGAATTGTTGTGTGGTTGTAGTTTAGTTGAGGTGTAGTTGAAATGCAATTGTAATA
The DNA here is from genome assembly GCA_963920765.1 of Ulota crispa. Taxonomy (NCBI): domain Eukaryota; kingdom Viridiplantae; phylum Streptophyta; class Bryopsida; order Orthotrichales; family Orthotrichaceae; genus Ulota; species Ulota crispa. Next base: position 1,987,458 of record OY987252.1, on the reverse strand, counting down.
TGACTACTATATAGTTGTGATGTACTTGTTATGTAGTTGTATTCTAATTGTAATGTGGTAGTAGTGTAGTGGAAGTGTAGTGGTAGCATAATGGTACTAGGTGTAGTATAGTTGTTTATGTTGATTTTGCAAATTTTGATTTTTGAATTTTTTTTGTAATTTTTTGTTTGGTTATAATCACTGTTTGTTATAGAAAAGATACATGAAGCAATAACAATCATGCTCACAACTACCATACAGCTATAAATAGAGAATGAATCCAAAGCAATTGACAATGTAATTTTAAACTACTGCCATTCTAGTAATACACAACAAGTTTTAGTTGCTATTCAATTGTAATTCAGTTCTTCCACATGAAGAACTAACAATGCAATTGTAATAAAATTGTAACGTTGTTGTACTGCAATTGTAAAGGAATGTAACATCAACTTCAATTGTAACATAGCTAGTAACCAGTTGTACTACAGTTGCCAACCAATTTTGACAAAGTCACAAATTATTTGTAAAAATTGGTAGTCAATACATTGAAATTTAATTGCAAACCAATTGCAATAGGAATTAACCTAAATCCTAAAATCTATTGTAGTTGCACTCTAATTGCGCATTGTCTTTCTACTAATTGCAAACTCTTGCTAATAGTATGATATAAGCACACAACCCTACTTTCTCTAAACTCTTGTCAAAACTTCAAATTGAACCTAAAAGTTGCAAAAATCACTTTTGAAATTTAGATTAACAAGGATTAGCAACCATGTAAGCCACATCATAAGATCCTATAAACACAATGAGATATGATTTTCTAAAAACTACCTAATTGCACTCATAGAGCTAAAAACCTCTATGCATTCAAGAAGCAATCGATAATTGACTAACAACTCAAGATAAGGGTTTCAATTTTTGTCAAAAACTAGACTCTACCACATATGCAGCATACAAACTTGCACAAAAATTGACCTAAAACTCACCAAGATGTGGATTTCTGAAGTTGGGTTGAAAATTGCCATTGTGGTAGACATCCTTCTACTAGAAAATCCACCAAAAACTCCTTAAAACTCAAAATCCAGCATGCTTGGTGTCATTGGAAAGCTACTAGCATAAAGAAGAACTCTAAAAAAATTCAAAAAATAAAGATCAAATTTGAACTAACAACAAGCAAATGAAACAAGCTAATACAAAAGAAAAGGGACTTTCATTCCCAAAAAATCTTGGCATAGCTTTGCCCTGCAAGTGAGAAGAATGAGTGGAAGCACTACAAGGAAACCATGGTCTTTTTGACAAAAAAGTGTGACTTAATCTACAATAACTGTAGATTATGTCACATTTTTTTGTTAGAAAGACCATGGTTTCCCTTTGTGAAGAGAGGAACCATGCATGCCCTTTTATTCCTGGACCCTAGGGTACAAGAGTGGTGGCCACATCTCCACCTCTAAGCTACCAACTCTAATCTTAATCAAGGGTCTAGCTGCACTAAGAGAAAATGGACAATAAACGACTAGGTTACAACTGCGCAACAACTATATCACAATTGCACAATTAGTGCATGACTATGTAACAACGGAATGAATATACAATAACTATGAATCAACTACAAAATGATTCAATTACAGTTGTGCACTTGTTTTGGGACTTATTCATTTATAGCATATTTTTGTTATAGTTAATGATCTAAAAACTATAACTCAATTTTAGGAATTATTGCCTTTATAACTTAAAAGAATATATGATTTTAAATAATCTAATATTAAAGATGTGTTCAAAACAAAATTTCACCTTGAAATGGACTATAAACATGTTAAAATCTAAACTATGAAGCATTAAAAACAAACCAATTCACAAATTTCAAAGTTCTTACATCTATTATTAAAATGCACAAAATTATCTTAGAAGAAAGAAATAATTTTTTTATTTTGGTCTTCTATCTTAAAAAAAAACTAAAATGATTGATACAATAAAAAAAAATGGATCATAGTTCTTTTGAACTTCTAAATTTTTGTTGTCATAATGTTTCAAATATTGATATTGTTTCTTTCAATAGTTTTAGGGAATTACTATAGCAACACCCTAAATTGCTACCAAGACACCCCTTGTGAGCATGAAATGTGATTCTTAATACTGATTTTTTATTTGGATCAAAAGATTTGTTTCACCTTTATCATTCCAAGGCTATACTGAAAAAAATGGTGTGCTTAAATATGAAACTAGGAATATAGGACTTTTGAATTACTTAAAGCAAAAATACATTAAAATTTAATATTGGTGCAATAATATTTAAAAAAATTTGTATTTGTCATGTTTTCTTTCAAAGAAGTAGCAATATTGTAATTGAATGAAGATGGACCACTTGAATAAATAAATAACAACACTAAATTAATAAATTTCATGCTCACGTAGGGTGTCCCATTAGCAATTAAGGGTGTTGTGGTAGTAATCCCCTAATTTTATTGCAATAAAATTGAGCTTTTTGGAATTTTAAAAGTTGTATAAAAGGATCAAGTCATCAAGCTTAGAAGTACTATTTTTAAAAATAAAAAACAAATTCATGATGATTTCATAATTGTATGTATAATAATACTTTGATTGTAATCACACTACAAGAAAAAGGGCCAGTTTTTAATAAGGATTTTGACTACCTAAACACTAAGACAACTACACTTTTGTGATTAGTATTTATGACCACATGTAGTCATAAATAAATAAATTTATGCCTATGTGTAGTCATAAATTAAATAATTTATGACAAAATCAAATTATTCAATCATAAATTAATTATTTCTAACTACATGTGGTCATAAATACTAGTCACAAAAGTGTAGTCATCTTAGTCTTTTTTGTAGTCAAAACCCTTAGTCAAAAAAGACCCTTTTACTTGTAGTATCATTAACTCTATTAGAATTTAAGTCAATAAAGTGGCATTTAAATTTAAAATTATTTAAAATTTGATCACAACATTGATAAATTCCACATATCTATATAGGATTGTTCTTAATTGGTGGAATAGGTTTATTTTTTCCAAAAATTAAAAGAACAAAGATATTTTGTAGAAATGCATACCTCCCAATTGAATTTTGGGACTAGTATAAGATTTTGATTGTAAATTACATATGTTTCATCATCTAATTCAAAATATATGTATTTTGCTTCTATTATATATATACACACATATATATATTATATGTATATATATACAATACATAAATGGTTTTTAGATTTTTTTTTAAAAATTTGAAATTTTCAAATAGTTAGGTAAAAGCTAAAATTGAATTTGACATATGAATTGAGTAATTTGTCTAATATAGAGTGGTTAATAAGTTAAAACAACATCAATTGCTTTTGAGAAGTCAATTGGTTGATTATTAAAAATACTTGGATTAAATCAAAAATTTAATTACATGAAAAAAAATTCAACCCAATATTTTCATTTTTTAAATAAATTTACTATGCTTTAATTTTTCATAATACCAATGTATCATCATAAATTTAATTAGCACCACTATTTACTACAATATGATTTTTGAAGTTTAATGTTAATAAAATCGACAAATAAATATGCATAATTAATTAACGATGTTACTGATTATGTTTTGGTTTATACTTATTAAAGTTTAAGAATATGCAAAAGTTTCTATGTAAATTTTAGATCATAATTATAACTATTTTAGACTTAATATTTCAACATAAAAATAAAATTTTACAATAATATTCCATAAATTTTGCAGTTATTGTCAAGTGAGATATTGAGTCTTATGATTGATAATTTTTTTTAAACATACTAATCTAAATCACGCATGGTAGTCATAAAAAAATTGTATGGTCTTTGTATTAATAGTAATTTTTATTGTAATATAAGCTATAAGTATTGTTAAATCATTATTAATTATAATGTATTTGTTTATTTGATTGCATGTTTATCATCACTTATTTACAATTCTAAAATAACTAGAACATAATTACTATTAATAATATTACAATTGATTACAGTAACTTTTGGAGTGCATTTATTTATATAATATTATATTTGTCACCGTTCAAGGGCAATTACAAAACAACTACAAACATAGTTATAATAAATGATATTTAATTTTATAATTTATTAAAACCATTGATATGAAAAATGTTAACATCATGAATTGTTTTTTAATATGTAAAAACACTTCAAGGAAACTTTGAGCCATTTGAAAATGAAATCTTAAAAAATATTAAAAAAGAGAATTTATTAGCTATGTATTTGCAAATATATGTCAAAGAGATTGGTTTTACATTAGAAATATTAAAAAATTAAAATAGCAATATAACAATAAGTTATGTAAAAGAATTAAACTAAATATCAAAGTAACAATATAATCTCTTTCACATTTCAATCATACATCCTTGATGTAAATCAATAAAAAAAGTATAGTACATGAGACATTCATATTTACATAGAATAGCATGTTAAACTTTGAGTTGAATTTTTTAATACAAGATTATTAAACAATTGAAGCCATTTTTTTAAAACCAAACTACATAGATATTTTTTATTAATATTCATAATAGATTAAACTGAAAAGCTGTATCAAAAATAAGTGTATGTTAAAAAAATAATGGTAGATATTATGGATGTTTTTATCATGTTCAAAATGAAGTTGTACAAAATTGTCGCAGCAAAGCAATTTTCAAAATGAATGTGAGTACCTTTTGTAATAAATGCAATCACTAAATGTGCAAAGGATAATTTATTAAATTTTTTTTATTATCAAGAAAATTTAATAGTAACTTAATTCAAATGGATATCCAATATTATAAGATATTGCCATTATAAATACAAGAGAGTACTTAAACATTTAAATAAGATTATTCATTTAGAAAATTAGAAATCATCAATAAATTTTTGAGCCTAATAAACTTAAAATAATAGTGCAGATTAATTTACTAAATAACTTGATTGTATTTGCAAACTAAATATGTAATCACATATAAAAAAATGCAAAATTTGTTTTCTATGCAATTGTAATACAACTATGTGACAATCTTACAAAATGTTTGCATGTTAATAAAACATTATTAATCAACTAAAATACAATTGCAGTGTAAATTTTTTAATAAAATACATTCATATCAACAACTAACAACTTAAATGCAAGTACCATTGTTGTCTAGAGCAACAAAAAATTGCAAGAAAACATTATGTAAACAAAAAATATAATTTGTTGCAGAAAATATGAGTAGCATTCATCATACATAGAGTTGTTTTTGAGTGATACTACAACAAAAAAGAGAATTTAAAAAACAGTAGGACAGAATTGCAATACAACTTGTTTATTAGAACACATTCACACCAAGAGCTGAAGATGTGGTTGTGGTAAACTTTGATGCCTATGGCAACAAATAATAGCATGAGATGTTTAAATGAGCCAGAAAAAAGTGTTTAGTTAATTATAAGTGGAAGCAATGTATCCGTTGCATTGCAGTAGTGACTTAGTTGTAGCTAAATCTGTTGCCAACTACGTCTTCACTACCAAGCAACTGCGTCCGGAGGCAACGTTCACACTTACATGAGTAACAATGAGTGGAACAAAGATTTCTTTCCAAGGTTGTAGAAAAACTCAAAGAAATGAACATTGAGAAGGTGAGAATAGGGAAAATAGTGAAAGAAATGGGCTAGGTAAACCACAATTGTATCCAAGTAATAATCCAGTTGTAGAAAATTGCATAAACGACTACAACGCAACTCTATCATGACTGACGCAATGAAATGCATTCACACCCACCTAGAACTGGATTTTGTAGAAGAGAACGTAGCCTAGGGTAGCTAAATGTAAGGAAAAAAATTCACATGAATAAGAACTAAAAAAAAAAATTGGTGCAATTGTGTTCTAGTCATATTTTAGTAGGGTTGTAGTAGTATCATGAACCCACCTTTGACTACAATACAAGTGTATTGGATGACATAAGCCACATCAATAGTTTACATCCAAGAAGTGATAGAAAATAAATGATGAAAATGTCTACATCCCTTGTAGTTGTCACCTTGGTTTTTGTAGTTGTATATGCAAGTGCAATACAACTACGTCCAACTGCAATACAACTACGTACAACTGCTATACAACAAGGTACCTTCCACATCAACTTTTTGGCAAGTCAACTGTTTTTTTCCAAGTCACTCCCTACACCTGCAACTAACCTGGACGTGGTAGTTGGGAAGTTGCAGTTGTTTATATCCCCATTTCCTTCTAGTGTGGACGGGTTGCTGGGACGGCGAGATGAACGGCTTGGTCAGGGAGCTAGATAGATGGCCTCCTTTAACGGCTTGGTTGGACAGCCAGATGGACGCCCTAGTTGGATGGTTTGATTGGACGGCGAGATGGACGGCCTGATTGGACAACTCAATAGATGGCTTGATTGGACGGCCAGCTAGATGGCCTAGTTGGATAGTGTAGTAGCTCAAGAAAGTACTTATCCTCCTATGGGTATAAAAAATGACTTAAAACACCAAGAAGATGACTTGTTTATTGTTCCACAGGGATTTAGTTTGTAGTTCCTAAAGGATATCCAGAACACGACACAAAAATTTGTATCCAACACACACACATAAACACCAATAAGATAACTAATTGGAAATTTCTCTATTCACGTGCTATCTGACTCATAACTAGATTTTCTTGTCAAAAACAATTATAACTATCTGGAATCCTAGAATGAGGGTTCTAAAACCTTGTACCTCTTCCAAATCTGGTTTCAACACTAGTTGCAAGTTATAGAATTTTAGCCTTTATATCACAGGGTTCCGTTGGTTAGAATTAAAGAAAGCTAAGTGGAATCCTACCCTTTTAGAGTTTAAAGTGACTGAAGTATCACTATATAAAACAACAACAGAGAACACAAAAACAACAAGATGCAAGTATTCCCTCGCAGCCAATCCGGATATTAATCCAAACCAGTAGGTCACACATGAAACCCCTACAATCCCAATTGTACTATAACAACAAACATGCCCAAATCTAGTTTCTTTTGCTAAGACTCGTAAATAGATAATTAGAAGACTCATATCCATTTGCTCACAATCACTCTTGGTTGTAGTGGAACCTCTTCAGCCGTCAACTTGCGCACACCCAAATTGCTATCCGGATTGTACATAGTTTAAGGGTGAATACCATATTAGGTAAAGTGGGAAAAAGTGCACATTTTGGGATTTTTGCAAGTTGTACATGATCATGTACGACTGAGCTCAGCATTTTTTTTGTACACATGCCCTCACTTGAGAGGGGGAATTTGCAAGGGAAAAAAGCTTAGTGGTTTAGATTGAATCTGGTACCTTCAAATCTGGTTTGAGGTGACTATTCTAGATCAAGGTGAAGTACAAAATGGGACCACATTTTTTCCCAATTTAACAAATATGGTGTTGGTGGCTATTCCTCACAAAAGTCTCTTGATCATAAACCTAAACAAAAGCTACCCTCTACTACACACAGTTTTTCAACCACCTCAATGACACTCCAGAAACCGGATCAGATAGAATTTGGGGTTATTCTCTCTTTCCAACGCTCAACATCCGGCTACTTGCACTAAACAATGGTTCTAGCATTGCCGGCATACCAACATTACAACAAGGGATCAACTTAGAGTTCTGAAGGGAAAATCCAAAACTTTGCTGTGTATTAAGAAAATCAAAAGTATAAAATCACCCAAGGCAACAATTGTTCACTCGCCCCTAGTAGCTGATCTTGAGGAACCCCAAAAGTTTCTTGAAGAAAAGCTACCAACCTGTGAATGACTCATTTCATTTCTAGATCCAGAAATGTGGATCTACCTCTACATTGCAAAGTTCCCCTAATCATGGATCTTAGATCCTAAAAGTCCGGATCTGGGAGTCTAAGCTCGTCTTAAACATGAAGCAACTAACACTTACTTTCCTGCTAAAAATTGCACTTTATTTTACCTAAACTAGCTACTCCGGCTCATACTACTATGGTACTGCTAGTTGCCTTTCTTCTTCTTTGAGGAAGTACACGCTGACTTGACCACCCCCTTTTGTGGAAGTTGTCTTCTACTAGCTGCAGAACAACCACCACAAACTGATTTTCCCTCCCTGACTTTGGACCAGGTTTCTCCCGCTTCCCTTGCGGCAAGGCTACCGCTTCCAAGTCTATATCTCTGGATTTTTCTTCTAAGTCATCAGAAGAATCCTCACTCTCCTTGGATGATGCGAATGGTTCATTGTTGAGGTTGATCTGGAAAGGTGACGTCAACTCCCGTGCTCATTTGGCAGTCGTCTTCCTCTTCATCGGGCTCACTCCCTTTGTTACCCCCCCGCAATCCAATGTTTGGGTCTGAATTCTGGTATGGGATCTGTGCGTAGACCCTTCTCCACACCCAAAATTGACCTTGCTAAGTAATTATGCAGAATGTGGAGTCCTAACTTCCTCTTGTCCCTTTTGCACAATTGGATGAGGAAACTAGGGTGGCGAGGTATTCCTTGCAAGGGTGCTTTCCCTTGCCCTACTAGATTCTTCCCCTCCTTCTAGTCTTGTGCGTTGGCCATGCATGAATATCTTCATCTTTTGCAACATTGCTTCTATCTTTCCTCCGTACTCCACCAAGACACTAATGAGTTTGGGTCCCACATGTGCTCTTTGCTTCATAACCTCGGCGTCAAACAACTTAGGCTTGTTCACCACATCACTCAAAATTACTACAAAACTCCGGAGTCTAGCCATGTTTTGGTAGGCGTAGCGGCTAGTTTGTCCTCCTCCGCTTTCTCTCATAGCCGGGTTTGAAGGGTTGTCACCTATTTGGACAAATTTCCTATCTCCAACTCACTAGATCTCTTAAGTTGGAGAAGTTTCTTTATCCCGTCAAATTACTTGGATTGAAGGAACACGTCCATTAGGACACATAGTTTGTAGAGACATTCCCCATCAAAGATAAAGGTTTCCTAGATTTCCTCTAATTGTCCTGTAACAACATTGAGGAGAATGTCCTTCCGTTTCCCCTTTCCAACAGGAGCAGTCCTCTCCAATTTCTTTGATGCTTCAGCTCCCCCAACGGATCCCTTATAATAATTACAATAATGTAAAAATAAGATATACTATTTTTTAATGTTTTTTTTGGCGTCACGTGATCTCAATACATTAAGTAACTTGATGACAGAAACAAACATTAAAAGAAATTGATTTGTTGGTTTTTTTTCATTGAAATAAATAAAACAAGAAATCTTTTTCAATTTCTTTGACATTGTGTGACTCTTCTAATAGTAGTACGTGATGCCAATGTTGAGCTTACCCTTTTTTCAAGTAAAATTGTGTTCAGGAATAACATAGCATAGTAATAAATAATAATGATAACAATGCTGCTGCTAATAATAATAACTAACAAAATGCAATTGCTCATTTTATATTAAACCTTTTTTTTGTCATCAGGTTACTTAACATGCTGAAATTACATGATGCCAAAAAAATCCTCATTTTTATTTGCCGAATTTGAATTTGCAAGAGTTTTTTGGGGAGTAGAACTAGAACTTTTTCGTGGAGCTTCTTCAGTGGAAGAAGCCATGCCTCCAGTTGACCCTCCGAAAAAGGGGTTTTTCAGTCAAATTTTAACATTCATAAAGAGTGTTGGTGATTGGATTTATAAAGCTGTGGAGGTTTCTTTACTCGTGGGCGTTGGTATTCTCGGCCATGTGACGCATGAGAACTATAATTATGAAGACGCACCCTTGGATCGGGAGGATAATGAACCCGCACGAGAGGTCGAAACAACACAAGAAGTCAAAACAACATCGGAAGAATTGTTTGAATTCCACCAAAGAAGGAGGTTGCAATCCAAACGAGCAAAGGATCATCTAGTAAGGAAACGATTGAAAGATCCTTTGGTCTAGATTTGATAGAAGCTTTGAGAGCACTATGATTCATAGATTTTTCGTCGGAATGTTCTTCTTCCGTGTTAGAGCTAAAACTTAAGGAACTGATAAATAATTCTTATGAAAATCCTAGATTGAAAGATGTACAAGATTTGCCGAATCAAGACTCTAAAGAGATAAATGATTTGGTCTATAAAGCGGTGGCTAAGTTTTTGAATTCTGAAAATCAAAAGGGTATACATAACCGTTATTCGGGTTCAAAAAGAATTGTCAATTACAAATAATCTGTTCTTATTCAGCAGAAACTACCGCAAAAGACATTTGTTGTAAATCTTGTCAATCAAAAAAACAATTTGAAGGTCTTTATGAAGAACTTTCTGACTATGTCTATTTTTGTTATTTGGAAGAAACAACCAATTACAAAAAGAATATAAAGTATCTTCGTGGACAAAAACATTTCGAAGATATTTATAAAAATGAAGCATTATCAATTGTTGAGGCTGCTACTGGAAGTGGTAAAACCTATAGTGCGGTCCAAATGGCTATGCGAATAGTGTGTGAAGAATCCCGAATAGCTATTGGTAAATAGGTATAGGTGATACTAAGAGGTTGAACCTCCACCCCTAGTAAAAACAAAAAAACTTTTTGGAATAGGAAACTCTTGGAAATCTCTGGCAAATAGGATGAAACGCCCTCTACTAACCATTTTAAACCTTTTTTAAAGAAAACAACAAGCCATTCAAAAATAACAGCATAGATTCTACAAGAGGCGTAAATTGCGGATAAAGTAAATGCCACCGAAATGAACACTTTTATCAACTTCATGAATGACCATAATAACTCACGATTGGATAATAGAGTTTCTAATAAACCCGATAATTGAATAATTAGACTTATTTTAGTTGGCTTATTTTGTGAAGTCTGTACTTGACCAGGTGAAGTTTCTACTTTATTAGGAGAAAAATCTATATACATTTTAGATTGGGTTTTTTCAACAACAGGTGTTTTCTCAGCAACGACCTTCTTTCTCACAACAGCTTTCTTTTTTTTAACAACTTTTCCAACAGATTGATTTCTTGGCACAATTTTCTCAATATCCTCAAGTAAATCAAAGTTTTTGTCTATTGGGTTTTGTTGAACCATGTCCAGATCTTTGCTCATATTTAATTGTTTGTTCATTTTTTTATTAGTTTAGTTTTATTTTTTGTGGCGAGCAAACTATAAGTATCATTCGAAAATGTTACTAATCCCTTTATTCTTGAATAAACGGATATTAATATGTGGAAGAGCGGCGCAGTCCGCCCATGACCCATACATAAGGGGAACCCTAATAGAAAACAAAGTGGGGGGGTGCTTATATGGATTTTGTTTATAATACGTGGCTAGGCATAAAGGGGCTTTGGAGTTATTCCATACCCCAGTTTCTCCTTTGGGCCCTTGTCAGTTTGATCGTACTTAGAAGTCTAGCCAAGTTTTTACTCTACGCCTCTACATTGCCAGGTTCTTGGGCTCAAAAGATAAAACATGCCCTTGGTGTTTATGCGATGGCCTTCCTCACTCGTTGTTTTGAATTCCTTGAATCTATTATTGAATTTTTTAGGGGGATAGGCAGGCCGGAAACAGGTTGGCTTAATTTGTTCTGGTCCTTCGAGGACGTGAAAGAAAACCAGAAACTTAAGGCTGTGAAGAGTAGCCTGACGGCTTCAGATTCTCAGTTAGAGTGTTTATCTCAAATTCATCAGTCATTGGAGAAGATTCATGATGCACCCAATGAGGAAGATTTATTTTACAATCGCCCAAAAATTAAGTCCCAAGTGATTGCTGGGTTCCATTGTATTAGCCAATGTAAAAAAAAATTCATGCATCTTTGTTATTTGATAGAGAAAATAAAGGACTCTGATCTTTCAAACTTCTATTGGGAAAAACTAAAAGAGGCAGAGACTCGGTTTAAACATATGGAGAACCTATTTACAGAGCAGGCTGGCGTTTGGGGTGAAAGGCAGCAACCTACGAAAGATAAAAAAGGGAGCACGTCGAAGAATTCTTCCGAGACAAAATCGGAGAATGTTGATTTAGAAGAAGCGGATGAGGATCCAAAAGGAAAAAAGCTCTAATCGGATCTTTTGGTTATTCTGATCCGTTTACTATTTCCAGAAGACCTCCAATAGATCTGGATTTACTTTCTGCTGTTTGAGGATTTAAAGAGAAAAAAAACCTTTTTGACGCAGGGAAAGATGGAGTGGGTTTATATGATCCTTCTTCTACCATTGAATTTAAAAAAAAAGGAGAAGAGGATTTGGATGATTATTCTTTTCCTAAGGTTAGAGCTAAAATCTTTTATTGGATCGAAAGGTTGAAAAAAGGATCGAAATAAAAAGAAATGAGCTATGCAGTTTTCTCAATTCAAAGTCGTAGGGGCTTTTTTTTCCGTATGGTTACTCTTCATGATAGCATGTTATTGGGTATTGACTTTATTGTTTTATTTTTTGTGGCTTATGTTGGGTTTTTTCTTATTGAACAAGATTTTCATTTATGGTGGTTCAATTCACGCATTAAGCAAACAGCTCAGTTTTTACGAAATTTGTGTATTGATTGTAAAGAAAGCGTATTCCTTTTTATTTTCGTGGGAAATGAAACAAAGGGCTGAATTAAGACCCGAGTATGAGAAAATATTTGATAACTCTTTGAATCACCTACGTCGGGAATATATGGGAGAACCTTTTACTAAAGTAAATGTAGAAAAATAGGATGAATGAAAAAAAAAATTGGAGAATAAGGAATTCTTGGAAAGAGAATTACAATATTTGAACGAGGCTGTAGATTTCATAAAGTTGAAGTTACGCGAAATTGACAATTTAAAATCTCCTTGGTTATGGGAGAAATGGCTGGTTTTTGTTCTATTCTGCAAAAAGCTGTGGCGTTTGTCTTTTGTCCGGTTCATTTTGATAGGAACTAGTGTGGCTATTTTCTCTTTTGGGGTGGCAGATTATTCCAATCTTTTTGAACTTTTTCGTGGAGCTTCTTCAGTGGAAGAAGCCATGCCTCCAGTAGACCCTCCAAAAAAGGGGTTTTTTAGTCAAATTTTAACATTCATAAAGAGTGTTGGTGATTGGATTTATAAAGCTGTGGAGGTTTCTTTACTCGTGGGCGTTGGTATTCTCGGCCATGTGACGCATGAGAACTATAATTATGAAGACGCACCCTTGGATCGGGAAAATAATGAACCCGCATGAGAGGTCGAAACAACACAAGAAGTCGAAACAGCATCGGAAGAATTGGCCCAAATTCCACCAAAGAAGGAGGTTGCAATCCAAACGAGCAAAGGATCATCTAGTAAGGAAACGATTGAAAGATCATCTGGTCCAGATTTGATAGAAGCTTTGAGAGCACTATGATTCATAGATTTTTCATCGGAATGTTCTTCTTCCGTGTTAGAGCTAAAACTTAAGGAACTGATAAATAATTCTTATGAAAATCCTGGATGGAAAGATGTACAAGATTTGCCAAATCAAGACTCTAAAGAGATAAATGATTTGGTCTATAAAGCGGTGGCTAAGTTTTTGAATTCCAAAAATCAAAAGGGTATACATAACCGTTATTTGGGTTCATCCGGGGTTTCGTGTGAAGAAGAGGATATAAAAAGGAGCAATTTTATGGGGGATGATAGAACTAGGGCCGCTATCGAAGAAGCTTCTAGTTCTTCTCCCCAAAAAACTCTTGCAAATTCAAATTCGGCAAATAAAAATGAGGATTTTTTTGGCATCATGTAATTTCAGCATGTTAAGTAACCTGATGACAAAAAAAAGGTTTAATATAAAATGAGCAATTGCATTTTGTTAGTTATTATTATTAGCAGCAGCATTGTTATCATTATTATTTATTACTATGCTATGTTATTCCTGAATACAATTTTACTTGAAAAAAGGGTGCTCTTCTTTCTCTTCACGTTATATACTATAGAAGTGGCTTTCACTGATGCTTTTCATGGGAGGTCTCGGGCTAATTTATAATAATAGGCAGGCTTTGAGACTTCCCTCCACTCCATTAATCGCGGCTTGTTAAATGGCGCTTGTCGTTCGCTTTCCCCGGTCATTCATTAGGATACTAATGAATCATTTTGATGAATCATCATATTATAATGATGATTTATCAAAATGACTTATTTTCGATGAATCATCATATATAATATCAATGAATTATTATATATAATAAATTAGAAATCCACTATAATTAAATAATTAAAATTCCGTCATCGCGTAATCTTAGGCTAGTAATAATATAATGACAAGCTGTTAGTACATAATTCCATAGTAATAATAATTACAATAATGTAATAATAAGATATACTATTTTTTAATGTTTTTTTTGGCGTCACGTGATCTCAATACATTAAGTAACTTGATAACAGAAACAAACATTAAAAGAAATTGATTCGTTGGTTTTTTTTCATTGAAATAAATAAAACAAGAAATCTTTTTCAATTTCTTTGACATTGTGTGACTCTTCTAATAGTAGTACGTGATGCCAATGTTGAGCTTAGGTCAAACAATTTTTCTATTTCTCTTTAATAAATCCCTTTACAAAAGGCTCCTTGCCGGAGGCTAGTTCATGCGAAATCAAAAATGAAAAATAAGCTATTTTAGTAAACAAAGGGTACTTGTTATACAAATCAAGCTCTTTATGCTTTTTGAAATCTGCCTCAAGAAATTCCCAAATATTCTTGATATTAATCTTAAGGTTGGGAAGATGCTCAGATTTTAGATGTAACAAGGCTTCAGTATGATAGCTTCCTCGTAAATTTATAGAAGGATGTAATAAACATTTTTGTTTTTCTTTGAGAAAAGCATTTATTTCAACACAAAAATGATTCCATATAAGTTGGTTAACGAAATTAATAATAAATTCTTCCTGTGGTTTTAACTGGAATATTTCAAGTCCTTTTTTTGATAGCAATTTCAAACTTGGCTTAAAGTTTTTTTCAATTATAGTTTTAAGATCGATAGAGAGTTCGTACGGAAAAATTGCACAGTATTGCTCTACAAGGTTTTTTGCAATCAAATCTAGTTCTTTTTTGGAACTATAAATTTTATTAAATGCCTCAATAATTTATTTCGTGTCATTTTCTTCGTTTTTATTTTCGTATAAGTCTAAATCCATGTCAGTTTCTACTTTAGCAGGAACTTGTTTTATTTTAACAATATATACTCCCTTTATTTTAGGTAGTAACCTCTTCTGTTCTTGCTATGTTTGTGCATATTGCGTTCTATCTCTATATCTCTACCTTCAGTATCAGAAAAATTTAGATTTATTCATTTAAATTTGGTAAAGATCTCAAAACAAATATCTCAAACCGAAAAGGATTCCCGAAATAAATTGAATTTTCTCGTTACAACACGCCAGGTAATATTGTTTGGCTCTTTAGAGGTCTCAAGCCAAACCGTAAGCATTTTTGCAAAATGTTGCTTACAATTATCCAATACTAATAACGTATCGTTAGTTATTGATTCCTTTATAGTTTCCGTGTTAAACGGACCTTTATGTATATCTTGTAACCAGGAGGACATTAGTAAAACGGCCTGCATCCTTAAAATGTCTATCCGACTTAAACCGTTGTTTTTAAATGAATTATTATCAGCTGATATTAATTCTTTATTATCGTCTTCTTGCCCATTCGTGTTTATAAGTACCTCAACTTTGAAATTTTCTAATTTGGTTTTAGCACCCAAATTTTTTGTTATATTCACTGCTTCTTTTTCGAGAGGCATGAGATCAATAATTTTGACGTTTTTAAATGATTCTTTAGCCTTAGACATTAAATAGGGTAATAACCCACAAAAATTATGGATATTCATGAAGAAAGTAACTCGCCTAGATTTTTTTTCCCCAGCTTTTTCCCTTTGGGTCATACGCATATTGCGTCCAAGCATTTGCTGAACAAAACTTATTAAATCTTGAAGGACAAGGACTTTAGCCTCCTCACTTGTACGGCAATGCCAAAAGACACTAATTGGCTTATAAAGACCCATATTAAAAAATACAAGCTTCTGTTCGGGCAGGTTAAGTCCAGTACCTAGTACTCCTAAAGCGGAGGCGACGGTAATATTAGTTTGTGTGGATTTTTCGTCTTCTAGTATTTCCCCTATGTGTAGAGTATGCACTATGTCCATATTACTACCTCGAATCTCTTTGCCTTTGAGGATTAGACCCACGGCGGAAGTATAATTGCTTAGCCAGTCAAAGAATTTTCTGGCTTGGGCTTGATTCTCGCAAAAACCGATAGTATAGAAATTAGCAAGTTGCTCACAAATATGAATAATTTTTAACCAAAAATTCTCTTTGTAAATATGGAACCAATTTGCTTTGGTGGTTACAAAAATAAGTTCATCAAGTTTTCTATCATCATCGGACGCGATATGAACATGACAAATCTTTTTTTTCGGGTCTTTTGAACAAAGTTGGATAAATTTCGAATGATATTCTTGAACCGTCGCAGAAATAAATGTACATGTTTTACATTGTGTAGCCAAATACACTGGGAACATGTTCATGGCGGTAATTTCCAATGTGAACGGTAAATTTCCTTTTGGAAAAATTATATCAAGTTTTTTCGTGTTAGAGCTAAAACTTAAGGAATTGATAAATAATTCTTATGAAAATCCTAGATTGAAAGATGTACAAGATTTGCCGAATCAAGACTCTAAAGAGATAAATGATTTGGTCTATAAAGCGGTGACTAAGTTTTTGAATTCCGAAAATCAAAAGGGTATACATAACCGTTATTCAAGTAATATTGTTCGGCTCTTTAGAGGTCTCAAGCCAAACCGTAAGCATTTTTGCAAAATGTTGCTTGCGATTATCCAATACTAATAACGTATCGTTAGTTATTGATTCCTTTATAGTTTCCGTGTTAAACGGACCTTTATGTATATCTTGTAACCAGGAGGACATTAGTAAAACGGCCCGCATCCTTAAAATGTCTATCCAACTTAAATTGTTGTTTTTAAATGAATTATTATCAGCTGATATTAATTCTTTATTACCGTCTTCTTGCCCATTTGTGTTTATAAGTACCTTAACTTTGAAATTTTCTAATTCGGTTTTAGCACCCAAATTTTTTGTTATATTCATGTTATTGGGTATTGACTTTATTGTTTTATTTTTCGTGGCTTATTTTGGGTTTTTTCTTATTGAACAAGATTTTCATTTATGGTGGTTCAATTCACGCATTAAGCAAACAGCTCAGTTTTTACGAAATTTGTGTATTGATTGTAAAGAAAGCGTATTCCTTTTTATTTTCGTGGAAAATGAAACAAAGGGCTGAATTAAGACCCGAGTATGAGAAAATATTTGATAACTCTTTGAGATGCACCCAATGAGGAAGATTTATTTTTCAATCGCCCGAAAATTAAGTCCCAAGTATTTGCTAGGTTCCATTGTATTAGCCAATGTAAAAAAAAATTCATGCATCTTCGTTATTTGATAGAGAAAATAAAGGACTCTGATCTTTCAAACTTCTATTGGGAGAAACTAAAAGCGGCAGAGACTCGGTTTAAACATATGGAGAACCTATTTACATGCTATTTTATAGTGGAAACAAAAGAGGGCAAGTAGCTATTTTAAAGGTGCCAACTTGCCCGAGGCATTTACCAAAAAATTGTTAATTGCCGACAAAATAAAATAAAAGAAATACTATATTATGAAAAACTCTTCTATTCTTTATAATGCTAATTCAAATGATAATTTGAATACTGCGATAGAAACTAAAAACGATAAATTTAATTCCGCAACGAAACTATTAGTATTAAGTGCAACGTTTTTAAATGAACACTACAATTTTAACTTTAGTAAAGAAGAGGTTCTTAACGAAAATAATTCTAGTATGTTACCATTCCCTTGAGCTCTTTTCTTCCTCTCCTCCTCCAAAGTTTTCTCTCTCTCTCCCTTTGGTTCTTCTTCTGGTTATAGATCCAAAGTGATGTCAAACCTTGGCATAGCCTTTGTTGATCCGTATGTTGTTCTTTCCCTCTTCCTTAATAAATCTAGAGAGTTATGCAAGTGGAAGAGAAAAGGGCTAAGCATACAAGCTTTTGTATTCCCAAGTGATCCAACATCCGGAGAACCAAATCCTAGATTGCAATTGCCAATTCACAATCCTATCTCCTGATAACAACCCAAAGATAGTGTTGGCAAATGTGATGCAAGACTGGTAGGCCTTTCCGAAAGTAAGATTAGAACCAGAAATTCTAGCAATCTCTTCTCTTGGGGGTTCTTGCAATCCACGATTGCATGACCAATTATTTGGATGAGGCTCAACGGCAAACTTACATTTGCCAAATTTGGCTGTCCAAGTATCTGATCCTTTTCCTTTCAACGTAAAGGAATAGACAATGCACCAATCCTCTTTTGTCCAATTATCCGGCCGAGCCCTTTACATGTGATTCCACTAGTTGGGTGGCTTCTTGAAAAATTCTTGCACCATTTTCTTGTCCTTGGGTTCCATGGCACTCCAAGCAACCCTTAGCATCCCATTAGCTGCAAATCCTCCTCCAGCATCTTCCTCCTCTTTTGGTTCGTTTGTAGATCTAGAATTATGGATCTTAGAGCTACCGGAGCTAAGTCTTCCTCTCACTCAGTCTTCCCCATTGTTTTGGAAGAAGTGCAAACCGGAAATTAAAGAAAAAACTCTAAATTTGATAGCTAATGCTCACCAATATACTATCAAATTGCAACAAAATAATCCGGAGGTGAAATGAGAAAGGTGAGAGAGATGAGTTCATTTTCATCTCTCTTATAATCACTGTTTGGGTCCGTTGATTAGACTTTCATGATTGTTGTGCTAATTATGATAATTTTAAACCCGTTCCTAATTGTTGTTAGGCTTCCATAGTGACTATTAGATATCGGCCCGTTTTTTACACCAGCTCTGGTTCTGCCCATCTAAGTCACTGTAACATCTTGGCTAATAGCTTCTGGATACTTGTTTTTGGTTAGGGGGGAATTGTAGGTTTCTTCCTTAACCATTTTAACTATACAAGGAATTGTAGGTTTTTGCTAATCCATAATTTTGCTAATTTATTCCCTCTTACCATGTAAAAGCAAAAGAATTGCTGAAAAATGGATCACATACCTTTCTCCTTTGATATAAAACCTACAATTTGGTTTCCAAGTTCTCACAGACAGCCTTGTTCAACACTCCAAAAATTCATGCATAACTTCTTCAATAAATGTTTGAGTGAAGAAAAAACTAGATGCCCCCATAGATCTTTGAATTCCCCATCTTCCATTAACCCTAGAACGTCACATGAGCTCTGGAGATATGGTACCAACTTTGGTTGCAACCAGTATTTAGAAGTTCAAATCAGCTAGAATTTGAGTGTTACAACCATACATATTGAAGGGTTGTATGATGAGGGGTGCATACATTTTTTTGGAAAGCCCTCAAAAGTGTTCAAATACATCCGTATACACGGCCATACATACGGCCGCAAAGGACTTCAATGCACTTCAGGTGTGAAAGTGTAAAATTACCACACACAATAGTTTAGTTGTAAGTACAAGTGTTGAACTGTAGATGTCCAAAATCCCATATGTCCCCATCAAAGGGGTCAATGGTCCTTTAGCCTTTAGCCGTTTAGAGTTGCTTTGCGGTTAATGCCATAAAAGCAAAAAAAATGAAAAATGTTTGAACATTTTCAATGATCAAGACCTTTCAAGGCTTCAACCTTACCAACTAAATCAATTTGCTCCAAAAAATTGCCCTTGAAGATCCTCATTATGGAGGTCATGCAATTCATAGTTCATACTTTGAAAGCTCTCCATTACCTTTCCAAAGTTGAAATTACTATCCATAGACCGCAATCACCCCATGAATGAAAAACAATGTAGATATAGTCTTGCATGGCAAAAATGTGCATCTTACTCTAGATCAAGCACAAGTTCGTCAACTTTGAAATGACAATGTCTATTCATCCTCTAAGTACAATTTGTGACAATTAGCAGTGCTAGTGCAGGGCAGAGTGGTGAGAGTACAAGCGCGCCTCCAACTGATTTTGCAGCTGACATGCCTCTGGCAATTTATTATTTACAAGCACCAGGCACAAAGAAAAGCACAAAGAAGTAGATTCGGCAAATTCCAAGAGCCATAGAGGCCATCCTATTGCAAATTTGCAATTGTTCTTCAGATTTATGGTTAAGGGTTTAGGGATCAATGCAATGATCTACAACAACTATTGCAGGAGGTGTGGGTTGCAATGGACGCGCCTCTCACTGAAAGTAATATGCTGATTTTTTGTTTAGGGTCTTTGAAATGGTTGTCAATTAGGTCATGTGTAGGCAATTTGGCTATGGGCTTTGTGTTGTGGGGTGAGCAACCAAAAGCACCAAATAGAAGGGACAAACCAATTTATGAGGATGAATGAGAAGAAAAGACCTAAAGACCAAAATCACTTTCTTGTGAGGCAAATAGGCCTAAGAAAGGGGGAATAAATCAAGGTTGCTGCAAACTTGCAAAGTGTTGAGGGAACACAAAATAGGAGTCACGAGACTCCTTCCATTCTATGACTCAATCACATGATCCTCCAAGCTCAATTGCATGCAGCACAATGAAGTGAAATTGAAATCAACTCCAAAATGCGAAATTCAAAAACCATTGCTAGTATATAAATGCAAGCATTGTATTGCTGATATCAAGGTGCTCTTGCCCACAACCATGATTGCCAATGAATTGCAGCTGCCCAAGTCCTTACACAGCGCCAACTAACAAAGCTGATGCTGTTGTGAGAAATTGCGCAGCTGCTGTTTACTAAGAGTTTGTGAGGGTAAGGACTTAAACCAAAGACCTTGTGGCTACCATCCAATGGGCCTCAACCAATGCACCACATACTAGCGCAGATGTCTAATAGAGAATTAAAATTGTAGTTGTTTTGTAAATGATGGTATTGTCATTATTTTGCAACTTTGGAGGCTATTTTAGCATACTAAACTATTTGTTTTGGAGAACCACTAAACCAAGAACTTTGGCTAATGTAGTTAAGTTTCACCCCCAACTATTTTTTTCAAATTTAGTTTTGTTATTTAGAAGTTATGAGCAAAAATTACTCCTGCAAGGAATTGCAAGAGCAAGGACTTGAACCCAAGACCTCATGGCTACAACCCATTGGGCCTTAGCCAATACACCACATACTAGACACATGTCCAAAAGAGAATTAAAATAATATTTAGATTGTAAATGATAGTAATGTCATTATTTTGCAAGTTTGGAGGCTATTTCAGCATACTAAAGTATTTGTTTTGAAGAAACACTAAACTTACAAAGGTTGGCTAATGCACTTAAGTTTCACATTCAACTATTTTTTTTAGATTTCAATTCTTTATGTAGAAGTTTTGAGAAAAATTAGAGAGGGTGTTCATAATGTCTATGAAAGAAAAAAAAATTGACTTTCATCTTTGTATACAATTTTTGATTGGAATATACAAATCTCAACAGATTGTTGCAACTCAAGTTTTTCTTTATTTCTAAATATGTTTTAGTTATAATTTCTAACTTCTTCTTCTATTTTGAAACTCATATTAGGTTAAAAGTGCCTTCAAGCCTTGCTAGTGTCTAAAAATAATCAAATTGAAAACTGTGACATAACTAATCTTGCAATAAAAAATTACCAATATGTTTTATCTATTCTAAATGGTTTTAGTTGCTTTGGGGTTTTAGCAATATTGCATATTTTTATCAATATTGTAAGCATTTCCATGCACTTAGACATTTTATTTGGGTATTATGATATAGGTCTTGAATCCTTGAAGTTTGAAGTCCTATGGAATCTATAATTCAATGTTGAATTTTGAGACTTTTAGATTTGGGCAAAAAAAACTATGCCTTGTACACATGTACGTCAATGTGAAACCAAAGTCTCTATATGTTGGCCCCTATTTTAGTAATCAAATTATCATATGATGCGTTTGTGGGAAAGTAGTAAAACTGTGTCTTTTACCATATTGTATTAGTTGCATGTGTGAAAAAGTAGGAAAAAGGTGTGGTTCACCATACTACATTTTATTGAGTTAGAAATAAAGTAGTAAAACTAGTTAGTTTACCATGTTATGTAGTAAAATGCCTCAAATACATGTGGTAATTCCAAATCACTTCATGCGGTCCTTTTACGAAAGTGGTTATTTCCATGGCTATACTACATTGATCTGTGGTAAAGTGAAATACTCTCCTTGTGTTACACAAGCGACAATAATACAAATGTACAATATAATATGTAGAGAAGACATAGTAAAATGTAAATGCTTCATATCATACCAAATTTTTCAAATGCAACAACAACTAATAAGCCTTCATGGATCCTTGTTTTGAACAAATTCCAAAATATAATTACATCCATGTTGACTAGTTGTACACATTTCCAAAAATAAATATTTACTCATCTCCTCATATTACAATGCCTTGTGCTATGATATATATAAAAAATATGTCAAAAATATATAATCTAGGCACCTCCTAGATCTATAAAGTTTTGCGCTAAATCTATGCCATTTCTCAAAAACCTTTGCAACTTGTTGTGAGATTGCAAAGTGGTCAACCGCGCAATTGTTTCCCGATTGTACTGATTGTGGATGTAGTTGTATAAAGAACTTAATAATTGAGCCTTGTGGAATGTATTATCTTCAATCAAGGCTATTTCTTCCTCAAAACTCACGGCAACAACATATGCCATACGGTGACCTTGGTTGTCCAATAGTACGCCCCCTAAGTGGTGTTCATGTGAAAAGATGTCTCAACGTGTGTCCCAATGTCCACCCGCAAGTTGAGCTGCATATAATCAACGCTCACAATTGCCATCTTTGATCACTCCCTTGATGATGTCTGTGATGTTGGCCACATTTTGCCACCGGAAAGCAACCTCCAGGGTTTGTGCCGGTAGATGTTGGAGTTTGAGGGACCACTTGCAGAGCCACGTCATCTCTTTCCCCTAATGTGACCTATCAAAGGGCCCCGGCAAATTATCTTTGTCATGCTTGTAATGAATTGGCATGTGGCCTTTGAGGCCAAACATTTTGTAAAGCCGTGCATGAAAGGGGGCCCTGCAACTAACTCATCTCTTTTTGGTCACCATGTGGGCAACGAGACACCCATGATGGTACATATGCGGATACGTACCAAGGTTCCATACACTCTTGAGGCCAAAAGGTTCTTGACACATAATGCATACCTTATTGTCCTTTACAAACTCTTGAACTTCAAGCCATA
Organism: Ulota crispa; assembly: GCA_963920765.1. Taxonomy (NCBI): domain Eukaryota; kingdom Viridiplantae; phylum Streptophyta; class Bryopsida; order Orthotrichales; family Orthotrichaceae; genus Ulota; species Ulota crispa. The sequence goes on along the minus strand of OY987252.1, from coordinate 1,964,374 downwards.
GTAATGAGGGTTTGCCTACTTGGCCTTCACGCAAATACCTACATTGTGCAATGTTATATTGGAACTACAAAGTTGGGTCTAGATTCCAATCAATGCCATGATTTGCATGGTTTGTTGGCAATGTCTCAAGGAACCTCTCTTCAATCCAAGGCCACAAGGTCAAGCCAAAATAATGCTGACCTTGATAATTGAATTCTGCAGCCCTTCTTCTCACTTCTTGCTGCATTTGCTTGACCCTATTTGATGCTATGTTGCAAGCCAACTTCAAGTTGCACATGGAAAGCAGCATTCCTTTCCTTTCAAGACTTTGGACTAATCTTGTATTGAGGGCTTTCAAGTGGTCTAATCTCCATTGCAGCTCTGTATTTGATGTGGTAAGAACCACAACATTTTCCTCAGCTACCTTCAAACAAAGTTCTAGAGCGCACATGGAGTTTGTTAATTCTTCCATGTTTGTTTTTGTACTTGTAACCTCTTCTTCCGCTTGCTCCGCACATGTATGCATGGCATTGAAATTGATGGTAAGCCCCCCTAAATTTTGCACACCTTGGATTGCTTTAGCTCGTGCTGCATTCAAACTTTATCTTTAGAAAGTTTGAGGCAAGAATGAGAGACAAGGCCGCACCGCAAATTCATTTGTATGAATGGGGCCTACTGGACTGTCATCCATAGCATAAGCTGCGCTTGCCATGACGTCATCAAGTGAGGGAATGTTGTCTGTGCTTGATCGCCCTCCACAAGATACAAGGTCGGCGTGGCTTCTAGCAAGTTTGTCATTCTCATCCATAAGGAGCCTCACCCTTATTCTATGCACTTCTACATTTGCTGCATGTGCCCTTAATGCTTCTTCCTTCTCCGCTTGCAACGTGAACACTTATTAGCGCAAGGATTGGAGTTCCTCACCAATAGCTCCCACTCTAAGAATTGTGTTCAACCCCACATCTACTTGCTGTGGAGGAACATTTGCATTCAAATTCTTGTGCACTGCTGCTGGAACAACATCCTCATTCCCTACTTTGGTTCCTTCAACTACACGTTCTTCTAGTGGTTCAACATCCACCTCCACATCCACACCTTGCGCTTGATGTAGATCTGCTACATTGTTGACCCCAACATTTGCTAAAATCTCTTGCGCAGTTGGCTGAATATCTTCCATGTAATGGGCCACCTCTTCCAATATCACATTTGCATTTGCAAGAATGTTGCGATGTTTGTTTAGAAGCTGGTTTTTCCGTTTTTGGGCCTAGTAGGTTCTCCAATCTACATCTTTCCCAAGAAAACTCTTTGTGTACACCATTTGACACTGTGAGATCATTGTATCCTTCTTTGTGACCTCCCCTCAAAGTGCCAATGTCACTTCAGTCAACCTCTCCTTCAACACAGGGTGTTGGCATTTGTTGATGTTCACCGTGCCCAATTTCACATGCATTTTGTACCTAGTAAAATCTCAATGGTGCTTAATGTGAGCCTAGCCGATGAAGTTTCGACATGTCATTTTGCTCCAGGGTTCAACCTCCTATTTGTAGCTAGGTTTTGCTAAAACCTCCACATTATGAAATGTATCCCAATCCACATCCGACTTGTTTCCCCTCCTTTTCTTGGTTGGGGGTTCACCTTTGTGTCCTAAACTTACTAGGGAGCATGCAATTGCCATACTCTTTACCTGCACAGTAAAAAAACACAATCTATAAGAGGATACAAATGGCAAATTGCTTTGCCTTCTGTTGCGCGAAGGCAAATGAAATTTGGCAAAATAAATGCCAAATGTATAACTCTTCCTCTCAAATTGCAAAGCAAAGCTTTCTTAAGCAAAGACAAAGCAACTTTGGAGAGGAAGCACGGTAATGAGAGGAGTTACCAAGTTTTTACACTCCAATTATCCACCCTAATTGGGTCGGTAATTGGGGTCAAATTGCCCTAGAAATTCTACATATGGACCGTCAATGTGGACAAACCACCCCTTCATGGACGGTTAGTGCATTGACAGAGCGTCCAAGCAGGTTCAGTAGGCTGTCCATAGGTTCGGTGCTCCATCTCCAGCCTCGTACCACCATCATCAAAAGTCAAGCGCCATTTGCATTAATCAGTGGCAAGCGCATTGATGGGGAGTCCGCCCACTCGTTCGGCAGTCCGTCTGCAGGTTTGGCAGTTCATCCACCCATTTGGTAGTTTGTTCGCAGAGCCGGCGGTTCATCCCCAAGGTTGAGGCAGCGTTTGTAGCCTTGTGTTCTCATCTTCAAAATTCACAGGCCGTCCGGGCCTATGGACATCTTCAAGGGACAGATCGGTTGACATCATCAAAGGCCAACATTGCTCGTGGACAACCTCAACGGCCTGGAGTGACCGTGGAAGGCCTTGATGGCCCGCACTAGTTGTTGATGGCCAAACCAGACAAACGGGCCGTCCATTTGGACAGTCTCAAGTTCTCATGGACGGCTTCAACATAAAATGTGTATGTTAAAAAAATGGAGAAAAATTTCCATTGAAAGCTCCAAGTCTCCAAGTGATAGGACATTAATAACATGGTAAGCTTTGTTTTTAATTCAAACTTTCTACTTTTTAACCCCTAAAGGACCAAGCCCTTTTTTCTTTGAAAATCACTGAAAATTGCTACTTTTGGGGGAATGAGTAAAATGGTAGGAATAAAAGATTTTTTGGGACTCCAATTGTAAGATCTTCCTCTAGACTATGGAAGGTATTTGTAGGAAAAAATTTAGCTCATTCTAGAATTAGAGAACTGAGATATTGACATTTGAACTAAAAAAATAAAAAAATTCCCTACTGCTCAAAATTTCATAAGCCCTTGACTACTCTTGTATCAAAAAAATTGCTCTACACAAAAAGTTTATTTTTTCCATGTCAAAGACTGTGTTAGGTAAATGTGGGGAACTTCTCAAATGAATAGGAGGTGTGGATCATACTTTGTAAAATCCTGCAATGTCGTAAGGCCATGAAATTTGCATATACAGTAAGCAAAATTGGAGGTTTTATGCAAAATTCAAAAATTTGAATTATTTTGATCCAAATGGTGAAAATCAAGGAATCTTAGTCTACTACAACTTGGAAAAAAACAAGTCAAAAAGTAAATAGGGAAAGAACTCAAAAAGGAAAAGCAACAAATTTTATAAGGGGCAATAAGAATGGAGGTTTGGAATTCTCATACGTACCCGCAAACTAAAACTTCTCATAACATTCTTCTCATCAATCAAAATTGAATGATTAAAAAAATTCTGCATACGTAATAAGCTATAGAATGAATTCTAAAGTATTAATTTAAAACATTGCAATTTTGAATTTTTGTAATGGATTTCCCCTCCTCTCTCTTTTTCAAAAATTCATGCATAATTTCTTCAGTAAATGTAGGAATGAAGTAAAACTTATATGCCCACATAGATCCTTGAAATCCCCACCTTCAATAAAAGTTTCAAATAATTACAAAAATTATATTAGATGTAGATACATGCCATATTTAACTACTTTTGGACTATCGCATTAATTTTGGACTACAATAAGTCTAAATTTTGCTTAAGATGTTTTTGTAGTATGTAACAGAAAAGTGCTATGCATTTGGAAATATCAAGAAATGTCAAGTATAAAGGATGTTTCCATCGTGGTATTTCACGATGTAGTGGAAGGTAGGTAGATCCTTGGGTGATTGTAGAGTGATATATATGATTGTAAAAGAATAATCGGGTCATTGAATAGGGTGCTTTGGGCATGTGGAATTCACATTCATCTTTGTAATAGAACATGACAATTTCTTGAAGAGTTTAGCAATCCCATGTCCTAGTAGTAAAGCTCATCTTGAGATCCCACAATAATAATGCTGAGTAGGACGAGCAACTCAATAAGGGGTTGTGGTTGTAATAGTTTCACAAATTCAGAGAGTCAGCGTCACATATTCACAAATGATACACCTTTACCTTTGAATAAGCAAAGTAGGAAACATACTTTGAAAAGTTTGCAAAAGTTGCAACCACATAAGAAATAAGATAAGCTACAAGAAGTAATAATATGCAAATTCAAGAATACATCAACATACCAAGAACACATTCTCCTTGAATCTCATAGAATGCTAGTGAAACATGACCCTACATTCAGACTAGGTAGCACGCTTATCCTCAAGGTCCCAAAATAGCATAAGTAGATGCCAAAAAAGCTAGAAGAGGGGCAATCAATTAGTACAAATAGATTTTATTATACTATATGAGTCCATGACTATATCCAAATCCAAAGAAGTCCTTAAAGAAGCATACAACCGATAAATACTAGATATATCCTTGGCAAAATCTCTATAGTCAAAAGTAAGACATGATATCTTCTGCCAAGTACTTGGAACACATCAAGGAATCTCACGATGAAAGTGAAACTGTGACAACTTGACGTCGAAGTTGGGCAATCCATTGACTATGCTGACACCCTAAAGGGCTAAACTAAAGAAACATTGTGGGATCCCTCGATGAAAGAAAAAGCATAAAGCCTGGAACTTGGTACATAGTGGTAGATCCTAGGATGACAATGAAATCCTAAAGCTAGGTACTCAATCAAGGGTCAGCCTCATTAGCTCGACTGAGATTGTGTAATGTAGCATCACGGCATTGCTTTGAAATTGACTTTATCCTTGGTTCCACAACCTTAGACCAAATTGATTACACTACAAAGGTTGCGTCGACCCAAGTCATGGTTGTCTTCCTTGACATGACGACAACTCAACAAACTCAACGTCACAGACAGACAAGAGACCCTCCGTCCGTCTAGTAAAGTCAACTTTAAGATTGACTTTTAAATAAAGCATTTTTTATTTCTAATCTTGACATAGTAATGTTTCATTTTATTAAAGTATTTTAATTTTATATACACTTATAAAAATCTACAATTTGGGTCATATTTAAAGTAGATTGAAATAATTATCTCAATTGTTAAAAAGGGCTTTATTAGACAAAATTGTCACTCATACTTGACACTTGTCATGTGCGACATCAGACGTCAAACAGACAACACGACAACCAAACCCCAAAACATGTCCGACAAGACAACTCTGACCTAGGTTGAGGCAATATTCTCCACCACCCTTTTCCTGTTCCAGCAGTCAGTGTACTTCATCTGAAGATCAGTTTTGGAATTATCATGTTGCCAGTACTGAATCAAGAACTTCCCGTGATTCACTTCACCATGAACTAAGCTAATGTAGGACAACGCATTTCCAAGCTAAACAGCATATACGACTAGGTCCTTGAGTCTCAAAAGGATCCACAAGCCAGGGCGTACATTGCGCAATGGGTTAAAACATTCTTGTGGCGCTTCATTTATTGGACCGCAATAAGGCTCACGCTCTTCTTCCTTAGGAATAGCATCCATAGGATTCCTACCTACCCTTGGCAAATTTGTATTATTGGGTGCCACCCTACAATCATGTTAGGACAAAAAACTTTCCAATATATCCAAAGGCCAGTGAGGCAATGGCTTTTGAAGCTCAAGTGCCAAGCAATTCCAAAAATCAACATATGGACCAATCGCCAATGCAAATCCCTCATATTTTGCCATACCATTTTTCCAGTATTGAATGTACTTCTCTAGTCCAACTAACATGAAACCCTTATTCACTGTAGCTCTCCGAGCCAGTTCCCTTGCCTTGTATTGGTTACTTGTCTCCTTTAGAACTTTGCTGCCTCACATGGGATTGAATGGAACAAGTTTTGGGTTCCTTGGAGGGAGCATAGTCCTGCCATTGTTGTCTCGCTTTTAAAGCCAAATAGAGGGCTGGTCAGTGGGTAGCCATTGCGTATCAATGGCAGATTTCTTAAATCTCATAACCAACACCCCTGCACTGTCTACATAGAACCGGAATTACATCTCATTTAATTCAATTAATCTAGACAAGCCGCTGCTTTGGTAACCTTTCACAAAAGATTTGAAGTCCCCAACCTCCTAAATAATTTTTGGCATGAATGGTAAATCCTAGGCTACATGTAGGCTTTCATCAAGTCAACCATTACAAAAGTGTTTTTGCTCTTCAAAGCCTTAGAGAGGTGACTAAAATAAGCATCAATGTCCTCATGAATGTGTCCCACCAACATAATTCCAACCAAAATTTCTTTGAAGACATCACAAGCCGTGAAGAGAGACGGAAACGCCATCAAATACTAGTTCTTGTTATTCTTTGCAAAATTGTCAAATTGTAGATATAGACTTCTAGGCAACGGTTTAGCTCCTAAGTGAGATTCATGGTCAGTTAGAATTAAACTCTACAAACATCTAGATTTTCCTTTGAGAAGCGCCTCAAACATTGGATTCATAGGTGGAAATGGAAATAATTCACAAGTTTCACAAATTGGAGGACCCTCTAATTGGCAAAACAACTTTGCAAAGGAAGAGACAGTGAAGTTTGAGTCGTTTGACCAATAGAACGGAGCATAATGTGCGTAAGCACTGTCACCGTAACCATGAGCTACCATTCCCGTTACATTCATTGGAAGCTACACAAGATTAGCTATTCCCTTCATTGTCACTTGCATTCTCAGAAGAGCTGTTTTGGCAGTATCCATTTTGTCGTGAATAACACAAAGAAATTCCATTGGGTTCCTTTTCAACTCCTCCCGCCAAGACTTGTACACTTGACAACAAGAAGTTTGGTGATTCAAATGCTTAGTTTGTTGCTTCAGGAACTCCACATACTCAGGCCTCCCTTTTGGAGTCTTGAAAAAAAATTGCTAAAATTGGAAGCAAGTACTACATTTGGCAAAAGAGCTACCAATAGGTTTGATTGAGATATTATTGAAAAGTTCCTTCTCAATTCTGCTAATAGTGGATTGGCTCACTAGAAAAAGCCTGTAGTCAAAGTTCAATTGCTCATCCATAAAACCCATGTAGTCAGGGTATGTCAAAGCAGCAACAAACGTGAAAATGGCAAACAAAGAACACCAAATGATTGTCATGTCCTACATGTACAAAAAACAAGAACACAATTGAGTTTATCATGGGATCCCATGATGACTCTAAAGAGCATCTGAAATAATCATGTGATTCAAAGATGAATCAATGAATCAGATGAATCCATAGAACCAAGATGATATCTATAAACAGATAAGCTCATTGTGAGATTCCACAATAAGCAAGACAAAATTAGAAGTGTCGAAACAGAAATACCTCGTTGGCGTTAGCTTGTACACATTTCCAATTATTCCCAGCTGGAAAGAACTTCCATGTATCCATCCTCTCATTTTCGATGCTGCACATCTGGTGAGGCATTTAATCGCTGTTATTGTCAATGATTGCTTTCATTGTTCTAGTGACTTGGACAGTTGCAATCCTGAGATGCTTAATCCCTTTGTTTTTGTGAATCCCAGATATCACTCAAGCTTTGTACTGATCAATGTAATTGTGATACGTTGACTTTTGGATTCCATGAATTAGATGCCATGCCGTCATGCAAACTTTAGTACCATTGACAGTGATGAATTTCCAATTTTTTAATGCGTCTTTGAGATGAATTTGACCTTTGGTAACAATCTTGTATTTGCGGTGGTCTTCAAATGACTTGAGGTAGAACTTTTGCCTGACCTTCAATGTCTCTTCATGAGGAAAGAACTAGCCACAACGACTATCGCAGCACTTTTGGGAACTGGCCTTTTGGATTTTGTCCTCCAATGTCTTACACACATATTGGGTATCTTTGCTGCCTAACTAGGCTTTCAAACAATGAAACAATAAGGAGCTTTCATCCTCCCACCTAGATATGCAAGGGGATCTTCTATAATAGGTATAATTGCAAAATGTTTAAGTGTTCCTTTCAAAGACCGACCATCAAGAAACCAGCATGAATGCAATGGCCACTGACAATGAGTCATAATGGTGTCTTTGTTACTCCAAAACACACCCAAAATAGTTACCCCAACGTCATCCTCACCTAATGTTCTATTTTGGAAATTATCTTCTGCCATGCAATAATTTATGAAACCGGACAAAAGCTGGTCACCCGCCTCATTCTTCAAGTGCACTTTGAGTCCTACCCACTTCTCTTGGGGAATGAAAGGAGATGAATCCATTGGGGGTTGCATTGAGGACTTACTAACACTTGAAATTCTCCAAAGAACATACTGGCCAACAACATTTTCTAGGGTCCGCAAATCCCTCTGACAAGGGTCCGCAGCTAGAGTATTAGCAGCGGAAGTAATTAACATGGGCCGTAACAAAGTAAAGACTCACAACTCCAAGGGAATGACAACCCTAAGCCATCCACCCACTGTCTGTGCTTCAACTATTATGCCTTCACCAACTTCTCCAACTCCAACACTAACAAGCTTGACAGTGTCTCTAGTGTTGAATGATTCCAAAATTCTAGAGGAGCTCTGAGATTCTTCTTGTGAAAATGGAAAGATTGTATGTTGGGGTGCTACATGCACAAATGATTTGACAAAGGACTCCATATCTGCAAGATTGGTTTGGCTCATAGTACATCACTTTTGAAAACTTTTGCAAAATATGTTCAGATCTTGAACACAATATCCAGGACAAATGAATGAGGCTACTACAACAAAACAAATCATGATATCCCGAGAACCACAGAACCAAATTTTCTTCTATAGCCCAATGCTCTAACTGACTATCGGCAGATCCCACAATCCAGTGATTCCAAGGATACAGCAATAACAAAGTTTCTTTTCAAATCCCTACTGGACACTTCAAAAAAAAATAACAAAAGCAATGTATCTCATAAAATCTGATGTAATTATGCTGACCCACTACTTAACATCACCAACATCTATCGTGGGATCCCACAATGCAGTGACTAAAACAATTGATTGCATTTGACCTCCATTGTAGGATCCCACGACGCACTGTCAGAAATAAAAGACAGGCTTTGACCACCATCATGGGATCACACAATGATCTTGTTGAAATAAATGCCATGCTCCAACTTCTATCTTGGTATTCCAAGATGCAGTAGCTGAATGTATTGACAAGCAAATACTTGTATCATTGGATCTCACAACAGCATGTGTTCCAAGGAATACCAGATAACCATAATATTTTGAACAAAGAGCATTCACGGTAACGTGGGATTCCACAATGATCTACAGCATACCTGGGATGTCAGTAACAACTTCACATCCTAATGTTTACAAAGTGTACCAACAACAAGGGCAATATACTATATATTGGAATCTAAAACATCACTAAGTTTAATGAAGTTACTGAATGACCTAAGTATTGAAATAGTACGGACTAAAACATGGTTAACTAACCATCCATATTGACTGTTGAATGATGTCAACTATACATCCCCAAACATACAGAATTGTAATGGTGTATACAAATTGTTGTAGCACAAGAAAGTACTTATCCTCATGTTGGCATTAAAAATGACTTAAAATACCAAGAAGATGACTCATTCATCGTTCCACATGGATTTAGTTTGTAGATCCTAAAGAGTAACCGGAACAAGATGTAGAAACCATGTTTAGAATTCGCAAACACACATTAGAACATACACACAAAGAATAACCAGGAGTTCTACCCTCAAATCTAGTATACCTCTAGTTAGAACTTCCTATCCATAATAATTGATTATAACTATTCCATTTCTCAGAATGATTATCTTGAATCCTGTACCTCCTCCGGATCTGGTTGTATCACTACTTACAAATTATAGAAGTTTAGCTTCTATATTAGAGGGTTCCACTATTTGACATTAAGGAAGGCTACGTGAAATCCTACCCTTTGAGAGTTTAAAATAACTGAAGGGCCACTAAACAAAACAAAGAAACACCAAGACATCAAGATGCAAGTATTCCTTCACAGCCAATTTGGAACTTAATCCAAACTAACAAGTCACACAAGAAACCCCTACACCCCTAACTTACTACAACAATAGACCTGCCCAGACCTAGTTCCCTTTGCTGAAACTAATAACCGGATAACTAGAGGACCCCTATCCCTTTGCTCACAATCACTCCTGGTTGTAGTGGAACCTCTTCAGCCATCAACTAGCATACACCAAGATTGCTATCCGGATTGCAACTAGTTTAAGAGTGGCTATTCTTCACAGAAGTCTCTTGATCATAAACCCAAACAAAAGCTACCCTTAAGTACACGTAGTTTTTCAACCACCTCAATGACACTCCAAACCCGGATCAGATAAAATCCAAGGGCTATCCTTGCTTTCTTCATGCTCAACGTCTAGCTACCCGCACTAAACAATGGTTCTAGCGTTGCCGGCATACCAACATCACATCAAGGAATCAACTCAAATTTTTGAAGTGGAAATCTAAAACTTTGCTTTGCATTAGGAAAATCAAAAAAATGAAATTGCCTGAGGCAACCAGAGTACAATTGCCTCTAATAACTAACCTTGAGAAACCCTCAAAGGATCTTGGAAAGAAAGCAATTGACCAAAGAATGCCATGTATCATTCTCTATCCATAAACATGTGGATCTACCTCCACATGGCAAAGTCCCCTAATAGCGGATCTCAGATCCTAAAAACCTGGATCCGTGTATCCAAGTTCATATAACCAGGAAGCAACCACCTTTTACTTCCAAGGTTGATAAACTTTGTTCTATTTAACCTAATAATTACAAATCTCACCACCACGAAGTTACTATGTACCCTTCTTCTTCTTTGAGGCTGTGACCGCCCCCTCCGCGTTGGTTGTCACCTGTTGCTATTGGCTGCCTTTCCCTTCGCTGGAGTCGATCTTGACTTCTTTTGTTTCCCTTGCACAAAGGTTATTACTTCTGGATCTATGTCATCTGACAAGTCTAGGGCATTTGAGTCATCAAATGAAGCTAAACTCTCCTCCACACTCTCAGATGGTTATGAAGGTGAGTCATTAGGGAGGTCAACCTTGATAGGAGAAGTTGATCTCCTTGCCTGTTTCATTGTTGTCTTCTTCTTCACCGGACTTGGTACCCTTGTCGCAGCCTTATCTTCTGGAGTCGTGGGATTTTGACTCTGATCTTGAAGTCTAGGTATAGCCCCTTCTCCTGCTCCCAAGTCAATCTTGCTGGGTAACCAAACAAATGTTGGGGTTGCCACTACGCCTTTCTCTTTCTGTATACTCGGCTTTGGCGACAAGAAAGAAGGAGACTTCTGGGCGGGTGTAATGTTCTTACCTTGCTCAAATCCTTCACCTGCATCCTATTTGGATTGGATACCATTCACGATGACCCTCATCTCCTGCAACATCACCTCTATCTTCTTCCCATGTAAGACCACAACAGCCACCACTTTGGCTCCCACTTGCATCTCCAATTTCAAGGCCTCAACGTCTTATAACTTGGACTTGTTAACCACATTGCCTGGATTTCCCACAAAGCGCCGGAGTTGAGAGAGTTCAACAGTGACCTCGTGAGCCGCTTTGTCTTCCTTGTTCTCTTGCTTCAATTTGGCATGCAGGTCCTTCACCTGCTGGACAAACCGTCTACTTCCATTTGCCTCAAGGTTAAGAGTTCAAGAAGACTCTTCACCTCGTCAAACAAGGCCTTTGGCAAAGCTGCTTCTAGCATCTTGTACAACTTCCAGTTGTCCTCTTGCTGCCAATGTATCATCTGTTGAACTCTGGGAGGATGCAAGCTAAGGGTGACTACTATGTAAGTCACAAGGGTAAAAGTAAAGGGTTTTTTTAGCAAATGGATCTTGTTTCATTGAAAAATGAAGTCTTTTAGAGAGAAAGGACTCATAGTTAGAAAGTAGACTTGTCAATGATTCAATTTCCACCAAAATAAAATATAAATCTCTAATGTGATAAGAGAAAATGACTTTTGAACATAGCTCCTAAAACTATCACACTTCTTTTTTCTGGCTAAAAAGGACTCTTTTATGAATTGATATGTAGACTCATAATATGGGCACAATCTTTTGGCATCATTATTAGAAGATTGGGAAGATTACATTTTGGAATAAATTTTTAATGAATGTAATTTTTATTTTGGAGAAAAGGACTTTTATGTACTCCTAAATGACTACAATTTTTGGCCCTTTTTGGGGATTGATTACTCTAAGTTAAATCATTTTTTTTAGTTTTTTTTTTTCCTAAGTGTCTTAGAATGGCATAAACTAGAGTGGCCAACCTTTGCAGTTTGAAAATCTCTGTGAGAAAATGGAGAATTCTCATCAGGAACACAATGCGCTCCTGAATGATTAAAAATTTTGGACATTGATATCTCTGAATTAAATCATTCTTTTAACCTTTTTCTTTTCTCAACTGTCTTAGAATGGCATGAACTAAGGTGGCCAACCTTTGGAATTTGGAACTCTCATTGAGAAGAGGGAGAATTCTCATTGAAAACACAAAAGGACTCCATTTTGTACTTAAAAATGGACTTTTTTTTGCCACAAATGGGAACCCCTAGCTTGCATCTCCCCCACCCTCAAGTTCCCCATAATGAGTAGTTGCAAGAAACACTTCACAATTTTGTCTCAAACACCCTTAAAACTAGTAGTACTATGTAGTACTATTAACTTTTGAATTCATTTTTTTTAAATAAAATAAAATATGGTCAATTTGTAATGCACCTAAAACAGCATACCCGTGAAAATTCAAACCTAGAAAAATTTTATTCTAAAAGTCATGCGCAAAATAAAATCACCAATAAAAAGCCAATTTCTTTCTTGCTTTTTAGAAAATAGTAAAATAATTCAAAAATATATATAAAAACTAGTCATTTGAGAACCCATTAAACACATTCACATGGTACAATTGCTTTGCTAAAGAATTTCTTTATATTTTGCCAATGATGGGAGATAGGATGCCCACTTTGAGACAATGTAAATGCCATGGAATTTATAATTTTGCAAAACCCTTTTACAAATGCAAGCATGCTCCATATACAACATCCTTGATTTATAGCCCTAGAAAAGCTTTTTTGAACCCAAAATAGTACTTAAAACCACCAAAATGGCCAAGGTAGACACCTATTTGGAGGTTGTTCAAAAATAGTTAAATAATTAAAAAAAATTGCAAAAATTATGAGAGGATTGTAATTATGACATGTACCTTCCTCTACAATTTTAGCTCAAAAAAACTTGCTGTGCAAAAGTTACAAGCCTAAAAGCACTTGTAGGAGGTAAAGGGGACAAAAAATAAGACCGGTGTTTCTTGCAATCACCCTAGTACTAGTGGTGGGGTCGCCCTTACTTTTCTCAGCTTCAACAAAATCAGGCTTCTCTAAGGGTTCTACACTTTTAGCGGGTTCCTTCCCTTTAGACCAGATCTCCACTACCACCTCCAGTACTGGTGACTCTTTTACTGATCCTTCTGCGTCGGACTCTGGTTCCTTTTCTAGTTCTAGATTGATGTTGTATTGGCACATCACCAGCGCCTTCTTATACTCCATTTGCTCCCTATCTCTTAGCAAGTCCAAAGAAAGGTAGAGGTGAAACAAGAAGGGATTAATCTCAGATGGTTTAGTGTTCCCTAGTGCCTTCATTAATCTAGACACTAAATCTCTGATCACTAGTCCCTAATTCACCTTCCACACTCCCAATAGCAAACCAAAGATGGTGTTTGCAAAAGTGATAGTAAAACAAGTTGGCCGTTCTAGGAGTAAAACTGGGACCAAGAAATCCAACACTTGTCTCTCCCTCCAAGTCCTGCAATCTGAGACCAAGTAGCCATTCTTCAAATGTGCTCCACTAGCAAATTTTCCCTCGCAAAACTTGGCTGTCCGGCTTGCTAATCCCTCACCCTCTCGGTCAAGGGTGTGAACCTAACCCCAAACTTCCTTAGTCCAACTATCCGGACTAGCTTGCAAAGTACAATACCACTTGCTAGAGGGTTTGCTCAGCAACCTCCTCACCATTTCCTCATCCTTTAGGTTCCAGGGTACTAAGATCAAATCATGGCACCCCATTCTCTTCAAATCCTTCTTTAGGAACTAATTCTCCTTGGGATCTGTTGGTACACCTGGAAATATAGACCTAAGGAATATGGGTGTTAAACACCATATTTGTTAATCTAGGAAAACAAGTGTCCCACTTTGTACTCTACCTCAAACCCAAAAAATTACTTTAAATTAGATTCAAAGGTATCAAATTCATTTTGAGCCACTAAGATTTTTTCCCTCGCAAATGCCTCCTCTCAAGTGAGGACGTGTGTAAAAAAAACTTTGCGAGCTAGGTTTGAGGAGACCTCCTCAAACCTTCTCCTCAAAAATTGAAAGTCCCAGAATGTACGATTTTTCTCAAATTAACAAATATGGTGTTAACTCCTCTTGTTTTGTCCTCATCATTGTTCCTCAACAACCAAAAATTGGAACTAAACTCAATTTGAATATGTTGGCTAACACTTACAGCAACACAACACTTGCAACAAAGTAATCCAGAGGTAGAATAAGGGAGATAAGGAAGATGAACTCATTTGCCCCCTCTTTTGCACTTATGGTCTTGATCTTTGATTAGACCTTTTGACTGTTGTAGTATTTATGATTATTAAGACCGTTGCTAACGACCGCTAATCTTCTAATATTGATCGTTGGGTATTGAGCAATTTGTATATTGGTTCCAATTTCTTCCCAACCAAGTCCCTATAATGGCCCGATTTATATTTCCAAGTACTGGTTTCTGGTTTGGAGGGAAACTATTGTTTCTTTCTTAATTGTTTTAAGTATATAAGGAATTGTAAAATTCCCTAATCCATATTTTTGCTAAACCCTTCTCTTTTACCATATAAAAGCAAAAAATTTGCTCAAAGATGAATTGTATATCCATATTTTTTGTTATAAACACTAAGTTTTGGTTTTTAGGTTCTCATACAAATGCACACCTTGGCTTGTGAATATGCAAAAACATCCCCGTTACATCTTGCCATTACTAATATGTCTGTGTCTATCGCAGTGGCTCCATATAACACAATACAGCATTGTAGCAAGCAAACTTCACAAAATCATCTACGTAATTGAATAGAATTCCCATGAACAAATTGTCATAGCCATTGTGCATGCGTTTAGCATTAACAACACATAAATTAGACTAGTAAAGCAATTAGGGCCGTTGCATAATTACAACAAACAACTATTAACCGCTAATTGATGACGACAAGAAAAACATAGAGCTGGCCTTGCGCAGAACAATACCTCTACAAGATTGTTGCACTATATGCTAGGGCTCTGTGGACCACTCCGCAGCGGTAAATATTGTGCGCCTTGAAGTAACTTAGAGCAAAGCGCCTTGGCAAGTTGCCACTAAATACGCTCCTCGCAACCACTGACACTATCCGGCCTTACAACTCTGAGGATTTGAACTCAAAAAGGAACTACTTTCCAAATTAAATAGAATAAACAACAGCACACTCAAGTCCGCACGCAAACAAAAACAAGAGGCAAGAGAGTTTCAATGTGGAGAGCAATGAAATGGCGGAATTGGGATATCGGCTGAGTAGGTTGGATCTCGCCTGAAATTTTTTGTGGAGGTTCCTGAATTTCATAATGAAGCATCCCGCTAGAAAACTAATGTTGAATTCAAATGTGAAAGTCCTCACGCTCACCTCCATGACCTAGAATGATGACCCACGGTTCAGCATCGTATACCAGTACCGTAGGGTCCAATATTTCTACGTCCACTTTATTTTGCCTTCATAGGAATAAACATGAAAGAAAAGCCTAGTTGGTTGGGGTCAACTCTCATTCTTTTCTAATAACCATTGTAAATGCACTAACTCTATGTTATCACAATCCGTTTGGCACAAGCACAACAATTGACAAAATCCACATGAAATAGAAATCTTGCTATAACATAATCCTACTATGAGATATTTAGTCCGGTTCCATACATTGTGACCTTTGGAATAAAACCCCACTTCAACCTAAACCCTAGCGCTTGTTTGGCAAAATGTGTCAATCAAGTTGGTCATCACTAGGGCAATTTTCTCCCTTTTTTACAAAATATGATAATGGTAATTTAAAATGTCATAGTAGTGCTCCAAATTTCAACATTCATCTACATATTGGAAAGATCACAATATTCATTAAAAAGGGAAAAAGTGACATTTTGGGACTTGGATTTTATGTTTTTTGAAGAGTATTCATTAAATACTCTTCAAAAAACATAAAATCCAAGAGTCCCAAAATGTCACTTTTTCCCTTTTTAATGAATGTTGCATTAAAGAGAATATCACATTAGAACATATCATAGGTCCATAACTTGGTTTTCATCCACAATGTGCCAATATTGTCTCATTTCTTTTTTTTAATTTGAAGCCTTGTGGCAATTTCTTCCCACATTTTTGGAAATTTATTTGTCATTTATTAGCTCTTTTTTCCTTGGATGCAATCTAGCAACAAAAAACCCAAAAAAAAGCTTTGGACACCACTAACAACAACTCTATTGCCTCCACAAAAAAACAAAGGGGCACCTTATTCTAGCATGAAACCATAGTGCAAATTTGAACCTCATCCAATCACGTAAAGAATGAAGGATAAAATGCCCCCACCTTTGACTACTTTCTAAAAAATGGTGAATTGAAAAGGAGTCACCATTTCGTTTTAGTCAATTAATTCCACAAAAATTCCTCCATTACCATCACCATAAGAGAACTCTACGGTGCAAGAATCAGCCCATTTCAATTGTTCTTGTTAATAAATTTGAATGAACCTTCCTCCTTTACTCTAAATGTCCTGTGTGTACTACAATTATTAGAGACTTTTGGTTTTTTTTGGTTGGTCTCACGGTTGAACCATAAATATTGGAGAGGGGATAATTCTCCTTTTAGTTAATGCTAGACTATTCATGTAATTTTGGATACTTTGTGGAATACAAAAGAAGAGAACTTGCTTTCGAGGGACATAATGCACCCAATTATTCCACCTGTTTTTTAGTATACAAAATCCATACTCCATTGTGTATTTTACATTTCTCTAAAATTTGCAAAAAAAAATCTTGGTGTTGTGCATATCATAATATCATTACCAAATTTTGCATAGACTGAAACTAGTGAAACACAACATGGGTTTTCATCCATATAAATGGTCAAGGAAGTGCCTCTTTGTGTTTTTTGGCACCCTTTCAATTAAGAAGGGTGTGGTGTGTGCACTTGTAGGTCTTGTTTTTTTTTTTAAGTAACCATTTATGTAGTGTTCAACAATTTTGTCCTTTTTGTCGCATTGAAGAAATAGTTATAGGTGTTGATGTTGTAATGGTTCTTATGTTTAGGGTTAGTAGAGGCACACGCAATTCTCTTCCACATTGTGCCCTTTATTAGAGTGTTAACTTATCCTCAAGTAAGCCAACTACACAATTTTAATATATAAATATCAATTGTTGGAGGAGATAGCGAAAATCATGATTTTAAAGAGACATGTAATGGAAAATGAGAGTGACGGCACTCCTAGACAATTGAGTGATGATGGCATTCCCATCACCAATTGGCAGCTTATTCCCCGATGGGAACTAGAGCTCTAAAATTTCCCTCATTGGTAAGCTTTGTCTTCACTTGCACTTTGTTTCTCTAGCAGAAGCTGCGCTCTTTCCACTCGTTGCGCTCCTTGGCAATTGCTATAGTCAGCAATTTCTTTTAGTAAGGCAAATGTTAGTGGAGTCTTTGTGAAGCGCTAGTGTGCAGATTGTGATGAAGACATTAGCATTCTTTGCGGATATTTTTGCTTCATAGCTACGCGGGATTTGGAATGTTGAGTCAATTGTGGGGAGCAATTTTTTGAGGAAGAAACCAGAAGTCAAACTTGGCGCAAGCAATCTGTTTTCTTTGATTGTCTCAGAATGAGAGGTGCATGTATGTATTGGCAATGCTCAATTCTTCTGATGTTTGAATTTGTGCAAGAGATTGTCATGCTAATTTGGTGATTGCCACACCTGCGATAGATGATGGTAATTGTAGTCGCCTTACACACACACTATTGATAGAGGATGTAATTTGAAATGGCCACTCAATTGAATAAAATAATTACAATGCCTAGGCTATTGGAAAAATGGGTGCTTTAGATTATAGCAGTCATATTTTGGTCAAATTCAGCATGCTCCTCTGATTGCAAGGGCGTACTTTAGTATTGGATGGGAATCTATAGCTCTTGTATATAAAAATTAAATTGCAGAGAGCATGCATTCAACAAAGAATGCAATGAACACATTTAATAATCAAATGAGCGTGTTCAACAATCAATTACAATACTTGAAGGAGTGTATTCTATGAGGGAGGTTAGTGCAATTTGTTGTAGTATTTGGAGCTTGAATTTGGCAGTTCATGCTAATTGAAGGTGTGATATGGTAGTAACACCTAAAACCTTGCAATGTTTAATTATACTACATGTAGGAATTTTATTTAAGAGGGAGGACAGTGCAATTTGCTATAGTTTTTCTGATAGTTCATGCAGATTCAAGGTGTGTTGAGGAATTAACACTTCAAACCTTGCAAAGTTTCAAATATGGTGCATCTAGGTTTTGTTTAATGATAAAGAGGCCAATGTCGTGAAATGTAGTTTATCAAGCTTAATTTTGACCATTGATGTAGACTCAAGGTGTGCTAAGGTTGCAACACCCTAATCCTTGATCGTTCACATATTGAGCACTTTAGGTTGCAATTGACACAATGGTTTTGATTAGTGAATGTGACTTTGTCAAAAACCTAAGATTTTGTATTATGAGCATATGGGCATACAATGGCTTTCCTTTAGCAATTCTATTAGTCTCATATGCAAAAGTTCATGTTCTTGTTAAATGTAGAGTGTGTACAGGCTGTACAAATAGGCAATTGCAATTGCAACAAGAACATTGATGCTAATGATCCTAAATTTCCTCTTCCAAGGTGATCACCACTTACATAATAGGCACTGCCATGTGCTAAGCTGAAACCAATTCAACAGATATACGTTCATTTGTACAAATTGTTGAATTCCTATGGTTGAAGTAGTTCATCTGCTACTTAGATAGACTTTCATGTTACTGAGAATGTTTCAGGGCGGTGTTTTGATTCAAATGGTAGTAATTTGATTTAGTTTCAAAATTCACTGAACCAAACAACCCTGTATTCTAATGTAACAACACATAGAATCAAAGCATACCAGTGACTTACAATATAATCTGACAATGAATTGTGTGTATGAATTGCAAGTTACAACTATTACTCACAAACTGGTACTTGTGTTAGATAGAAGTATGAGTTGACTTCACAAAGTAGCTGCAGTATGGCATCCACTTTGATTGCAGTAGGTCAAGCAAACCGAGTTTGGGTGCATTTGTAAGTGTAAATAATAGGCTCATGGAGGATGTTTTTACATGCATATATAAAGATAATACCTTGTGTATGTTCAATAAGTATAAACAATGACTCTAATATGCACAATTGTGGGATCATTTGATAGGAGGCATTGTGGGATCCCACAATGGCCTTTACTAAATTTATGAAACTAGCAATAATTGAAGACGTGAGCCTTGACTAATGCCATTGATTGTGGAATCCCACAATGCCATTGATTGTGGGATCCCACAATGAAGGGCATCATGGTATCTTATGATCAATGGCATCAATCGGGGCTCACATCTTTGGTTATAGCTCGTTTCATAAATTCAGTAAAGGCCATTGTGGGATTCCACAATAGAAGTATTGGCACATATGCGTGTTCATGCAATGTCCATTTGAGAGTATATTGTTATTGAATTACTACAATAGATGCAGCAAGGAAGTCTTGAGAAAGGCTCCAAAGGGTGGTATTTCTTTAATGCTCATAAGCTTTATTGACAACTAGATACCCTCACAGGACTACAATGGCGATGACCAACAAGTGGCAATCTTCTAATGCCTAAAGAAAGTTACCAAATGGAGATTGCAGTGGGGACCAGAGACCGGTGAAGTGATTGTCATATCACTAAAGCTGTATAATGGAACAAAAATGCATTACACGACTAGGCTAGATGTAATCGACATGAAAGGACTGGATGATTAATGAGCACTTGTCGCCATTTGTGAGAAATTCCCAAGGGCTGATGGATCTCATTGCAATGGGTTGATCCTTGACTATGCAACATTAGATAAGGACATTTGCAAATCAATGCTTGATCAAAATTTCTTGTATCTGACTAAGGAGAAATTTGAATTCACACCAAATGATCTAGATATGTAATGGGATATTATTTCCAAGGCCTGACAAGTGACGGATCTTGAACCAAAAATTGTTGCAGCGCAGAAGTCTCCATCTCAATTGCCACAAAAGAAGGCGCAAAAATGCAAGTCCATAGTTGGCACGCTAGGAGATAATGTGGAGACCACCAAGGTTGTGAAGAAAGCAAAAGTCAATAAACCACTTCACGTATGTGTGGCTATGGATGAAAATGCTATTAGGAAGCTCACGGCAACCAAGATGAAAAAAATGAGTGCGTTGTACAAGAAATCCTTTAGCCCATTGTATAGGTGGGAGAAGAAATGCTACTTAGATAAAAATGGGGATTTAATGAGAGTTCACTATGGTTATTTGCACAAGGCTCTACCTTCTCGACTAGTGTATTGAGGCATTGAACCCACTTGGCTTAATGAACTTATAAACTAGGTACTCATTGATGCGGACTATCACTTAGAGAGAAGATTTATTACCATCCTGCCCCTCAAACAAGGTCCATACATGCATGTGAAACTAGTCACATTCTTTGAAAAACTAACAAAACCATCAGATATCATGGAAGAAACCTATTACTACATAAATGGTGGCCAACATATTGTTGAAGCCCACAAAATATTGATTGAAAAAGGGGACATTACGGGACCAAACGTATAGGATGCTTCAACTTTCAATATTATTTTGGTGTGGATTGTTCAAGCGGATTTTGCAATGCTAACCCATCTATCAAGGAGCCAAAATCAAAACATTGCAAGGGATCAGAAGGAGCAGAGCTTCTTGAAGCAACTTCTCATGGCTAGAAATAAGTGGAGAGACATGAGTAGCCCCCAACCATCACCTAAGGGGAGGCTACACTCGGTGGAGTATGCGGTAAGCTTCAAACCACTATTGACAATGATCCCTCATTGTGGAATTCCATGATGAAATTTGACTTGTCAATTCTCTTTGTTTGGGATCTAACCAGGACACCCTAAGCATTTTTTTTGTCATCATGGGATCTCACAATGACTAGCTGGCCACTTTGATGTCACTTGATTACGCAGGAACTCACTCATGTCTTTTTCTCATGCAAATATTAAGTCCATTACTCTCACCAATTTTCACAAACATGAAAGGCATAGAGACAACCTTGGATCCAAAGAATTTGCTGATATTTGTCAAAGGCGATGCCGTTGTTGAGCGCTAGATCAAGATTGAACAGAAATTTGTCACATGAGTACTCTTGTATGCAGTGGAGAAGGTCAAGGACAAAGGTTTGTCAAAGCAGAAACCCCTCATTCAATACAACCTGAAGACATTATATGGATTTTGCCTAGAGGACTTGAACTCCCTGGCTGAGCAAGTTGAGAACAAGACGGTTTACGTGAAAAGCTCCATGGCAAAAGTAGCTGATAATTGTATGACAATCTAGTTTTTGATGGTCGCTGACGGGTGGATTAGATTGGAGAGACCAATGAAGAACGAGCTCATTTTCCATCACAAACAAAAACCACTCTTTAGCATGTTGCTAGAATACATTCCCTACAATGCCGTGGACTGGAATGAATTTGCAGAATGGAAGAACATTTTCAAGAAGGACATTGTGCATTGAGTCAATCTGGCAAATGACTCTACTGCTAGGAAAAAATGGCTTCTAGGTTGGACAGGAGGCCTGAATTGAACGACCAACGTCAACGCATGTCCCGCCTAGGTGATTGACCATTGGAGAACATCAAAAGATGTAGAACCTCACCTTGCCAATGAAGAAGATTGCAATTTAGCATTTGCAGACAGGTATATGTGCGTGAGAATGAGCTAGTCCTCATGGAACATTAGTGATGTTTTATCTGACCTGGCCATCGTGAAATGGCGTGGAGTACAAAAGCACCACGTGTATTTCTAGTTTGCGTTTGAAGAAGCAGTCACTAGAGTTTCTACCAAGCTACTAGAATAGAGGAAGTTGAAGAACCTATTTAGCACAATGGAGAAAGACAAACCTAGCATACATACTAGACTTGTTGCTCGGTCACCAACAGTCATTATGGGTAGTTGCAAGAAACACTTCACATTTTTGTCTCAAACACCTTTAAAACTGGTAGTACTAAGTAGTACTATGAGTTTTTGAAATAATTTTTAAAAAATAAAAATAAAACATGGACACTTTGTAGAGCACTTAAAATAGCACACTTGTAAAAATTCAAACCTAGAATAACTTTATTCTAGAAGTTATGCACAAAAATAGAGTGCCATAAACTACCCACAAAAAGATAAATTCTTTTTTTCTTTTTAGAAAATAGTAAAAAAATCCAAAAAAATAAAACAATATATGGCCTTTTTTAATCTCTTTAAGTAGCTTCACTTAATGCAAGTGGTTTTGAAAGGAAGTTTTTTTTGTTTCACCAATCATTTGAGAAAGGATGCCCACTTTGAGGGTGTGTGCATGGCATGGAATTTAGAATTTTATGAAATCCTTCTACTCGTCCATGTAATGCTCTATGATGAACAACTTTCCTGATTTGTGGCATGAGATTTGATTTTTTGGACCCAAAATAGTACTAAAAATCCCAAAATGGCCAAGGTAGACACCTATTTGAGGGCTATTCAAAAATAGTAAAATAATTTTAAAAAAACCACAAAAATTACGGAAGGTTTGTAACTATGACATGTACCTTTCTCTGAAATTCCAGCTCAAAAAAACTTGCTACTCAAAAGTTATAAGCCAAGAAGCACTTGCAAGAGGTGAAGGGGACAAAAAATAGTATGAGTGTTTCTTACAATCACTCTTGTGACAAATGCAGATGATTTGTTCAAAATCCAAAGTCAACTGGCTACTTGAAAGAGAGAAGCAAAATCCAAGGTTTGGGGATTAAACATTGTCAACTACTTCCCATTGACATCAGACAACTTCCTTGTACATGTTGCGGGTACCAAATATAATGTTTGCATTGTGTTCCTTTACGGAATCTTTGGGGACGAGAGTGAGAAGGAAAGTTTTGCAACCTATTTCCAAAGACAAGAGGCTTTTTGACCTTTCTTTAATGCGGACAATACAGAGGACATGCGTAGTTTTTTTAAACAATCCCAACTACCATAGATGCAAATAGTCACTACGTGCCAAATGTTTGAGCAGCACTTGATCAATGTCATGGTTCTTGTAAATGTGAATGGCGGTCTAGAGTTCACCAACCTTGGAATGGTAGGCTCTTCTTCTGAATGACTCTACTCTCTTTTCATGTTCCGTTATTTATTTCACAGTTTCACTGTTATTAAAATGTTCTCTGTGCTCATCTTTGGACTGTGAAATGCAAGGTGCTTGAAATAGTTGACTCTCCAGAGGTGAAAATCTCCAGCAAGCTCCTTGCTTGTCAAATATGGGATCTTTCAAGATCAACTACTGCAGAAGTCATTAACAATGTTGCTAAAGGTCAGAATCCGTTGCAAATAGAAGTAGACAAAGAAGATGCAAAGGATGACAACTTTGCCAACACCACCAACAGAAGTGACGACGTGGTGGACCCATTGGAAATTGACGAGGTACATATTTACAACCTCCCATTTTCTTCTTACCTTGCTAGATTTTTGGATTGAAGACATCTAGGTTAAGTATTTGATCTTTGAATCCAATTTTTCCACTCATCGTAGGATTCCACGCTAGAAGGGGACAAGTAGCCCGCCATGCCTTTCAATGTGGGATCACATGATGACTAATACATATCAATCTCCCTTTTCAGATGGTTTACCTTGTCCTAACATTAAAAGGAAATGAGGTTTCCATAATTGGAGAGACGTGACTGCAATTCCACTGGCTTCTTCCTACAACTAGACTGCGACTAAGGACCTTGTAATAGCATAGTGATATCAATGAAGACATCATTGAAGTCATCCCCTAAACACAACCACAACTAGAGGATGAACATCTGTTGTTGCTTTGATGACTTTGTGGGTTACGTCAACAATTTTTGTGGTCCATAGCGTGGATGAACGGTTTGTTACATTCGGGGATGTGCTGTAGTTTTGAGGTAGGTACTTCCTAGTTGCCTGCATCACTGCAATGTCACGCCTGACGACTATCGCAATATTGGTTTACAACAGGGTGAACATGTGCAATCTTAGGTTTAGGATATGGTTTAATGATTTTTGTGACCATCACTCTAATGGCCACGGTGGAGTACTTGTTTTCCATTGTGAAAGTTTAGAGTTTAAAGTATAGTTTGCAAAGTGACACGTTGCGGTCTTAGTTTTTTACAGTTTTACCACTTCCTTTCAAGTTTTGTACTACACATGTTTGATTTAGAGTACTTCTTAGGGTTCTAGTATTGGATTTAGGGATTTGGAGTCCACCACTGCATTGGCACATGTAGGATTCTGGATCAAGTTTAGGGTGGTTTAGTAAGTCACAATCCTTCTAGGTTCAGGGTTTTGCGGTTTAGATAATGCAATTTCAGGCAATTTCAGTTCCCAAATGGGTCATCATGTACTTGTTTGGTTTAGAGTCTCATGATCCATGCAGATTTGGTTCAGAATAGAACCACTTACCCAATGTCTCAGTTAGGCTTGATAAGTTACATTTGCTACCACGGCATTACAATGAACATGAAGAACACACAGTCTAGGAAGGAGCACTTCCACTTACCCTACTAAATCCCTATGTACTCTTAATATTTATGGTGAGCTAGTGCATTATTTGTAATAAACAACTCAATGACACCTATTAGAGCTACGGTCTTTGTTGGAATTGGTAAGGTACGTGGAGCAATCAGACCGCTGCTTTCAATGGAGGTGGTTATGAATATGTCCGACAAATGTAGCACCTCCCTTCTTGCTCTAGCAACGTGTTGCATTACAAGCTTCCATCTTGGTTTCCCATAGACATTAGAAAAAAAAACTTGAGTAGCCTGAGTTGGAAAGATAAAAGGCTCAAATAGTCAAGGTAACTTATGGCACATGTTGATGGTGAGGAAACCAGCCTCATCTTTGACATATGTTGGAATCTTGCGGATGTTTGTTGGTATGAACTAATTGCATAGTAGTAGAATGACTGGCATCTATACACATCCATAATTTAGCTCCAATATGTCCTTTAATACTCCAACGTAGCTCAAGGAGGCTTCTTTGATATTGTTGGATGGCAACTGGAACACAGATGCAACACCACTGTTGTAGGTCACGCACAGGCAAAAAAACAAGTCCACAATGACTAAGTGACAATGACTAAATCATGACTGTACAGTCATTTTACAGTCATTTTTTAGTTGTTGTTAGTCATTGCAATCATTGTCACTTAGTCATTGTGGACCTGTTTTTTTACCTATGATGTATGCTCCAGATGTTTTGTCTTCTACTATGAAGTGTATACCAAACGCCGTCATGCACTTCTAGCGCATTGCTCTTTGTGGGGGCTTCTTGCTCAATAGCAGATAGTCTCTCTCTTGCAGGTCTCATAAATCTAGGGAACTCTCACAAACATGGGTCTGAGTCCTATTTGGCAGCGCCAGAGTTGTCATATCTATAAGCCTCATTGCCCTCCATGTCTTGCACACACATAATCCTATCAAAGACAATTGACCTTCTTGCCAACATCCCTTTGTAGTAGCCAAGGTGCCCAGACACAATTTGGGGTCTATGCCAACATCCCTCTATAATAGCCGGGGTGCCCACATGCAATTTAGGGTCTACCACTGATTACAAGGGATGCTTGTCATTGAGTTTGAATACTAGACATCTTTGTCATGTTGAGCCATTGCGTAGATCACCACAACTACTATGCAACTAATACACAATTGATAGGCATAATTTGTGGCTTTGTTAGCGGCTGGCAGTCACAATGCAAAACTTCTTTGGTTATGTTTAAAGGTCTTACTTTCCCAAATGAACCTTTGCCCCAAGTTATGTAGCTTTTCCCACACTCAAATCACTGCCACTCAACTTCAAGCCACAGTCACATGCACTGAGCATGATAAATTGATGAGATTGGTCTAGGAATTATGTGCAAAACTCCTCCATGACGGAGTTGTTTGTCAGCACATATTGGTGGGCAAGATCACGTAGAGTCGGAGTCATCAGAGTATGGTTTCTCGCCGTTGCTTGCAGCTTCCTTAGCATCCTTGTATTCTTCATCAGCATCCCATGCACGTCTATGTGTGACCTTGAAGCCTTGGAGGTATTTGGTGATGAAGCCAACGCACTCCTCCTTCAGAATACCCTCAGCCATACAAGCTTTCGGACGGGCTGTGCTTCAAACATTATTTTTAAGTGTTTTCATGTATTATTTGACTAGATGCATCCAACGTGTATAGACCAGGCCACATATGTTGAGCTCTTCTTCAATGTGATACACAAGGTGAGTCATTATATCAAAGAATGAGGGCGGAAACTCAACCTCTAGAAGAGCCATGCTTTTAGCCACATCAATCTGTAGCAACGCAAAGCCGTCTAGGTTATACGCTCTAGTGCACAAGCTACGGAATACTTTACTCATCCGCATCATTGCCATTTGTGGGCTTGCTTCTAATAGACCATTGAAGTGCTAGGGGCAACACCTACTGCATCAGCATGTGATAGTCATAGGACTTTAAATTGCCAAAGTTCTTTTTGCGTATGCACTTCCCTAACTCTGACAAAAATCCTACTAGTGTCTTCAGCACCTCTATGCTGTTTGCAAATCGATCAAACTCCTCATCTAACACTACATAGGTGCCTTTGGTTTCACCAATTTCCTTGGCTTATCAAGGTGTGGTGTTAGCCACAATTGCGGACGTATATTGTGTCTTTGCAAGTCTAGGCACACTTTCACCATGCCTTTCCTACTAGTAACCTTCTTGAAAAAGTTTTTTGATAGATTCATTTTGCAATGCATTACATCAAAGGTATTTCAAATGAGTAAGTCCTGCATTTGTAAAAGGATTTAGTTTTAGAACATAATACATTGACACTAACTGCAAACGGGAATACAGATTACTCTTTTGGATTTTTAGAACTACAAGATTCTACATGGTCTTCCAATAATACAAAGTTATTACATTTATCCATTGCCAACTGAGCCCGTGATTTCTCAACACTGTTGTAGTCACGTGACACTACTGCCGCAGCATTTAGGGTGGAATTATCACTTATTCAGTAACAAAAAAGTATTGCAAAAGTCAAACTATAGTAAGGGAAGTAGCCAAGCACGGACTTGCCAGTATGGTGGTTTGAAGAGAATGCTTCTCCGCTTCACATAGTGAACCTTGGAGGGATCCCTTGTGGCCCCTTCTCTATTGCCAAAAGCTTTCCGTGCCTCAAAATCTATGGCGTGCTGAAGTTGAGCCGCCACTGTAACAATGGTTGGTTTAGGGCATTTTTGAAACGTTCCGTCAAAATGTTCTAACATCCCTCTAGACCTATACGGGTGTGTTTTAGGTAACCAATGACAAGTGCCACCAAAAGTGCACTCCTCAAGTTTGATGGAGTGTGTGGCACCTAGATTGCAGCCGCAACAAGGGCATGCTGCATACCCCTGATGGGAGAAATTGCCAATTGTCCCATAGCTTGGGAAGTCATGAACAGTCTAGAACAACATTGCCCGCAATTGGAATGGCTCTTGACATGTTTTAGCATTGACGTCAAATGCTGGAATTCTATGCCATAATTTTGACAATTCCTCTACAAAAGGCTCTAAATATACATAAAAAATGTCAGATGTCACAAACTGCTGCCTAAGAATCAACAATGTGAGCATCACAAAGAACTTCTTAGTACACAACCAAGGAGGTAAGTTGTAGTTCAACAAAAGAACTGGTTAAGTTGACCAGCTTAAGCGGTTTTACTTGAAGGGGTTTACTCCATTGTCTGCCAATGCAAAGTGCATGTTTTGACAATCTATGGCAAATGTTTGGTCCACATGCTTGTCAAAATGTTGCAATGCTTTTGAGTCACAAGGATGGCAAACCAATCCGTCCCCACCTACCTGGTTACTCCTGTTTTTTGAATGCCATATGAGCAACTTCAAGGTAGCTGGACTTTGAAACAATTGTTGAAATCATGGTATTATTGGGAAGTGCCAAAGCATTTTCATTGGATACATTTTCCATTCCGCGTCTTTATATCGACAGCCCTTGCATTTGGGGCATTGAAGTGCATTCATCAATTCTCTGCAGAATAGCACGCACCCACGTTTGCACGCATGAATGGTGTTATACATCAGTCCCAACTACCATGTGAGGGCCTGAGCTGCATGGTAGTTTCTAGGTAGGAAATTTTGTTCTGGGAGAAGATGACGGTGCAAAATTAAAAACAGCTCATCCGAGCATGAGTTACTCATGCCGTGCACTGTGCAAAGATTCATGAGGAGCATTGTAGAGGCCAACTTTGTGCATTTTGCCCCCTCATAAAGGACCTCCATTGCATCCTAAAGAGCACCGGCGTCAAAGTTCTCGTCAGCTTCCACCTCATCCGTGTGGTTGTCGCAAAGAGGAGTTTCACTATTAGGAATGGCATCTCCATGGTCATTCTCTGGATCTTTGGCACGTTCAACGCATTCTTCTTGTATGGCATTTGAGGTCTCCAAGGCAAAAACCATTTCTTCATGGACTTCAACCTCTGGCACACTAGACACTTCTAGCGGTGGAAGAACTTGTTCCAAGAGGCCCTGCATGTCCACGGTAGCATCCACCATCGAGTATTGCGGAACAATAGGTGCCTTTCACACATCACATTCCCACTTGTTGTTGGAGGATTCTCTACTACCAGGTGTGACAACTTGGAATTCAACAAAAGGGATTATTATATTAAAATCCGGGTAAGCAAGTCGTTTTCAGCAAAAAAAAAAAAAAATTACCCGGAAACATAAGAATTGCTAAAATAAAGGATTGGCATAATATTAGAATTCTAGAATAGATAAACAGCATAAGGAGGGACATTAAGATTCCTGTCTTAACTGGATTGGAAGCTAGAATTTTCCACCTGAGTTTGGAATAAAACCCTTCAGACAGAGGAGAGGGTGCCAGAGACATGCTAGATGCAAACTGGATGCTAAGTAGCGCCAATGG
Source organism: Ulota crispa (assembly GCA_963920765.1). Classification (NCBI taxonomy): domain Eukaryota; kingdom Viridiplantae; phylum Streptophyta; class Bryopsida; order Orthotrichales; family Orthotrichaceae; genus Ulota; species Ulota crispa. Next base: position 1,935,308 of record OY987252.1, on the reverse strand, counting down.
AACCTTCAACGGAAGTTAAGGACAATTTAAAAATCTCATGATTAGGTGCAACTGTCATTAATGGCCATAATTATGGAACCAAACAATAATCACGAGAAGGTAGGCGCGAACAAACTTATCTTCCTCAATTTTCTTCTCTTGACCCTATCTTCTCATGTGCGCTTTGTGGTAATCATTTTGAGTGTTTGCTTGAGTGTTGCTGCGCGTTAGCTAAGGAAGTTATTATTTTGTAGTTTCGGTTCCCGATTTGTCAGGAACGACGGTGAAGACAGAACAAGAGGAGGAGTTAGCGGCCCTAGCCCTTAGATCTATCCATCCGGGTATATCCAAAGATCCCGCAGAGAGGCAGTTTCTGGAGAAGGATTTGAGGAAGATGGGATGCCACGGTTTGATGAAAGTACCCAGGAATTTGAAGGATGAGGAGGTGGTGAAAGAAATATTGCAAAAATCCTCTAGTGAATGGCATAGGACTTTGAGAGCTAGTCCGGACAGCTAGACTAAGGAGGTTTGGATTGAGGTTTATGATTTTGACCAAGGAAGTGAGGGACTAGCAAGCCGGATCACCAAGTTTTGCAAGGGCAAGCTCACTAGTGTAGCCCATGCAAAAAACAGCCACTCTATTGCTGATTGCAGGACCTGGAGGGAGAGGTGAGTGTTGGAGTTTCTTGGTCTCGATTTTACTTCTAAAACATCCATCTTGTCTTATACTCACCTTTGCAAATACTATCTTTGGTTTGCTATCAAGAGAGTGGAAAATGAGTTGGAGCGTAGTGATCCAAGATCTAGTGGACAGGTTGTTCCGGGCACTAGGGAACACTAAGCCTTTTGGAATTAGCCCTTTCCTTTTCCATCTATACTCTTCCTTAGATTTGCTGAGGGATAGGGAGCAAATGGAATATGAAAAGGCAGAGGTGATGCGGCAATTTGATATTACTCTAGAACCGGAATCGGAACTGGAGGGCAAAGTAGAGAGATCAAAAGATGAGTCACCAGAATTAGAGGTGACAGGGGAGATTCGAGGTAAAGGAAAGGAGCTTGCTGAGTGTGCAGAACCTTCAAAGGAGTCTGATTCTGTAGTAATTGGGAGCGTAAGGGCAACCTCATCACTGGAATTATGAAGGAACTAAGGGAAGTCTAGCAGGTGATACGCTGCCAGCATGAGCACAATCGGAAGTTGTACAAATTGCTGGAAGCGGCTTTGCAAGAAGCTTTGTTTGCAAAGGTAAAGAGTCTTTTTGAACTCAAGACCTCATTGCAGATGGAGGTAGATAGTTTGACTAGACAGGTAAAGGACCTGCTAGTCACATTGAAGGAAGAGAGTAAAGGGGACAAAGCAACTCATGAAGCCAACATTAAAATTACCTGGCTCAGGTGCTTTGTGGGGAATCTAGGCAACTTGGTGAACAAGGCCAAGCTTTATGACGCTGAGGTCTTGAAAGCAAGAATGCAAGTGGGGGCCAAGGTGGTGGCTATTGTGGTCGAGTATGGGGAGAAGATGGAGGTGATGTTGCAGGAGATGAGGACCATCCTAAATGGTGTTTGATCCAAACAGGATATAGGAGAAGGATCTGAGCAAGGTAAAGATATTATACTCGTCTGGAAGTCTCCTTCCTTCAAATCACCAAAGTCGACCATGCCAAAGGAGAAGGAGGTAGTGAAGACTCTGACCTCTGCCCAATTATCCAGCAAGATCAACTTGGTAACCGGAGGAGAGGAGCCTACACCCGGATCCATGGACAAGGGTCAAGACCCCACAACACTAGTGGATTAGGGTGCAACAAAAGTGCCAAGTCTAGCGAAGAGGAAGTCAATAGCAAAATGGGCAAAGGAGTCAACCTCTCCGGTCAAGATTGACCTTCCAAATGACTCTCCTTCTAAACCAACAGCAAGTGATGGAGAGACTTCAGACTCATCAGATGGATCGAAGAGTTTGGATTCATCTGGTGACATTGAATCAGAAGCAATCTGGCTTGCCACCCAAGGGACCCGGAAGAAGAAAGGATTGGCTCCTGCCAAGGGCAAGTTAGCAAGTGACAACTGGAAGCAATTGTGCAGAAGGGGCCCAGAAGAAGAAGAAAACACCTAGTAACACAGTGGCGGTGAGAATTGTAGTGACTAGGGTAAATAGAATAAAGTTTGTTAAACCCAGAAGTAAATAGTAGTTACTTCTTGGTTAGATGAATGTAGACACGCAAATCCGGGTTCATAGAATCTGAGATCTGCTATTTGCAAAACTTTGCAATAAAGGGGGGGACCACAACTTTTTGGGATAAGGTAATGACGTGTGTTATTTCCTTGTCAATAGCTTTTTGGGCAGGGACTTTTAAGAGTTCTTCAATTTTTAGCTATTAGGGACAGAATTGAGTTTATTGCCTTGGATGATTTTGTATTCTTGATTCTCCTAATGCAAGCAAATTTTTGAAATTCTACTTCAGAACTCTGAATTGATCACTTGGTGTGCTGTGTGTATGCGGAACGGGAGTGTTTGAGAAGAAGGAGTAACCCTTGAATCCTATCTAATCCAATTTCTGGAGAGAATTTGAGGTGGTTGAAAAACTGTATGTATTGGAGGGTAGTTCCTGTTTGGGTTTATGATCCAGAGACTCTTGTGAGGAATAGCCACCCTTAAACTAGGTGCGATCTGGATAGCAATCTTGGTGTAAGCTAGTTGATCGTTGAAGAGGTTCTATTACAATCAAAAGTGATTATGAACAAAGGAATATGGATCCTGTTGTTATCTGGTTACCAGCTTTAGCAAAGGGAATTAGGTCAGGAAAAGCCTGTTGTTGTAGTAATTTGGGGTTGTAGGGGTTTCCTATGTGACCTGTTAGTTTGAATGTTTTCCAGACTGGCTGTGAGGGAGTACTTGCATCTTGTTGTCTTTGTATTTTGTGTTGTTATTGTGTTTAGTGATACTTCAGTTACTCTAAACTCTCAAAGGGTAGGATTTCACGCAGCCTTTCTTAAGCTCAAATAGCAGAATCCTCTGATATAGAGGCTAAACTTCTATAACTTGTAATTTGTTTTGTAACCGGATCCGGAAGAAGTACAGACTTTGGACACTCCTTCTTGGAGTCCATATTGTTTGTGTCAACAAGAGGATATAATTAGGAGTGAGACCGTTTGAGTAGAAAACTTCTGGTTACTTTTCCTGTGTGTGTGCTTGTGTGTGTTTGCAAATCATAAATAGGATTTCTTCATTCTGTTTCGGTTAATCTTTAGGATTTACAAACTAAATCCTTGTGGAACAATAAATGAGTCATCTTCATGGTGTTTCAAATCAGTTTTAACACCAACAAGAGGATAAGTACTTTCTTATGCTACAATACAAACTTTTGCTCTTCATGGTGGACCAATCCACCATTTTTTGCAACTTTCGCTCTGCCCACATGTCTCTACAAATAAAAAGTGGCACTTTGTTATGTTTCACGTATGGAGTGCTGTTCATTACTTGGTACACTTCCACGCAACGACCTTTACATGCGTTGTCATTGTAGAACTTTAAGTTTGCCTTGTTGAAGCGACAATGGAAGTACTATTGATCTTCCGTGAAAATTTGGGAGATGTGGCAGCACTCGATGTGGTCATCGCAATCTTGCGCGACCCATGGAGCTTCAGCTGTTTTATATCCCTTGAACGCAAGTTTGGTTGGAATCTGCAAGACATGCATTCACTTTCTTTGCATATTTCCGGGCCATTTCCTAGTTTTGTCATTTTCTTCTTTCCTCATTGCTCTAGGTGTTACCATGTTGGACATGACGCAAAAGTAGATGATGATGCTTGAACTATAGTGACGTGACTTAAGTTAGTTGTACCTCTCTGTGAGTGCTCCAAAACCACCCCTAGGGTAGGTGCAAAACACAACCAAGTTCTAGGAGTAAAAATAAAGAAAAGAGAAAGATGCATAGTAGTAAATCTAGTCTAAAAACATGCCTTCCAAGCAATAAATCTCTTTTTATGTTTGTGGACTTTTATGTGTCTAGTTTTTAATGTAACTAGGTCGAAAGTAAAAAAACACTTGAGTGGATATTTTGCAAGTAGAGTTTAGTTTGTCAAAGTGGAACAAAAAGTAGAGAAAAAGGAGAGGGTTGGTTCACCATACCATGTCCTTGGAGGGTGCGTAGCCCTTGTTGGGGTCAAGCGCTACCTCCATTGCCGTTAGCGTAGGCTAGATTGTCCAACAATCCCTTATACCTCTCTCTAAATTTCTCACTCTCTCCACCTAGATCCTCTCTTGTTTTGTACCCTCTTTTTGTAACTTTTTACTAGATCCTATACTTTCTAGGATAAATTCTCATTGCGTTGTGATTAATTCTTAGAACAAAATAGTCAATAAAGCATGACACCCTTTTCTTTTCCAATGGCGAGAGGACAAAAACACCCCCTACCTTCTAGCTTCCCTAGTCAATAAAGTATGACATCATGGAAGGTATTTATGAGGGCAAAACAAAATAGAACTAAAAGTCAACAATCCTCTTTTGTGTAAGTGATTTATTGCCTTCTCTTCTCTTCTTACATATCTTCACATTCCTTTCTTTTCATTCATTTGTGTGCAATGTTTGTGAACTCTCTTCTCCCCCTCTCTCTCTTGCATTCAAGCTCTCTTTCTCTCCACCTCTCTCTTTGATTTGAGCTTGGTGTGGGTGGAATGATTTTTGAGGGAGAAGTAGAATTTCTGTGAGGAAGTGTAAGCAAGAAGAGAAGAGAGAGGGAATTAAATAGATACTAGGAAATGAGTACAATATCAAGTTCTCCCCTTTGTCCCCTTCTCTTTTAGTTAGAGCTCTTGGCCTGGCCTCTGAGCCCTTGGACTTGAATGCAAGTTTTATACCCAAAAGCTTCTGAGTGTGAGCTGCTCGCCCTTGGCCGATACCTTGTAGCTTACGGAGCTCTAGCTGCTTTTACGGCCTCGTTAGCCCAAGTCACGTGGATCAGATTCTGTTAATTACCTCACTCCATCGCTTGTAGCCTTGCTCCCAATCCCTGTTGTTGACGTGCATGTGGCTACTAGTCTCGCTCAGCTTCTAGTCACTCTTGCTCATGCGGCTCCATTACTGCGCCGCATTCTCTGCCACTCTTGCTCCTCCATCAACCAGCAGCGCCACGTGGCGCAGCCAAGGGCTCCGCTCATGTTTTGGGCCCTTGTTACTAGTAAAAAAGCAGGTGCACAATGACTAAGTGACAATGACTACAATGACTAAACAACAACTAAAAAATGACTGCAAAATGACTGTACAGTCATGGTTTAGTCATTGTCACTTAGTCATTGTGCACCTGTTTTTCTACCTATGTGTTCTACCCCTTGGGCTTTGGCACCTCAATTTTTTGAGCCCCCGTGTTGCAGTACAGCAGCTGCCCCTTCACTCTCGGTTCCCCTTGCTAGCCTAGCAGTTGCCCTTCTTTGGACCAAAGCCCTGCTAGTCCAAGGCTCCCTTCACTCAACTCAAAACTTAAGCCCCTTACTCTCTCTACTCAAAAGTTGGCCTTGGCTTGGGTGCAAAAATGCTAAAACAAGAACGGAATTGGGACCTAGAGGCCCGATCAATAGAAATCCAAATAGGAAACTAAATACTTAATTCTTCCAAATTGGCTAGGTCAAATTAGATATGTCCTAACTGATATAATGGGCAAAGGAATGAAAACTGACATTGGCCATGTCAAATTAGACCTGTCTTGATTGACATGACAAAGAAGGAAATAAAAACTAAAACTAGAGATTGCCATGGCAACTTAGCCCTATCTTGGACAAGTTTTAGAGACATAAAAGTGAAGAAAAGACTCCACGTGGACTCTAAGGGATCTTGGCCAACAGCATCGCTTGTCACGGCCAAGATTTCCTTAGGATTAGTAATACTCAACAAAATAAAGGAACAAAGAGGAATGCTAGTGCTGAATTAGCTCTAGATGGGTTAGCATGAAAACAACAAAAGAGAATAGGAAAAGGAGGAGGGTGTCATGGCCTAACTAGCCCTAAACGTGTTAGTACAAAGCAAATAAAGAATGTACAAAAGAAAACAATGCACTTTTGATGCCTTTGAAGGGACCATGGGTCCTTCAAGGCCTATTTCTATCACTTAATCAAGGAAGAAAGCTCAAAAAACAAGATGGACACCAAAATAGACTATACTTTGTATTCCAATGACTCAAAAACTTCAACATAACAACAAGGACTCTCTAGAACTAGAATGGGGGTGGAATGAGAGAGGAGAGGGACTCTCCTATACTTTTTAGAGGCCCTCTCCTCAAATTTACCCTCTAAAATTTCAGAAAGTTACCTAATTATATCCTAACTAGTAGAAAATAGTCAAAAATAGTAAATCCTGGCCGTAAAAATGCTATTTTTTGGAGATCAGCTCCAAATGACAAACTAATGGGGCCATTGGATTCCCTGGACCCAAATTAGTTGGTTTTGGTTGTAAAAACTTCCAACTCTGAGCTATAGGTCATTGAGAATCTACAAAAAATGGTTAGGGGTGGATAGATGAAAAACCCAAAATTGGGAGTTCATCCAAACTTATGAAATTAACTTCCTGAGGTCTTCTGAAGTTGTTGGGAGAGTTGAAAAACACTCTTTGCTTTCGTCAATTAGACTCCAAAGGGTTGATCTCTCGAGTTTTGTTGTTACGTATATTCTTGATTTCAGCTGTTGGTGGTCATTCGAGGTCTTGCTGCTATTGGAATCTTTTGAAATTTGTCAGGGTGCTTTGGTAACTCTAGAAATTGTAACTAGGATTTTGGCAGGATTTTATCGCTGAATGGCTAATTCCTGCGATATTTAAACCGGAAATTTGACTATTGACCTTCCAGAACTAGGTCTTCCATTGTATGGAAGTATCCAAGAAAACTTGTGGATCCTCTCATGGAGGTTCACAAAACAAGCTATACTAATCATCAACTAATGGGGCATGGTCAAAGGGATTAAGCTAGCTTTGCTGTGTAAATTCCCAATGGATAAACACGCCAAGAAGACAAACAACTAAAAGGGACACGGTCAAAGGGGTTAAGCCAGCTTTGACCCTAAACCGGTAGATAAACACTCCAAGAAGTGAACATGCTAAACTAAAGGGAATTAAGTTTGGATCTAGTTTTGCGGTTCATTGATCCCTCTTCCTAACTAACTCTTAAGGCTAGGTAGGAATTTTTTTAGAATCTACTGTTGCTTTTCTAAAATCTCTTTTTTTACTACTCGTGAGGCCTAGTAGGTCAGTTTTCATTGCCTACTTTGGTAGAATAAGAATCTAGGGTTCAATTATAGGTCATACCTTGAAAATCCTAAAATCTTCTATTTTGGACTAAATTATTGAATTTTGGTGTAAAACATGCTGGGGTAAACTAGGTACAGCTAACTGTTTGTTGTTTTGCTTGCATTCTCATTTTTAATGATTTTCTGATAAAAATTGCTCTTCAAAATAATTAATATCCCAAAAAAGAAATTTTTGAGATCTTGGTGATGAACTAGGGGCTCACACACCTAAACCCTGAAATCTGGTCCGTACCTTTAACCAAAATCCCGTATCCAGTTACGAGAAGTCATGAACTGACCGCATCAAGTGATGTCAGCCTCGGATTTTGTGATTCAACTGAATTACGCTAAACCCAATGCCCGAAACGGTGAACTCAATTTCTCCAACACGGGTCGACTCTGTTTGAATGGATCTCCCCCTCACAGTCCATTTAGGCGTGACACGGCGGCACACACGACTCAAGCCGAACTGTCACCATGAACAGGCGCCACGAGCTCGTCCCGTGCTGAGAACACCTCGACGGTTCCACCCACCACACCCCAAACCAACGTATCCTCCCATCTTTTGCTTCTCCACAACTCTTGAAGCCTTCGAGGAAGGATTGCACTGTAAGAGGGATTTGACGAAAGAACCCACTTTTCACTGTTGAGCAAGCGCCACAGAATGTGGGTGTGCCGGCGATTGCCAATATACTGGACACACGTGGTAGTTCGCGTGCAAGTCCACACTAGGTGACCGGAATGCGCTTTGAGGGTGGACAACGAGAGCGCGGGCATCCGGATTTTCTCATGGCGGAGACAATCCACGTACTCTGACTGCTGCAAGGCAGCGAGCGATGGTGACCGACAAGAATTCGTCGCAGAGGGGGCCTGAGGATTCGGCAATCAAGGTTGCTGGAACTGGTGTGTACCATCCACGTCCAGTGGTTTTTTATGTTTGTTTTTTTGCCTGAGCCATGTTCTTTAGCTGAGGATGGTATGTTTTATGGATGGGACGATACGTCATTGCTTTTCAACACTATGGTCAATGAAGGGGACAATGGAGGACTGTGGTCGCATGAGTCGGGGCTCACTTTCATGCAACTTGTGAGCCCTCACGACGGTTTGTTTTTTCCTTCCATATCCTCAACCGTATTTTTTTCAATTCGCGTGATATGTGCGCAATGTCGATGGTCTCAATCTTTTTGCCTATAGACACTGACGGAAAGTATTCAGCTGGACCCTAAACAGCCCACGCTGGCCGAGCTCAGGAGGGCCAAAAAAAAACTAACGGAAGCGGGTCTATGGAATTTCATTGCAAAATGCGCTGACAGACGTTGTCGCCCCCTGCAAGGGGAATTCTCGTTGTTCGTTATGACTGTTTTGAAGGGGATGGTTGACAACCGCATGGTGCAATTTTCTAATGCGGACATCAACCGCGTCATCGAGATACCTGGAGAGGCTGCTTCAATCCAGGGTTGTTACATCGGGCGAGATTTTGCTGTCAGACTAGACAAGACAACGGACGGACGGGTCCAAATGGGGTGGTTTTCCACTCTAAAATCAAGAAGTGAATGTTCTAGCATAAGTGCAAAGTTGTGTCTAAACCCATACTAAAATAAAATATAAGGATGAAAGGTATATGTATCCATACCTTGACCATTTATATTTGCGTCGCACAGACGGGCAAGTTAGAACTGGTCCAATGTAACGACCGTGCTTCAAACCTAGAAACAAACTTAATGGCACTGAAAGTGGTTCGGAATGTGGCCAAACCCTTTTTCCTTGGCGACATGGCTGCATTTGATGGCAAGCTGTGGGATCTCAATGAGGCCAAAAAACCTGTGAAACAGTGGTTTCAATTCATATACACTCAAATCGCTCTCGGAGAGCTCAGACAGAGAATGAGTGAAAACCTTGTTCTCATGGCCACAGCTACGTGGACGGGGGAAACCCTAAACTAGGCGAGAGTCTTGGAGGGTCAGATGGCGAAATTGCTATTGGAAAAACCACGCACCATGCCCACGAATGAGGTGTTGTCCTATTACCTGGCTGAATTATGCCGGGCATCCTTGGGATCCAATACTTCGATGTCTACACCACGCTCGCTAGCTCCAGTGGTTGCACGACCGCCGACTCCTCTGTCACCACAACCCCGTTCTAATTCGGGAGAATTACCCGTAACCACGAAGGGGAGGACCGCCTGCCCATCGACGTCAAGGAAACGTCCAAAGACGGAGCCCCTGTGTCCATCCATTCTTCCTGCAGAAACTATTGCAATTATGAGTTCCGTAGACCCTGAACTGCAGCTGGTACCGGCGGGAGCATATGATTATTTGATGGAAACAAAAGAAAACGAGGCCTCCCGGTTTGCGAAGCTGGAGGCCACAATCACAGATATGGCAAACAAGATTAAAACACAGGAATGCATGTTGGCCGAAAAGGAACGGCAGTTGAGTATTTTGGGCCAACAGATAAATAACGAACATCTATTTAGGAAGAGCATTATTAAATGCTCACTTCAGAGGGACATAGCTCTAGTAGAGGCCCGTGCCCAAACTGCTATGCTAATGGGGATGAAAGATGATCGTATCCTCCAACTGACGAATAATTTACCCGTCATCAGAGTGCAGGTGGATAGAGCCACGAACAACTTGGCGGTTGTCGACGGTTTAGGCCAAGAAATCCTGCGGTTGAGGACACAACTCCACAATGTCAGGGCCGACTCTCAGCGGTCCAGAGATATCCTGCACCGTGACTTGCAGTCGACGCTGACGGGAGTGGCAACAATCCGAGCCGAGTTGGAACGACGCGACATTCAGGACATGAAAGATTCCTCCAGTTTGGACGACCTACACTCCATTGAGGACGACCCAAATGGCGACTTGACGTGCCTGGTCCGCGAGTTTCAGGGCAACTACTCCGCCCTGTTCGATCAAGAAAAGGAGCAGCCGTTTCCAACGTGGCGGGCCATACAGTGGCTGTTGGAGGACTACGGATAGTCTCGCGTGGAGAAGGAGGTTGAGACGGCCGATACTACGTACAGGCGGGTCTCTGCACATTGGAGCTCCGAACCCCCGCCCCAAGTCTGTACCAATAGACGATTTTGCAACTGCTACAGGAGGAACAATTGGGATCCTGCTGCAACAATCAACTCAGTGGAGTACAACTGGCCTTTCATTCCAGGGCATAAACGGAATGTCGGGGAGTGCCGAGCCGCTTACAAAACGTTTTGGACCGATCACAAGAGTTGTGTAGATCCGGTGTATTTCAGGGCTACCGTGTTTTGCAAAATCTTGGCCAAGTGGTGCTTGAAATATAATGTATGGCTAGACGTGAATGTCAAAAATGACGGGCGCAATCGAAACACCTTGAGCCATCCGGAATTGTTGCTGTCGTGGAAGTTGCGGTTTTAGATGTTCAAGGGCCAATAGAGAGCTGGAGGTAATGTGCATGACGCACTTCATTATAGGGGCTGACCTGACTATGATAAATGAGATCCCCGAGTTCCCCGACACAAGTAGGCAGCACATAGAGAAGCTTCTGCAGGACCAACGCAAACACAATCCGGAGCTGCTGCAGATGGACGCTGATCTCCAAAGTGCAGTTGAGCGTATTGACCGCACGAGTTGGCATCATCGGGCGCATGCTGATGACAAGAAAGAGATTCAGCTCACGCACCTTAGGCGCAGGATTGGGCATCGTCCTACGCATTCTAATGTCCAAAGAGCAATTGAGTGTAAGTTCAGCCGTCCATCGCGACACAGGCGTCGCACTGGCGGACGGCTTTCTCCAAGTCCGAGACGTCGTTGAGCCAGCTGAAGCCCTGTTTGCCCATATCCTGTACCCTGACACCTACACCGGAGATGGCATTTCCTTCGTTGTAATAAGACTTCCATCCCTCTTCCCGGCATGGATGGTGTCGGGACGTGGAAGTCCAACGATTTCGGTTGTGCCCCGTCGTAGGGTACTTCTACAATGGCTAATTTGCTCAGGTTTTCGATGGTCAATCGGAACGGAGCGATGAGAGTCCCTTCTCCTTGCGACCTGGATGGGAGTGTTTTAGAGAAGATCGATCGAGGGTTTCCATAAGCAGCGGAAGCAGTCGATTGCATACGGTGGGGCGATTGCCCCGGAAGAGAAGAGAGCTCAGGGGTCGGGGTCCGACCACGATGCCTGCCATCTGTGGTCTATACGTTTCAAGAATGGCGGGGAAGCAGGTGAAGTAGTAACAGTGGCGAATTGGGCAGATCGGTGGGGGAGAAACGTTGGTACAAACATCATTTTGAAGCAGGCAACCACCTGCCGTGCAACTGGGATCTTAGACAAATTTGGAAAGTGCTTGATTTAGATGCTCTGCTTTTGTATCGGATTTGCTTCTTGATCACAGCTACATTTGGCTTAAACGAGGTAGAAGCTGATTCGTCACTTCGCTAATAATGTCACTGTGGTCAACCAGATATCTTGGCTTCATGATTCTCACGATAGCAGCTTCTACTTGAGGATTTTGAACTTCCTCCATCATGTGTCGAGTCTCTTGCTTCTCAGGTTCGCTCTCCCTTTGAGCCCCGACAGTGCTGATCTTCACTTTACAGAACTTGCTGGAGAACTTGTCTTTAAATACAAACATATTCTCCTCACTTTTGTCCTTGCTCATCGGGTTCTTTCTCAACACATTCTTCCCCTTTACAAATGCCAATAATTACAGATTCCTTTTCAGATCCGGAGCTGCTATGTCCATTGATTGGTCAATCTCTCGATATGTCAAATGGTCTGCTTGATTGAAAAGACACAGAATGCACATTTGATATGTGGATACATTCAACTCATGATTGTTACCGTCTCCAAAGGTGGCCTTCAAGTCGGCAGTGCCCATATTTGTTTGTCACTTTAAGCGCCAATCTGTGTGAGTGGACAGATAATACGCCTTAAACTCGTCGCTCAAAGAAAAAATTTGTGTCGGCAAAGTACACCGGGCACCAGACTGATTCGGCCAGGACCCCGTAGTTAGCACTTGCACAGTGAGCGTCGGCCCTTCGTTCCATTCGCCACCAGCCCTAGATGCGTTAAATCCTTGCATGTTGTCCCGAGATGTCTACACATCCGTAAACATGCCTTTCAATTTCGATGTAAACTGATACCCGCATTCAGTCTTCAGCTTCACAATCAGACACCGCTCAGCATCATCAGACACATTCCTGCCAGACAACAGCCTCTTCGCCCGATGCTGCTTGCAGTATTTTTCGAAAGCATCTTTCCCCTGAAAGTATCGGAGCAACACCATAACCTTATCCAATACCAACTCCACATCCTCTTCGCTCACACCTTTCAGACCTTTCTTCCAAGTCTGGAGCTCACTCATTGCATGACTTTTGACAGGGCTGGAGATCTCTGATGTTTCACCTGGTCTATCGTTTTTTGTAATTTCTCCATTACCAACCCAAGTTTTCGTCACTAGTCATTGTTTTTTACCTCACTTGCAAGCCAACCTGCTCTGCTATCTCACTAGGATTTGATATCTGAGTGGGTCAATAATACTATTATAGAAGAAGCTGACTAGGCACATTTAGGGAAGAAAACGTTTTCTTTTAATTTAGAAGCTTTCAGGTCTGGGGATCAGCAGATGTGACTCGCAAAGTTATCTTGAGGGCTAGCAACATGTAAGCAATGTGAGTGTCGTTCCTAGTAACAGGCCTTAATTCACTTTATCGTCAACTAACAAAGAGATGAACTCAGGAGATTGAATATTCAAATTGATGAAGTATTCGAATGATGAATTGAGGGCATTCTGAAAAATATTGTCGTTGTTGAAAAGAGTGCAGAATAATCCTGTCGTACTTGTCTTTCTCATCAAGTAATCGTTGAACGAACTCCCCTAGTCCCTTCGACCTTTATGGATCAGTAACAGGCTGTCTTTCGGGCTGTCTCGCGAAGATGAGCAGTCATGAGCTCCCTCATTGTCTACAAATCTGTGCAAATCCGGCGAAACAAATTATATATTCCTCCTAGATCATCGTACTTCCCTCCATCATCTGCAGCTCTGCTCAATGCCAAATGTCACAATGATTCAGAAATGAGGGGAAATTACACCAAGAGAAGTACCAAAACGTAGCACAACACTCAACGTCGAGTGTAAGGAGTTGCAGCAGCACAAAAAATAAATCCTAAACCGCCAAATATCCTGCATCTGTTGCCAGCTTGCAAAATCGCTGCACACGTCGTGGCTGCCAAGCTCGTCTCTCCTCCGGGTTCTACACTCTCGCACAAAATACGTAAATCGTAGCCCTCAAACGGTAAAACCACCTGGCAAACTCTCCATGCCGATCTATTGCTTCCAAACTCTCTCTGAGATTATCAGGGACAATGCTGATACACATTTCAAGGAACCTCAATCAAAACCGGGCGGTCTCTCCGAATACATTGAAACCCTTGTGTATTGGCCACAGTGGTACGTTGGGTCGTTCAAGGGTTAAGGCACACTACCTTATATCGGGCAATGTCCCGATCCAACCTCCGAGACCCTGGCCGGTGCTTTGCCATCGTGGCCCACAGTTGTTTTCAGGTGACCCTAAGTCGGTAAATCGACAAAATGGACCGTCCAGCTATATCAGGCGATCTCCCGATTAGACTTCTAAAATCCTCCACCAGGTGAAGCAGCATTATCAGCCATGTCCTCCCCGTATGGGTTGCAGTTATTTGTGATTGGTTGGACGTCGACTTGCTCAATACTTGTCAGCGTCGGTTTGAACTGTCGATAACTTAGCTTGCCCAACAAGATTTCTCAAATGTGTATCCCGGGGAGTGCGGATATGTAATGGCACTTGCACACACGCATTCAATTTTACGGCCAAAACCTTAAACCAGAACGACGGCAAAGCAATCAGTATATGCCCGCTTTACTAATGAAGAGGTCGCAAATTCGACTGCAACATGTAATAGACATCCTAACTTAAACGCCTAAAACCACTTATGGTCCTGCATGCATATTGTAGATTTCTCCTATCCTCTCGTCGACCCACTACCGTTTTGGTAATAGAGTTCTTCTCACACAGCGGAAATGACGAACTACAGCTCAAAATGCGGGTCATCAAGGGAGGTCGCGTCTCTCGAACATGGCTCCACTGCTACGCGGGAATTTGATTTCTCGGTATGGTTGCCTACGCCGCCTGGAGCATCCACCGCTATCGTCCATGGATAACCTCTCGAGCTGGACCAAGCTGCAGTGGAACCCGTTAATTCTGCAACCGGTGACATCTAGTTGGACAAGAACCAGCAAATTACATCCTCGTCGGAATTTTCTTTGTGGCCTCACACGACGGGGTCGAACACAACCTGCTCATTCCCATACTCAAGTCGCATGTATTCAACACGAGGTATAATTTGTATACCTAGACTTCCATATTACGACCGGAGAAACCATCAAACCGATTTTGGAATCAAACATTGCCTTCTGCAATCCAATCGCTTTGTCCTTCTCACTTCGAAATTCCGATCCCTTCTGCCATCCAGGCTTGATAGTTGGCTAAACCTTAAACATAAACGTGTTATAATTTCATCAGATTCAATTTCACATAACTGGTGTGACTATAGGATAACTTTTGTTCTGTTTTAGTTGACGGTATTTATTAGTATGTTTGTTTGGAATTACACTCTTAGTTTTTAAATATTTATGATCGCTAAACCTTGAGATGTACAGTACCTGAATTTTCCCATTAGAAAAAATATGAGCCCTACACAAGGCCCCTACGAACCCCTTTCAAGGGGTCTCCTTAATTGTTTAATTTGTACTTTGGGATAACAAAAATTCTTTCCACCCTACTATGCGTTTGACTACAATCATGGCTCTCATTGGCATGTTCAATTCTCATTGGGCATTAGAGTTACATGTACATATTACCATGGTCCTTTTTCTCTAACTTATATTAAAATCTTCAACCTAGCAGTCTAATACCTGTGACTCTGTGAGTGTAACATTTAGTCATGATTGTGTACAATAGTAGTAGAATAATTAAGAAGTTGTGACATAGTACTAGATTGCCATTTTCTATTCACAAATTTTGTGATGTACAATAGGAAAGTTATACGAGGTTGAGACACTTCACATATGCTTCTAATGTACCCAGTCTAAGCCCAAATGCCCAATAAATGAATAAATGTTAAGAGTGTCAAATGTACCTTGTGGACGGTGCAATTTTTTTCTAGTTGCTGCCTTGTTGTTGTTCAAAGAACTTTGCATAATCCATAGTACAATTGGGATTTTGTTGTTAAGAATTATAGGTATTAATTCTCATGCAATCCCAACCGAGTATACCAAATTTTGATTCCAAAAAACCAAAACTCTAGTTTTGGTGAATTATTTTATATTGAATTCATGATTTTACATGAAAATTGATTAGAGACAATTGGTGATGAATTTCTGAGATTTGATTGCATGGATGTGTAAGCATCCATATGCACATCTTTCCTTCTAACACGCACTTCCAAAAATGCTCTTATTTTCCTTCTACAATGATTTCAGTGTTGAGATGAACATATTCAAATTTTGTAAAGTAAATGTTTCTTTATGATAATCAAATTTTGTTACTTGACTCATACACTATGACTAAACTTGTACCTTTGAACATGACAATATGTTTACTTAATTAGCCAAAAGCTAGTTCAAAAACAAATACATATATTTTACAAATTTTGGTCCTACCACAACCCACATTGAACTCTTTGTCAATCATGATTTTGTTACTTAGAGGTATTAGTTTTAACATGAAAAAGGGGCATATAGATGTTTCCTACACATCCATGCAATTGAATCTCAAAAATTCATTAGCAATTTTCTTCGATCAATTTTCATGTAAAATCATGAATTTAATACAAAAGAATTCACCAAAACCACAGTGTTGATTTTTTTGAATCAAAATTTGGTATGCTTGGTTGGGACTGCATAGGAATCATTATCTATGATTCAAAACAACAAAATCCCATTTTTTACTATGTATTCTAAGATGGACTTTAACCCCTACAGGATTGAGAGTGCCAATGCAACCAATACAATATAGGATATTTTCTTGTATTTGGAATGGATCCACACATCTACTACATTTGAGATAAAAAAAGAAGTTGGAAAATAGATCAAAGCGGTTCTAGTGAGCTACTTGAGATCCCAAATTAAAACTTTGTACTGGTAGCAAATACCAATTATACAAAAATGTATATTATATGCTCTGTGGTCCTTTAACCCCTAAATGCCCGGGGCCTATCTGACCTTCTTGGAATTTGCATAAAATTGAACAATCAAATAACCTTTTCTTAAATTTCATCAAGTTTTTTTCAATTATAACCGTACAAATCTAAACTAAATATGTTAGAGATTACATGGAAAAAGAAAACACAACAATATCACTAATAGTTTGAAAGATTATAATGTTTGAACATGAGGGTGTTAAAACTACAAAAGTGACTTGAAGTCTTCTAATCCTCATTTCACATGTCAAATCTAAAAAGTTAATATAGGCAACAAACAAAACAATTCAATTTTCTAAAATTGAAAGAATGTGTGATTTTAATTAAAGATGAAGAACATGCCATTACAAACAAAGGTATGAGGGATAAAGGATTAGACACTTACCAATACAATACTGACGTGCTTAAAGCTATATGGGAATTATGGCAAATTTGATGGGTTAGAGTTATGACAAAGAATAATAAGAATCTCCATTAAAAGCAAAGATTCATCAAAAGTTGGGATAGCTTAAACCAATTTAGGGTTTGCTATAAGTTAACTCTTGTGATGCTTTGACCTCACTCTTTTAAGCAAAAGGGGCTTTTTAATGAAAAAAAAAAGACAATTCATAACAATATGACTAACAATCTCAAGGGGGGGGAGTAGTGTTTTACAAAGTATTTAAATGGAATGGGTGCCAATGTCACCAACAATATGTATGAACTTTTGTTGTATGATTATTGTTAATTGATTTCTTATGCCTATCCTTTACCAACCTTGTTTTGGGTTCAATTATGTACTTCACTTTTCTTCCGCCTTCTGGCAAGCACAATAGAACAAAGTGTTGTGTGGGTTTGATGAGCTTCTTGCATTGGTCGTTGGATTACTAAAAAAGAGCCAAAGGCTAGGTTTCTTGTAGTATGGTTCTATTTCAAAAGAGGGTGTCCAAATTTTGGACTTTGATATCCCCTATATGCGGTTCATATCAAAAAGGGTTCGATAGGTTTATGAAATAATGTTTGATTTTGCAAAGTTTAAGGTGTATTCATCTTGTGAACTATTTTCCCTTTGTTTTGTTGCGTCTATCAAAACATGTTGAAGGTTCTAGGAGGGTCTAGTCTATTATAAAGTTTTTGTTTTGAGCGAGTAAAGTTGTGCTGTTCACATGCGTTGGGCTTGCTCAAACCACTTTGTATGGGATATTTGATATTTTTGGGTTTTGCAAAGACAACGGCAATGTCTCTGTATGGTATTCTAGCATGTTTTAAAATTGATGCAATGTATTGATGGGGGAGTGCTTTGGAATTGGATGATGGAATTTCATGAGCCTAAAGCGGTGAGGCATGATGTTGCTATTTAGGGAAAAGGTTTCAAAAGAAAATGTTCAATTTCGTTAACATTTTTCAAACATTTTAAAGAAGGTGAAGTATGAAATACAAAAATATTTTTAGAAGGTTGGTTTCCCTAAAACTGTGGACTACAAAGGGATTATTACCATGGATGATAGAACATGAAACTTTGAAAAATTGGCATTCAAACATAAGTTAAACCAAAGAAATGGTATTCAAAAACTTCTCATGAGAAATAATATTGACATTGTAACTAATCATGTAAAGTGGAATTACAGATACTATAATAGAATGATAGAGATTGTTTTAATAGAAATGTGGTTGCTTAAAATAAGATTATGATTGGTTACAAGAAAATTTAGTATACTTTGTAAAAACGGATTACATATGGATTGAGAGGATGTTAACCCTTAAATCCACTTGGTCCAATGGACCCTCGTTGAAACACATATTTGCGTGAGGGATTTGACACAACCAAAACCTCATGAGCTATACAACATATTCTATGTAGAGATCTCAATTCTATTAATTCAGAAGGTAACACTTGAACCTTTGAAACTCTGGCCAATACAAGTACATTGACATACTTAAACAATCTACAAACTACAATCCAACATTGGCCAACTAAATTAAGATACTTATTGCAATCCATTTTGGTGGTATTCCAACTCTTGACTGTATAATGCATGAAAGCACAAATCATATTACTAAATCCAAAAGGCACTATGGTGATGAAGGTCAATACAGCATCTACAATGGCAACAAACAATATTTGGATGAAGAGGGTGCAAAGGCACTAAACAACATCAACATTACATAAATTATTCAAGTTGCTGCTAATTCAATGTATATTATAAAATTTAACCACGGGAGAGACTGTTGAAATATTGTTCTACAATTTACCTAAATTTGTTTATAGTGAGGAACTTCAACTAACCAAAAATCAAGGCGGCAATCTCTGTTTGCCCAACTACTACACACTTTAATGACTTTGTGTAAACCTTTGTGCAAATTCAAGTGCAAATTGAACAAAGTCATTCCTTTCTAGAAGGTATTTTCAAAGGCAAAGGTCCCACTAAAGACAAGCTTAGAGAGTTGCTTGCTGCCTTGGGTTGCATTTGAGTGGTTCAACAAAGTTGAATGCAACTATGAATCAAACTCCACAGATGAAAGTATTGCACGCAATTTTTTCACCTAGAAAACAAAGAGTTATTTTGTTCTTTTGATTGAAAAGGGTTTAGGGTTTCTCTCAATCCCCAATTAGATTCCCGTTGTCCTATCAAGGCCAATTTCCTTTTACCATAGATTGAAATAAGAACACAAGTAAAAAATAGCATCCTATATGATTGCTACAAATGACTAAAAAATGAGTCATTTCCCTCTGAACAACTGTACCATGACTGGTCTCATTTGGTCACAATTTTGTCATTTTTTAGTTGTTTAGTAGTCTTTGTCATTCAGTCATTTAGAACATTATAGTACCTCATCTTTTACATCATGCTGGCTTTGTCTTTAACAGGAAGAAAGAATTGTTCTCTCTTTCTTGAACCCAACTGTCCCTTTTTTCTTGAAGGCATTTAAATTTTCCCAATTCCCAATGGTGCCATTACATTTCTACTGACATAATCAAACTATCATGTGGCAACGTGTCTTGATCTCAGTAACTGCTTTGTAAATCCACATTTGTTATCAAAACGCTAATCCACATTTAGTAACAAATAAGTGACAATACAGTTATCATTTAGTCATATATTAGTAATGGATAAGTGGTCACATAATTCTCATTTAGTCATGAATTAGTAACGGATAAGTGCGCCCATAGTTTTCATTAGTCATATATTAGTTGTTTGTTAGTTTTGAATTAAGGTGCTACGGTGCTCCAACAAGCAATTACGTTCATTTTGTGATGCTCGGTTGGTCATTTTCTAGTTGTTTGTACATTCCACTTAGTCATATCTTAGTTGTCACTTAGTCATATTTTAGTTTTTCTTAAGTTGATTACTATTTGGTTTTGGGTGTTTAGAGTTTGGGGTAAATGCTTGTTGTGTAGAAATAATGCGGTTTACTAGTAATGGTTTAGGATAGTTCTATATAAGTCATCACATAGTTGTCATTTATAGTTCCAATGTTGGCCGTTTAATTATTTTAAAGTAGTCTCAACCCAGTTACTATAGAGTGGTTGAAGCAAACTTGAAGTGATGACATAGTTGTCATACAGTCACATGAGATTTGGGATTCACAATGCAGTAACTCCTCAAACAGAATACAATCACCAACCATTCACACAAGCATACAAAATTTAGTTACAAACTAATCACAAACTAGCCTCAAATGCATACATCATTTAGATGTAACACCATTACAATGTAAACAAGTTACGTTACAGTCACAATATAATCACAATACAATCATTGTACATTCCATATGAAGTCCCACTATAGTCACAATACAATCACAATGCAGTTGCAATGCAGTTAAGGAATAGTCTCCATGCAATCACGATCTGGTCGATTTTCGGTTGCTATTCAATTACAATTCATTGCAAACTCTATGTAAAATTTAGATTTACGGTTCAAGGTTTTCAAAACCTCAAAGTATATCCACTAGTCATTTAGCACCCACAAACTATTCCACACACTGCTTTCTAAACCCAGTCAACATCATTTGCACACGCCTGCAATTTCAACAATTTCATATAAACAATGAAATCACAACCTAAAAATGAGTTACAATGTTGTAGCACGTAAAGCCAACAAACATTGATAAGTGCGCGAAGCAAACAAACCTGCAAAGAGCATAGAGCCAAAAAAACTAGAAAAGTGCACAAAGCCAACAAACCTTGACAAGTGCACGGAGCCAACAAACTTTGAGAAGTGCGCAAAGCAAACAAACTTGAGAAAAGCGCAAAGCAAGCAAACCTACAAAAAATGAGGAGCAAGCAAACCTGAGATTGAAGAGCGCAAAGTAAACAAACCTAAGAGAGGTGAGGAGCAAGCAAACTAAAAAAGAGCACAGAGCCAACAAACCTTCACAAGTGCATATAGTCAACAAACTCTCTAAAGAGCATAGAGCCAACAAATCAACTCCAAAGAGCTAAACCCTAAATTTAAAGGTGGCGGCCGCATCTTCACCTTACAAACTACCAACCCTAATCTCAATGAAGGGTTCAAATTGACTCAAAAACTACAACTTGATTTTTGAGGTGCTTGCTATTAAAACTTAGATAATATGTTTTTTTGGCAAATTTAACATCAACAATGTGTTTAAGACATAAATTTGCATCAAAATGAACTATTTACTTGCTAAAATTATTGTAAAGCATTCAAAACAAATTTTTTTTGCAAATTTTAAAGTTTTAACTTCTAATATTTGAATGTATAAACTTTTTGTTTTTATGTTAAATGATTTCTTTTTTAATTTTGTTTGACTTCTATCTTTAAAATATAATCAAAATCATGATAAAAATTATATATATATTTATGAAACATTATTTTTTAAGCTTTCAAAGAGCTTTGATTATAACTTTTAAATTTGTTAATTATTCTCATAATAATCACAATAACAATAATAATAGTAATAATAATAACAATAACATTAATAATAATAATGTATTGAATGTATGACTCAAATACAACTAATGTATGACTAGCGCATGCTTGGAGAAGATTATAGTGACCTAACTACAACTATTGTAAAACTAAAATACAACTAAACTCTTAAACATACAATTTAATGAACTAACCAAACTACATTCCTTTCAAATAGTTGGTTGAAATTAGAATAGGTAGAGCAAGACCTTTCTTGTTTTGAAAGCCACAATATGTAAGCCCAAAAAAAAGTTGCACCGTAAATCCCAAAATTATCTGTTCAAGTTACATTCTAATAATAATAGTAGAAGAAAAAAAACCCATGAACTTCTAAGTGACAACAAATGCATGACTATAATTGGGTTCTTCCATAGTCATCTTATAGTCATTATGTAGGTATTATGTAGTCATTATGTAGTCATTATGTCGTCATTTTGTAGTCATTTTGTAATTATTTTATATTCATTATGTAGTCATTGTAAAGGCGTTATGTAGTCATTATGTAAACATTATATAGTCATTATGTAGGCATTATATAGTTATTATGTAGTTATTATGTAGGCATTATGTAGTTTTTATGTAGTCATTTTGTAGTCATTTTGTAGTCATTTAACTGATGTGGTGACATATTATCTATGACCACTTTTCTTTAACTTCCATTAAATCCTAGACCCCTAAATCCCAAATCCTAAAACATTCCTTGTTCCTCACCCATGACTCATGAAATAATATCAAATCCTAGTCATAAAATTAATGCTATAGAAAGAACAATATTAACTCAGCATGAGAAGCATAAACATGTAGAAGTCATTTATTAGTCTTCAAATAATTGTACATAAAAATCACTTGAAAGTCATTTATTAGTCATGGATTAGTTGCACATTAGTAAGTAAAGAACTAGTACCTAGCAACATTCAATCCTACGCCGCTTATTCCCCTAACAACTTCATTAACCTACTTACTCAAAACCAATTTAATTATAGAAGTTATATCCTAGTAGTAAACTAGTAGTGCCATAAAACGTGCTAAACAACTAAAAAATGACTGCTGCAATAGTGTGCGTTTACATAGTTTCGAGTGAACAAAAAGGAGCTAAACTAATGCTACCAGGCAGTCCCAAAATTTTGAGAGAAAATCGTGAAAGATGTGTTTTTGCATGAAAATGATGTGGAATGAAAGTTGTAATTCTTTAGTAGTTTATTAGTAACACCTTAGTGATACTATAAACTCATGTTTTGGACTTACGACTAAACCACTACCCCAACTAAAAGATGTCAGACACAACAACAACCTCATCTGCTTATGGATGAGAATGGACTTACGAATTTAAGAGAATACAATTTTGTGGAGAATTTCAGATGAATCATTCAAAAAAATGACTAAAAAACAACTATTGCAATGTCAGTCATTTTCTAGTCACATTATAGTTGTTTTACAGTCATTTAGGATGCCCAGTCATAAAACATGCAATCATATAGGACATTGTTTTTTACTTGTGGAAGAAATTCTTGACGCTGTGCAAGCTAGGAGTTTGGTTTCTGTTCCAAACGAATTAATGGAATATAGCACTAATATTATTATTGACATTCTTTGAGATCTCGCATCCTATTATTTTTTTGGATCTTTTTGGAAAGTATATGAATATTTCATACAATTGCAAGGGCTCAAATGCCATATAGATAGTTTGCCTTATTAACATTAGGTCTTCATTCAAATAATATCTACATAAGCTACAACACACCAAATGTCATGGTCATGGTATCATCTATTGGATGGTTGAGTCAAGATTTTGTATCAAGTTTCGAAACCTTAAATGAATGAAGCGTGAGTTAGTTATTAGGGTCTCAACAAGGTAAGGTCAAAGTTTAGCCCAATCTGAAATTGCCCTACTATCATTTATTTAGAAGTTTTTGTCATCATAGATGATCATATTCTGTCATTTTCATCTCTGGACTTCTTCTTATTTTTTGAGGCTTTTGTGATCATCCATATTAAGTGTTAGCTAAATAATGACAATTTTTTGTTGCTCTCAATATATTACAATTTACATAACTATGGCTAAAGCATTGGGGAAATGAAGTGTAAGTTTAAGTAAGGCCTTCATAGCCAATACATTCCTTGTTTTTGCAAGTTTAGGTGAAATAGGAAAATGTAGTGCAATATTTGAATTTTGGAAGACCAAGAGGTGATAATAGGGGTTTAGGGATAATAGGGTAAACTACATGTATTACATATGGGACATGCAAAAAGAAACAAACATTTTTCTTTGAATGCATTGATTGCAAAACTCCTTCCCAAGCACAAGTGCTGACTAGATTGTCCAATCCTTTTGTGATCAGCAAACCTCTGTGTGAGTGAATGCCAACCCTTCTTGTGTTCTAATTTGATGCTTGAAGCTAACGAGGTGAGGTCTTGTTTGCAAAATGAGGTATAGAACAAAACACAATCAATTCTTTGATGAGCCATGCTTGCACAAGATCTAAGGCCTTATAGGAGAATTTGCAATCTTAAAAGAAGAAACAATTGATACAAAAGCGGTTTAGGGCTTTAAGGTACCAGCATTACATCTTCTAACCAACATATCTGCTAGGCAAAGCAAGAAATGAATTGGAGGTGTGAGAGGGGAGGAATGAAGGAAGAAATAAATCTTTGTACATATTAAACAAAGAGCCCACACCTTGCCTAGACCCATGCATGTAGCCCAAGCCATCTTTCCACACAAAAATCCTTGCCAAAATGTCGAGTGCATGAATTATCATGGTTTAGTGTAACAAACAATCGTTAGTTGCATCCGTACATGTAACATTGCACAAATTCTAAAATACCTTAACATACCCTTGCAATCTTAGGTAAAATACTCTAAATTCCATGTAAAAAAATTATAGAATTTTTAAGCAGAGCACTTGTGTCAAGTGAGCAAATAAAACCAGACCTAATTTTGGGATGTCCAAGTTCTTAACATCAACATGTAAAAGGCCTCACTCAAGAGATTTGCAATAGCATATCAACAAAAAAAGCATATATTCAATGAAACATCATTTACCCTCATAGGCAAATTAGTTTGGAGAAGGTGCAAGTTCTCAAATTGAATTGTATTTCTAGCGTCAATAGGAAAACAACCATGCTTAAAGCAATATGCCCATTCAACACGCAATTCTTGAAAAAGGGCATGGAGCAAACAATATCATCATGGTTGTCATACAATATTCAACATGTGATTTCTTTGTGACATCAAGCCAAGGAAAAGTGAACCTCCAAAATAGAGTAGCAAACAATATTGTACACAGAAACTCATGCAACTGATATTGTATCAAAGTAAATAAAACTAATCATTGGTTACAAAATTATAGCAGAAGAAATCATTAAGATTCAAAATTACAAAAGCATGGTCACAATTTTCCTTGTGCGCCATTGATTTTCATAATGCATTGTCATTGTGATACTAATTGAGTTGACTATATATTTTGCAACCACCAAAAAATGTATTATTCAGCATGACAATGACAATTTTACCATATATTAAGCCAATAAAAATGTTGAAGTGATACCTTTTCAATATAAAGTGGAACCATTGCACAAGAACATGAAAACTAAGTTTGAAAGGCGTATTTAAAATTTGAATCCTCAACATTTTAAGAATCAAACGCGTGCAAAGTATGACTCATTCGGCTGCTTGGATCACACAAATTCATGGAATCAAGCTACATTAGTTGCACACAACTCTTTCTTGATAGCAAAATGAGTAATATTTGCATTTAATTTGATTGGAGGTGATTGTTTCAAAGCTCAAATTTTAAAAATGTTGCAACCCATGTCCAAAGTTTTGATGGCTTTCAACCATTGAAAAAAAATGGTATGTTGCAATTAGTTTAGTCTTGCCTCCAAGTCTTCCTATGTAAGTAAAATCTTTGTCTCTTACCAATTTGATTTTACAGTAATGCAATCACTAAAATTGGAACAAGTAAAAAGAAACAAGCACCTTCTTGCTTTGCTATAAAAGCTTGAAGCTTATCTGCAACAATGACCATAGTCAAAATATCCTCCTCTCTCCATGAATGTTATCAAACAAAATCTTCCAAATCAAGTAATCAACCCAGACTTTTCAAAAAGTGTGCTTGATGCAAAAAAAATCATGTAAGAAATACTTGTGCAGATGTATGTTTGCGTAATGACTATACACAACCAAAGCTTGAACTTTGCAAAGAATAAAATCATCCAATAGTACATGGACCTCCCATAAAGAAAATAGAATGATTTCTATTAATCATGCTAATATTGTTTAACTTTGATATCAAATGGCATCATCAAATTGACTTTGGAGACACTTTCAAAACAATGGACTTACAAGATTTAAAAATATGTTGGGACTTAGTTTGAACTACCCTTGCTCTGTAGGTACTATCTCATCACGGTTGAAGATAGAGGGAACGCTTTCAAAGCTTTCACAAGATATTTCTTTTATTCAATAAATAGAAGACATGACTTTTCTTTTCAACATTACTTTAAACTTGTCTTGATTGCTTTGTAACTTGTTTATTTCAAGAACAATATATTGAGCCCTAAGTATTTGCTAACCAAGATGTAATTGAGGATGCAATTGCAATTGTTGGAATCAATAAGCTTCTAAGCCTATTGCAACAAATCATATACTCTGTGGAATGCATTGAAGGCTAATCCGTCCTTGATCTCTTTCTAGCAACAGCATCAATCCTAGTTCCATGGTCAATCTTCTTTTTAATTTGTCCTACTCTTCCCATGAATGTTGATTGTTCATCCAACTTTGATTGATAGTTTTTTGGCATGGACTTAGGGGTTTATATTCATGGTTAATATAGATAAAATTGGTGTTTTGACCAAAAGTCCTGGCTCTCTGCTCACTGTTTGTAGCTATGTGCTCACAGCCATGTGGGCACATTGTAGCATTCCCCGCAATTTTCAATGACTATTGCAAATAAGGGGGCTTATTCCTTCCGGGTTTAAAGATGTTTTCATTGTCACTTGTATCTTTAACTATCCCATTGAGGTTTTAGAAAGTAGTGCCACCATTGCAAATAAGTTGTTTGAAATTTGATAAATTTAGGGAGCATTTGAACTTCTATTAGTTTGTATCTTTGCTTGTTTTTTATATCTCCATACATAATTATATGTTAGACTAATATGGTGTAAAACCATTCAATTTGTTCTTCATTATGCAATTTGATATGGTAGTGTCTTCAGATGAACTAAAATCCTTAAGCATGCTACACATGGTTTGACAAACTTTCTTCATGTGCAGTCGTGCATGGTGCATCAATTTTTTCCCTACATTATCCTAGTACATTGCAATCCTTCTTAAAATTCTTTGATCTTTGATTTTTTTTAGAGATTCTTATTTGTATGCACAACAATCTATAAGATTGTTTGGTTCTTCTTGTTTTCTTACATATCATTTTCATGAAGCATTTTTCCATTTTTTTGGAATGTTCCAAGTAACATACCTTTAATTTGACATTATCTGCTTCACAATTTCAAGTCGATGTGACAATTCAAAATTTAGAAAAATAGAGGTATTACATTAAAATCTAGATGAACCAATCTCTTTTAACTAAATCTTTTGTTTACTTACCCGGAAACATGAGAACTGCTGAAATAAAGGATTGTTGTATTATAGTAATTTTGGATTAGATAAACATGATAAAAATGAACATTTTGGTTCCTACCTTAAACTAGATAACAATTCGGAATTCATCCCTAAATCTGGAATTAAGCGCTTTTGATAGCGTTGATGGTACCGAAGCGGTCCAGGAACTCAGATGATGACAGTACCGGACCCAATATTGGGATTGGCCCGGTACTTCAACGATTGCCATTGGATCCCTAAACAGTGTTTAAAGATGGATGTTTAGAAGTCCAATCATCACTAGCTAACGGTCACAATAGTCTAATCAACTATTGGAATTGAAATTAAGAAGGGAGGGCAAATGGATTCCTCACTTGCCTTCATTCTCTCACCTTCTTCTTTCTACATCGGGATAGCTTTGAGCGAGTTGGTAGAGCGCTATCAGAGCTTTAGCTGTGGGATTGTAGAACTTTCTATTAGCCTTCGGTTTGTATCACTTCTGGAACAATGGGAGGGAGAAAGAGTTAGCTCGTATAGCCCTCCAATTGGTAATCCCAGGCATATCCAAGGATCCCAATAAGCAAAAAATGTTGAAAGAGGACATGCAGAAGATGGGTTGCCAAAGATTGCTGGGGTGCCATGGAACTTGAAGGACGAGGAGGTGGTGCGGGAATTGATGGAGGAGCCACAAAGCTAGTGGGATCTCACAAAGAGAGCTCACTTGGGCACCTGGAAGAAGGAGGATTGGTGTGTAGTTTATCACTTCAATCCCGCTGGAGAAGGGTTGGCTTCTCAAATCAACAAGTTCGCCACAGGTAAATTTACTGTCAAACCCCACTCCAAAAATGGATATTTAGTCTCGGATAGTAGGAACTCCCGCAAGAGGAGGTTGCTCAACTTCGTGGTCCCAATTTTGCTCCCGGAAAGACCAACTTACTTAATTATCACTCTAGCCAACACCATCTTTAGGTCATTGTCAAAGGATAGGCTAGTAAATTGGGGAATAGTCATTTGGGATTTAGTTATCTGGATGTCAGGGTCGTTGGGGGACACCAAAGCTTCTAGGCTTAGCCCCTTCTTGTTTCACCTTTACAACTCTCTGGACCTGTTGGGGAGGAATGAGAAAATAACCTATAAGTCAGCAATAGTGATGCTGAAGCATGATATTACCTTGGAGGCGGAACCAAGAGAAGAACTTAAGGAAAAAAATGGAGAGGAGACCTCAGATTAGGAGAGAAAGAGGGGAGCCAAAGGGAAGGGTAAAGAACCGGATGAGGGAACCGGATTGTTAGAGAAATCAAAAAGGAAAGAATCCCAAGGATTCCCGGGGTACCTGGCCTTTCTTTGACATCATAAGTCAACTAGAGGGACTTCAAGAGAGGGTCATGTCTGACCAGGAAGTCCTTGGTAAATTATATCAGTTGACGAAAGTCTTTCACCCACTCAAGATACTTGACAAGGTGAAATTTTGCCTTCAACTCAAGAGATTTGGTGAATTGGAGGTCCAAAAATTATCTGGACAGGTGATCAACCTTTAGGCCCAATTAAAGCAAGAACTGGAGAGGGATAAACTAGCTGGCAAAGCCTTTTGGGACCTTACAAGCCTCCAAAGTTTTGTGATAATTCTGGCGATGTGGTGTACAAGGCTAAGCTGTTTGATGCCAAAGTTCTAAAGGAAGGGTCACAAATGTTGCCAAAGCTGGTTGGGGTCTTAGAGGAGTATGCAGAGAGGATGGAGTCGATCCTGCAGCGGATGAGGGAGATCTTGCATGGTCCCAAGGTAAGACTGGAAGGAAGGGAAGGATCCAAAAAAGCCAGGGAAGCTATACCTGCTATGAAGACCCCTCCACCTCTGTCACCTTGTCCAACC
The DNA here is from genome assembly GCA_963920765.1 of Ulota crispa. NCBI lineage: Eukaryota > Viridiplantae > Streptophyta > Bryopsida > Orthotrichales > Orthotrichaceae > Ulota > Ulota crispa. The sequence continues at coordinate 1,906,464 of OY987252.1, read as the reverse complement.
AAGCGGAAATAAGCCGAGGAAGTTAGGACTCCACGTTCTACCCGGTTACCTTGTAAGGTTGACTTTGGGCCAAGAGAAGCATCAACGCCCGGATCTCGGACTAGAAGTCAAATCCGAACAATACTTTACATTGGAGGCGCAGCAAAAAAGCCGAGTTTGGTAAAGAGGAAGACAATAGAGAAGTGCACCTAAGAATTGACCTCACTGGTCTAGATCAGCCTAGATGACAAACCATCTGCATCCACCGCAGACAATGAGAGTGAGTCAAGAGAGTCTAGAGAAGAATCTGGAGATTCAAATTTGAAGTGATGGTCATGTCACGAAGGGGAAGGAAGAAGCCCAACGAGAAGAAGGGGAAGACCGCGAAGGGAGCCTGTGCTCTAGCTGTCAAGAAGCAACTGACCCGGAAGGGGGTGCCCGTTGCTTCAAAGAAGAAGAAGGACGCCTAGTAATGTTGTAGTAGTAATAACACTAGTACTAGGATAAATAAAATAAAGTTTATTACTTAAGAAAGTAAAAGGTAGTTGCTTCTTGATGAGATGAACCCAAACTCGCGGATCTAGATTTTTTGGATTTGAGATCCGTTATGTCTTGAACTTTGCAAATGAAAAGAGGGGAGGTGAATGCATGGTTGAGTGGCTCAAAATCATGTCACACTTTAAAAACCTGCATACATCCAATTTTCAAATGCCTAAAAGGTACATTGGAAATTGTCAAAAAAGAAAAAAAAATCCATTGTAGAGACTTAAACTTCATTGTAACTACAATAATGTTGTTCAATTTCTTTTTTGGCATTTTATGGAGGTGTGGAAGACTTTTGAAAAAACATGAGTGTGACAATTTTGCTGTCAGCAACTTTTTCAAGGACTTTTTAAAGATGGTTCAATTACTTAAGAGAATACAAAGGACTATGATTCAAGTGGGTATTTGGGTAAAATTTTAAGAAATTCTAATCTTGTTTTGTAAATATATATTGAATGTTTGCAAAGGAATTTTTAACCTTGGATTTTACAAAGTCCTTTTCTCCTTTGTCTTTTATTTTTTTCCTATTTTTTTTCACCTTGAATTTTTTTTTGAGTTCTAGGACCGCTTTTAGCAATAAGGACTTTTTGAATAACTTTGATTGATTTAAGTCTAAGCCCTAAAACATAGCTTGCAGTGGGTAATTTCAAAAAGAACAGATCCAAAAACATGGGAACATTGGATTGAGTTTATAAGTCCATTGTAGAAATGAAGAGGCCACTTAGCCGCCATGACACTTGATTAAATTGTAAATTAATATTTGAGTCAAAATCTTTAAATCCACTTAAGGGACTTTGAGGATAGGGATTCTTGCCAAAATTGAGCCATTCAACCATGCATCTACCCAAGGGGCCACCACTTTTTGGATCAAGGAATGAAACGTGTCATTTTTGGTCAGCAGTTTTCCGGAAGAGGACTTTTTAGGGGTTCCTTCCTGATTAGCTATTAGAGGCAAAACTAATTTTGTTGCCTCAAGCAATTTTATATTTTCAATTCTCCTAATGCAAGCAACGTTTCTTGTTGCAGAACTCTGAATTGATCACTTGGTGTGCTATGTATGGGAATGTGAGTGTTAGAGAAGAAAGAGAGAAGTAACTCCAAATCTTGTTTGATTGAGTTTCTAAAGCAAGTCAAGGTGGTGGAAAACTGTGTGTACTAGAGGGCAGTTTATGTTTGGGTTTATGATCCACATACTCCTATGTGGAATAGCCACCTTTAGACTAGATCTATCCGGATAGCAATCCCAATGCATGCTAGTCAACAAATTGAAAGGTTCCACTACAACCAAGAGTAATTGTGAGCAAAAGAATAGAGATCCGCTAGTTATCTAGTTACCATCTTAGCAATAGGAACCAAGTCAGGAAGGGTCCGTTGCTATAGTAATTTGGAGTTGTAGGGGTTTCCTGCGTGACTTGTTGGTTCGGATCCACTTTTGAACTAGCTGTGAGGGAATACTTGCAGCTTTTTGTCTTTGTGTCTGTTGTTGTTGCATTTAGTGATACTTCAATCACTCTAAACTCTTGAAGGGTACGATTTCATGTAGCCTTCTTTAATTCCAAATCGCGCAACCCTCTGATATAGAGGCTAAACTTCTGTAATGTGTCATGTGTTTTGTAATTGGATCCGGAAGAGGTACGAGGTTTGGACACTCCTAGGATTCTGGATTGTTGTTGCAAACCAAAAGATAGAATTGGGAGTTTGATTGGTTGATTAGAGAACTTCCGGATACATTTCCTCTGTGTGTGTGCATTTGTGTGTATTTGCAAATCACAAACCAAATTCCTTCATCTTGTTTTGGTCAATCCTTAGGATCTACGAACTAAATTTTTGTGGAACAAAAATAAGTCGTGTTTTTGGTGTTTCAAGCTACCTTTAATGCCAACAAGAGGATAAGTACTTTCTTTTGTTATCACAGTTGGTCTTCTTTACACGGTCATAGAAACCTTGGATAATTTGTCAAAAATCTATGCTTAGGACTCAAGGCTCCTTGTCACAAAAAAACATTCCCTAGGGAAAAAAGCAAGCCCATTGACAAGGAATCAAGAAATGGAGGCCTTATTGCCTCCATCATTTCCCACTATAAATGCTACCACTTCCAACATCCGTGCTCACTTTTACATCTTGTGCTTTGCAATTCAAGGAGCGGGGGGATGCGGCGACGCAGCTTTTGAGAGCCGGAGCTTCAACGGAGAAAGCCGGAGAGGTGGTGAATTGCTGGAGCGCAACGGCAACAAAGCGCACAGCTTTGACAAGGCCAAAAAAGCATAGCACTATTATACGCCCTTGCTTTAGTGGCATGCTTTTATTGTGATCTCTGTCTAAGCTGCCAAAGAAGCAATGCGCATTAGTATTCTTGGGCTTCAACGGCTTGCATTTTCAATGGTTTTTGTCTGCGCCATGCAGTGAGGCATCTGCAGTCATGGAGGAAGGAGACCTTTCCAATTCTGTGCTTGCAATGGGCCAAGTAATATATATAGGTAGTCATTGAGAAAAATCCCATAATTGATATCAAGGTCTTCTTTAGGATGAATGCATTATTATACTAAAAACAATATTAAGTGTTGGCAACATTAATTATAAATTCCAACAAAAAATGTCAATAGTATTACAAGTGTCAACATAAGCACTAAGTGTCCATTAGATTTTCACCAATTTTTTCAATACCATAATAGTTTAGTTTACACTATAGTAGTATTTAAAAATAACATTGATTCAAACCCTAACTTGTAATTCTTAACTAAACAAAGACTTGAGTGAGCTGGATAATAACATGAATAACATTACAAATATCATAACATTGAATACCATTATTAATGAAGTTCAAAAGAATTCAAAAGGTCACATAATGGTGGATCTCAACACTCCCTGCAAATATATGTGAGAATTTGTTGTAAGCAATATAGTTAAATTCAATAAAGAGGCAAGCCAATTTGTTTACCATATCTGTGCAACTTATAATCATAAAGTATCTCATGAAAAAACAAAATAATAATTTAACATGGGTGGTTCACTATCAAAAATTCATTTGAGTAGAGTACCAATAGTAGGTAGGAACTATGGATTAAGCAGTAGAAGCAATAACCTTGCAAGAATGAAAAAGTCAAACCCCCTGCACTACATTTAAATGGTATGACAATTGTCAATTGCAAATTTAGAGTACTTGGTTTTTTTTTATGGTTATAAGAATACAAACTTTGAATGGAGTGTTCCAATGACCCAAAAGCCCAAAAGGAACTTGTTTGATTCAATAAGTTAGTGAATATTTTTTTGCTGATCCAAAATAGGCCTTATAATAGAAACACATTTTAGAATAAAAGAAGCCTCCGCTCTTCATCAAATAATATTGAAATTTTGTTGTTTGCTTTTATTTACAAGCTCTTTGTTCACTATTCTCAACAAAAACAAATATTTAGTGTCTAAAGCAAAAATACAAGCTATCTTTTAATAAAAACATCTTGATACTCATAAAAGGAAATAATAGTGTTTTTCAATGTTATCAGTTTTGTCAGACTTGCAAGTTCAAAGGGGAAGTTGACAAATTTGACCAATGACCCAAACATAAAACTTTGGGGACATTTGGAGTTTTAACCCCTAAACCCACTTGTCCCTTTGAGGAACTCCATCCCTGAACCCAAACTAAAACTTCTTGTAACTTTCATTTCATTCATCTAAATCAAATAATTCAAAGCCTTTCAAGTACAAATAAGTCTAAAAGAACCAATTTCAAAAAAATAAATAAAATGTAATTTTTAAAGAAGTATTTTTAGTTGCCCATGCTACCCAGAGTTCAAGAAATGCAACATATCATGCAATAACCTTTGAACTGTGTAGTCAAAAGTTGTGAAAATTGTTGGACCTTGATGCTACTCCTTAGGCACATCATGACCCTAAAATCTCAATGAAAAAAGATGAAACATCCGCTTGTAGTGAGTTGCCCAAAAATGCTATGTTGCCAAAAAAACAATGTTTGGGCATTTAGAGGTTACACGACTGCAGATGTCGTGATATATTTGTAGCTCCAACACAAATGTCAAAGGTTTTGTTTTCTTAATAAGTTTTGTTTTTACCATAAAGTGGGGGTGTTGTTTTGTTTTGTTGTTGCTCTCCCCTATGGCTGGAGCATACTATCCACATCTCTGGAGAGCAATAAGAACACAATTGACTTAAGCACATAACAATCTTTTCCATGATCAAACAACAAAAAGCCATGCAAAGAAGCATTTATGATACACTTGGACCCAAATCTACGAAGAAAGGCAAAGCCAAAGTACAATGATGGCTTTTATTCAAAAGTTGGATCTTAAATTCCCCATTGGTTCCTTGCCTAGATGGCATGATCTATGGGCTAGATCTGATAGCACTAGACAAAAGAGCCCACATGGATGGGGGTTGCGTTGACGTGAGTGCGTGACTTTGGGTCATAGGAGAGCAATGAGGACAAACTAGAACATGTCTTGGACTGGCTTGGGAGGCAGGTTAGAGTAGCAGGAGCTGGACCTGGGTCAGACCCAAAACCTGCCACGCTGTCACACCAAGTAATCGGAAAATGATTGCCAAGCGTGTATGTAGGTACCCATACTGGATGTACCATAATAGAGGAAGTGCATGGAAAATTATTATGGGATGGTAAAAAGAAAATTTGATGGGAGTTTGCAAAAGATAACCTTCTATTTGGAAACATGGCCTCATATTGAAAAGTCGGAATTATATTGGGTGTCAGTGGACTTGCACTGAGGGAACACTCAATGGCATTGGGTGGCCGTGGAGACTTAATTCATGCTGCAAAGTCACTTGTGGAATTGACCCCTAAAGTTCTTTTACTACATTTCACAAAAAAACACCCAAAAATGGGCCACATTGATTACAAAAGGCAAAAAAAAGGCTCTAGAATAAAATAGTTCTATAATTTACGACCCCATTTAGTAGTAGACTATATAATTGTTATGATACCATAAAAACTTGGAAGATTTTTGCGGCATAAATTGTAAATTCTAGGGTTTGAAGTGAGAAATAGATTTTTTCATGGCATGCAAGTTCTAGGCAGCTGTAAGTTGGAGAGGCTTTTTTGCTAAGTAGTCTCATTTGTTGCTTGAACTCTTTTGATCTACTGCTTCTAATAGAGATGGCATATGCCTCAAAAATTTTATTGCATTGTGAATTGAGGAAGGCATAGCCAAAAACTCTGAGCACCAAACTAGCTTCAAGAAATTTCTCATTCAAAGCTAGTTTTCCAACAAGTAAACTGCTTCTCCTTACAATGATCCTTTTCAAAGTGTGAACAATGAAGCCTTAGGTTTTGGCTAGCTTCAAAGGAGGGGAAAAAGAATGGGGCTTGGCAGATAAGCAAAAGTACATAATCCATCTTAGCTTTTTTTTCCCAAATCAAAAAGACTTTGAACTTGTTGCATTAATAGTGATCCCACCAATATTAAACTTGACCTTTTGTGGGAAATCTATTTCCCTAAACCTCAAACCCTAAATCCTACCCTAAAATTGCTATGTTGCCAAAACAATCCAATTTGGTTCTTTTGACCCTTGTAAACCCTTGAACAAATTGTCCCTTCAACAAACAATGAATAACTTGGGTAGTTTTTTATGAAGTTAATTTTAGGTGGGTGTTTTTGAAACTCAAAGGCAAGATGCATATAATGAGTACCTTTGCGTGAAAAAAAAATTCTACTGGATGCTTTAGTAAAAAGTTATGATACTTGAAATGTTGTAGATTACATGGGCAGCTTGGTGCAAATAGAGAGTAGCAAACAAATTCCTAAACCCAAAATTAGTTACAATAGTAATATTGGTGGGGAGTTAGGGTGAGGGTCTTAGCATGGGACCTAAGTAGGAATTTTGGCAAGAGAATTGGCAACATCAACAGGGTTGGTGGAATGTTTTTTATCCTACTAGGAACAACAATGGTGAACATATTTGTCATTTGCGCTCACAAGTGTACTAAACCGTAAAAATATGTATTATTATCCTAAATCTCTAATTTGAATGAGGATTACATGGTTTGCAATGATGGCGAGACATGGCCTTACACGTTTGGCCAAAAATTGCAATGGTAAAAACATTTCTGGCTATAGGGGGTGTTTTGAAAGAGGTCATTATACTCTTTACACATGAAGGGGATAAAGTGTAAATGGTTCTTGGATTTTTAATTTTTTGGTTTAGCATTTTGTTGGAAGCCAATATTAACCATTTGTAATGAATTTTCTTACCAACTAGCAGTTTGTTTTGGCTCATCAATTAAGCTTGAGGTACCATAATCTTTATGAGCTTAGTAATTTCTTTGAAATAAACTCATACTTGTGTAAGACATGGGATTACATTGTTTCCCTATTTTTAATTTGTACAAAAACTAATTTTGACCATGCAATTAATTTCTAAAGATTGCCTAGAGTATAGTTGTATTCTTTGACCTCCTTGTATCGTAAGCCCATTTAGAGTGACTTACATATGATTTGAATTGCATCTGAAATTTTGCATAGTTGACCCTAACATCATGCGTCTTTGAATGAATGCTCCAAAACCTTGAGTTTGTTAGTAGCAAAAAATATAAGCTACAAGGGCTCAGTGTATTGTCCATTCTAGGCTAAGCCAATTTCACTACAAGAGGAAACACTCCTAATTGACATGTCCAAATTGACTAAAATGTCTGAATTGACAAAATAATGACCAAATTGACCAAAAAGTGTCCAAATCAAGTGGTCCAAATTGACAATGAACCTTTGTTTTGCTAAACACACTTTTTGCAGAACAAGAAATGTCATAATCTTTAAATCTCCATGGTTAAATGGGTTGAATTTTTTTTGCACATCGCCTTACATGTATATCACACTTTGGTAAGGTTTAAACTCAGAAAACAAAACAAAAATTTGAATTTTGAGTAATTCGTCAAAAAAAATGGCAGGTAGGAGTGCAAATAGCGTTTAGTAAAACCCTACTCTACAGATTGCATATATGTTGCCTTGACAATTAGGTTGCCTTGCTTTTATTATTACCTCATGATTTATCACTTGATGCCAAACCCCTAAACTCTCTAGATATGTTGATCATTACCTCACCTTTTATCAATTGACCCCTAAAACTGCATGCAGCTTTCTAGATTCCTTTATCATTACCTCATGATTTACGATGAGGCCATTGGAAGCGCACAAAACTCTCTAGAAACTTAGATTTAGCATGAATTACTAATTCTAAACCGCTAAGGTAGGAGGCTCTAAAATTGTCCGCGCATTAAAATCATCCACTTCTCAAATGTACGCCCTTTATACATGCTGTTTCTTGTAGGCTTCAAAAATGTTCAAGTGGATTACATTTGAGGCGGTGGATGCTTTTAGAGCCCATATGCCACTTCAACTTCAAAATTTCATAACAATTTCCACATAGCTCCAAAAAATACGAAACAACTCAAAGCAGATGCCAATTCCTTTGGTCTTTTAAGGAAAGTATACTAAAAACTATTTCAAAGAATTTCACCTCCCCAAAATCTAGTTTAAGCCCGTAGATGGACGGGTTATGAGCATCCTACTTTAGTTTGATTTTTTGCAACTTCATTGTTATTTCTCCTAAACCATAAAAGGAAAAATTAGGTGGAGACCTCTTGAAGTTTGTAATAATCCCACAGGTATCCTTGCCTTTTCAGAAATTACCTAAATACCCTTAAACAAAATTTGCAAGGCAATTTGTTTTTGTTGTAAATGTCACTTCCCTTCTTTTTTTGTAAGGACATTGTTTCTTTTTTGTTTCATGACATTCCCTCACTCAACATTGGTCATGAAAGGAGTATGAACCCTTAACCCTAAATGCCTAAAAAACAAAGTCCTATGGCATTTGTACAATTTCTGAAAAAGTAGGGGTGTCCATGTAAATATTGCAAACTTCAAGGGCATCCACTCAATTTTTCACATAAAAAGGTTGCTGCTATGTAACAACAATAAATATCTATGTAGTGAAAAATATTGAGAAATTAGTGTGGGGGCAATAGTACAAGTCAACCCAAACACAATATTCATTGAAAAGAAATCAAATTAGCTAAGCATCCATTTGTCAAGGTGTTCCAATACTTACATTGAATGTTGCTGCAGTTAGGTTGCATTGAAAATGAAGTTGCCTTATTCTATTGAGTTACCTCATGATCAAACCCTAAACCACTTGAAGGTGCATGCAACTCTCTAAATATTGGAATTCACATGGTTTACAACTTAGAAGTAGCTAATTTGTTATTTAAGTCATTGTAAACTCATATTCTTTGCATTTCACCAATTGGATTGTAGATTGTTGAATATCTGAATTTTACATAAATCCACCAAGTGTATTTGCAGATTCCATGACCTTTTAGCATTACAAGATTTTATAAAAGTGTGTTGTACACCTTCTATTCATTTGAAAATTCTCCCATACATACCTATCTTGGTTTCCTACATGGCAAAAATTAACCTAACTTTTGAATGGAGCAATTCTCTTGCTATAAGAGTGGTCAAAGGATTCTAAAGCTTTTGGGTAGGAAGGGAAGACACTTTTTTCTTCACTCTAAATATTGATATCCCACTCTTCTTCATTGGAAATTAGTTTATTTTTTTCCTACAAACTTGTACCTCTAGTTGTCTAGGGTGAGATCTTGCAATTTGATCTTAAAAAAAATCTTTTTTCTTACCCTTCTACCCATTCATCCAAAAGTACACACATTGCACAAGGTTTTAAATCTTAGAGAAACCAAAGTTTCTCAAGACAATTTCATAAGTGCGAACCCTAAACCCTCAAAATTGCATTTCATTGGGAGAAGATTTAAAAAGGGCCTAAACCATTTAGGATGTTGTAATATAATTCAAGTGCGGTTTTCCATACAACCCTAAACCCTTGCCAACACTCCATTGTGATAAAAAAATAACTAAAGGTAGGTTTTGCAAAAAAGATCCAAGACTAAACCCAAAAAATTGGCAAGGGAATATTCATAGTTCCAAATAATGATCTTCTTGTTGGGTTATGGAGGGTACTAAACCATAAGCTATTCCATGAACTCTAAAGATCCAAAATAGTGGTGGATTAGAAGACTTCACCTTTACTAGCAAAAAATACAATCAAAACAAAACCTTACTCCCTAGTAGTTACTATGCCCCAATGAAGGGTCATGCCTAAATTGACTATCCTAAACCCTAAAAAACAAAGGGCAAATGACATGCCCTTTTACCCCAACCTGCAAATTATCCAAAATCATCCATAAGTTTGAATTAAAAATACAATTTGTGTAGAAGTGACACCGTTGTACAAAGATTGCAAAAGTAACTCCAAAAAACAACCCAATAAAACTATTCAATAATCACATCAATACAAGCTTGCCCACAATCCAATCCTAACCCCTTTGTAAACTTTGGCCCATTTGAAGGTTATGAATAATAACAGGAATTTAAAGTACAGTCCAAATAAAAAAAATGGAATCATTTATTTGAATTTTTTATATCATTTACACATTTACATTGTCACAACATTACAAGAAACCACATGGTGACGCCTTTTGCTTGTATTAGAAGAATTTAGTTTTTGAATTGATAATGGTTGGTTTTGTAGCTACTAAAGAACAGCTACTCATTTCCGCTTCAAATTCCTAACACCAATTCACTTTCAAGAATTGGTTCATGCAAGAGTGAGTGTAACCCTTCATAGGGTATTGCACGTATGCTTTTATCAAACATTTTTTCATTAAGACCTTTCTTATTTGATTCATGTCAAAATTTGGTGCACTGTATCCCTAAAACATGGTCAAAAGCTAAAAATATTGTTGATGAGATTTTTCAAGCTGGTAAGTATACCATATTTCATAATGCAGACTTGCACTTGGCACGGGTTCCAAGCATGAAATTGGTATAATCTATCCTTACAAATTTAATGCATATTACCCCCCTTCATAAGATTTTGAAATGTGTAATCAGTATGAGATTTGGTGAAGAATTGATTACATGTGAAGGGTATGAGCAAGGAATAGATCTCTTTGTCCATACTATCTCCGTATCTTCTATTACGTTGTACCCGAAAGGTTTAATTTTTATGAAATTATCAACACTAGTTGTTTTTTGTTATTGCGTAGATTTGGAGAAAAAGTGCTTAAAATTCCCTAAACCGTAAACCAAAATCGCTCAATATGTAAACCTTGAGCTTTGAAGGCTCTTACCAATGGCAAGTATTGTAATTGTTTATAGCAGAACTTAATAAAATATTAACACATTGACATATTAGAAAAGGAAAAAACAAGAGTTATATCCTATGTTGTTTATTTTGCATTTTTTGGAAATAGAATACTATTGTGGACCACATTCTTAACAAAGAGAGCCTTAACTTTATGAAAGCATCAATATGCCCATTATTCCTTTTGAATTTCAATGGTATCTAAGACATTTTTTTTTTCCTTCCTTGTCTTTTAAGAAGTTTATAGCATGGTTGAGGAAAAAAAATGAAGGATTTAAATGTTTTAATATGATAATGTATAGGGCAATGCTCAAGGAAGAGGGCATTATGGGGAAAAAAGTGCCAAAGAGGAGGGTGGAGCTTGACGAGGAGGCCTTTTTTTTCCTAAAATGCTCGACGACAAAGGCGTTGCTGACATATATCATGAGCAAGAAAGGATGATAAATTGAGGATGAGAGTTGAAGCTAGATGAAAAACTTGTAATGCCCATTTATGCTAGAAACCTAGCAAAATCAAGCATTACGCCGCAAAAGCCTCCTTGGAACTGTATGGGGAGTTTCTTGGGAGTGGTTTACAACTCCTGAACCATTTTTTCTTTATTAGTTACCACTTGCCTCCAAATGGACCTCAGTTGGAGCCAACTATTGTTGAAAGGGGGACAAACAATACTCTGATCCATGTAGTTCATGGTGCATTGCCTTAGCCCCTCGCCCTCTGACTTCCTTGTCCCCTGCACCAAAACACTAAAGCGGTCTGCACTCCCACTTCTTGCTTTGAGCGCCCCTACAACAACTAGTGCATGCCAGTGCATGCTTCAAGCCCCTCCTACAGTGACTAGTGCATGTCAGTGCATGCTTTGACCGATTTGCAGTAGTTGTCTACTAATGCTGTCTGTGGAGTTCTCACTATCTGCCCCAAGCCCTTTTAGAGCATCAGCACCTGTCTTGCAATTGTCTAAAAGAGCATCTCCACCCTCTTGGTGAAAGCACGTTGGCAACAACGTTTAGCAAGTCGCAAAAATATATAGTCACTTTTCATATTCCACCTGCCCACCTTCCACCGTTGCAATTTCTCGAGAGTGGCATCCCGCCTTTGAAGCTTGGTATATTTCCTTCTTTTGCTAAGCTGCTTTCCTACCCGACATTGTTACTTTATATCTTGTTGCATCATGTTTTGAGCTAGAAGTTGTGATCAGAATTGTCAGGTAATACCAGGTCACAACCTTGTTTGGAAAATACTAAGGCGGACGAGTGTGGAACTCCTCTCATACTTCTGTTATGAGTATTGCCGGCCATGGCAAACTATTTTTTCAACGACTTTGCAAGGGAAGACAATTGCTGATGCTTAGTCTAATTACGCCCTGGCAGCTCCGTCGCTTCATGCACCAACGCCCATGCTGAATCCGCTGCTCCCTTGCTCTGTGATCCGAGCCCCTTTGTTGAACCTGTTGCTCTTTCTCTCCCTAATTCAGGCCCTCTTGCTGAACCCGCCGCTCTCTCTCTCTCCTTGCTTTCAGCCCTTCTATTGAACCCGCCGCTCTCTCTCCTTGCTCCAAGCCCTTGTGCTAAACCCGTTGCTCTCTCTCTCCCCGTCCTCCTTGTTTGCAGCAACTCCCTTGCTCCCTGCTTTGAGCTTGAGCTCATCCATGTTGAATTCGCACTAGTAGTGATCTAGTAGCTGCATCAAGCAGCTCTCTCCTCTCCATTGGTGTTACACACTTGCTCCCCGCTGCTCCAAAACCACCGATGTTGTCATTGTGTCCACTGCTCCCCGTGCGCTATAAACCAACTTGCATTGCATCCAACTTGGTATGCCTAAACTTGAGTATGTTCTTGCTTTTGTACAAATTGTCATTCCTCACTATGCTTGGGATTTGCCGCAGCTTGCTTTGAGCACCTTGAAGGTGCTTCTCTTTTGCTATAGGAAGTCACTTAAAGTTGGCGTCTTGCATGGCAATCATGATCCAAATAGTAGATTTTGTTTCTCCCTTAATAATATCACATGTGGCAACCCTAAACCCCTTGTTCACATGAAAGCTTTGATTGTTTTTAATTGTTGAGTCTTTGGAATCTGTGTAAGGCTGATTAACCTCTAAACTCTAAGTTAATTTTTTTCACCAACTCTGCCTCAACCCAATCATATCTGGTACAAGTACCGAATGTTGAGGAAGAAATTATTATTGGATATGTGTAACTATAGCATCTTGTATAGTACACTAGGGTCAGAGATGCTATAAAATACTCAAAAAGCTCCACCATGTTTGTTGTACAATACTTGAGTTTGAAATGACTAAATCCATTTCTTGTCCATAAAAAAATCCGGGATGTTACACTTCAGGAAGTCATATTTGAATGATTTATTTTTAAACAATTGTAGTATTTTGGCTCTGTTCTTCAAAGCAAGTTAGGTACACACCTAAAAAATTTCTAATCATTTGGAATTGTAAAACACGTGGAAAAACAATAGCTTCTAAACCATTAAATAATTAAGAACTTAATTATGGAAATGACAAATCCCAATTCCAATGGTCATAATGTTGCAATAAACATTCTACATATTTTGACTTTGTTTTTTTTCTAAAATATTGAAAATAGAGTTAATTGAAGGACTTCAAAGTTTATATTAGAATAGAAAACCCACAATTGCTTGCAAACAAATTCTCCTCATAACTTTCATCTCAATGACCTAATTGAATGATTCAAAACTACTCATGTATAGTCCCTAATTTGGATCACCAATTTTGATAAAAAAATTTAAATGTAAATTTAAAAGAATATTTTTATTTGCCCATCAAGCTGAACTCTAAATCGCTATACGTCAAAAAATAATGTTGGGGGTTTTAGAGACAAATGTTTGTTCTTAACATTAAACTGATACCGTACTTGTATGTTTTATCCATAAATAGAGCTTCAGAATGGTAGACAATGAGCAAACTCTAGGCGCAAGATTGCAGGGGGCACTCACGACGACAAACGTGCGTTGTCGTCTAGCTCTCATCGCATGGTAAATTTTACTCATTTGCCCATTTTTCTAAATTTTATATGCTATATGTTTATGAGCTATGTTTATTACTGCTGATTTTGTTTCACTAAACCCATTGACTCTAAAAAAGCATTTATCTAAACCACAAGCAATGGCCTAAACCCTTAAACCCTATTTCTATCTAAAACCTCTAATTTCTATGCAGGGATTTATCCCTGATAACATGAGTCTTGATTTCATTCTTCATGCATAAGGCGGCAGCACTCTCTTGCAGCAACGTCCACTAGTACGCATAGATAGCCCTAGCTCCCCTACCAACAGGAGTCTTGATTGTATTCTTTGAGCATTAGGGTGTAGTAGTTGCCCACAACAACGTCCATTGGTATGCGTAGATAGCCCTTGCCCTCATGAAGTGGTAGTTGTTGATAGATCTCCCTTCCTCAATGTTCCAATAGAGATTAGTTGCAGTTAGGAGCCTTCTTGTGACAGTAGAGTGTCCAGCCCATACAAGAGTGCATGCCCCCGATGCCTTCTAAACCAATTTTTCCCCACAAAGAGCTCCAACATTGTACATCTTTTCTTGTTTGAGGACAAGTTGGAGCCCTCCTCCCCTAGCTCTATGGCTGATTCTAGCTCAGTGGTTGACTCTTAGAGCATGCATTTGGATACATATCTACTATTTGTATGCATTTTATGTTTCATTACTATATTCTTGTGTTGTTGGATTTGCTCACAACTTGTATGTGGAGAGCGGAGATTGGCTCACATGCTTTGCCCTTGACCAACTAATGAGATGTATGGTTTGGATTATTTATTCTTTTGTATGATTTTAAAACCCTAGATCCTAAAACGCAACAACTATCTCCTTAAAGTCATAGACAATGAAATCCATAAATCCCTATATTAAGCTCATAAGTAATTCTCTAACTTGTCGAATTCCTTAAACCCTTTGAAATGACTCAATAAAAAGTTTTTAATTTAAATACCTCAACTCTAAAATAACCATTCAAAGTGTAGACCACAAATAATATGACTTATACTAGAGAGCTACTCCATGATTCATTGCTTGACCATTTCCTATAGGTCCATGTACCCTCTTACATATCAAAATTTTGTGTACATGGTTTATACCTTGATAATGATTGGTTTGCATTTTTGCAATTTTGTTTTGGTTGCCAACACATCAAACTTATTTATCACAAGAAATATTGAAGGAAATTATTTTAGTACAAATCAATAGGTACCTCCACATCATGCAAAATATCTATTTATATAAACCTTAAAATGTTGAAAAATTTGTGTAGAGCAACCTCAACACAATAATCAAAATAAAGTACATACACAAATTTTGTGTTTGAAGGATTCCTTTTAAGTAAAATAAAGGGAATATACCAAAAATAAACTTCAAATTCTTTCTAAATCCTCTAACAAACTCCTATATCATTTGAAATATGAAACAACACCCTTGGCTTTGTGTAATATTATCAATTATATCCCTAAGAATCTTTGAGAGTATTGTTAATACCTTTGGTTTTTTGTGCTTGTATATTGCAATTCTTTTTAAATATCAAAATGATAAGAGGCGTTACTATGTAATCATTGCTAAAGGCTTTCACCATGATAGATTTACATGCAAACACCTTGTATATATAGAGCTTCTAGAGATTGATTCCAAGTCTTGACTTGCATTGGATATGTTTCATGTTTCAAAATGATTGAAGGTCTCTAAAAACTAGGGGTATGATTGACATGTCTACCTACTAAATTCCAGGGTTACTTTTTCCATATATGTCTAGGCTTCTAGGGGTGTTTTTGATGTTTCAATTGAAATTGGGATACCTTTGATATTTTAAAACAATTGAGAGGTTTTAATTATCTTTTCCCGTAGGTAAAAGCAACCCTAAACCCTCTAATTAAGGCCTCTACTCTAAACATTGCATTTAGGTAGCCTAATTGTAGTAAGTTATGTCATGACTCATCATTTGGCTACTTAGAAGCACATACAACTCTCTAATTTTGACTTCACTTTGTTTATGACTTGGAAATTACAAATTAAATTATTTGTAACTTTCTCGCTCTTGGGTCCGTTAAAACCCCTTTGTTGCTTTGAACCTTTGATTAAAATCACTTGAATTAGCAGTACTAACTATTTATATGGTGTGAAATGTTGAGAATTTTGCCTAAACCCAACTAAAACCCGCAATATGCAGCTCAGTGTCTTTCAAAAGGGTATTTGTTTTGATCTGACCGTCCAAATACCAAGAAGACTTGTTTGATGGTTGATAGCGTAATGGCTACAAATGCAAACCCTAAACCAATATCTAGATTGTGTATGGAAAAATTTGTAAGCTTAAAGAATTGGATGTTTTTTTTACCCATGACCACAAACCCGAAACCAGACATGTTGATTCTTTTGTGCATTTTCTCTAGGCTTATTGCTAAAGTTAGTTTGCGCTTGCATACTGCGCATAAATAATTAACATTCATCAACGAATCCCTTCAACTATGAACATTTCAATCAAGGCCATGACTAGTGTTGTTTCCATGCTAATATGACACATAACACAATATTATTTTCCCAACCACACTTTCTCATGAAAATTTGTGACCCTTACTGTATATCACATGATCAATTGACTTGATTTTATTGCTCCACACCTCCCCTCTTTCTTGTCAACACATACGTGCAATTCAATGAGCAATGTTTCAATTGGATATGTTTGTGAACTCTAAACTTGAAAACTTTAATTCACTTATTTATTTATTATATTTAGTATTAATTGTTGGTTACATAGTTCAAACTTTTAGTAAACCCCCATAAATACGCAATCACAAAATAATTCAAAAGCACAAGTCTTGAATAACCCTCAATCCACATCTTTTTGGTAACTTGGAATACAAAAAATGAATATGAAATATTCTTCCTATTCCAATTGCCTATAGATTCTATTGTCACAATACCTTCATGGGAAAGGCGCCTAAACACAATCTATAAATAATCAAGCTTTGCTTTTTCCATTTAACTCTTTGTAGTTGAGATGGCATGTGCATGTACTTTGATGGAAGTTGAATGGCAAATTGCAAAATAACCTAACTGTCATTTGAAATTGATCAACACATATCCCACTTTTTTCCTTTAGCCTCTAAAGCACTAAGCTCAAGTTTTCATCAATATCGCTCCAAAAAAGTCATTTCTAGTACAAGTACCAAATTTTAGAAAAAAAATCCCCTTTTTGACAAATGTACCAATTTCTAAAAACCCAAAATTCAACAAAGGTAACTTTTAAAGAAGTTCTAGACCCTACCCATTGAGCAAAGATAACTACGCATCATGCAATAACTTTTGAACCATGAAGTCAAAAGTTATGAAAATTGCTGGCCCTTAAAGCTACTCCTTGAGCACACCATGTGTAAAATATCTCAATGAAGAAAATTGAGAATCCCATAAGTAGTGAGCTACCCAAAATTGCTATGTTGCTTAAAAAAGGCGTTAAGGGCTTTAGGGTTTAAATAATAATTTAGCTGCACTAAATACATTAAAGAATGGCAAGATATGAATTTTTGTTATTGGCACTACCTTTTACCTTTGCAATCCGTAATACATAAGAGCAAGGTTTATGTTGTGGTCGTTTGATTATTAAAAATAAAAATAAAATCAATTTTGTAAAATTTCTAGCGTTTGGATGGCATTTTGAGAGCTTAATTTGCAAGGAATGCCTTCACGATCACCCTAAAGCCCCTAAACAATGTGAATTGAGGTCTTCTAAACTTGATTTTTGACCAACACATACAATGCTTTCAAAAACAATGTCAAGCATCCATCAACATACATAGAATGAGAATTGTTTTTATGTGTATGTCACCCTTCTAGCCAAAGAGTTGAAGATATAAACAAAATTTTGGAAACCCTTATATAAAAACAAATGAAGCAAATTCTCAATTTCAGTTGTCCAAACTTTGGTTCCATCCCTCGACCCTAAACCCTAAAATACATATTTTTATTAAAATAGGACTCTTTTGATGGAATTTGACAACTATCCTAAGATCACAATTTGAACCATACTTTCTAATGAACACAAACTTTGGAGTTAGATTAATCCCTAAAGGATTGTTCTCCCCTCCAAGGAGAAATGAGACTTTGGGCATGTACTTGTAACTATGGCTAAAACCAATTTTTATAATTTTTTTGAAACTTGTGCAAAACATATATTTCAAAAAATCTTTGTATGTTGAAACTTCTCAAAATTTGAAAAGACACTAGGCAAAATGAAGGCTTTATGTAGAATTCAAAAATTCAAATCACTTTGATAGAAACAACGCAAAGCCTAAAACCTTAACTTCAAAAAAAAAAGGGAGAAAAAAAGAGCACTGAATCAAATGAACACATTGCTCTCAAACAATTAAATTTTAAGTTTAGCAAGGTGGCAGGATTTCAACTTTCAATGGCTCAAGGATGGGTTTCATTTGCTCCATCCCTACCATCCCACATGGAGGCCACGTGCCCACGTGGTGGGCATTGTGAGCTTGCCTCCCTTTGTTATTGCCAAGGGAGGAGGGCTTTGTGAGTTTCCATGCATGTTCTACACTCCCGCTCTCCTCAGTCTTGCATCTTGAAGTCCCCACCAAGCTTTTGGAAACTCTAAACCCTCTCACGTTCCCACCTTGAGCCTTGTTCACCTATTGCTTTTCACAGTCTCCTTACAATTTGCTAGATTGCTGACCTCAACCAAAACATGTGAAGTCAACATCAAATTGCAAGTAGATCCAAGCACCTTAGACCCTAAACCATTGTTGTGAGCCACATGGCACCTATACATAGGTGACTCTCAAAGTTGGATCCGTCATGCAAGTGCCAGTAATGGATTTGATACCCAACCCTCTTACCCCCTAAAGGACCATTGTCCCTTTTATGGACAAATATGATTTTGGGCATGTACCTATGGCTAAATTCTTTTGCGTGATTTTTTGAAACTTTTATTGAAGATGAGGAATTCAAAGATCTGCGTGGGCATATAATTTCTTCATTTTGATGTTTATTGAAGAAGTCATACAAAAATGTCTGAAAGATAGGGGAGAGAGGGCAACCAAAAACTTTTTAATATTAATTTTTTTCATAACAAAACCCTGAAATTGGTTCTTTAGGTTTATACATATGTAAGGAGCTTTGAATCATTCAATTTTGATTTATGAGCAAAATGTTTTAGTTTACAGTCAGCAGGTACAAGACTCCCATACCTCCGTTCCTTTTGCCTTTGGAGCTTTACCTTTTTGAGCTCTTTGTAAATTTGTTTTTTGACTTCTTCTTTTTTCAATTTGTAGTAGACTAAGATTTCTTGGTTTTCACCATTTGGATTAAAGTGATTTCAGATTTCTAAACCCTTTACCTAAATCCTCCAATTTTGCCCAAGTAGTGTAAGCTTACTTGCAAATTTCATGGCCTTACGGCATTGCAAGAATTTGCAAAGTATGATTCACACCTCCAGTTCATTTGAGAATTCTCCCACACATACCTTACTTGGTCTTCTACATGGAAAAAATAAACCCTAAACTTTGTGTAGAGCAATTTTGTTGATATAGGGGCAATTGAAGGCTCTCAAAATGTTTGGGCAGCAGGGAAACAAACCTTTTTTTTCACTCCAGATGTCAAGATCTCACTCCTCTACATTTAGAACAAGCTGATTTTTTGTCCACAAGTGCCTTCCATAGTCTAGGGCAAGATCTTATGGGCCAAATTGTGTGTCGGCCCACCCCCTAAAACATAATTCTAAACCGACATTCATCCACTTTTTAAAATACTCATGGGTTTCTTGTCTATTGGAGTCCTACTTTCATTAACAATTTTTGGTCCATACATAGATCATATTTTATAATATTTGATTTTAGAAACTTATCAACAACTCAAAATATAGATTTAGATTAAGTTCTTTAATTCTTTTACAGCTTCTTTTCAAATTACAAAGAATATTTTTATAACATGAATGTTCTATTTTGATTCTAATAGACGTAATTGGATCAAGATGATAGTTTTCATATCGTGTTTATTAAATCAAAAAATTCTTGAAGTTTCCTTCAAGCTAATGTGAAGATTTTTAGGAAATGAAATAGTGCTTCCTAATTGAGGTGCAATTAAATAGCTTTGAAAAGAATTTTCACTTCCAAAAGAAGGACAAATAAGTTTACTTGTCTAATGGGAAGCATAAACAACATTAAAAATTGACACACGGCATTGACCAACACAAAAGTTATACAACATGCTTGAGTGGACATGCATAGCAAAGTGTAAATAATTATAATTCATAAGTTTTCAAATAATTTGGCAAATATCATCATTAACTTAGAAAACAGATTCTACTACATTATGGCTATAGTTTATGTCATTGGTTGGATTTATGTTGTTGCTTGTACTATTGTCACTATTCTTTATACCTAATGAAGTAAAAATTATGGACCTTCTTTCATAGAAGAATGTTGTATTTAGGACTATAGTTCTCCTTCTATAATTTATTATAGTTCTCTTTCTATACTTTATTTTAAACCCTAAATTTTGGTCAGTTTGACCTTTGTGATCTTGAATTTGAATAGTCAAAATTTGGCCAAACTTAGCAAAGTTTTGGGATAACTTGATCTTCTTTGAATTCTTGCAATTGCTTTGTTTGATTACTCCATCATAAAGAAACCATGAACATGTTTTTATGTGGGAGTGTTTTCTAGTCCAAGATGACCAATCAACTTAAAGCGTTTAAGTATTAAGACCCAATTTTTTTGCAAGAAACAATTGAATTGTATCAATTAAGAGTGTAAATATAAAGGGACGGACTAGGGAGACACCCTCCAATTGCTAGGGAGACACCCCGTATATCCCAACCTATTAAATTTGAGACTATTATTACGTTGAAATAAGAAATAAAGTCAAACAATATTTTAGTGCAATCTGCATCTACAAGCCTTGCAAACATATAAAAAATATGTCTCCTTTGTGACATGGTCAAGAGTTAAAACTAGTCATTCCTTTTATTTGTAAGTTTGACTCTTGATTATGTCACAAATGAAACATATTTGTTGTATGTTTGCAACGCTTGCAAATGTAAATGTGCCCTAAAATATTGTTTTGATTTTATTTCTTATTTTGAAGTAACAAGAATCTCAAATTTAATAGGTTGGACTATAGGAGTGTCTCCCTAGCAATTGGGGGGTGTCTCCCTAGTCTGTCCCAATATAAAGCATATGACAATATTATCAAGGTAATTGATACGTAGACACCAATTTTGCCCTAAATCCTAAACCCTCAAACCATTGGAGGGAAGGGAATTGTATGATTTGGAGACCTCAATGTATTCTAGAACCACAAAGGACGATACAAATTCAATAACACATTGTGGAAAAGTTTTGCATTTTTTTTACAAACAAGGGTAAACGTAATAATTTGCCTCTTGGTTAAGATTTTCCTTTGGATGTTGTTCACTTTTATCCTCCTTTGTATTTCTAGACTAAATCAAGGTCTCCAAATCTAAACATGACTTCAAAATAATCCTCCAAATTGAACTTGTTGATGATATATGTATATTTTAAATTTTGCCCCCCTTCACTGGGTGTATATATAACACACAATTGGTGTCCATATATTATTTTCTATCGTCATATGCCATGATTCTTTGTGCTTTTAATATTATGTTTGTGTCATTTTCTAGATTGCTTTTTGTGATTTAACCCCTAAAGCACCAATCCATTTTTTCTATCAAAATCATTTGAAAGAACCATCTCTACGAGATGAGTAAGAAGGTAGATTTTTTCATTCATTTGGAAATCCAGTTGTAGGATCTTGCCTTAGACTAGAAGAGGTACTCAATTATGGGTAAAAAATCAGGTCACTCTAGATGGAGAGGAGGGAAATATTTACATATGAAGCGAAGGATTTTTTTTTGTTGGTGCTGCTAGTAAATTTTGGAAGGCTTCGGCCACTCTTACATGGAAAGAATTGCTCTACCCAAAGGAGTGCTATTATTTTTTCATGTAGGAGATCAAGTTTTTTTTCCAAAATTTTGAAAATTGAGTAAAATAAAGGACTTCAACATTTGTTTTAGAGTAGAGAATCCATAACTACCCGCAAAAAAAGCTCTTCATAAATTTCATATCATTGAATGAAATTTAAAGCTTCTCACATACAAAAGAGTTTAAAGATCCAATTCCAAATTTGTATTTTTTAAAAATACAAATTTTAAAGCGGCCTTTTGGGCTACCCAAACAAGCAGTCCTCCCCAAGTTTTCATAGAACCTCCCATAACCTCTTTGTCAAATGTGAAAATGAAGAATTTATTTGATGCCCAAGTAGATCTTTGAATTCTCCACCTTCAACAAGAGTTTCAAAAAATCACACAAAGTAGCTTAGTAGCTTATCCAAAGGTACATGCCCAATGTCTCATTTGTTCTCCAAAGGGACAATGGTCTCTTACAGGTTAAAGAAAAGTTTTTACGTTCTTCAATAATTTGATTTTCAAATTTTTTCTAATTTAAAAATGTTCTAAATCCTAGAAAAATAATGAAGACAATTTTTATCAAACTAGTGTACTTTGATTATTTGAAGATTTAATTTAAGACATGTACAACAATGCAAAAAAATATTAGGATGACCATGTTTATGTTTAGAATAATGGCTATAGTCTAATATGCCTTCACCTTTTAGTAAAATTCATCACCTATTTTTCCTACTTGAGTATACTACAAGAAATTTTGTCCTAATTGACATGTCCAAATTGACTACATGTGTCCAAAAAGACAAAAGAACTATCAAATTAGACATTTTTTGTAGATTTGACCATGTTTATTTGAACAAATTTTTGTCATTTTGGATATTTTTCCTTGTAGTGACGTATCATGTAAAACCATTTATGAAAACAATTCACCTAAAAGGGGATTTTGGTTTTGATAACAAAAATTGTGTATGCTTAATTGCGATTGCATAAGAATCATGCAGCAAAATATATGAGAATATAATGCCAATAATATTCTTTGTTATACAAACTTCTTTGCAAGGCCAAAAGTGGGCCTATGCAACGATACTTTCATGTATTATACAATCTCTGCTTTCATTGAACATAGAATGTTTATGAAAAGTATAAATGCAAGTTGGATTTGGAGTTACTCTTAATGCTTTAATGACATGTTAAAAGCAATTTACCTTTGAAGCTGCAAGGCATCCCCAATCCAGCTGCAATATTAGCCACGAGAATTGTGTCAGACCATGCCTGACTCTGCATCAATTGCAAAGCAGGGGCATTTCCCCAATCCAGTAGCCCCAATGCAAACAAAATCTTTCACACACTAAACATGAGTTTTTAATAGTTTATGTCTTTTATAAATGCTTATGTGGCTGATTCATGTCAGAAGTATCTGAAATTCCCTGAAATCAAGTGAGTGTCAGAGCTGGACTGGTATGAAGGACTCTCCAAATAGTGAAAATTTGCAAGGGAGGGGCTCTTATGTGGGGAGCCCTAAAAAATGCAGTATGATTTAGCTGCTACATTGGAGCCCATGTTTTTGCTCAAGTCATGTTTAAAGCAGTGCACAAGATTTTGCTTGCCTCTCTTACAATTGCATTGGAGATGCCTTCAATAGGAGAAATTGTGTTATTTTTACCAAAACGGAGTACAAATATTGAATTCTTATAAATGCTTGTGAACTAAGGTACATGTTTGTACATTTTGTGAGGAATTTAAATTTCATAGTGCAAGCTTCATACACTCTTGGCAGGCTAAGCTTCTAAGTTTGACCAAATTCCCTTAACATCTCCAATTTTTGGAGCAAGGAACATGAGCTAGAGGAGTGCAAATTGTGAGTAGGGAAATCCTAGACTAAGTATTCCATGTACGCCGTCTCAACAATTAGGTCACCTTGCCTTGATCATTACCTCACATGGTTTATCACTTGGCCACAGGATGCGCATGCAACCATGAAAGTACCTTGATCATTACCTCACCATTTATCACTTGACGCCAAACCCTTGAACTCTCTAGATACCTTGATCATTACCTCACCATTTATCAATTGACCCCTAAAATTGCATGCAACTCTCTAGATACCTTGATCATAACCTCATGATTTATGATGTGGCCATTGGAAGCGCACACAACTCTCTAGATACTCAGACTTTGCATGGTTTACAACATAGACACCGCTAGGTTGTTTCTTGGCAACTCCATTGTTATTGCCAAATCCCTTTAAACAAAATAAAAAAATAAAATGAAGTAGATGCCCCATGAAGTTTGTAATATTTCCATAGATATCCTTGCTTTTTTTGAAATTACACACATATCCTTGGTTATTTCTTCCCATGAGAATGGGGTCGGATTTCAGCTTAGTTCATAAGGATATGGGCGGGTATTGATTAAAACAACAATGAAGATAGCTAAGAGTGGGCATGATAATGTGAACATGATTTAGAGGTTTGTGTGGGTTGCAGAGTAATGAATCTTTGTAAGTGTTGTCCAAGGCCCCCTCCCCTTTTATTGATGCAAATGCATGCTAAAGAAAATTTTTTGGTTTCAAGTTGCAAGGACATGTGGATTCAATAAGAAGTCGTTTGACAATTTTTGAGCCATGATAACATTGGATGAAGCTCTATATGTACAATGCTATAATTTATATTATTTTAGTGGAGATTGCAAAATGTCAATGCGCTACTAAAATCACTTGCACAAAGATATTTATAGTACAAAACATGATCAAAAGAAGTTTAGAGAGTGTTTGGGAACAAAATGTGTTCACCATGTCTTAGGGATTGCATTAGAAGGGCCACATGAGTGTCTACGTCAACTCTTGGTGGAGGCTATTGAGCTATGGAAAAATGTTGCCAACAAAGACATTTGTTTTGCTAACCAAAAAATATTGTAATGGTCACCTTTGTAAAAAATCTTGGAGGTCTCTAAAACATTTTAGTGCTATATACAACATTTTTATTCTTTGGATTCTTGTGTTTTTATATTGCAATACTTTAGATATTATTTGAAACTCTTCAAGTTTTGAAGAGATGTGCATCATTTTCTCACCAAATTTTGATGAGTTGAGAATCCTTGACTTTCAAATGGTGAAGGACTTGGCCATGAGATTTGGTGAAGAATTGCTCTCACGTGAAAGGGTTTGAGCGTGGAAAAACCCTTTTTGTCCACATCTCTGTATCTTCTATTAACCCCTAAAGGACCAAGCCCTTTTTTCTGTGAAAATCACTCAAAACTGCCACTTTTGGGGGACTGAGTAGAAAAGTAGGAAAAAAGTTTTTTTTGAAAATCCAACCATAAGATCTTGCCCTAGACTATGGGAGGTACTTGTGGGAAAAAAAATCAGCTCATTCTACATGTAAAAGAGTGAGATATTTACACCTGAAGTGAAAACAAAAGTTTTTCCTTGTTGCCCAAAAATTTTGGCATCCTTTGACCGCTCCTATATCAAAAAAAATTCTCTTTGCAAAGTTGAGGTTCTTTTTTTTGTGTAGAAGATCAAGCTAAGTATGTGTGGAAGAATTTTTAAATGAACTATAGGTGTGAATCATAGTTTGTAAAATCTTGCAATGCCAAAAGGCCATGAAATTTGCATGTACGTTAAGCAAAATTGTAAGTTTTATGTAAAATTCAAAAATATGAATTACACAAATCAAAGCTGTAAAAACATAGGAATTGTAGCCTGGTACAATTTGAAAAAAAAAACACACACAAAAAACAAATTCAAAGCTAGATAAAAAAAAAATACCATTATTTTGCAAAGGAGTAGATGGAATAGAGGTTCCAAAGGCCCATGGCACAAGCCCCATCCACCCCAACCTCCCACCCTTGGGACTTGGGATTGTCTTCCAATAATTCCTTGTATTCCCAAAAGTTATCATCTGGGTACTCTTGAGATTTTCTTCATGTTCTCCTAATTCCCCAAGTTCCCCTCCAATCTTGAAGTTCCCTTCTACTCCATGTGCTCCCTTTATGCCCTCCTACAATTGCACGCGCGAACTGTGCTAATCTCGACTCAAAGGGCTTTGTCAAAATTGTTGTGTCACCTCAGGAGCTTCCACCCCCCTCCCACTCTAGCTGGCCCTTGTAGCTTGTGAGGTCGGGTATTGACACCTCCTCCCTTTGTTTTTGCTGCCCAAGTAATTGGTATCTTTGCCCTCTCCAAGCTGCCCCTTTTCCTATTCAACTCTCTCATACAAAAGAGAGGTGCTGATTGGGTTGCCCCTTCTCCCCCATTTTTGAAAATTTATGCATAACTTTTTTGTATTATGTCAAAATGAAGAAAAAATTAGATGCCCATGTAGCTCTTTGAATTTCCTACCTTCAATTTAAGTTTCAAAAAATCATAAAAACCAATTTAGCTATAGGCCCATGCTTGAAATTCAATTATTGCTAGAGGAGACAGTTGGTCCTTTAGGGGTTAAGTTGTACTTTAAAGGGTTTAATTATATCAAACCCTAAACACTCAGTACAAAAGAAACCGTGACCAAATTGACTGTAATTTGGCTAAACTTTGTCAACTCAGCTGTTGTATAGGAGACCCTAATTCGGTCACCTTGTTGAAAAGCTTTGGTCATCTTTATTGTCATATCGGACAAGAATCCATATCACCAGAACTCTATATTTTTGAGTTTGCCGCGCTGGCTTCAGCTTTACACATCAACATGTACTATTTGCAAGTTTTAACACTACAAGGAAAAGGGGCCCAAAATGACAAAAGATAGACATAAAAATGTCCAAGATGACAAAACGAACATTTTGCACTGTATCTTTGTCAATTTTCCCTAGACTTGAATTGATGTTCAGTTTTAGGCGTACCACGAGGCTGAAGTGGCACTAACCGCCACAAAAATGATGTGGGACCATGTTGAGTGGATCTAGTAATGCACTTATTTAGCTGCTTCCCACCTTTTATCAAATTTACTTCTTGCATTTTTCCCTGCCCTTTTCATTTTTGGCATAACCTAGTTGTCAGCAATTCTTGCGGCGTCTTACTGTGCAAACAAAATTCAACCTCCGCAGCCCATCTTCTTGAATATTGTGATGTTCCAACTCTAAAATTTAGGTTTTCCATCAACTCTTTTTCCTATTGTTCTTCTTCTTTGTCGCGTGCCCAATGTAGCCCTTGACCAACGTTATTGCCATGACGCCAACCATATCCTTCTTCAAATCCGCTCCACCATCCTCTTGACAAAACCAAAGCGGAATCATTACTGAGCAACAAAGCGACAACAGCGCAAAAAGTCCGTATTGTGGTGTCAGAAGTAGAAGCGCCACGTTTGTTGTTACCCTAAGATCTCTTTTTTATTAATATTTCATTTGTTTTGTGAACAATCAAAATGTACAAAAAGGCCATATCAAAGGTATTGAAGGTGGCAATGCAAATCTAGTTCCTTGTGCTCGAAAGAGACCTTCAACTTATCTTAAAAAGCAAAAAGGTTGCTCTTAGGTTATTTGCTGCTCCAACCACATTGCCCTGCAGAGGCAAGTATCACACTTTCCAACTATTTCTTATATCAACAATGAACATGTTGTTGCTGTTCTTTTAGTAAGGGCAATATGTCTAATAGGGGTAGGTCAAATTTTGTACGTTTGCTACACATGTCTTTCTACTTGATTGAGTGTTTTTCAATTATAAGTGCTATTGATGCGGCAAGGCTATGAAGCAAAAGATGGAGATGTTTGGAAACACTAACCTGCAATATTGTATACTGTTGTTTGTAAATGCTCCTTGCATGGTTTTTTGTGGGATGAGGGTTTCCGTTAGCTCCTAGTAAGGCAAGCTTGACACAAATTTTGCTTAGATTTGATTTTTGTAACCAGTCAATGATCTCCCTAATGCTTTTATATCCATGTGTGCTTTGAAGATGCATTTTGTGGCATGTTGGAAAGTTAGGAAGTTTGCAATCAATCAAAAAGTATATATAAACTTCTAAAATGCTACGTGTTTTTTCTAAAATATGCAGTCAATGCAATTGCAAATTAAGTAAGGACATCAAAGCTCACTAGTTTGATCTTCTTAACATCGATGGTGGGATTCCTTGTGAACAAATTCTTGGAGATGAAGCTTGCAGGTATGTGTGAAGGGTATGTTGCTAGGCATAATTTAAAAGGAAATTTCATGGATACCCTTGAAGTTTGCAATAATTTCATAGATACCCCTGCTTTTTCAGAAATGTCACAAATACCTTTGGACCAAAATCTTCAAGAGTTTTTTTGTTGTGCATGCCACTTCCCTTTTTTCTTTGTGCACACATTGTTTCTTTTTTGTTATGGATGCACATAAAGGAAGAAGGAAAGTGGCATGCCCAACAAAAAAAAACACTTGAAAATTTCAGTTCAAGGGTATCTGTGAACTTTCTAAAAAAGCAAGAATATCTATGAAATTCTTGCAAACTTTAGGGGTATCCATGAAATTTTCCCTATTTAAATCCTTCATCCTTGTGGTTTTGGTGTGTTTCCATGGACTCTAAAATTGCAGAGAAATACAGAACCTTATCTTTGTTTAGTAAACTAGAAGGAATTGGATGAGTTTCCTATGACGGCTTGATCTAGTGGTGCAGCAAATTTCTTGATCAATTTATAAAACAACATACAAGCAACCAAAACCCTTTGGCACTTTTCATGGCTATATAAAGTAATGGGTCTACTGCTTGCTTTTATCAATTTTAACATTTTCTTTCCTAAAAAAATTAGGTGGTCAACTTTGCTTTTGAATGACATCCGGTCAAGTGCCTCTGTCTCCCCTAGGGCTTGCAGAAGATTTGGTGAACACCTTGAAATTTTATTTTCTTGTTTGGAGATTGCTTGTAGTGATGCAAGTGCACCAATCTTTGCAAAACTTGCAATAACTTACAAAGAAGAGAAAGCTCTAGGACTTCCAAATGAAGAAGATGAGGAGTTTTTTGGGAGCTTATATCCAAGACTTGAAGTTTGGTTTCAATGATTCAACACCTCCCAAACTAGTATGCCTTTTCATGCAACTATTGTTTAGCATGCATTAGCAGGTATCTTATAACAATATCAATGGCTTTGTGGTCAGTTTCAAGAATCAGCAGCTCTCTTAGTTCTCAAATTTATCATTTAGCTAGCAATTTGTATGTGCAAGGAGAAATGTGAGATTGAAGCATTTGTGAAGGATGCTATAGCAACAGAAGAAGATTGCTTGAGGATTGCTTGGGGTGCTGTCTTTGCATCAATGGCATACCTAGCACTAGCAAGGTTAGTGCTAATGTTTAGTCTCATTTATCTATTATGCACTACAAAGCAAACAGAGGACAACTTATGGATGCAACGTATTAACATTGGCTTCTCTATAATGGCAGACTACGGCTGTATTGGAGGTTACAAAGGGCCCAAGGAGTAAAGTGGATAATGGTGAATTGCCACCTTATTGGTTTGTGGAGTAAATGGCCTTTGTCTTCTTTCTCCCAAGCATGCCTACAATGTATGACTCTATCTTTGCAGTCTATTTGTACATCTACTAAATAGCACATTCATGAATGAGCAATTCTTTAGTAGTGGGTTAGTAGCACTATCAGTAAGTCTTTGGCCATGACCACTTTGGCAATCTCCTCAGGAAGAGCAGGTCTTGTGGAACTAAAACGTGTATCAACATTATCCAGATATAAACTCAAATAGTTGCTTATCCATCAAATGTTGTTATATGCATGCTCAAAATCACATTTTAAAAATATTCTGTTTAAAAAAATATTGTTGCAATTTTTGGCACTCCATGACCAACATTTCCATGCCTGTTGATGATGTGGATGTATGTGTGCAGGTGCTTCATGAAGCCTTGATTGGTTAACACTAGATGGAAGCAAGTCCTACAATTCCTAGATGCTTGACTCTCATAAAGCAGGCCTCTTGCAGGTTTGCATGCCTGCTCTTCCATTTTCTTGGTTGATGAGCTTGACCTGTTGATGACTAGTAGTCAATTGGCAAATTACAATGTCAATGTTTTCTTGCGCTGAATCTTTGAGTTAGTAAACTTGTACTTCTTATTTCCTTTTGGTTTTGTAATGCTTATTCACATGCTTTCTTGAATTGCTTTGTAGGTTCTTTACATAGTTTGAAGGAGTTTGAAGGGATAGCAGAGGTGTGTTGTCATCTAAAGAATCTTTAATTGTTTAATATGAACATCAACAAGTGAAAAATTCAATTTTTTTTATAGCAACTTGCATATTTTAAATGTAACAAGAGCAAACATTTATGTGCAGCTTGCGGAAGAGGTTTTGGACAAGAGAACCAATGATGTAGTTTGAAGAGCAAAGAATTTGAAGAAAAAGTAAAGGAGAAACCAAATTTAGAGTATCCTTGGATGAGTGGAAATTGAGGTCATGGACAAGAGTTTGCAATGTTCTAAGATTGGACGTAAATTGGGTGGAAAGTAGAGGAAATATGACAATACCAGTTGATTTATACCCATTTAGAGTGGTACAATAAGTGTAAATTGATACACTCCAACCTTAATGTATTAGTGTTTAGTATGTACCTCAATATATTGGTGTTTAGTATGTATGTCTACCTATGTGTACAAGATTAAGATAGTTTTACTAGATTCTAAAGCTATATCATGTAAACCAAAAAAACAACAATAAACAATATACCAAATTTTTGTAGATTTAAAATGGCTGCAGTTTTTGGGTGGATGCAACTGGGTAGAAGCATAATGACAAAGAAAAGTGAATGAATGAATGTGTGCATTGTAGCATATTGTTCCACGTCATATTGTTCCACATGTCAGCACTACAGAGGATTGCATTTTAAAAAAAGCAACAGTACACATGTGAGGGTAAATATATTTCTATGCGTAAAAGAATGATCCTATGTGGCAATGGTTAAGTTGAACAATTGCTGATGTGTAAGAATGACCAAATTGACAAGATAATTGACAAGATTTTATCAACTATGTGACTGGATTAGGGTCTCCTAATTAACAAAGCAATTAACAAAATTTTGTCAAATCTTTGTCAATTAGGACATAAGTTCCCTTGTAGTGGGCAATCCCCAACGCGCATAGGTCCCCTTACCTTCACTAGCATGAGAAATTGTTGGAGCATTGGTTGCACAAACAAGATTGGAATCCAATTGAGCGCTATAGCCGCTGCACTTTGCGTGGAATGAGGTAATGTCAGTAGACATCCTGAATAGCTCAAGAAAGGGCCATAGCACATATATCAAATACTCTCTGTCCTCCGCTAAAGTTGCCAGGTTGCGGACGTAGAATGGCTTAGCCTCTACAACGTTCTTTTGCACATTGCAAGCAACCCGAGAGGTATCACTATCCACAATTATTGTGTTGGCCTCATTGAAATTGGGATAGCGTTTATACACTTTCAGTAAGTGCTTCCCCCATGCCGTTGGTTCTCCATCATCATACCCATAAGGCTCACAATGTTCGCCTGTCTAAACAAACAAGGGAGCACATCGCTGCACTTGTACTGGATAATGTAGCATTGTGGGGAGTACATCATCCATATATTGAAATGTCTTACTTCCCCAAAATGCAACTTTGAAATGCCAAAAACAATTTTCTAGAAAGGATTTGAGCCACGACCTGAATATTACTCTACGGACCGTTGTTTTTGTGGAAGTCCATATCCTACCATTTGGGTTAGGCTCACCCAACATACTATAGTCTACAAGCGACCCGTGGACATTGAATACAACTAGCTTAGTTGTCTTCCCAGTGGCTCCATCACCTAACATCCCCATCTGCACAACAGGCTCTAATTGAGGAAATAATTGCTGGGTCCGTCAAGCTTTAACTTTTACCTTCCCCGGAGACCTTAGATTGCGCTTGGTTTTTTTTGGAGTAGGGGGGCCGGCACCTCTTACACCCTATGATCTGTCATCATGGTCTATATTTGTGGAATCTTGTGCAATCATCCTCAATGGACTAGTAGGGTGATCCGCCTCTATCTGCAAGGCGGAAGCGCCATCTCCTTTGACGTCTACGTCCTTCGCCGCTTCAGAGGTCTCATTCAACTTTAGTACAGGCTCCTTACCTTTTGCAACAACTTTGCAGTCATCCAATTCTAGAGATGGTGAGATAATTGTATTGGAACCATCCTCTACAGGGGGAGGTGCCAGTGTCAACAGAACTAGGTTCAGGTCATTCTATGCCTCCCCGTCTTTCATCATTGCATTACTAATGGGAGGTTGCGTGTCATTGAGAATTACAGGCCCTATGGACATGGACTCATTGTTAGATGAGAGAGTGACATTTGCCTTCTGAGCAACACAGTTTGGCATTCGTTTTCTTTCCGCGCGATCTATCAAAAACCCTTGTTGCTTGCACCTGCAACAGATGTCACCTTCTGAACCTGAAAATGAACTTCTGGAAGGTTTATACCAGGCTTCGTTGAGGCTTCCCTATTGCTGTCCTTGTAGGTGTCATTGGCAGTGGCAATGTGGATGCCATTGTCGGGCCAAATGGTATCCCCCATGAACGGGTTGAACTTTGAGTCTTGATTGCAGCCGCATGTTTGGTTGATGCATCAAACATCAAATCAAATTGTTTGTTCATATCTTTCTTGAAAGACTCTATTGCCAAACGCCAATCCACATCCGTAGAGTGCTGGCTGAATTGCAAGGTGCAGCCACCAAAAGAGATGGCAAGGATTCAAGTGAATTTAGGGTCAAACATTCCTAGTACATTAGAGTAACCAAACATAAGTAAGCAATTTCCAAAGTATTGGAAAGTGACTTAACGGCAACTAGGTGTGAACTACTGCGTTAGTGGAAGATGAATATTTGATCTTTGTGCAGTCACTACAGATGACTGCAACCACGTTAATTGTATGTCATGAAGTCCTCTTGAAGGATATCATGTTTCAGGATAATGTGAAAATGAAATAACAAAATCAATGCAAATATTTGCAAGTACCTTTTGTCCGGTGACTTCCATAGCTGCTTCATGTTCATTAGCATCATGATCTATTGAAGGAGTACTAGAGCACCCAGCTCCTTGTGAAAATACTTCAAAAACCTGCCAACAATGTGAGATTCCAAATTGGTAAAAGACAAGCACTACTGAAAGACCAATGACTTTGATGACTAACCGTATTAGATGGCGGTGGCTTTTTCTTTTGGCTCCCTCTCCTCCCATCACCCTTCATTTAGGCTCACGCATTCATCATTCTAGCCGTCTTTAATATCTGCGCTTTAGTCTTCTAATAGATCATCAACCTATCCCACTGAGAGGGATCCACATGAAGCGGACAAACTAGGTTGCCTGTCAAAAACCGTCTTTTTAAACAAGACCTCTTTGACTTAAGGAATTTAGTAACAGCTTTTTGGAACCCCCCATTGCTAAGGGAATAATGGAAATACTCAAACCCATTGTCTAACGCGTCGCATGTTTTCTAAATCGATTGAGGGCTCTACTTGTTAAAATCAATGACGCTGATGTCCATTAGCATGGGGACAAATGTCCGCATGGACTTGTCCCAGTTAGTTCTCCCACAAGCATTCTTCTCTATTTCCCCCTTCTTGTTCACTTGAACCTTAGATGGCCTCCTTGCTTCCCCTACTCGTTCTTGTCTCTCTAATTCTTGTTGAGCCCATTCTCACTGTCTGAAGGAACATTTGTCATTGCCCTAGCCGGTTTCATCTGGTCTTGAAGGGCCGCTAATGACAAAAGTTGATGGCCAACCACTCGAGTAAGGAGCACCCCATGGTAGTGGTGGAGGCCCTTGCTGCAAGGGCAAGGGCATCCATTGCCACAAGGTAGCCCTAGGTGGACCTGCAAGTGGGATGTTGACTTTACTAGGCCAAGACTGTTGTGCCGATGCCCTGGAAGTGTTTTCCAGACGAGCGCGCAGGTTTGTCTTTGACCTCGTTAGGGCTGCTGTCGCCAGAGTTGGACATGTCTGCCTCTAGGGCTAAGCAGACAAACCCAAACACATAATGCATTAAATTTTAGAATTGGAAGGTATTAGAGTTTGCCAACCATGAATTCACCGAGTTTTATACTCACAAATTCACATAGGCCACTCTATATACATAAACGGACAAGCAAAGCATCACCCCAATCACACCTACCAAATGCCACTCTTCAAGTGTTGTACCCTAAAAATCTAATCGGATGTTAGACCTATATCAGAATTACCTGCGCCAGATCCTGAGGCCATCTGTCTTTGCTCAAAATGTGTACAAGCAATTGCTAGGTGCATCATACCTTCTACCATGTCATTGTCACTAGACTGCATTGCCTCTGAAGAAGAATCCCGCCCACTACTCATGTTGCTGGAATCTGCACTTTCCTCCTGGCTGACTTGTCTCTTCCCTTGCGTGCTTTGCTCTTTGCGAGAGGCGTGCAATGTGCCACTCCTTTGCGGCTTCGCAACGACCTCTTTCATCTTCCCCTTTGCTCAAGCCTCCACTTTTTGCGGAATGTCATCATTATTGAAATTTAAAACCACTCCAATACTCAGCAATTAAAAAGCAAAGAGTAAACACACGCAGCCACAAAGAATGTAGTGTAGAGGATCATTAGTTGGGTTGAATCCACTTAAATGTGCAACACATGAAAAGCATAGTAAGGGATTAGGGTTTAGGTGTGTTCTGTGTCTTATAAAGCGATGTCTTAAACCTCAATTCCAATATGCGCCGAGTCTTTAATGCATGCCACTAAATGTGCATTTCTCTACTAAACAATGTAACCAGTGACTACAACAGAGTATTTTGCAACCGCGAAACAACTACAAGGAAATGTTGTAATGCTTGTGAATAAGGTAATTCGACTCAGCAGTAGTATGATTTGAAATTGCTCTTAGGCCAACCTAAATTGGCGCCTAAGTTCTTAGCCCTACTTTTTTGTGGCTTCCCTATTTGAAACTAATAATACACCACTGGGCTGCAGTTTTGCAGTAACAATTTGAAGACCCTAAACCTGACCTATGCAAGGATGTGCCATGTGTAACAAAAGCAGCCGTGACCGATAGTTGGGTGGGGTAGGAGCTCCGCCTACATCGTTGGGAGAATGTACTATAGAGTATACACAAAACTCCACCATCTAACTTTGATTGAGGTAATTTACATGGCCGATGTATGTGGCAAGAGTTCTTTCAAATGGGATGTGTTTTTGGCCACCTTCCGATCCCTCTCCATTTTGTAATTGGTCTTCTGTGGCGGTAGTGAGTCCATTGTGTTTAGGTCAATGGCCGGCACAATTTGAATGTTTGTCATGCAAAGTCGGCAAGGGTGGAGCTACTTGAAAGTGGGTGCGTATGCAGATTAGAAGGCAAGAAGAAAAGAGAGTGATGAACCAAAATTCTTGTAGGTGATGGAGTTCAGAAGGAGAAAGAGTTTGTGAGTACTGCCGCCTATCGCGTGGAGTGCTAGTTCTTCACTGAGGTTAGTAAATGGTGGCTAAACCTACTCTATTCCTAGTTGCAATGATTAACTCTTTATGCGCCAAGTAGTCACATCCACTCATGTTATTAATACTGATTGTAATGTGAGTTTTTGTATTACACTTTGCAATTAAGTAAGGCGCACTATGTCTGATTTAATCCTAAAAGTGAAATTCAAAACATTATTGAAATTTCTAAATTTGAACATAATGATAACCTTTGTGACTTCCAACACCAAACATCCCATATAAGACAGCATGTGTTCTTTTATGCGCCAATTTGCTTGACCCTTTCCCTTAATATACTCTCCCTTTATTATAAATACTACTTGTATGTATTCCTTTCCTCCCTAGCAAATTTCCATCTTATATTTTTGTAAAAATAAATAAAACGGTAGAGGGTTAAAAATTGACAAACAAATTTCTTACTGTAACTTTTAGAGGTGACTATTTTAGAATAATTACTAAATTTAGTTATTAATTTCAAATATCCTTGCCTTGCCATTATGGGTTTAGATTGAAACTATTCAAAAGTGTATTCTATAACAAGAATACTCTAATTCTAGAGGTCTCTTGAACTTCAAGCTCCTTTACACATCCAATAGGTTTGGATAATGTGTATTGATGATTGATCCATGTTGTGAAACATATTGCATGGAAATCAGAGAAAGTGAGCTAAAGTAGTTTTTCATGACATTGCAGTCATAAACAACAACTAAGCTATCACTAATAATAGTTGCGACCTTCAATTCAATTGAATAGTTTGATTGGAGACTTAGTTAATGTGATATGGGTCATTTTAGATTACAAACAATGTTAGAGATATTACTGTATACATGATTGTGAAGTAACTACTGGGTGAGGATTATGACTTCCTCTACTAAATGAAGTTGTCCAATGGGTTTGAGTACTAATTCCAATAACTTTTTAGAATTCAAATTGTTGGGGCCACCCCCTTCATGAATAGAGGTCTAATGAAGAGTACATGTTATCCTCCTTCTCTACTTCTGACTCAAGGACAAAACATTGCATCTGTAAGGCATAAATAACAATGATACTCACTTGCACAATATATAGGAAGCTGAACCACCACACCATTGATTTTTTTTTTGTTCCTATTATCATTGTTTGTTTACCATTCCTTGTGTTTTGATGGGGCTTTGGGCAATTTTGAAGTTGTTTGTATACCAAAAATGCAAGGTATATGTAAAAATAATGCATTAGAAAAAGAGTATGTGAATAAGTCTTTCATGACATATGGTTGGCATTGTCTGGAAGTGACATGATGAAGAATGATTTTAGTCAACTTAGAGTAGTGGAGCATACATTTAGAGCGCATTACAACCGTATTGGACATCCAATGTAGTAGCTATGGAGGAGTCCATCAATGACAACAAGACTCCTCTAAGGCAACATTAGTATGGAAGGGACAAAACCTACAATAAACAATGCATGCGGAATTCCAGCATTTGCCGACCCAAGAAGGCTAAGACTGAGAGATGAACGTCTATGGGCTAGGGAATTAGAACAAGCTTGTCACCTTAATGTGAAGCAATTCCGTTGCCCTTGCACAAAATGCAAAGGTCTCTAGCGTGCTATACTTATTCATAAAGTACATGAGCACCCGATCAGTTTT
Source organism: Ulota crispa (assembly GCA_963920765.1). Lineage (NCBI taxonomy): Eukaryota > Viridiplantae > Streptophyta > Bryopsida > Orthotrichales > Orthotrichaceae > Ulota > Ulota crispa. The sequence goes on along the minus strand of OY987252.1, from coordinate 1,869,788 downwards.
GGTAGAGACGCGTGTCACTGTATGTGGAGAGGATCGGGTACTAGGGAAGCATCAGATGAAGAATGGGAACGCCAACATTGGGAGGCAATAGGCAACGCACATGAACCCACTATTGAAGTTGAAGTGGATGCTACTGTGGACACACATGGTATTTTGGAGCAATTGTTGCCACCAGACAATGAATCAGAACTACCAGCACCACATGGGATTGATGACAAAGTGGCTGATGCTTTCAAAGCAGCGGACACCATCCACAAGGATTGCATGCAGGGTGCTGGATCACCTAGGTCTGACAACAAAAAAAATGTTTGTGAATGTGACCCACCTTTGTGCAACACGGCGACAGAGGAAGGGGTGGCCAAAATTAATTTTGATGTGGAAGTGCTGCAAGACGCGATGGAGGTCCTTTTTGAGGGAGGCAGGTCCACAAAGTTAGCCGCTACTATACTTATGATGAATCTTTGCACAGTTCATAGCGTGAGCAATGCTTGTGTGGATGAATCGTTTGGCATCTTACATCGCCATATCCTTCTCGAGAAGAATTGCTTGCCTAGACATTACCATGGTGCACAGGGACTTATGAGGGAACTAGGTTTGATGTATAACACCATCCACGCTTGTGAACGTGGATGTTTTCTTTTTCATGGTAATGCTTTTGATGCAGTGAAATGCCCAAAGTGCAGCGGGTGGCGGTATAGGGATGAGCAACGATGGATGTACCCTTTGAAGGTTTTGCGTCATTTACCAATTATCCCACGACTTCATAGACTCTTCCATAGCCCTTCCATATTGGAACTCTTGACCTAGCATTCCAAGAATTGTAGCTACTGTGAAGGTGGTGACAACTTGATTTGACATCCTTGCAATTCTAGAGCATGGCAACACTTCCATGAACATGTGGACAACAGCTTTGGCAATGATCCTTGGAGTGTCCACTTTGCTTTGGCAGCAGATGGAGTGAATCCATATAAGTAGAACCAATCTACGTGGTCTATGTGGCCAATTTTAATGTTGAATTATAATTTGCCGCCTTGGTTGTGTATGAAGGAGTTTTTTGTTATGTTGGCTTTCTTGATATCAAGGCGCGCTTCTGTAACCTCCAAGTTCTTTGATGTGTACTTGCAACCCCTTGTGGAGGAGCCATTGTACTTGTGGTCTGGAATTCTAGTGTATGATGTCAGCAATGAGGTTGGAAGGAAACATTTTTAGTTACATGGAATGCTGCTGTAGACAGTGTACAACTACTCGAGATATGGTACGGTTGGCGGATTCTTGCATCAGGGTTACGCTGCATGTCCGAGCTGTGGAGTGGATTTAGGTGCTGTGCATTCACTGGAGCTAGAGAAATGCACTTACAAAGACACACAACGTTGGCTGCCTGGCATGCATCCTTACCAGTCATGGCAAATGAAGGAACTTTTCAACGATGCAATGGAGTATGGAAAAAAGCTGGTTGGAGTTACGATTGCTTTGCAACAATAGCACGCATGTGATTTCAAGGCATGGAAAGTGGCGGGAAACGGGGAGGATGCAACAAGTGACCCGTAAAAGGTTCACAGTGTCAAGCGGACAAGCATTCTTTTCTGTCTCCCATACTAGCAGGTTTGAACTTTTTGTGTAAGAGTACTTAATCACAACTAGGAGTCACATTAGATGTCTTCAATTGTCATGTTTGGTAATTACAAGTCAAATGTGAGTGAAGAGAGAGTACTTCAAAAAGGGACATCTTATAATTAGACGTAACTTACTACAGAAACACGTGTTATTGTTTATGTGGATGAGATACTGAAAAGGAAGAGATTGTTATATGTAGGACCTATTGATTTGGAACACCCTTGATGTCACGCTCTGCGAGATGAATCTATTGAAGAACTTGTTGAAGACTTTGACTGGTAAAAAAGACACGGTGAAAGTATGTCGCGACCTTCAGAGACGGAATATTAGATTGCAATTGTGGCTGACACCTCACCCACTTAGGCCAAGGAAGATGGTGAAGCCAAAAGTTGCATATGTGCTTTATGATGACCAATTTGATAGATTTGCAAAATGCATTGAGTCCTTGAAGACTCTAACAAGTTTCTCCTCAGAATTGAGTAAATGCATTTGTAAGAAAATTTTTTGTGGATTGAAGTCACATAATTACCACGTGTTGATGCAACAAGTGTTACCACTTGCATTGCGTGATTTACTAGAATCTAGACTGCAACTAGCTATAATGCGAATTTGTAAAATATTTTGCCGCATCTGCACACAAGTTTATAATCTGGAGGACTTTCGGTCCCTCCAAATTGATGTCGCTGATTGTATGGCTCTCCTAGGGATTCATTTCCCACCATCTTTTTTTGACATAATGACCCACCTAGTGTATCATATTGTAGAGGAGCTTGACTTATGCGGCCTTGTTTTTACTTGTTGGATGTACTCGGTTGAACATTACCTAAAAACGCCAAAAGATTATGTGCGGAACACTGCAAGACCGGAAGCTTGTATGGCAGAAGGTTACCTAAAGGAAGAATGCATTGGCTTCATCACCAAGTACTTGCATCGTTTTGAGGTTACACATCAATGTGTTTGGGATGCAAACAAAGAGTTTGGGGATGTCAAGGAGGTAGTGAGCGATGCCAATATAGCGTTTGTGATGAGCCCTAGGCTTTGCAACGTGACACATGAGTACATGCTAACAAATGCCACCAATACGCATGACTTATGCATGTAAGTTCATTCCTCAATTTCTAAAAGACATTGTAATATTCCTCTAGGAATTGTTGACTTTTGAAATTATAAAAGTCTAGAAGGTAATATGATCTTTAGATTCAAACGTTCAATTTTTGGGTGGAAAACAAGACTGCAAGTAGTACGAGAGTTATATAACAAACACCGTATTCATTAAATTGGGAATTTTTGGACAATTTGGGACTTTTGAAGGTTTTAGTTGATCCCCTAAAACCATGTTTGCAACATTTTTTTGGGTACACGTGCCCTCACCTAAGAGGAGGAATTTGCGAGGGAAAAAATTTTAGTGGGTCAAACCAAATCTGATAGCTTTGAATTTGGTTTAAGTTAACCTTTTGGGTTTAAGGTGAAGTTCAATTTGGGAATCACAAATTTCCAATTCAATGAATATGGTGTTAATGTCACTGTGAGTTGTGTTTCACGTCTAATATAGTCATAATGTGGGGAGGCATGGCATGTCATTGTTGAATTTTTTTTGTAATCCCCGGAACCACAATTGTTTTCAATGGGATACTTCATATCAAAATTCATACTTCCTAATCCATGAGTGCAATAATCCATCGTCAATATCTTCAGTGAATTGACCATGTATGCCATGAACAAGATGTGGAGGGCTAGGCGACAGGAAGACGCAACGGTACCAAAGTTATCTGAGTGGGTACAACGCCATGTTCACAAGTCACCGCTTGACATGACTAACCCGGAAGACAAAGATCAGCTACTAATGAGCAGGAAACCAGCACAACAGACCAAGCATTACAAGCAGGTGAAAGCATTTGTTCTGCATTTAGAGTAGAAGATGACACTTCTAAAGCATACATCAATTATAACAATGGTGTAGCTTCCATATATGAAATGCCGCCCAACAATGCTTGAGACATTTCCGTAAGCTACGTTGGAGTTCTTAAGGACATCTTTATGTTGGATTATGGAAGTTTGCAAACGCCAATCATTCTCTTATCATGTGGTTGGTTGAAACCAACAAATAATCAAGGTAACCCAACATATATGAGAGATGTAGCAAGCTTATTGAAGGTCAACAACCATCACAAGTTACCTCAAACTTCCAACCCTTTCATTTTTATAGCACAATCCACGCAGGTCTTCTTCTCCAATGTGCAAGGGAAACTAGGCTAGAAGGTTGTACTACAACATGCGGCTAGAGCAAGGAGAGAGGTGTTGGACACATCAGACGTCTTCTTTAAAACTATAACTGAAAGCATTGGCCTCAAGGCTCTCCAAAGCATGTCAGTTCCAACAAAAATTGCATCTCTTGTAGGTGCAGTTGACTTAACTTTAGCGGAGAATATGTTAGCTCATCAAAATTACTAGAAAAATGCAATATAGACATACTAGAGGTAGTTTGTGTGGGTGTTGTACACAACATTGATCATTCAAATTCCATATTTGCTTGAGTCAGTCACGTACATAATACATTGCAAAGGTGAACTAGATTGTTTACAATGTAGTTTAGAATGTACTGTCTTTGATATACATCTGCGTTGAAATATGACTAGAGCTATCAAAAGCAGCCCTTAAACATAAACCAACCTTAATGCTAACCACAATGACCCCAAGAACCCTTTCTCCAACATAAAAGCGCACATAAGCAATCTAAAACTGCCATGACCGTTCATGAGAACAACAAAAGAAATTACAATATTAAACAAACATCCCTAAAATAGAGTGAACATCTTACGTGTCCACAAATATTGCAGGTATTGGAGCAGTTGTGCGGTAATTCTTGACCCAGTCATGAAGTACAACTACGCATTTGTGATGGTCACCCTCACACTACTGCAATAGGCCCTACCACCATTTTGACGGACCTTAAAATGCCCGTGGCGGAGCCCTAGATGAAATACCGTGGATGAACTAAACCCGTAAGTAATGCTTAACAACTGAATTAATGACAAGTGACAGCAATAATTGAGATGCGACTAAGAGAAAAAGTGACTTTGTGGTGCAACTATGGAGTGGCTAGTGTATTTTTCCTTGTACCAAAAGGGCAGTAAAGGTGTAGTAACGCATCTGCAATCGCGAATACCCCTGTTTCCTTTTAGTGCTAGCCCTCAGTCTCGGCTGTGTCTAGCCTCCAATTCTCTGCTATTAAGCTCTCAAGTCTTGACTGCTCAGCTCTCAATCCCCTATTGTTTAAGCTCTTGAGTCCTCAAGTACTTAGTTCTTGCTCTCGGCCATGTCCAACTCTCAATTCTTTGCCATTAAGCTCTTATTCTTAGCTGTGTCCCAGTCTCCCACCCTCTGCTGTGAAGCCATCAAAGTCCTCAACTGCTAGCTCTCATTCTTGGCCATGTCCAGCTCTCAATCCCTTGTCATTTGAGCTCTTGAATCCTCAATTGCTTGGCTCTCACTCTTGGCCACATCCCGCTCTCAATTCTCTGCTACCTAGCTCTCATTCTCGGTTGTATCTAGCTCTCAATTCCTTGCTGATTAAGCCCTCATTCTTGGCTATGTTCTAGCTCCCCACTCTCTAATATTAGGCTCTCATTCTCAACTGTGTCACAGCTCTCAATTCTCTACTATTAGGCTCTCCAATCCTCAATTGTTAGCTCCCATTCTTGGTCGTGTCCAGCTCTCAATCCTTTGCTCTTAGGCTCTCATTCTTGGATGTGTCCTAGCTCCCCACTCTTTGCTGATTAGCTCTTGAGCCCTCGACTGCTAGCTCTCATTCTCAACAGTGTCCAACTCTCAATTCACTATCAACTACTCCCACACTCCCCCATTGATCAGTGCCGTAGGCTCCGATCCAGCGTTGACCAGCGCCCTTGTCAACCACCGGCTCCCTCCAGTCAATACTCGACTCTCCAGCCAATATCCAGACCCTCTCAGCTGACACCTAGACCCTCGCCACTCCTCCTAGCCGGTCCTCAGTCAACGACCCTTGCTCCCCAGCCTGCCTCCTCAAAGCTCAAGACTGTCAGGTTCAGCCTTTGGTCAAGTGATTTTTGGATTATTTTTACTAAGAAAAGACAAGGCACTTAGTACACACTTAATTACCTTGGTTCAGCCTAAAATTATTCAACTATTGTTTTGGACTACGCCTTGTTCATTTCTTTGGATAGTCTACTTGCATCATAGGAAGTGTGCAAAAGAACACACATGTCATATTTAGTCCACTAAAAAGACAAAGGGTTAATTGGAGCCACTTTGGATACTATAAAAAGCATCAAAGGGGGAAAGAAGTGGGTCCTAACTTCCCTTAGGGCACTTGCATGACATTGTGATTATTTGTCACAACCACGTTGCATGAGCCGGTCCACTGGTGGGCTTTGGATCCATTCACCCACTAGTGCGTTGTGATTATTTGTCCTTAGAGTAGAGCCATTACACACTCAATTCCCACCAACCCGTCCACGCTCACAAAGACATGGAGGCCATTCATGACCAAGCCATAGGGTATGTTGGACCCCACGACAAGGTATGATCACTTACGCTCCCATTTCAATTAGCCACGTAATCCAATGTGTGATATATTAAGTAAATTGTTCTCTTCTTTGTTCATCATTGTATGTTGTAGGCTTGTTAGGAAAGATCCATTGCTTGGAAGGCATCTTTGGTTGGAAATCTAGAACCAAACCCACCCTCTTACTATTTTTTCATGCTTAGCTCATTTTTCAATTAAGATTAGAACCCAAATGTGCTTGCGCTTATTTCTTGAGGGGGAGGTTTGAGCACTCACATCGGCCCAAAATCTTCAAATTTCAACCAATAAGATTGCTCAATTCTTCCAAATCTGGCCCAAGGGCTTTATACTTGGGTTGGGCTGGAACTACAATTATCTTAGAAGGCATCCTAGTTGGCAATATTTTGGCACCAAAACTTTGGGCCCTAGTGATGGAATTGGGATGAGGTTTTAGGTGGCCCAAACTCCAAACTTGAGCTAGATTGAGCTAAAAATATTTTTTCTAGTACATCTTGGCAAGATTCCGAGCACTTAGTAGACCATTTATAGGTTCAAGAAACAACTTTTTTGCATCTGGTGTCATAGACTACTCAAATTCTGGGTCATGTCACCTCTATATTCACAAATCTGGTTCTTGCAAAAAAGAAAAGCAATCAAAAGTAAAAAATCAGCTAGTACGTGGATTATGTCGATGCATGCAGTTTACACAACTATATAAATTTGTGTACAAAAGTAGTGTCCTAGTCAAATTCCCAGATTTTCTAAGAAAATGATATACTGGTTACCTCTGGGTTTATTGTTTCAAAAACCAAAATAGTAAACATAAGCATGGATTTTTGTAATTGGTTACTATCAGTTTTATTTTTATAAAAAGCAAAACATAGTATTGTAAGCTTGGATTTTTGCAACTGATTACTATTGGTTTTACTTTTATAAAGAGCAAAATGTAGCACGGTAAGCATGGATTTCTGTGAACACGCAACCTTTACCCATTCAACGTGATTTGAAAGAGACCAATCCTAATGAAAGTAGGCCTCATTTTTAAAGCCCGTAGCTTGTCATGCAAGCAAAGTGCTGGTGACTGGTATAAACATCAGAGAACATCCTACTTACAAGTATGCATTTTCAAAGAGTAGCAAAAGCAAACATAAGCATATCTTTGCTTGTAAAGCTCAATTTTTAGAGTAGCCGTGAGGTCATAAAGAGTGGCCTTAGTTTAAAACAAGTAGAGCTGCATGAGAAATTTATCTATCACTGCAGCTTAGTGTCAGTAAGCATTGTTACTTTGGGCAAATTGAGGCTATGAGACAGCACAGACGGGTGGACAAATCAAACCAAGCAAGTGGATTAGGGCATTTTAGGGTTTTTGACCTAAAAATGAAAGAATCAAATTATAAATTTTCATTTTTATTACGTGATATGGCTTTGAATCCACGTTTTGACTTCATGTTGGCACCAATGAGTGTCACTAGCATGTACAAAACAATTTTTTTTAATCAATTTGGACCATTTTTTAAAATCAACAATGAATTGACTTCATCGGACGAACCATGACTTCAATCGGACACTTCGGAAGTATAAGCAATCAGGCGGACAGGCGGCCCAATGTAACAACCATGGTGTTGGTATATGTTTGTATATCCTCTAAAACTCCCTCTAGTGCACCAATATCTAAAGTACCCAAGATTTCACAACAAAAACCATAGGTATTCTAAGAGCATTTTAAGTTTTAGAAATGAGAGAGTTTGAGAAGTTTGTAGAATGCAGCTTGAATTTGTCAACATCACTGAGAGGATTTGGGCCTCACTTGTGCCCATTCTAAGAACAAAACAAGCCAATGCTAAGTTAGTGAGGATGCACAAGGTTTTTCAGCCCAAAATTGTGTGTTACAGCTTTCATTGTAGAGAAGTGGACAAAGCAACATAAATACAACCACATAAATCTCATGAAAAAACTTGAGTAGCGTTGTTAGACTGAGAACAAGCCATGTTGGCTCTGAAATCTCAGCTAGTCTTTGTAGACGCTGGTCTAAGCCAAACTGATCGTAACTCCTTGCCTAGAATGTGCCAGCTGATAGAAACTTGTGTTTATTTTGCAAACTACTATATAGAAATACTTGGGCCAAGAGTTGTGTACTCAGCCTCTGAACATTGGAGTTGTAGAGACTGAGGTACTTTAGCACTTGGTGTTAAAAAGAGTATTAGTAATATGAATGCAATGTAAAAGTGTGTCCAAATGCATCTAATTTTCCTTTGTTACTACCACTCTTAACACCAAGTGTGAACATACTTTGAGTACAAGAGGGAGGTCCTAAACTAAGTGTAATTAGGTTAAGCTAAGGGCCGCTTTAAATATGGGGTCTAGGCCAATTTGGCTTGGGGCCACTTGCCTCAAATTTCAACCCACATTTTGCTTAACTAAAGGCCGGCCTTCACTACTAATTAAATATGGATTATAGTGGGGGTAGATTACCCCATATGTAAAGGCCTTAAGGCCAAAAGTCTAGGCCATTTCAATAAAGTTGAGCCACCTTTACACTAAAGGTGAGAAGTTGTGACAAAAATCTCTTATGGGCCATGGCTTGTTTTCAAAAAGTTAGTCTTTGGAGATAGTATTTTCTTGTTGCAATATAAAGTGAAACATGCCACAATTTTTTTTTTTAAATTAATTAATTTGTTTTTATTTTTATTTTTTTGTTTTTAAGTTGAAACAATGACATGATGATAGACACCAAAAAAATAGAGTTGGACAAAGGGAAACGTTGCCAAAATGTGCATGAACCTTAAACATGCAAAGTTTGAAACAAACTCTTCAATTTTTTGTTTACCTTATCAAGGTATATTATACCACTTTCCTTCACTTCTTTTATTTTTATCAACCACAAAGTATTTATAATATTTTTCCATATTAATTAGTTATTCCAAACATCAAGTTATATGCAAATAGTATCTTGCTCAATAAATACTATGAGTTATAGATTATCAAGAGTATCTTGCATAAAAGAAAATAGAAAAAAGAAATCAACTTATCAACATATACAAGGTATACATAAAATATTTATGAGAAGCATAGAAGGAAAACATGATTTGCAAATAAATACAAAATATACAAGCCTAGTGTTTTTTATACACATAACAAACTAGTTATTAAACCCATTTAGCAAACTAAATACCCCCATCCCCCATGCCCCCCCAACTTCTCTTGTGCAGTCGTACCCCCTGGCTTTTGATATAACAAATTTGATTTGAGAAAAAATATATATTTTATAATTTTTTTTTATAATGAAACTTGACATTGGCACCAAGGCCAAGAATTGGCCTCCCATTTTTGGTGCATCCATTTCAATGAGCTCAAGCCATGTCAAATCATGTTGTTGTTGAATAAAAAATTCATTCCATTAAATTGACCCATACTCTAGGTGTGACGGGGTTAGAGCTGATTTCAGCCTTTTGTCCAATCACAAGTGAGGATTCTTGGCCTCTGACACAATGAATTGGCCTTGCCTGCACATGTAATAAAGCGGCCCTAATAGGATTGGAAGAAGAAGTGCAAAGGTCATCTGCCTTACTTACTATCTGACCGTTCCATTAATGGGGAAAAGTTAGTGCGATACTCGGGGAGATCAATCCTTGGAATTTTATGATTTACGTGAGAGTTAAAAGGGTATTTGATGTAGGCCTATTTATCTAAAATATGGTATTTAAAATGACCTTATTCTTATATGAAAAGTTATGCGAGCCATATTTCTAGTTCCCTATGTTTTTTTATAAATTCATTCATTTGGTTTTTAAATGGGGCTATTTTATGTTTAAATTTTTTTTGTCCAAATTTGTCCTATCTCCATTATTCATCAAAAAAAAATCTTACTTTCTATTACATATACAAACATGATATTCATCATGAAACTAATAACAAGCATATGAATTAAAGGGCTATTGTCCAAGTGGAAATTTTTATTAACAAGATTTTTGTATTTCTCGTTTCTACAACATGTATTTAAAACAATTTAACATGGAGAACAATAAACAACACTAAATTTTTTTACAATCCCTATTTGTCAAGGCTAATTTATTAATAAAAAATCCTACTACCTAATGTTTTTACATACCTTAATTTGCATATACTAAAATATATAGTATTTCATGAACCTTATAGTAGCTTTACATATTATATATATTTTTTGTTTTTTGAATTAAATGGACCCTATTTTTTAACTCACATGCTTCCTAAAACATAGGCTAGTGATCTTCCCAAGGCCCGGAATTTTGCTAATGGCTAGCAATAGCCTTGCCAAGTCTGCTTATACCGTAGAAATCTTTACATCTATAATCCAACAAGCTTTGGAGGCTATTTGGATAGGTATAGTGGTAGATATTAGCTGATACTGTATTAAGTGGAATATCTGCTATTTTGAGGCCATTCACTATATCAATTTACATTAGTAAAGGCATCCCCAATCCAGTCGACACCAGACACAAAAAACACTTGTACCAAGAGTTAATCTAGTTTAATTGAAATCAAGGCTCTAATGTAGCAAGTATTTGCAATTGCATTTTTCAAGCTTCCCTATATAAGAGCCCCTCCCCTACGTATTTGGCCATTTTGGAGAATTCTGCATACCACTCTAGTTCTGATTGACGTAACTTTAGGCAATTTTAGATATTTTTGACATGAATCTCTTCACATAAGCACTTACAAAAGACATAAACTATTAAAAAATTGTGGTTAGTGAGTGCCATCACTTGCTTGCATTGGGGATTGCTGGACTAGGTAATGCCCTTGCTTTATATCTTACTCCAAATCAAACACAGTTAGACACAGTTTTTAGAGCTCTTTTCTTGGCTGGATTGGAGATGCCCTAATGCAAACAAAAGGTAAATGTTTGCTTAGCAGGTCTCATTTATAATGAGTGGTACTTACCTTTCCTATTATATAGGAAGCATAATCTAAGCTTAGCCTTTAACCTATGATATTAAGTAAGGATGTTTTTCTTTATTGTAATATCTCATTAGCACTATGTCATGAGAGACATGTAAGCAAACTTTAGAATTTCTAAAAAGCATTTTTTTATGGTGTTAGAACCACATATGTATCAACTTCTGAAAGCAGTTCTATATTTTCCATAAGAAGCATGAGATATACATGTTTCTCCTTCTAGAAGACCTAGATCTAATTAAGCAAGCTGCGCACATTTGAGTCTAGAGATTAGAAATTGTCATGTTTGTTGGTTTGTAGAAAAGCTCTAGAAAGCTTACTTTCACAAATGAAACAACTTGCTACATTTGTAACTCTTGTATTCTAGTTCCTATAGGCAAGAAATCTACTGACTATACCTTGTATAGAAATGCTTTTTAGGAACAATCAAGCATAGCTAGACACTTATTTGAAATTTAAAAAGCTTGCAATTAGTAATTTTTTTATTATTCCTTGGATCAAATGTAATAATCTTGATTAAGTCTTTTAACCCCTAAAGTACCAAGGCAATTTCCTACCAAAAACCACTCAAAATTGCCCCTATTGTTGCATTCATCAGAAATTCCAACAAAATGCTTTTCTTGTAAATCTAACAATATGAGCTTGTAATGCACTTGTAGAAGAAGAAGTGGTAATAATTTCATGACATTTGACCGTACGGATTGAAAGTTATGAGCATTTGAAGGGAAAAGTTTTTTGTCCATGCTGCCCAAATATTTAAGATGGCTTTGACCACCATTTGCTGATTTTTTTGCACTATAGACAATGAATTTGCAATTTTGTCTTGTAGGTAATCAAGTTAGACCTTTGTACACTAGTTTTCAAGGCAATCAAAGACACAAAACACATTCTAAAAAAACATTGCAATGCCACTATATGACAAGTTTTGCAATTACACTATGACATTTTTGAGTGAAGTTTCTCACCACATGTTTTTAGATATGGAAATTCCAAACAATGTGATTGAAGATGAACATGTACTTCAAATGTTTAAAAAAAAAGTTTAAAAACTTTAAAACTCTAAAATTTAGAAGCTCCAAAAGTCCAATCTTACCTCCTAATTGGAAATGAAAGGGGAAATAATGGGGACCACCAAAGCAACATGTGGCAACCCCTCCTTGCTTCTCCCTCCTTCAAAGTTAGTACTTTCTCCTTTGCCCAAGCTGCCCCTTGAACTGCTTTTGGCCAAAAAAAACCCATAACTTATGAACAGTGTGACATAATCACATGATTTTTTGCATCCCATAAACCTTATACATTCTTACACGCCCATGAAATGTTTCAAAAAATCATGTCAAAAATTGAGGTCACACAAGCCTACCCAAATCCCAAAAGTCCCCCAAGGGGACTTTGGTCCTTTAGGGGTCAATCAAGTCAAAATCAATGTCCATTTCTTATATAGTCTCATACAAAATCATTTTATAAAGAGACTAAATATTTGATTGTTATCAAGAACTCTCAAAACAAAAAGCTTTATAAGGCAAAGAAATTTCATTCTTGTAGTATATTTAAAGTAATAAAGATAATAAGCCTTGCCTAAACCCTAAAGAATCCAAACCCAACTTAATTAGAAGAGATGAAATACATATTTCTGAAAAACATGGGTATATGCCTAACTTATCACACATAAAATAAATTTCCAAAAGAGTCTCAAAATATGACAGAGAAATAGCAACTTTCTAGGGCATAATTCTAGGAAGTATAGTAAAAGAAGTAGAGTAGAGAGATGCTAGAGTTGCCATAGCATCCGATAGGAATTGGACCTCTATCCCAAACATCCAAACAAGCCAATGTTAGATAAGAGGGGATACAACATGTGTCTTTAAGTCCAATACAAAAGTTATTGCTTTCGCAAGGAGAACAACATAGCAAAGCAATTAAACTACAAAAAACACCTCAAAGCAACAAGAAGAACCTGCTTAGCATTGGTTTGTGTGGCCGCCATTGTGACCAATATCACCAATTCCAAACCTAAACTAGAGAATATATTGCCAAAGAGACGCAAGGCTAAAGTGTTGTTTGTAGTAAAGGTAACCTAAGGGTAAGCTCTTGCATGTGTAATGTGTAAGTAGAAGGCTATATGTAGACTTGGGTATGATCAGGTAGGGAACAAATCAAACAAGTAACAATAGCAAGGGAAAAATGTAGTAGCATGAGAGTGCGTACATAAAACAAAGCTTGCCATGCACAAAGATTATATCGAGCAATAATCCGAGATAAATAGGCAAGTAGGCAATAGTAAAAAACAACAAAAAAAAGCAATAAACCAGCAGCAACATTGGAGCAATACCACATTAATAACTAGAGATCAAAAGCCAACAAGCCTTAGCAGAAGTAATAAAAAAAATAAAATAATAACACAAATTACAAAGACAATTGTACTAACGATCCAGCAGCTAGCACCTTAGCCCAAAAAATCAAGGCAGAGATGAGTCAGCAATAAATACCAAGGCCGAGTAGTAAATGATTAAAAGCTAGGATAGCAGGAACAAGTTTCAAAGTCCGCCGTATTCCTTGACAGAGGTCGTGGCAGTACGAGCATGCATCAATCAACAACAGCTAGGCTTAAGTTAGTAGCCTAGGAGAATGAGTTTGAAAACAAGAACCATAAAGGTGCATTTGTATAGGGTCTTAGGGAAAGAGCTGTAGAAATAAGTAGGTAAAGATAACAAGTTTCAAACTCTCCTTTTCACACCACCTGGAAATGCAAGGCTTGGTATTTGTTTTGAGGTGTTATGTGCAAGTGACATGTTTACATAGAGGCTCTTGTGTTCCACTGGCTATGTATATTTTTCACAACAACTGTCTTTAAGAGTTGTGATGTTTGCACAAAAAGGAGACATTAGGTGTCCAAATGTTGGGATTTCCTAGTTTCTAGCAAGGTTCTCTAGTTTTCAAGGCGCAAGGGTTGCAATTGGTTTCAATTTTTGCTACTGCTTCTGTTGATGTTGTTGAGGACACCACATTAATTTCCTGGTTGTGTTATTCTAGTGGCTCTTTGTATGTGAGATTGTCTTCTATTGCCTACAATTGGAAGGGTATTGGACGTATGTGAAATTGTGGTCGTGTGGAGTGCAACGATGAAGCTGATGCTTCGAGCAATTGATCAAACTTGTATTTGCAAATATGTGTCAAAGGTATCACATTTTTGACCTAGTGTGTGTGGCTCGACGACAAGGGTTTTATCTTTGTTGTCCCTTTTTGTGTTGATTGCGAAGAGAAGGATGCATCATCCAAAAAGAGGCATTGTCATTTGGCTATCTTAGCAATTTCAGGTGAAGCACAGCTTCCGCAACTGAAGAGGTTCAGGTTTCCTTGCCTCAATGTTTTATTACATTGGTTCCTATTTTTGGAGTGTAATGTTTATTTTGAATTTTTAGATTTGCACAGATTGATTGTGTTTTTTGTGAAATTGATTAATGGTTGCCAATTTCTTTTGATGAGTGCAATGCTTACTTGCAAGTATGGAGTGATTCTATGTTGTAGTAATAGCATTCAAATTATCTTAAATTTGGCATTTAAACTCATCTTTGAATGCTGCCTTTCATTGACCTTGGCGATTTCAATATTAATTGTCTTCACTATTTGCGGAATTGGCATCTTGATTTTGTCCTTGATTTAGGGTTTTTTTTTGGGACTTCATTTTTGTGAACATATGGATATGAGTGGAGAGTAATCTAGCCCTAAGGTGGATGCATGGTTGGCTGGACCAAAATGCGTGTCCCACTCAATTTTCAAGAACATATTCTAATCGCATGGCCTATTTCTTATAGAAGAAAGAGCTTGGAAACATCCTAAATTAGTGAATATTCTATACTTGTTCATAAAACAAAATATGTAATCAATGTTTGTTAAAATTGAAAATATAAGAAATTAGGAACTTTTCAATGCATATATTTGGACCGTCCCATTCACAGCATGCTATGAAAATGATAGACATAATGTATCAAACTAGCTGAAATGCGTACATAGGGACTACATATGCACAGGTAAAAAAACAGGTCCACAATGACTAAGTGACAATGACTGCAATGACTAAACAACTAAAAGATGACTGTAAAATGACTATACAATCATGGTTTAGTCATTGTCATTTAGTCATTGTGGACCTGTTTTTTACATGTGATGTGATTTAGCATCTTTTAAGTATTTCAAAAATGTGCTATAATTTTAGACAAGTGATACACAATAAAAGCTATGGACTTTTTAGTGCCCAAATTAAGGCTGAATATTTAGGCGGCAATATCCTAATGATTTTAACATTTTTTAGTTTATTTTTTTTCTTTTCCAAAAGCCCTCCTAATGGCTACATGGGCTTAGTTTTTTTTAATAATGCAAGTATTTGTATAAAGGAAAACAAACATTTTGTGATCCATACTTGCAGAAATCTCAAAATTATGGACTGTTTATGAAATATTATCTGCTATTTTTGGTCCACTCGACCATGCAAACTCTCCCTATGTGCACTTTGAAAGGCTAGATGTGTTGAATGTCTTTCAATGGGACATATATGCGTTCTACAAGCCTCCATGCTGGCATGAGTGTAATATTCTTGTATTGTGCAGGTCTTTAACAACCTCTTGCCACCTTAGATCTGGTTGCACAAGAAAGATGGCCTTTCAATTGTGTTTGAATTCCATTGCATCGTTGAGTTTGCCAATTCTGCTTCAATTCCTTCATGCTCCTCTGATTGCATACCAACCTTTGTATAATGATGAAGATGACAATGGTGAAAATGTTGTATTGTCCACTGCCTCATGGTTGTTTGCTCTAATCCAAAATGTGCATTCCAACTTAAGTGTTGTTCTACATGGCTTTCATCTTTGTAGCAACTTTGCTTTGTTAGGTGATGACTTGGGCTTTTGGGTGAAACCCCACTCTACTGCATGGTTCTCTAGGTTCCTCATATACCAATACAATGACTTGCAATGGATCCAGATGTTCAAGATGACCAAGAAAGCAGTTTACAGTTTAACCATGTTGTTGAGGCCGGACATTGAAAAGAGAAACACCTCTTGCAGGGTACTAATTCTAGTTTTGATCTGTGTTGCATGTTCTCTCTTCAAGCTAGCGCATGGTGCAAATTTGATAGTGTGCAGCGAGATGTTCGCTATAGGCAAGAACATTGTCTCTATAATGCTTCGCAAGGTTGTGCATTCTACTAACAAAACACTGCGGTATAAGATTGCTTGGCCTATAGGTAAGTGGATGGAAGACATTGAAGCAAAGTTCTATCAACTATGTGGTTTGCCAGGAGTAGTTGGTGCTATTGACGGGATGCAAGTACCTATCTCTAAGCCCAGGCGTTGTCCTACTAAGTCTTATTACTTTAAGTCTAGTGGATATATACTAGTAGAAAATTGCATTAAAACCCACTAAATTATGTCCAGTGGTTTCTGTTGAGTTCGTTGTTTCCAACACAAAATTTAGCAGAACAATGCAAAGTTTTGCAAAATTTCAATGCAAAAACTCATTCCAACTCACAAATTTGCGTTGGAAACAAGGAACTCAACAAAAACCACTGGACATAATTTAGTGGGTTTCAACGCAGTTTTCTACTAGGTATAGTATGAATTGTCAAGCAGTAATGGGTAGTGACAAACGGCTTTTGGATTTGTACGTGGGAATGCCAAGCTCTACCAATGATTCTTGAATGCTTTGATGTTCTTCCCTCTACCATTTGGCTACATATGGGAGGGCGTTAGATCCCGCAATTTTAGTGCGAGGATTTGCTCCATACCTTTTAGGGGACCAGGGCTATCTCCTTCTTCCATGGCTGATGGTGCCCCATCGATTGTATAGGCTATTCTCAGTACAAGAGCAGCTTTTCAATCGACGTTGTTGCATTGTTGAAAACGCCTTTGGAATTTTGAAGCAAACATTTTGAGAGCTACTCAAGAAAACTAAACCAAGTGTGGTCTTTTTACCTACCATCATCATTTGTAGTGCTATTTTGCACAATATTCTCCTAGGCCAATCTCATGATGATGTGGAGCATTTGCTTACTATGCTTTGAGAAGAGGAGTTTGTAGGAGAGGTTGTTGATGACGTTGCAGGTCCAAAAGATGGTGCAGACATTGTTGTAGACAATTTGGCCTTGGTTGCAGCCATTGACAAACAAACAGCTCTTGGCGTGTTTTTGAATATGCAACGATAGTAGATGAAAAAAGTACAACTTGAGTCCATTGTGACCTACATTTATGCATTGCAAAGTCAGTGAGTGCAAATCACATCCGTTGCTGTGCTTGGTATTTGTTCTGACATGCTCTGCTCTTTGCCACTCCATTGCTATGCATTTTCCTTTGCTTTTATATTTCCCTCGTCATGCACATGCATAATTTGATTAATCCTGTGCGTTACGGGAGTATTTTTGATGTCCCATTCTCCTCATCATTGACAAAAGATTTATCATATTTCTTTTGATGTTTGTGGTGTTAATTAAATTTTGGATACTTCTGATTTCTTAAGTTGTTTTTGGATTTGAGGGATGGTATTTGAGGGATCTCAATTTCTAGAAAGTTTGACTGCAGTCGTTGTTGTGGAGTTTGAACTTGTGCTGTTCTATTTATATGCATTTAGAGAATTTGTTTCTTGTGCTATAGCAATTTTGATTTTTTGCAGCCCTTGTCAGTAGCCAAAGATTGTATGATACTTTCATATAAAGTTCCTGACGTCTGTCACTGTTCAAACTACCTTAGGTGTTTGAACCGTGATCATTTTGAGATTGTAGAGACGCGATTGGAGTGACTTTCAGTTTTAGGGCATTTGATTGAATTGGTTCATTGTAGTTTTGGAGATTTTAATTGATTTTTGGTGGTTATTTTGTAGTTGAATATGAGGAGCATTAGAGATTTAGGAGGAGGATTTTCTATGAGAATCTTCTACATGATAGGGTAGGTAGGCATGGTTTGGAAGGATTGGCTCTTCAGAGAGATGGTGCTCAATGTGGAGGCTTTAGTGGAATTGGCCTTGGGAGGTCAATTAAGTAGATTTTGGAAGACTTAAACATCTTCAATATGCTCATGCAATGTATTCTTTGCATTGATTTTCAATACAATTATGATGGACTACTTTTTGTCAATATTAGACAATTCTACAAATGCAACCAGGCAATTCAACTTTAGTAGGAAAGCAACGCTCATAGTTACGGACAAAGAGATGCACTGCGCGTGAGGGTTATAAGCAAACCAAGCCTTCCAGAACTTATAGTTGAAGGGTGTATAGCTATTGAAGAACTACATGGAGTGTTTCAAAAGCACATGCACTGACTATGTTTTGATTGGAGGTTGTCTTGTTGTTGGTGAGGCGCACTAGTAAGATGCTATGCAGAAGGTTTGTACGCATATTGAAAGAAAGTGTAGCTGATAGTAGTCTGAACTTCTATTTATGAAACTTTCTTTGTTTGTGATCTTGCACTATAATTGGGTGTTTTGCTATGAATTGGTCATAGTATTGCTAAAGACAGTTTTTGGAAGCTTTTGAGAAGTAGCAATGTGCACGGTAAATGACTCCCAAAATGCCTGTTTTATTGCATCAATTCATCTTATAAGGTTCAATTTCAACAATTGACTTGGGCTCAAAAGATACAAGAAATAGACTTCTTCATCAAGTAACATTGGTTGGATGTTGCATGTTTTCTAGCGCATTGGCGGCATTGCTGGAGGAGGAGCATGTTGTTTTAGTAGTGGGACTTGATTGTTAACTTTTGATGGCATAGCAAAATGGCATTAGTCTGTCTGTAATTTTTTGGATGTATAATGTCCTCTTCTGCAACAATGCAGGTTATGGCTCTCATTCTCACTTCATTGCTAGAGGTGACTTAAAAATACTCAAGAAATAAGTTTTCTCTTCAAATTGTTGTTTAAACTAGATTTGTGCTAATGACATGCACTACCATTATCCTTACTTTTCAAAACCTTCTTCAATCCATGCAATTGTTTATTGTTTGGTTTTAGGAAGTGAGTAAAGTAGCAAATATCTTGTAACATGCAGGGAGTTCATTCAACACTATTGGTGCTTGTCCCATTGTATCATGCCTGATATTTGTCTCCATTTATTCATACTCTCAATTCTTTCATCCTCCGGTTGTAGAGCGAAGGTATTGAGTAGCATGAGGAATCTAGGTGATTCCACTCAAATTGTTGACAAGACAAGAACTCTATCATTGTAAAGTGGAAAAGGAGATATCATGGAGAACATTTGTGTGGCCATTCAGAGGCCTCCATTACAGCAGATTCTCGTCCAAGGTCATTATTGGAAAGTGCTAGACAAGTTATTGTCAATGCTCACATTAGCTGACTCCATTGTTTGTGGTCATACATTTGCTTTTGGTGCACACCTTTCACATTTCTCTCTCTTGTAATGATCCATCAAAAACACAAACTTTGTTGCTGGAGACAATCTTTTTCAACAATTTCATAGCATTCATTGTGGATCCCATGTACCCTTGTTTTGTATTCATGTGGGGCCTTACCATGTTGGTGTGATGCTGGATTGCTATGAGGATGATTGAAACATGTTAATCTAAACGTGGTTCTGAGGACAAATACATTTTTTGGAGCACTCACCAAGAATATCAACATCTACAAAGAGCATGCAAAAAATGTTGTTCTATCTGCTGTTGCCGGGTTTAATGATGTGCATGTGATCTTCATTGATTATCTATTGCAACTCTAGATAATATGGTATATTGTATATGTACATAATTAGAGGGTTATTGTTTGTCTCTACGGCATAGCTAAAGTCCTAAATGGTGGAGACAGCTAGTCATGGGCAACTGTCCCTAGGATTCACCAAAGAGCTTGAGGATTAACTGTCCG
This sequence comes from Ulota crispa, assembly GCA_963920765.1. Taxonomy (NCBI): domain Eukaryota; kingdom Viridiplantae; phylum Streptophyta; class Bryopsida; order Orthotrichales; family Orthotrichaceae; genus Ulota; species Ulota crispa. Next base: position 1,849,838 of record OY987252.1, on the reverse strand, counting down.
TAGACCTTTTCTAACTCTAGTGAAATATGCATCATAACAAGGATAGATATTGGTTATGGGCACACAAGTTATGGGAAAACATATATCATGCAAGGGTCAGAATATGAGCCAAGAATCAGCCGCCTTGCCGTCAATGAAGTCCTTCGCCATGTTCAACAGGTGAGAAGCATTTGCACCAACCTCCATCTCAAATATACTCCATTAACATTCAGTAGTAGGCCACGTTTGTATGTACTTTAATCAATATTTCTAATCCACTGTATTTTGGTGGTCCTTCATGTCTTAGGCATCTGACAATGACAATACCACCATTGAGTTTCCTACATGGAAATACATAACAATGAGATCAAAGGTCTTGTTGGTCATGATAGTTGTAAGCTACAAATCCATGAGAATCTAAAGGTAAATACTTCTACAGTTGAAGCAATGTTAATATGAATTTATTCAGCACCTCAGTCGACATTATCTACAATGCTTGTGATATTATTTGGAGAGAGGTGCTCTTGTATAGTGGTTATTGGATAAGGTCAACATTTGTAAAAGAAACACTTGCTTTGTAAGAGAAATGTGTGGATAGTGTCAAGGTCCCCTCTCTCTTCTTTGTGTTATAGGTTAGTTGAATCCAATGTTACTTTAAAATCAATGTTTGGCTATGATGAACACATTTTTCTGTCCCAATGCATTGACGTTATCTAAGCACCACTGGAGCAAGGTTGAGAGAGGAAATTGTTGATAGTGTTGACCATGCACTTGAACTTCTTAAAGTTGGAAAATATAAAATGTGCTTTAGTATTGCCTTTGTTTATGTTGTTTTTCTATTGTAGTAGTTTATTGAACAATCACAAAGAATTTTGCAATCTCATTTTATATGTCTTGAACCTTTCTGGCTAGTGATATCTTTGAGTACTTATCAACAAAGTCTACCCGTCAGTATATTCATGAGAATCATTACATCTTTTTAGATTTGATTGAAAAGACTTTAGTTTAAAAAGACACACACCAAAATCATTTTCTCATTATCTTCAAATGATTAATTTATGCATGTTCTTTGCACAACTCAAAACATTATGGACAAACCAACATGAATTCCTCTAGAACCTATTCCTACAACATATTTTGTATGGTGAGTTCAATTCAGTATCGTGTTGTATGTATTTCCTTTGTAGATGTTAGTCGTATGCACTACTTCACGATTCTCTACTCTTGCATTAGATTTGAACTTGCATAGAAGTTGTGGATCAAGCATTAGACGGAATTCTGGGTTAAATGACTGTGTTGCAACCTTCTGACTTTATGGTTTTGCTTATCCAAGTGATTGAGAGCAGATGCAAGATTCATGGTGGAAAGGAAAGTGAAGCAGACATTGTGCGTGTGTCTAAATTGGTGAGATACTTTGTTTCAATATGCGTTATCTTGCGTATTTTAATAAGGAGGATATACTTCAAAAATGAATTCATATTTGATTTCAAACTCTAATACTCAACCCATTAATGTCAATCATTAATTACTTAGATTTTGCTTAATCAACGCGGATGATATACTTCTTGCACATTGATTATCAATGATGTTGTATGCATATAGTTTTCACTCTAACAAACAAATGTGTTGGCAAAACTTGGTGAACCACCAAACAAAAGAGGACAAAAAGGATTTTAACCCTTAAAGGACAAGGGTACTATAATACATAATATGCACATTGTTGTATAACTGGCATTTGCTACCAACAAAAAGTTTTAATTATATGGGATCTTAACTACCTCACTAGAACAGCATTGATCTCTATTCTAACTTCATTGTTGATCTCAAATATAATAAAGGTGTGGATGCACTCCAAATACAAGAAAAATACACTGTATTGTTTTTGTCGCAAAGGACTGCCTTGTCCTTTACATATTAAACATTTAAAGAATACTCAAAACTTAATCCCTTCTTTTGTTTTTTTGAAATAAATACACTAAATAGTGTGTTTAGGTTGTGCTACCCTACTTTCTCAAAATTTTACACTAAATCAATATTTAATAGTATTGCAATGGTATTCTTCATCAATAGTTACTATAATAAACAACTTTCTAAGGGCTTTCGAATAGTAACATAATTGTGGAAAAACCAAGTACTCATATTGAAGCTGTAAGCCATATGAAATGCTAATATTTAAAGAGTTGCATGCGCTCCGAGTGACCAAATAGTGAGTCTTGAGTCAACTTTTGGATAAGACAACCTACTTGTTTAGGCAACCTTATTGCAGGATTTAGTGTAGAAGAAGGAATCCTCTAATGATGTGGTTGGTTATCCGAAATGTGTAGCACACTTTTCAAAACAAGCTTTTTAAATCCTTTAGCCAAAGTTTTAGTAGTTGTAATGCATCCTATTGTAAATAACATTTCTTTGCTAAGTGTTTGGCACTTGCACTGAACTTTGGTCATGTGTCTCAAAATTTGGAATCTTGCAGAGTGAGATGTAGAAGGTGGTATTTGGGTTTGATCTCAAAGTGACCAAAATGAAGCAATGATTTGCATTGTTGCTTGATGATGAGAACCTTGGCTTTGCTTCTTGAATGGTTGCATGATAGTATATGAAATTGTCAGTTTATCATGGTCAAGGGATACAAGCCTTCATTTGAAAGTCTTGATGTTGCCATTTTTGTGTCAAGAATTTATGGTTGCAATAGATGTTAAGAGAGCTATGGAGCTTGCTTGAAGGAACAAGGACACATGAATAGAAGTTTAATGTCTCCTAGAAACATTATGAACAAGCTCTGAGAGGTTATGTGGTCCAACGTAAAGGTTAATCAAACACTAGGGTAGTTGTTTAGAAAGAGTTACGTTGTATCCATGACCAGACCATGTAGCTGTCTTCATGGGAACCAGATTTTCCGATTCAAACAATGACTTTTACTTGATATATGTATATGATGAATATACTAAGTATAACTACTGTTTTGATTTTTCATTGCAAGGCTCACATATCATATCAAGACAACAGGCTTTCTCAAATTCTACAAGTAGCATTTGGGGGCAATGCTCAAGCTGCTTTTGAAATTATAATTGAATAAGAAGATTCTCGGGGAACATCAAGCAACCTTCACATTTCACATACTCTTACTGTATAACATTAGCTTCAGCTTCTCACTCTCGTGATGTGCTCAGAAGTACGAAATCACTATTAATGCATTTATGTAGCAAGTGCTATTGGGTACAATGCATAGTCACTTACTAATTGCTATGCGTTTCATTGTAGGGACTCAAAGATCCATTCTGCAAGATCTGGTAGCAGAAAGTAGTGTCAAGATTCTTTGGTCTAGTAGAGTCAAAATTCTATAGCCTAAACCCCAAGAAACACTTTCATATTTCATAGCTAGGTAGATGGAGCAATGGAATTGTCATTCCTACTATCTTTGTTGTAGTTTGTACAACCAATAGCTGCATCAAAAGAAGATGGCAATGACGGAGATTATGGTTGCGGTTGACAACTCCCACGACCAATACTATTGCACTTGTAGATGTCTTCAGCGGTCTAAGGTATGTCTCCTATTGTAGCTGGCATCATTGGGGATTGAAGCAAGCCTTGTTGTAATACCATGGCCAGATGCGCAAGGTAGCCAATTGTCTCACTTTGTTTAACAATAGCCATTCTTGCATTCTTGTTAGCAATTACAGCAATGTTGTACATTCTTATATCCCTCTCCATCTGGAACTTCATGTGCTTAGAGAAGTGCTTCAGTTGCACATCAATCTTAGATGGCTTCAATTCTTGATATGCTTTGACGTTGGACCCCATTTGTTGGGCTAATATTTCACCCGTCTCTTTTATTGTTTGCGCAATCATCATATGCCCAAAGACATTTTTCCGTTTCAGGGCGGTGTTACCTCCACA